>CM058236.1:12265907-13465907 GCA_030180135.1 Orychophragmus violaceus
TCCCTGAATCCGGCACTAGCATCCCGGCGTTCCAGGTTGTGTGAGTGTGTGCTTGGTAGAGGCGAAGCACTTGATTCGCTAGATCTCGTTCACCATTCCATTCCGCTGCCAGATCTGAGGTAAGAACGAGGTTGGTAATTTCAATATAACAAACCCTAGATCCTAGGAGGATCCAACAGTGGTATCAGAGCATGGTAGGGTTTAGTCTATTGAATCTGAGGTATTTAAATCGAATACTGATGAATTTGATTAGTTAATTGCCTGTTAAATCGTGTTTTATGGAAATTTATCTCGGATTGAAGTTTCTGTTGAAAACGACGAACTGCTGTTGTCGCACTGTGTCGATCGACACTAAGCTTGTGTCGGTCGACACACCGCGAAACGCATAATAAGATTTTAGTGTTTGTCGCAGAGTGTCGATCGACACAAAGCGTGTGTCGGTCGACACAGAGCGAAAACGCGTAAATAATTTAGGGTTTGTCGCATGGTGTCGATCGACACTAATCTTGTGTCGGTCAACACATCGCGAAAACTCGTAAAAGATATTAGGGTTTTCGTACAGCATCGATCGACGCACTGGGTGTATCGGTCGATACACGGCGAAAACACGAAAGATTTGAAATCGCACTATGTCGATCGACACACTGGGTGCATCGGTCGACACAGACTATGTGAATGGATAGATCGGTTTAATTGGATTGAACTGGTTATCTCGCATGGTCATGTCGGTTTAATCCCTAATATTCTACAATGTCGGTCGACACAAACCTTGCGGTTGGTTGAATCGGTTCAATTGGATTGAACTGGTTATCATGCTTGGTTAAGGTAGATTAGATCGGTTTAAATTGGATGAATTGGTTCAATTGAATTGAACTGGTTATCTCAATTAGAATAAACAGATTTAATTGGTTAAGATCAGTTTGATCGGATAAGTCGATCCAATTGGATTGGACCGGTTATCGCGATTAGTTAAAACTGGTTGAATCGGTTCGATTAGATGAACTGGTCAAATTGGATTTGACCGGTTATCTCGAATGATCTTAAGGTTGCATATCAAGAGTCGACCAAGTGTGTCAGTCGACGCATATGGTGACGATGCGAACCGTAATCGTTTGGTTTTTGAACCAAATGATTAAGAAACGAACCGAATGACCTAACCCACTGAAATTAGAACGATTAAAACTTAATTGAAATTATTAAAAGTTAAAAATGTTCTAAACCTGTTTAATACACATTGGATGTGTGTTAAATCGAAGTTTAGTTATTCAATATGGTCAATTGTCAAGACTCGTTTCGTTGTTGGATAGTCTTGCCAAGAGCTTGGTGTCCACAATTACATGAGTAAGGCAGGTAGTAGTGTTGATGGTCTTGCAGTGCTTGACATCAACTATTGCATGACCTAAGAAATTGAATCACTAATCTTTTAAAGTTCCATCTCCTCAACTAAATATCAAGTGATCTTGATGTCTTGCCCAAATCTTGTCTACTGTCAAGACTTGTGTCGTTTGTTGGATAGTCTTGGAGTCCTTGGTATCCACTGCAACATGAGTAAGGCAGATGGTCATTGACAGACTTGCAGTGCAACTGTCAGTGATCACAAGACAGAAGAGATTGGTTTCACTTGACTGGACTATCAGAAGTTCTGGGCCCAGAGACGTCAGAGTGGATGAGGCATGGATTGTCTTATCTACGACCAAGAGTTGTACTGAGTACAATTAGCAATGATTTGCTTACCTAGATTGCTAAACTCTGGGTGAAGACGAGTCGTCCACTCGGATTTTAGTGATGTATGGATCTTGGATTATTATATTCATTGAGGAAACATTGTTTGAATATAATGCGAGTTTTCTTATTGGATAAGATTCCTCATTTCCTAAAATCATAACTAAAATTTTCCTTGATTAAAAATTTCAGCCTATGTCTAAAACTACCTTCTCGTTACGACCCGTCCTTGAGAAGAACAAGTTAAATGGGTCAAATTTCCTGGATTGGTATCGCAATTTGAGATTAATCCTCAAGCAGGAGAGTAAGGACTATGTCCTTGAGAAAGCTCTTATAGAAAGGCTTGGGGGCCAATTGCTCGAATGCAGTATATAATGCTTGGAATAAGCATTATATTGATGTGGTAGATGTGCGTGGTCTGATGTTGGCTACCATGAACTCGGACTTGAAGAGTCAATACGAGAACATGGAGTCGCCAATAGAGATGATCACCAGCCTGAAACTGAAGTTTCAGGATCTGGCACGAGTTGAGAGATTCCAGTTGGTGAAGTCTCTCACTGGGTGCAGACTACCAGAGGATGTTCCAGTGAGTCCTCATGTCATTAAAATGATGGGTTACGTTGATAATCTGGGGAAACTGGATTGTCCTGTCAGCTTAGAGTTGGCAACTGACATCATTCTGCAGTCACTGCCGTCAAGTTATGATAAGTTCATTAAGAATTATATCAAGAAAGGCTTGACGAAGACGTTGACTGAGCTGCATGGCATACTCAAGACAGCAGAGCAAAGCATCAAGAAGGGTTTGAGAAATCTTATGTAGACAAGGGTAGAGACAGGGCCGTCCAGATTTGGAATCAGGATAAGCCTGTGTCATCTTATAAGCCCAAGTCCGGCCCATCTGGTGTTAGAAAGTGCTTCTACTATGATGAGTATGGGCATTGGAAGAGAGATTTCATTAAATTCTTGGAAGATTCACAAGAGATGAAGAAGATGTATGGTACTTCTTCTTCAAGTATTGTGTTATTAATTCAAGTTCTACATATGTATTGGATACTAGTTGTGGTACTGATATTTTGGAAATATGCAGGGCCTAAACGACAGTAGAAAGTTGAAGAAAGGACAAGTGGAACTGCTTTCCTGGTATGGAGCAATGGTTGCTGCATAAGCCGTAGAGATTCTCCACTTGTAGGAGCCTTTCAAGCTTGGTTTTTGAATTAAGTAATTGCTACTATGTACCTGCTTTATGCAGAGATGTCTTTCATTTTCTTGTAAGAATTTGAATGTTTTTCATTGTGATAAAAGACAAGTTTTGCTCTTTTGATCTTAATGAAATATCATATGGTAGCACCCCTTTTGAAAGGGTTTTATATCTTAAACCAACATACGCTTAAATATAACATACATATCAAACGATTTAAGTCTGATGACTTGAACTCGATTTTCCTCAGCATAGTCAAATTGACCAAATAGAGTGAAGCGGCTTCAGAAGTTCCATAGTTATGGGCTTCAGGTTCATTTGATTGTAAATCAATTGAGACATGAATTCTGCTTGCTGGGCCAAAAGACTAAGGCTTCTTTAGCAGAGCTAAAGAAACGGGCCAGAGGCTCGTTGGGCCTTACACATACTGATGTATGCGGCCCGATGAGCATTAGTGCCAAAGGAAAACTTCAATACTTCATTGACTTATTGATGGCTTCAATAAGTATGACTGTGTTCATTTGATGAGACACGAATCAAAATCCTTTGGAATGATCAAAGGAGTTTCAGAATGAAGTATATAACCGATTTGACAGAAGTATTGATATCCTCGATTAGATCGCGGAGGAAAATACTTGAGTCAAGAATTGAGTGATCATCTAAGTGAGTGCGAAGTCATATCACAGCTCTTTTCTCCTAGAAAACCTGAATGGTGTTTCTAAGAGAATGAATCAGATCTTATTGAATATGCTCCGGTTAATGATGAGTCACATGAATCTTCCATTATTCTTTTAAAATACGCTCTAAAATGAACATGTTTACGCTAAATAAGTTTTCTATCAGAATCAGTGAAAAACACCACATTGGATGTGGACTGGGTGACTTCCAAATATATTTTTCTGATTAATTGGGATTGCAAGGTTTGTGTAAGGCAGTTGTCAACAAACAAACTTGAACCCAAATTTGATAAGTGCTGCTTCGCTGGTTGTCCTAAGGAAACCGAGGCTTAGTACTTTTGCAACCAATCCGAGAACAAAGTTTTGTTGTTCGGAACTCTGTTTTTCCAAGAAGAACAGTGGGAGTAAAAGTACAGCTCGAAGAAATTCGAGAAACACATGAGGCTGTTCAACCTGTTGAGGGAGAGCAGCGGTTAGACCTACAGAGTGCTGTAGGATCTACACCTATGGAGCCTAAAGTTCGCTGATCCCAATGGATCCGTCACTAAACCGAAGGTGATTCCTCGTAACCGATTGTCGTGATCTGTTGATCATTGAAAAGTGACGAGCCTGCGAAATTCAGAGAAGCGAAGGTGAGCCCCAACTCCGAAAATTGGCTAGTTATGCATGTTAGCTTCACCGATTGAAGCAAGCATCTTGGAGTTGGAATCTATGTTCTGTTAAAACGGTCAAAGGCTTTGACTCGATCAGGAACGAATAGAAACAGTGCGTTTACAAGTAAACTAGTGGGAGCGTAGTTGCAATTCTCAAACTGTATGTTTAGAACGTACTTAATCTCATAAATGACGTTCCGACGCTGAAGTCTTGCCAAGATTTGGGTCGGAAGTCAAATTTAACGATAGACATGGGAGAAGTCGCGTGAGTTCTTGGAATATGGATCCATTGAGATGGACTAGAAGAGCTAATTGGATCGTGTCAAAACCATTATGGTTATAAGGTACTGGACAGTTTCAATATGCATGATTCCAAGAATGGCTTTCACACCAAAGGTCTTATGGCAATGATCTTAGCAAGATGAAGTATCTTGGACACTGGCTGAGCTAGTGTCTAATGAGTGTGATTCCTTTTGCTTATGCAATAGAATCCATCATGAATGCCATATTATGCGCTCGTCTAAATGCAGCTGACGCATAAAAGCATGACGAGAAGATACCAATTTGTTCCAGTAAGAGTCACTGGACAGTTGGAAAGGAATATCCCCAAATGTTTGAGAAACACTAAGGATAGGTTCTTGTACAACTGAGAAATAGACGAATCAATTATCAGTAGTTAGACGGACAAAGATGATTCCCGGTTCTCACCTGGTTATGTCATTTTGCCTGTGTAACGGTACTGTCTATTGGAAAGGTTTCCAAGCAGAGGACCGTAGAATAGTGCTCATTAAAGAATAGCGGTGTGGTTTGTTGGAATGGTTCCAAGCAAGAACACCGCAGCATCTCTCACAACCTAAGCACGAGTTGAACACTGTTGCTGTAGGTACTAGAAATCTGAAGACTTGGTCTTGATTCTAGTGGGAGTTAGTTATGATGTTCAGATAAATATGATATGGTCATGTTTATGAAAAATTGACCTCAACATTATTTGACTATTGGATAATTAAATAATGGTCCCAAAATAAGTTTGTGTCATTTTATAGGCCATCAAGTTGAGGACTTGATCATGAAACCCTATAAGTAACAAATGACATAAATTATGTGTGTCCCTAGTCGAGGTTGTTAAAGTGGGACAATAAAAACCGCGAGAGACTAGCTTGTGAGGTGACTGTTGACTAAGTTTCATGGAGTCAATGATATGAGTATCACAGTCAGTCACATAGATATATGTTGGTGAACATATGATCGGACGTGACCCGCTAATGAGAAGTCTCCAGGATAGTTATATCTGTGTCATGAGAGGTTCTCATTACGACTATTGAGTATAGTCCTTAGACCTGAGTTCATCATGCTTTCTTGCATATAAATTGGTGCACCTTGACCTTGTCAAACGTCGATCCGTAACTAGCGGCTATAAAGGCACTGCTCAGGTGTATCATGAAGTGTGTAAAGGAACAGGGATGGAACAAGATGGGATTTTTCCCTCCTGAATAACGGGAGATAAATATCTCAGGGCCTATCGAAGATTTTATGCTGAGAAAATGTGTGGCCGCACTCAAACGAACTGTAGTTCAGTTGTTTGTTTTGTTCAGTATAGATCAGGAGTTCGATAAACATGATATTGGCTTAATAAGAATGACACTAATCTTGTCTTATGCCAAATCGAGATATAGAGACAAAAGGATTGTAGGAATTGATGATTCCAGTACAAGTGGGAGATTGTTGGGATTGTGTCCTGAAATCACACTTGCACTAGTTGTGTATCGAGATCAATCGTTTGTATAATACTGGTGATTGTAATGCTTTGCTAGAAGCCTCTTGTAATCTGTAAGTTGTAGACTTACTGCCAGTATTATATGATCCTATAGGGTCACACACCTAAGCAATCTGGAAGCTAACATATGGGAATGATCATTTGATAATGATCACGTTGATGTGTATTGGATACACATTGACATAGAGTTTTATGATGTATGTGTCGATCGATACATGAGTGTGTCGATCGATGCAGGCTTTTCGAGAAGGTGTGTCGATCGACACAGTAAGTGTGTCGATTGATGCATATCGGGTATTGAAATAAACGAGTCGGGCTTCTCCGACGATTTTTGGTGATGTCATTTCCAGGTCGATATATAAAAGCTTATATGGTCGACCTGGACCCTGGCCGTCACTGTAATTCTCAGAGAGAAAAGCAGAGACATCGAAAACTCATTCCCTGAATCCGGCACTAGCATCCTGGCGTTCCAGGTTGTGTGAGTGTGTGCTTGGTAGAGGCGAAGCACTTGATTTGCTAGATCTCGTTCACCATTCCATTCCGCTGCCAGATCTGAGGTAAGAACGAGGTTGGTAATTTCAATATAACAAACCCTAGATCCTAGGAGGATCCAACACTCATCATTCCCATCCTCTTGAGAAGGTTATGGCCTCTGAACAACATCACCTGCACAAAATGAAGACAAATAACATTAAAGCTCGAAGAAATACTCATCTCACCTGGAAATTCAAGTTTGTAGCCGTTATCGTTGATCTTCTCCAGGAATCTTAATAGACCGTCTCCTCGTGGTGAAAGATTTGATCTCTATTTGTTGGTGAACCGTTCAGGTCGCATGTGTACCCTCACCCAATCTCCGGGCTAGAAGGTGGCCTCCTTCCTTTTCTTTTCAGCCTGCACCTTGTATTGTGCCGTCTTCTTCACCAAGCTCTCCTTGACCTTAATGTGTAACTTAGCAACGGCTTCAGCCTTGTGTTCTCCGTCTAGGCTGGTAAACTCCAAAGGGGGCAATGGTTTGAGGTCGACAAGCGTCTCTGGCTTAAATCCATAAACAATCTCAAACGGTGACAGGTTAGTAGCCGAGTGGTTAGCATTGTTATATGAAAACTCAAAAAATGGAACACAATATAAGCAGCTATTCAGATTTTTAACGACTGTGGCCCATAAAAAGGCCGAGAGTATTCGGTTGATGACCTCGGTCTGTCCGTCCTTCTGTGGGTGGCAGGTCATGATGAACAGTAGCTTGGTCCCTAGCTTTCTCCAAAGTGTCATCCAGAAGTGGCCAAGGAAGTTCGGGTCGCGGTCGGAGACGATGGTACATGACAGACTGTTCCGTCTCACTACTTCCTTGAAGAATAAGTCGGTTGTATGGGTGGCGTCATTGGTCTTAGAACATGGTATGAAATGGGTCATCTTTGAGAATCGGTCGACCACCACAAAGATGGAGTCCTTGTTCCTGATTTTGGACAATCATCGCACAAAGTCCATAGAAATTTCGACCCATGGTCGGTTAGGAATAGGCAAAGGCATGTAAAGGCCGTAAGGATTTAACATGGACTTAGTCCTAAGACATGTAATGCACTTAGAACATAACCGTTCAACGTCACGTTTCAGATGCGGCCATAAGAAGTGGTCAACAAGGACACTCACGGATCAGTATATCTGTCATTGACCCTTGTGGAATGCATAGTTCCTTGGAACAGGAACCCGTTATGCGCATAGGACAATCCCTTAGATCCATTTCGACATTCCTGAAAAAGTTCACCAAAATATGGGTCAGCTTCATAATCGTCTTTAATGATTTCAAACCCCAAAACTTTGGCCTCCATGGTGCAGATCAGCGTATGTGATGAAGACAACAGAACATCCGAACAGACCCGGACGTACCGCCCTCGCCGAGCAGGACATACCGCCCTCGACCGAGCAGGACGTACCGCCCTAGACCGAGCAAGACGTGCCGCCCTAGACCGAGCAGGACGTACCGCTCTCGACCATGAGTTTGGTCGACCAGTTCCCAACCATGCAGAACGTACCACATACACGATCAGGATAGAGGCAGCTTCGAGACGACTTCAACCGAGCCATGGAGCAACTGATCTCCAGGACGAGCCTATAAGATATCACGGATCACTTGGAGGATGACGGAGACTGTCGACCCACTCGACCCGACAATTGCATGGCCTTTGATAGAGACCAACAGACCAACCATGATCTTCACCATCATGTCCGTTGTGCCTTAGACCGAGCTATCTCTTGAACCAAAAGATCATACTCTTTTTCCCTTGTGAGATTTTGTCCCAAATGGGTTTTACTTACAATGTATTTAATGAGGTGATCCTAGGCCCGCCCATCCTAAAGAGATAATTGATATATCATGGTTTTTACTAGTTTTAGACCATGATATAAATGTGTTTTGGAGTCTTTTGGTGTTCCTTTAGAGTCTTTTGCAGGTTTTATTAGGTACACACACGTTTGGAGCTAATGTGGTGATTATGGAGCTTATTGGAGCATTTTGGAGATTTGACCCGAGAGCTTGTACTCACTGTCCAGTTTTGGGATCTGCATCGATCGACGCACACCTGCATCGGTCGATGCACTACGCGGATGGGCCAGACTCGGCGATTTAATGAAGTATGCTGATATTGCAGAAAAGCCCAGAAGTTCCAGATATTTACACAGAAGCCCCAAGTCGTGTTTTAGCTATTTAATTAGGTTTTTAACTATACACTTACATACGCTATCATAACTTAGAGCAGAGAGTTTATAGAGCTTTTGGGGCTGATCTGATCCTGTACTACATTCGTTTTGGAGAAGTTTTCGAACCCCTTTGTTATTTTAATCTCTTTTATGATTGCTATTTATTCATTGATTAAGTTTACATCATCCATGTCTGAGTAGTTCCATAGTTAGGTTTAGGGTTTATCATAGGGATTTCATGACTTGCTAGATATAATTAATTCAGTTAAGGATTCACATCAATAGATGTTCTTCAAACTAAATTGTGTTTAATGCTAGTTCTAACCTGATCAATTAGAATTTAGATCCTAGGTTGCTAAATACGACACGACAGTGTGGTTTAGAATCTGAACAATTTAGGTTGAGCAATTTAATTACTCGCAAAGGAATTTGGTTTAATTAGATTGTGAACATATCAAACTTGGAATTAAAGCTGGTTTAACCTGTTAGTAATTGCAAAGGAATTTGGATTACTGCACTTAGACTTAGAGAATTCTCGCAAAGGAATTTGGTTAATTCTATATCTGTGTTTTGAGTTCTAGAACTGAGTTTAATTAGATCCTGACTGATTGATTTATCTGCTTGTCTTATTTCCTGAGAACGCCCTAGACTTAGCGCTTTTAGTTTATTGCTTTCAAACAACAACCTGCTACTGATTTACTTTCCTGCTTGCTTTTAGTTAATAGAATACAATTTGCTTTTTGCTTTCTCCTAGTTTTAATCTCTTTAAGTTCTTGATTTTATCGTTGCCTAGAGTCCTCATGGATTCGATCCCTAAATACTACAATTGATTTACTGTGCACTTGCAGTTAGTATAGGGTAAAACTCGAGACCTATCAAGTTTTTGGCGCCGTTGCCGGGGACTCTTAGAGTCTTCGATAGCTTCGAACTTAGGGTTTTTACTAGGATTTTATTTTTATTTTTGTTTACTGATTTTTTCCTGTTTTCATTCTGTCGCAGGTACGACATTTGCCTAGCATCGATCGTTGCACCTTTGTGTCGATCGTCACTAGGCGATTCTGAGATTGAATCGATCGTTGCACTGATAGCATCGATCGTTGCTTGACGATTACAGACTGTTTATGCAGACGCGTGAAACTAGAAGTAATCAGAACTTGAACCTCGTTAATCTCGGACTTGAAGAACTTGGACGACTAGAGAGGACTAATAGAAGAGAAAGAAGAGCAAGGATGGTACGTGAACGTTTGATCCTGATACAAGATGCTCAAGGTATCCTGAGGGATCCGCAAAAAAATCCTTACAATGCTGCTGGGCAGAGGATTGATGCTGAGGGGCGTGTGATCCCTGATGTTGAGGAACCTGAACCACAGCCGCAGGCGCAAGGCCAAGGACAGAACCAAGGTAGAAAGATGGTTGTTCATGAGAGGACATTAGCTGACTACAACAGACTGGATGAGTTTCATGCCAACCGGTCAGCTCTTGTACCTCCTGGTTTTGAGAGGAACGATTTTGAGATCAAAACCATCTACTACTCGATGATGAGACATAATGCTTTCCATGGTCACCCATCGGAGCAGCCTATGGATCACATCGATCAGTTTGAGGATATAATCACTGGCATGAAGTATGATGGAGTTTGCCAGGATTATCTGTTCCTTAAGCTCTTTCCGCACAGTCTCGCTGGAGACGCTGCTGCATGGCTAAAGCAACTGCCACCTGTGCAGTTTACTACTTGGGATGCTCTTAAGAGCGAGTTTTTGAGGAATTTCTACGATGATGCGCGTTCCGATCAGTCCAGACAGGACATTCTGACATTCTCCCAAGGCCCTGTGGAGCCTTTAAAAGCTGCATGGATGCAGACCTGATACGAACCCAGAATCTTTAAGGATCCGAATTGGGAACTATGACTTCGAAATTGCTGCTGTAGCAACCACTGGTCGACCCTGGTATGCAGATATAGCTAATTACCTTGCTGCTGAGACTGAACCAGATGATTTAAAGGGTAATGCAAAGAAGAAGTTCTTCAGGGAGCTTAGACGGTACTGTTGGAATTATGTCCAGTAATCTCTGTACTGTCTCTAGAAAGTAAGAGTATGTCAATGATCAGACATAAGTCATATAATACTGGGGGTCATGATGGCTTGCTAGAGTCCGCTCATGATCTATAAGTCTTGGACTTATTGCCTTTATTATATGATCCCATATGGGTCACACGCCTAAGCTAACGGGAAAATACGAAGGAACGGCTTAGCAGAAGTACGGTAAAAGTTCTAGGCATTTACTGTACTTAGAGAGAATAAAGGGCCTGATTAAATCCATATCAGAACTGAGAATTGGGCCCAAAAGCCCATGAGAACTAAATGGAGTTTTAATGAATAAAACTTGACCTAAAGCTCTCCAATTCTCTCAGCTTCTGCGCCTCCCTTAGCCTCTCTCTGCGCCTCCTTCTTGCTCGGTCTAGCAGCCACTTTCCTGTGCGTGCGTGTGTGAGCCTTTGGAGGATCCATCTCTTGGTGGTTCTGCTGATCTCTGACCCTTACCTCCCATTCCGCTGCAAAACAAGGTAACAGGTGAGATCCATTAAGTTTCTAAATAAGAGAACCTAGATCTGCATGTTTAGTAGGATGAATCAATCTGAGAATTGAATCAGGAAACACTAAACGATCCAACAGTGGTATCAGAGCCATTGGTTCTGTGGTTTTTCTTGTTTAGAATCATGTTTAGGATTGTTTAAAGAGTGTTTTTGAATCAACCTACTGATAAGGAAAAAACACTTAAGAAACAAAGAATTGAAACCTAAACAAACAAGAAATCGCATGATCCAATCTATATGAATTGGTATGCGTCGGATCGTCCAGATCGAGACAGACGCACGAACCGATCGACGAGGATCGTGTTGCGTGGTCGCGTCCCGATCAAAGGATGGATCGCGTCCCGATCGCGTGGATGGACCGAGCGGATCGCTGCGATCATCCCGCTATAGTCTCGCACCGCAGTCGAGACCGAGGGCCGAGTGGATCATCGCGATCGCACGCCTCGTCACGTCCCGATCGCACGGCATGGCTCGTTCCGATCGCGAGAGATGGCCCGGCTGTCTCGTCCCGATCGCACGGCCCGACCGTCCCATCCCGTCCCGAGCATCGACCCGCCGCGGAAGCATGATGGCTTGCGGCTGTCGTGATCGCGTGAAGCTCACGGCTAGGTCGTGATCAATTCACATGATCAAATGGTTCGGTTCGGTTTAAGGCTCGGTTTAAAATTTTATTAAAATTAAACGTCGCGGTTTAATAAACAGATTTAATAATATTTATTAAGTTCTGGTTAAACCGGGATAAGAAATCCAAAGTCGAAAAATTGGATTTTGTGCCTAAACCAGTGATTTTCTAATTTGATTTGGTTGGACCAAATAAATTGAGAAAATCCGGTTTAGTAAATAACCGGTTGACAATTGTGGTCATCGTAGTAATTAATTTTGGTTAAGACCAATTTTAATGAACCAAACCGGTTATGTGATTTAATTGGGCAATTGGGTTATGTCTTGGACATAGACCAATTCTTGGGCCTCAAGCCAAGAAGTTAAAACAATTGGGCCAATTATTTGAGTCTTTTCTTCAGAATTAATTTAAAATTTATTTTTATAAAAATTATAAAATCGATTTTAAATTAATAAGTTTCCAAATTTTTGAAATTAGAAAGTTTCTTAAAATAGAAGTTTCTAGATTTGCATGTTTTGGATTTTAGGAAATTTCTATAATTAAAAGTTTCTATTTTTAGAAAGTTTCCAAAATTAGTAGGTTTCCCAAAAAGGAAAGTTTCCCAAAATAGTAATCTTCTATTTTGGGATGAATTTTTAATAAACCTACAAACCTCAAATAATATCAAGCGTTGGATGTCTTGTCCAGTCTATGTCAGCTGTCGAAGTCCATTCAATTGTATTCATGGCCTTACAGTGTGAGGGTGTCTACTTTTGCGTGGATAAGACGGTTTGTGATTCATAAATGTCATTGGGAGTCCCAGACATTAATGATTACATGACTGTATAGTCTGGTTTTCTTGACTAGGCCATCGGGAGTCCCGGGCCTTGAGACATCAGAGTGGATTGGGCCTCGGGCCCAGATTCACAACCAAGAGTTATATCACGGATATAATTAGCCGACATAGGGCTTACCGATATAAGCTAAGGTTGGGTGATGGCCAGTGGCCCACTTTGATCTTAGTTATATGTGGATCTTGGAATCATTATATTCTATTGAGGGTAACTTATGTTATTGAATATAATGCGTGATTAATCATATTAAGTATAATACAAGATTAATCATATTGAACATATTAACTAATAACTTTTTTATCTTATATATTTCAGCTATGACTACTACAAGCACACAAAACACATTCTCAATCCGGTCTGTTCTCGAGAAGGAGAAGCTGACTGGAACGAACTTCCTGACGTGGTCAAGGAACTTGAGGCTGGTCCTCAAGCAGGAGAAGAAGGATTATGTCCTTCGTGATCCCCTCCCCGAGAGGCCTCCTAACAATGCCGCCAGGACTCTGCATAATGCTTGGGAAAAGCATTCGTCAGATGAAAATGATGTCTATTGCCTGATGTTGGCGACAATGACTGCTGAGCTGCAAATGCAGTTCGAGAGTGTGTTGTCACCCATCGAGATAATGGCAAGCCTGAATCGCTTTTTCAGGAGCAAGCAAGGACTGAGAGGTTTCAGACAGTTAAGAACCTCTTAGACTGTAAGTTGGCTGCAAATGCGGCAGTGAGTCCTCATGTCTTGAAGATGATGGGTTATCTCGATCATCTTCAGAAACTCGACTGCCCTATCAGCCAGGAACTTGCCTGCGACATCGTTCTGCAGTCTTTACCTGCAAGCTATGATCAGTTCATTCTGAACTTTAATATGCATGGCTTGAGTAAGACATTGCCTGAGCTTCACGGAATGCTCAAGACTGCAGAGCCCAACTTGAGGAAAACTGCCAAGGACCCCAATGTGCTTATAGTGCAAAAGGGAAAGGGCTTTAAGAAATCCTCTGCTAAGGATAAGGGAAAGGCTAAGGCTGTCCAAGTCTCGGACAAGGACACGCCAAAGCCCAAGCCCAAATCCAAGGCTGGGCCTACTGACATCTGCAGGTTCTGTAAAGAACCAGGGCATTGGAGGAGAGAATGTAAGAAATTCCAAGAAGGTCTAAAGGAATTGAAGAAGAAGACTCTCGAGACTTCTTCATCAGGTATTTTTGTTATAGAAGTTAATACAACTACTTCTGATAATACCTCATGGGTTATGGATACTGGTTGTGGGGCTCATATTTGTACTAATATGCAGGCACTCAGCAACAGTAGAAGGCTGAAGCAAGGACAAGTGGAGCTACGAGTTGGGAATGGAGCGAAAGTTCCTGCACTAGCTGTAGGCACATACTTGTTGTCTTTACCTTCCGGATTGATTTTAGAACTCAATAATTGTTATTTTGTACCTGCGATAAGCAGAAATATTATTTCAATTTCTTTGTTGGATTTGGAAGGTTATGATTTTTCAGTTAAGAATAAATTATGTTCCTTCAATCGCAACAATTTGTTCTATGGTTGTGCCCCTCTTACGAATGGGCTTTACATACTTGATCAATCCGCGCCAATTTATAACATTGATACCAAACGGTTTAAACCTAATGAGGAGAACCGAACGTTTCTATGGCATTGTCGTTTAGGGCACATCAGCGAGAAACGCATCAAGAGGCTCCATTCGAATGGACTTCTTGGCTCATTTGACTTTGAGTCATGTGAGAAATGCGAATCCTGCATGATGGGAAAAATGACACGGGCCCCCTTTAATAAACCTAACGAGAGGGCCAGTGACTTATTGGGCCTGATACACACTGATGTGTGTGGCCCAATGTCCAGAAATGCAAGAGGAAACTATCAGTACTTCATTACCTTCACTGATGATTTCAGTAGGTATGGATATGTTTATTTAATGAAACATAAGTCTGAATCTTTTGAGAAGTTCAGAGAATTCCAAAATGAAGTACAGAACCAACTTGGCAAAAGCATTAAGGCTCTTCGGTCCGACCGAGGAGGAGAATACTTAAGCCAAGAATTCAGTGATCATCTAAGAGAGTGTGGGATCGTGTCCCAACTCACTCCTCCTGGAACACCTCAATGGAATGGTGTGTCTGAGAGGAGAAATCGGACCTTATTGGATATGGTTCGATCTATGATGAGTCACACAGACCTTCCAATATCCCTTTGGGGATATGCTCTGCTAACAGCAGTGTTCACTCTAAATAGAGCGCCATCGAAAGCAGTAGCAAAGACACCATATGAATTATGGACTGGAGTGGCTCCAGTGCTGTCTTATCTAAGAATTTGGGGTTGTGAAGCCTATGTCAAGAGATTAATCTCAGACAAGCTTACACCAAAGTCTGATAAAATGCTACTTCATTGGTTATCCGAAGGAAACCAAGGCTTATTACTTCTACCTGCGTTCCGAGAACAAGATTTTTGTTGCCCGGGATTGTAACTTTCTTGAGAGGGAGTTTCTCTCTAAGAAAGACAGTGGGAGTAAGGTACTGCTTGAAGAAGTTCAAGATGAACAGGATACTGCTCAATCTAATGAGGAAGAGCAGCAGGAGGACCTACAAGAAGTTGTAGAGCCTGAACCTGTAGTACCTGAAGTTCGAAGATCCGGGAGGATCCGTCACGAACCCGAGAGATATCAAGGATTCCTCGTGACTAACTGTCATGATCTTCTGATCATTGATGGTGATGAACCATCGAACTTCAATCAAGCCATGATGGGCCCAGATTCCTCTAAGTGGCGTAAAGCCACTGATTCCGAAATGGACTCCATGTCGGTCAACCAAGTATTTTCGTTGGTTGACTTACCCGCTGGTGTAAAAGCCATCGAGTGCAAATGGATCTTCAAAAAGAAGATTGACGTGGATGGAAATGTCCAGATTTATAAAGCCAGGTTGGTGGCAAAAGGTTTCAGACAAATTCACGGTGTGGATTACGATGAAACCTATTCCCCAGTGGCAATGATGAAATCTATTCGGATTCTACTAGCAACTGCAGCTTTTCATGATTATGAAATTTGGCAGATGGACGTGAAAACCGCCTTCCTGAATGGAATTCTGGAAGAGGATGTGTATATGACACAACCTGACGGTTACATAGATCCAAAGAATGCTGGGAAAGTATGCAAGCTTCATAAATCCATTTATGGATTGAAGCAAGCATCGAGGAGCTGGAATCTTCGTTTTGATGAAGCGATCAAGCAATTTGACTTCATCAGAAACGAAGAGGAACAATGCGTGTATAAGAAAACTAGTGGGAGCAAGATAGTATTTCTTATTCTGTATGTCGATGACATACTGCTTCTCGGAAACGACGTTCCAATGCTGAAGTCAGTAAAGGACTGGCCTGGAAGTTGTTTTTCCATGAAAGACATGGGTGAAGCCGCATACGTTCTTGGAATCAGGATCTACCGGGATAGATCTAGAAAGCTGATAGGCTTGTGTCAAGATTCATACATTGACAAAGTCCTACAGAGATTCAGCATGAAAGATTCCAAGAAGGGCTTCACGCCAATGGTACATGGCACAACGCTAAGCAAGAAGCAGAGCCCTACGACGGCTGCTGAGCTTGAGCGCATGAAGAATATTCCTTATGCATCTGCAATAGGATCTATCATGTATGCCATGATCTGTACTCGTCCTGATGTTGCTTATGCATTGAGCATGACGAGTAGATACCAGTCAAATCCAGGTGAAAACCATTGGATTGCCGTCAAGAATATCCTGAAGTATCTAAGACATACTAAGGACAAGTTCTTGGTATACGGTGGAAGTGATGTGCTTAAAGTCAGTGGATTCACGGACGCAAGTTTCCAGACAGACCAAGATGATTTCTGGTCACAGCCCGGTTATATCTTTTGTCTGAATGGCGGTGCAATCAGTTGGAGAAGCTCCAAGCAAGACACCGTTGCTGATTCCACTACAGAAGCTGAATATATCGCCGCCTCAGAAGCAGCGAAGGAAGCTGTTTGGATACGAAAGTTCATTATTGAACTAGGTGTGATACCAAATGCGGCTGAGCCTCTGGCACTGTTTTGTGATAACAATGGTGCTATTGCTCAGGCAAAGGAACCAAGATCACACCAGAAATCCAAGCATGTTCTAAGAAGATTTCACTTGATACGTGACATCATTAATAGAAAGGAAGTCAAGATCAGCCGAGTTCAGACTGATGATAACGTCGCTGATCCGTTGACAAAGCCACTCCCAAGACCTAAGCTCGAGTTCCTGACTGAAGCTGTAGGCATTAGAAACATTGAAATGTAATCTAAATTTGAGTGGGAGTTTGAGGGCTTTATTTAGTTATTTGATATGTTCTTGTAAAACATTTTATGTTTAATGAAATTATTATTTCAAGATTATTTTAACTGTGATGAAATAATCGTTCCAAAGTGATATGAACCATTTTGTAGGTCATCGAAGTAAGTGACTTGATCTTGAGTTATCAAAGTCATTTAGCTTGATCATGAGACCCTATATTTGATAGATGGCTTATATCATCATGTCCCTAGTCGAAGGTTGTTGAAATTGGAACACCAACAACCGTGTGAGACTAGATTGGTATGTGACTTATGACAAAGTCTCAGTGTGTCATAGATGCGCGGCATCAAAGTCAGTACATAGGTGTATGTAGGGTACATACGACCGGACAAGACCCGATTATAAGAACTCTTCAGGATATTTATATATGTGTCATAAGAGATTCTTACTACGACTATAGAGTATAGTCCTTAGACCTGAGTTCGCATGCATGTGACTGCACATGAACTAATGCGCTTTGATCATTGTCTAAAGCTGTCGTTAAGCGATAGTTATAAGGACCTTGTTTGGGTGTATTATGAAATGAGTAGTTTACAGTGATGGAACAAGACGGGATTTGTCCCTCCAATATAAATGGAGTGAATATTGTTGGATTGTTTAGTCTCTTGGTTCAATTCTCAGATTAGTTGAACCTACTAAACATGCATTAGATCTAGGTGTTCTTATTTAGAAACATATGATCTCACCTTTTACCTGTTTGTTTGCAGCGGAATTGATGAACAGGTCAATGATCAGGGAGATACACCGAGAGATGGATCCTCCAAAGGCTCACACACGCAATCACAGGAAACTGGTTGCTAGACCGAGCTGAGATGGGGCGCAGAGAGAGAGGAGTAGCCGCGGCTGGGATTAGGGTTTGGAGAGAAGAGAGTTGGCTTTTAGTCATTAAAAGCCTTCTCTTTTCCCTTTTGGGCTTTTGGGCCCAATCTGATTAAATCCCATTTAATCAGACCCATTAATCTTTCTCTCTTAGTACGACAAATGCCTAGCACTTTTGTCGTACTTCTGCTAAGCCGTTTCAACATTATTTCCTGCTAGCTTAAGCGTGTGACCCATATGGGATCATACAATAAAGGCAATAAGTCCAAGACTTATAGATCATGAGCGGACTCTAGCAAGCCATCATGACCCCCAGTATTGTATGACTTATGTCTGATCACTGACATACTCTTACGTTATAGAGACAGTACAGAGATTGCTGGACACAATTCCAACAATCTCCCACTTGAACTGGAATCTCTGTATTCATAATCCCTTTCGTCACAATATCTCGATTAGTCATAAGGCAAGATTAGTGTCATCCTTATAAAGCCTAATCTTGTTCATCGGACTCTGATTTGATACTGACAATACAAACGACTCGGGAAAGTCCGTTTGAGCATGGCCATGCGTTTTCCAGTATTCAAATCTCCGATTGGCCTAGAGATATTCACTCCATTTATATTGAAGGGACAAATCCCATCTTGTTTCATCACTGTAAGCTACTCACTTCATGATGTACCCAAACAAGGTCCTTATAGTTATCGCAGAACGATAGCGTTAGACAATGATCAAAGTGCATCAGTCCATATGCAGTCACATGCATGCGAACTCAGGTCTAAGGACTATACTCTATAGTCGTAGTAAGAATCTCTTATGACACAGATATAAATATCCTGAAGAGTTCTTATTAGCGGGTCTTGTCCGGTCGTATGTTCCCAACATACACCTATGTACTGACTTTGATGCCGAGCATCTATGACACACTGAGACTTTGTCATAAGTCACGTACCAATCCAGTCTTACACGGTTGTTGGTGTTCCAATTTCAACAACCTTCGACTAGGGACATGATGATATAAAACATTTATCAAATATAGGATCTCATGATCAAGCTAAATGACTTCGATGACTCAAGATCAAATCATTTACTTCGATGACCTATAAAATGATTCATATCATTTTGGAACGATTATTTCATCACAGTTAAAATAATCTTGAAATAATAATTTCATTAAACATAAATAATGTTTTACAAGAACATATCAAATAACTAAAATAAAGCTCACAAAACTCCCACTCAAATTTAGATTACATTTCAATGTTTCTAATGCCTACAGCTTCAGTCAGGAACTCGAGCTTAGGCCTTGGGAGTGGCTTTGTCAACGGATCAGCGACATTATCATCTGTCGGAACTCGGCTGATCTTGACTTCCTTTCTATTAATGATGTCACGTATCAAGTGATATCTTCTTTGAACATGCTTGGATTTCTGGTGTGATCTTGGTTCCTTTGCCTGAGCTATAGCACCATTGTTGTCACAAAACAGTGCCAGAGGCTCAGCCGCATCTGGTATCACACCTAGTTCCATAATGAACTTTCGTATCCAAACAGCTTCCTTCGCTGCTTCTGAGGCGGCGATATATTCAGCTTCCGTAGTGGAATCAGCAACGGTGTCCTGCTTGGAGCTTCTCCAACTTACTGCACCGCCATTCAGACAAAAGACATAACCGGACTGTGACCGGAAATCATCAGTGTCTGTCTGGAAACTTGCGTCCGTGAATCCACTGACTTTAAGCACATCACTTCCACCGTACACCAAGAATTTATCCTTAGTATGTCTTAGATACTTCAAGATATTCTTTACGGCAATCCAATGGTTTTCACCTGGATTTGACTGGTATCTACTCGTCATGCTCAATGCATAAGCAATATCAGGACGAGTACAGATCATGGCATACATAACAGATCCTATTGCAGATGCATAGGGAATGTTCTTCATACGCTCGAGCTCAGCAGCCGACGTAGGGCTCTGCTTCTTGCTTAGCGTTGTGCCATGTACCATTGGCGTGAAGCCCTTCTTGGAATCTTTCATGCTGAATCTTTGTAGGACTTTGTCAATGTATGAGTCTTGACACAAGCCTATCAGCCTCTTAGGTCTATCCCGATAGATCCTAATTCCAAGAACGTATGCGGCTTCACCCATGTCTTTCATGGAAAAACAACTTCCAAGCCAGTCCTTTACAGACTTTAGCATTGGAACGTCGTTTCCGAGAAGCAGTATGTCATCAACATACAGAATAAGAAAAACGATTTTGCTCCCACTAGTTTTCTTATACACGCATTGTTCTTCTTCGTTTCTGATGAAGTCAAATTGCTTGATCGCTTCATCAAAACGAAGATTCCAGCTCCTCGATGCTTGCTTCAATCCATAAATGGATTTATGAAGCTTGCACACTTTCCCAGCATTCTTTGGATCTATGTAACCGTCAGGTTGCGTCATATACACATCCTCTTCCAGAATACCATTCAGGAAGGCGGTTTTCACGTCCATCTGCCAAATTTCATAATCATGAAAAGCTGCAGTTGCTAGTAGAATCCGAATAGATTTCATCATAGCCACCGGTGAATAGGTTTCATCGTAGTCCACACCGTGAACTTGTCTGAAACCTTTTGCCACCAACCTGGCTTTATAAATCTGGACATTTCCATCCACGTCAATCTTCTTCTTGAAGATCCATTTGCACTCGGAATCAGTGGCCTTACGCCACTTAGAGGAATCTGGGCCCATCATGGCTTGATTGAAGTTCGATGGTTCATCACCATCAATGATCAAAAGATCATGACAGTCAGTCACGAGGAATCCCTGATATCTCTCGGGTTCGTGACGGATCCTCCCGGATCTTCGAACTTCAGGTACTACAGGTTCAGGCTCTACAATTTCTTGTAGATCCTCCTGCTGCTCTTCCTCATTAGGTTGAGCAGTATCCTGTTCATCTTGAATTTCTTCAAGCAGTACCTTACTCCCACTGTCTTTCTTAGAGAGAAACTCTCTCTCAAGAAAGTTACAATCCCGGGCAACAAAAATCTTGTTCTCGGAACGTAGATAGAAGTAATAAGCCTTGGTTTCCCGTGGATAACCAATGAAGTAGCATTTATCAGATTTTGGTGTAAGCTTGTCTGAGATTAATCTCTTAACATAGGCTTCACAACCCCAAATTCTTAGATAAGACAGCACTGGAGCTTCTCCAGTCCATAATTCATATGGTGTTTTTGCTACTGCTTTTGATGGCGCTCTATTTAGAGTGAACACTGCTGTTAGCAGAGCATATCCCCAAAGGGATATTGGAAGGTCTGTGTGACTCATCATAGATCGAACCATATCCAATAAGGTCCGATTTCTCCTCTCAGATACACCATTCCATTGAGGTGTTCCAGGAGGAGTGAGTTGGGATACGATCCCACACTCTCTCAGATGATCACTGAATTCCTGGCTTAAGTATTCTCCTCCTCGGTCGGACCGAAGAGCCTTAATGCTTTTGCCTAGTTGGTTCTGTACTTCATTTTGGAATTCTCTGAACTTCTCAAAAGATTCAGATTTATGTTTCATCAAATAAACATATCCATACCTACTGAAATCATCAGTGAAGGTAATGAAGTACTGATAGTTTCCTCTTGCATTAGTGGACATTGGGCCACACACATCAGTGTGTATCAGGCCCAATAAGTCACTGGCCCTCTCGTTAGGTTTATTAAAGGGGGCCCGTGTCATTTTGCCCATCATGCAGGATTCGCATTTCTCACATGACTCAAAGTCAAATGAGCCAAGAAGTCCATTCGAATGGAGCCTCTTGATGCGTTTCTCGCTGATGTGCCCTAAACGACAATGCCATAGAAACGTTCGGTTTTCCTCATTAGGTTTAAACCGTTTTGTATTAATGTTATAAATTGGCGCGGATTGATCGAGTATGTAAAGCCCATTCGTAAGAGGGGCAGAACCATAGAACAAATTGTTGCGATTGAAGGAACATAATTTATTCTTAACTGAAAATCATAACCTTCCAAATCCAACAAAGAAATTGAAATAATATTTCTGCTTATAGCAGGTACAAAATAACAATTATTAAGTTCTAAAATCAATCCCGAAGGTAAAGACAACAAGTAAGTTCCTACAGCTAGTGCTGAAACTTTCGCTCCATTCCCAACTCGTAGCTCTACTTGTCCTTGCTTCAGCCTTCTACTGTTGCTGAGTGCCTGCATATTAGTACAAATATGAGCCCCACAACCAGTATCCATGACCCATGAGGTATTATCAGAAGTAGTTGTATTAACTTCTATAACAAAAATACCTGATGAAGAAGTCTCGAAAGTCTTCTTCTTTAATTCCTTTAGACCTTCCTGGAATTTCTTACAATCTCTTCTCCAATGCCCCAGTTCTTTGCAGAACCTGCACATGTCAGTAGGCCCAGCCTTGGACTTGGGCTTGGGCTTTGGCGTGTCTGAGTCCACGACTTGGACACCCTTGGCCTTTCCCTTATCCTTAGCAGAAGACTTCTTAAACCCCTTGCCCTTCTGTACCATAAGTACATTGGGGTCCTTGGCGGTTTTCTTCAAGTTGGGCTCTGCAGTCTTGAGCATTCCGTGAAGCTCAGGCAGTGTCTTACTCAAGCCATGCATGTTAAAGTTCAGAATGAACTGATCATAGCTTGCAGGTAAAGACTGCAGAATGATGTCGCAGGCAAGTTCCTGGCTGATTGGGCAGTCGAGTTTGTGAAGATGATCGAGATAACCCATCATCTTCAACACATGAGGACTCACTGCCGCATTCGCAGCCAACTTACAGTCCAAGAGGTTCTTAACTGTCTGGAACCTCTCGGTCCTAGCCTGCTCCTGAAAAAGCGATTTCAGGCTTGCCATGATCTCGATTGGAGACAATACACTCTCGAACTGTTTTTGCAGCTCAGGAGTCATTGTCACCAACATCAGGCAATAAACATCATTTTCATCTGACGAATGCTTTTCCCAAGCATTGTGCAGAGTCCTGGCAGCATTGGCAAGAGGCCTCTCGGGGAGGGGATCTCGAAGGACATAATCCTTCTTCTCCTGCTTGAGGACCAGCCTCAAGTTCCTTGACCATGTCAGGAAGTTTGTTCCAGTCAGCTTCTCCTTCTCGAGAACAGACCGGATCGAGAATGTGTTTTGAGTGCTTGTAGTAGTCATATCTGAAATATATAAATAAAAAGGTTATTAGTTATATGTTCAAAATGATTAATCTCGTATTAAAGTATAATATGATTAATCATGCATTATATTCAATAACATAAGTTACCCTCAATAGAATATAATGATTCCAAGATCCACATATAACTAAGATTAAAGTGGGCCACTGGCCGTCACCCAACCTTAGCTTATATCGGTAAGCCCTATGTCGGCTAATTATATCCGTGATATAACTCTTGGTTGTGAATCTGGGCCCGAGGCCCAATCCACTCTGATGTCTCAAGGCCCGGGACTCCCGATGGCCTAGTCAAGAAAACCGGACTATACAGTCATGTAATCATTAATGTCTGGGACTCCCAATGACATTTATGAATCACAAACCGTCTTACCCACGCAAAAGCAGACATCCTCACACTGTAAGGCCATGAATGCAATTGAATAGGCTTTGACAGCTGACAAAGCCTGGACAAGACATCCAACGCTTGATATTGTTTGAGGTTCGTAGGTTTATTAAAATCATTCCCAAAATAGAAGATTACTATTTCGGGAAACTTTCTATTTATGGAAACCTACTATTTTTGGAAACTTTCTAAAATTGGAAACTTTCTAAAACCGGAAACTTTCTAATTTTAGAAACTTCTTTAAAATCCAAAACCCGCAAATCCAGAAAATTCTATTTTAGGAAACTTTCTAAAAATGGAAACTTTCTAATTTCAAGATTTCGGAAACTATAGTTTAAAACCGACTTTATAATTTTATAAAATAGATTTTAAATTATTCTTAAGAAAGACTCAAATAATTAGCCCAATTGTTTTAACTTCTTGGCCCGAGGCCCAAGAATTGATCCATGTCCAAGACATGATCCAATTGTCCAATTATTTGACATAACCGGTCTGGTTCATTAAAACTGGTCTAACCAAGTTTCAATTACTACGATGACCACAATTGTCAACCGGTTATTTACTAAACCGGAATTTCTCAATTTATTTGGTCCAACCAAATCAAATTAGAAATCCTGGTTTAGGCACTAAATCCAATATTTCTTTCGACATTGGATTTCTAATCCTGGTTTAACCAGACTTTAATAAAATTATTAAAATCTGTTTATTAAACCAGAACGTTGATTTTTAATTAAAATCTTAAACCGAGCCTTGAACCGAACCGAATTAGTCACGAACCAAACCGAGTTGGCCGTGACCTAATTTCCAGCCGTTCGTTCAAGACGTCGGCCGACCGCAACCCAGCCGCTCAGCCAAGCATCAGCCGGTCGCAATCCACGGACGCAACCGGACGGACGCTCGGCATCGACGCGATCGGGACGCTCCGCACGGACAGCCGGGACGCGATCGGGATGACGCGATCGGACGCGATCGCCGTGCGATCCCGACCGTTCCGATCCCGACCGTTCCGCTTAGCCGACCGGTCGCCATTCGGCCGTGATCACCAATCCGGCCAAGCCGGTTGATCACGCCTTGGCCAATCCACAAAACCCGAGTCATATAGCTCGGTTTTGTGATTCAAGTGTTTGTTCAGGGTTTTAATTCAGTTTCTTATGTGTTTTTCTTATCAGTAATGGATTCAAAACACATCTAAACAGATTTAAACAACCTAAACAATGAATCTAAAACAAGAAACCTAAGAACCAATGGCTCTGATACCACTGTTGGATTGTTTAGTCTCTTGGTTCAATTCTCAGATTAGTTGAACCTACTAAACATGCATTAGATCTAGGTGTTCTTATTTAGAAACATATGATCTCACCTTTTACCTGTTTGTTTGCAGCGGAATTGATGAACAGGTCAATGATCAGGGAGATACACCGAGAGATGGATCCTCCAAAGGCTCACACACGCAATCACAGGAAACTGGTTGCTAGACCGAGCTGAGATGGGGCGCAGAGAGAGAGGAGTAGCCGCGGCTGGGATTAGGGTTTGGAGAGAAGAGAGTTGGCTTTTAGTCATTAAAAGCCTTCTCTTTTCCCTTTTGGGCTTTTGGGCCCAATCTGATTAAATCCCATTTAATCAGACCCATTAATCTTTCTCTCTTAGTACGACAAATGCCTAGCACTTTTGTCGTACTTCTGCTAAGCCGTTTCAACATTATTTCCTGCTAGCTTAAGCGTGTGACCCATATGGGATCATACAATAAAGGCAATAAGTCCAAGACTTATAGATCATGAGCGGACTCTAGCAAGCCATCATGACCCCCAGTATTGTATGACTTATGTCTGATCACTGACATACTCTTACGTTATAGAGACAGTACAGAGATTGCTGGACACAATTCCAACAAATATCTCTAGGCCAATCGGAGATTTGAATACTGGAAAATGCATGGCCATGCTCAAACGGACTTTCCCGAGTCGTTTGGATTGTCAGTATCAAATCAGAGTCCGATGAACAAGATTAGTCTTTATAAGGATGACACTAATCTTGCCTTATGACTAATCGAGATATTGAGACAAAAGGATTATGAATACAGAGATTCCAGTTCAAGTGGGAGATTGTTGGAATTATGTCCAGTAATCTCTGTACTGTCTCTAGAAAGTAAGAGTATGTCAATGATCAGACATAAGTCATATAATACTGGGGGTCATGATGGCTTGCTAGAGTCCGCTCATGATCTATAAGTCTTGGACTTATTGCCTTTATTATATGATCCCATATGGGTCACACGCCTAAGCTAACGGGAAAATACGAAGGAACGGCTTAGCAGAAGTACGGTAAAAGTGCTAGGCATTTACTGTACTTAGAGAGAATAAAGGGCCTGATTAAATCCATGGGATTTAATCAGAACTGAGAATTGGGCCCAAAAGCCCATGAGAACTAAAGGGAGTTTAATGAATAAAACTTGACCTAAAGCTCTCCAATTCTCTCAGCTTCTGCGCCTCCCTTAGCCTCTCTCTGCGCCTCCTTCTTGCTCGGTCTAGCAGCCACTTTCCTGTGCGTGCGTGTGTGAGCCTTTGGAGGATCCATCTCTTGGTGGTTCTGCTGATCTCTGACCCTTACCTCCCATTCCGCTGCAAAACAAGGTAACAGGTGAGATCCATTAAGTTTCTAAATAAGAGAACCTAGATCTGCATGTTTAGTAGGATGAATCAATCTGAGAATTGAATCAGGAAACACTAAACGATCCAACAGGTACTACTGGGATGAGCCTTATCTCTATAAGCACTATTCAGATGGTCTTTACAGGAGATGCGTCGCTGAATCAGAGGTTCCAGACATCCTATTCCACTGTCATGGATCAGATAATGCTGGACATTTTGCTATATTCAAGACTGTGTCTAAAGTTCTGCAAGCAGGTTTCTGGTGGCCTACAATGTTTAGAGACACTCATTCTTTCATCTCTCAATGTGATGCCTGTCAGAGGACAGGGAAGATCAGCAAGAAGCATGAGATGCCTCAGAACTTCATTCTGAAGTTGAGGTTTTCGATTGCTGGGGCATAGATTTCATGGGTCCTTTTCCCTCATCCTATGGGAATAAGTTCATCTTGGTTGCTGTTGACTATGTGTCTAAATGGGTGGAAGCAATAGCTAGTCCAACCAATGATTCTTCGGTGGTCATTAAGCTATTTAAGACCATCATATTCCCTAGATTTGGAGTGCCTCGGATAGTAATTAGTGATGGAGGATCTCACTTTATTAATAAGGTCTTCGAGAAGCTACTAAGGAAGCATGGAGTTCATCACCGGGTTGCTATTCCACTGTCATGGATCAGATAATGCTGGACATTTTGCTATATTCAAGACTGTGTCTAAAGTTCTGCAAGCAGGTTTCTGGTGGCCTACAATGTTTAGAGACACTCATTCTTTCATCTCTCAATGTGATGCCTGTCAGAGGAGAGGGAAGATCAGCAAGAAGCATGAGATGCCTCAGAACTTCATTCTGAAGTTGAGGTTTTCGATTGCTGGGGCATAGATTTCATGGGTCCTTTTCCCTCATCCTATGGGAATAAGTTCATCTTGGTTGCTGTTGACTATGTGTCTAAATGGGTGGAAGCAATAGCTAGTCCAACCAATGATTCTTCGGTGGTCATTAAGCTATTTAAGACCATCATATTCCCTAGATTTGGAGTGCCTCGGATAGTAATTAGTGATGGAGGATCTCACTTTATTAATAAGGTCTTCGAGAAGCTACTAAGGAAGCATGGAGTTCATCACCGGGTTGCTACTCCTTATCACCCTCAGACTAGTGGATAAGTTGAAGTCTCTAACAGACAAATCAAAGAGATCCTAGAGAAGACTGTGGGGAAAATGAGAAAGGATTGGGCAGCTAAGTTGGACGACGCATTATGGGCTTACCGGACTGCATTCAAGACACCACTTGGAACTACTCCGTTTCATTTGTTGTATGGAAAAGCATGTCATCTGCCGGTGGAACTTGAGCAGAAAGTAGCATGGGCTGTCAAGCAGATGAACTTTGATCTTAAATCTGCTGCAGAAAAGAGATTGGTGCAGCTTAATGAGTTGGATGAGATTAGACATTTTCCTATGAGAACTCAAAGCTGTACAAGGAGAGGACTAAGGCTTATCATGACAAGAAGATTGTTTCTAGACAATTTGAGCCTAATGATCAAGTACTTTTGTATAATTCTCGTTTGCATTTGTTTCCAGGTAAGCTGAAATCAAGGTGGTCCGGTCCTTTCACGATCA
Organism: Orychophragmus violaceus; assembly: GCA_030180135.1. Taxonomy (NCBI): domain Eukaryota; kingdom Viridiplantae; phylum Streptophyta; class Magnoliopsida; order Brassicales; family Brassicaceae; genus Orychophragmus; species Orychophragmus violaceus. Next base: position 12,293,655 of record CM058236.1, read on the forward strand.
AAGAGGTGCGTCCATATGGAGCTGTCGTTCTAACCAGCAAGGAAGGTAATGAATTCATTGTAAATGGACAGAGGGTGAAACATTATTGGGCTAAGGCCGAGATTCCAGGAGGTCAGATTCTGCCTCTGGATGATGCACCCCCTACCTAGATCAGCTGAAGCGTCAAGCTATTGACGTTAAAAGAGCGTTGAGTGGGAGGCAACCCATTGTTTTCATTTTTGCATTTTAATTTTGGTGTTTTTGTAGGATTTTACGTTTTGTTTCTGGTTTTGGTGAGTTTTTGTCTGCAGGTATCCGAGTATTCGCAGTGCGTCGATCGACACACCACTGTGTCGATCATCAGAACACGATCGAAATCGCATTGCAGTGATCGTTGCGGTCCTGAGCAACGATCGACCATACACGAAAATCGCCTAGCAACGGTCGATGCACCTAGTGCAACGGTCGATGCCTGAGCGACAGAGGTAAAAATCAGACAGAACTCAACACGTCCATTAACATTTAACTTTTTCTTTCTTTTTACCAACCCTTTGCTTGACACTACTGGGGACAGTCTGTCTTAAGTGTGGGGGAGGTGCTACTGACATCTATCTTTCTGTTTTCTTAGAGTCAGTATATTTTTCAAAATTTGTTTTATTGAGTCAAAACAGTTTAAGTAGGAAACAATGATTTTTTGAGAAGATTAATAGCACTTGCAGGAACTTAAGTAACCATCGGGATGAAGTTGCAGGATCTATCTATGACTATTAGATAACCCCATCATAGATCAACCTACTGAGGACACCCACATCACTTCAGGTATCAGAGGATCCTTTTACTGACTTCAAACTTAATACTGACTTAATTTTCTCACCTTAGGGCTTGGTATACTTTGTGTCGGATTCCCTTGTTAGTTCTGACACAGCCTGTAAACCTGTCCTATTTGGTTCCCTTCTCCCCTTCCATAAAAAAAAAAGATAATAAACTGAGGATGAGTTAGTAACTCCGAAGTGGTCTTTGGGAGTGGTAGCTACAACTATCATATCATGTGCATCCATGGAATATGTCCAAAGTACACCCCTTAACGGGAAGAGCACTGATAAAAAAAAAATGATACCCAATGGGGAAAAATCAGAATGCTAGGGAAGGGAAAAGAGAAGAAAGGGACTAGAGAAAGATAGTATGGTGGTCTAGAGATGATAAGGTAAGAGTCCATGTGCCTTTGATCGATACTCCTTAGGTGAGACCGCACTTAAATACTTGCAGAAGTCAGTAGGGTGAATTTGAATGCATGAATGTGATTGTGGAGTATACTTAGGACAATTGCTAAGTGTGGGGGAAGTATATGTTGGTCTTGATATCTTGTGATTGATTCTTTCAGTGGATTACTAAGGGGAATCAGAGTGATTGTTTCTTCTAGGACAATAAGAGTTTCTGAAAGTTTTCAAAACTCTTCACCATGTTTTAGTTCTCTGTTTTGCTTGAGGGCAAGCAAAGGCTAAGTGTGGGGGAGTTGATATATCATGGTTTTTACTAGTTTTAGACCATGATATAAGTGTGTTTTAGAGTCTTTTGGTGTTCCTTTAGAGTCTTTTGCAGGTTTTATTAGGTACACGCACGTTTGGAGCTAATGTGGTGATTATGGAGCTTATTGGAGCATTTTGGAGATTTGACCCGAGAGCTTGTACTCACTGTCCAGTTTTGGGATCTGCATCGATCGACGCACACCTGCATCGGTCGATGCACTACGCGGATGGGCCAGACTCGGCGATTTAATGAAGTATGCTGATATTGCAGAAAAGCCCAGAAGTTCCAGATATTTACACAGAAGCCCCAAGTCGTGTTTTAGCTATTTAATTAGGTTTTTAACTATACACTTACATACGCTATCATAACTTAGAGCAGAGAGTTTTTAGAGCTTTTGGGGCTGATCTGATCCTGTACTACATTCGTTTTGGAGAAGTTTTCGAACCCCTTTGTTATTTTAATCTCTTTTATGATTACTATTTATTCATTGATTAAGTTTACATCATCCATGTCTGAGTAGTTCCATAGTTAGGTTTAGGGTTTATCATAGGGATTTCATGACTTGCTAGATATAATTAATTCAGTTAAGGATTCACATCAATAGATGTTCTTCAAACTAAATTGTGTTTAATGCTAGTTCTAACCTGATCAATTAGAATTTAGATCCTAGGTTACTAAATACGACACGACAGTGTGGTTTAGAATCTGAACTATTTAGGTTGAGCAATTTAATTACTCGCAAAGGAATTTGGTTTAATTAGATTGTGAACATATCAAACTTGGAATTAAAGATGGTTTAACCTGTTAGTAATTGCAAAGGAATTTGGATTACTGCACTTAGACTTAGAGAATTCTCGCAAAGGAATTTGGTTAATTCTATATCTGTGTTTTGAGTTCTAGAACTGAGTTTAATTAGATCCTGACTGATTGATTTATCTGCTTGTCTAATTTCCTGAGAACGTCCTAGACTTAGCGCTTTTAGTTTATTGATTTCAAACAACAACCTGCTACTGATTTACTTTCATGCTTGCTTTTAGTTAATAGAATACAATTTGCTTTTTGCTTTCTCCTAGTTTTAATCTCTTTAAGTTCTTGATTTTATCGTTGCCTAGAGTCCTCGTGGATTCGATCCCTAAATACTACAATTGATTTACTGTGCACTTGCAGTTAGTATAAGGTAAAACTCGAGACCTATCAATAATCTGGCGATCCGTCTGTAGGATCCATATCCGATCTTACATCATCTGGTATTAGAGCTTTGGCTCTCGACACCAACAAATTACATCTAAAACCTATAAACTTTTATTCTTATTTTCTCTTTTGCTTTCATATAAAACCGAAAATCTAAAAAGAGTTATTATTGTTTTGTTTCTGTGTTGTTACATTCATAAACTCAAAAAAAAGAATAGAAAGAACGGTTTGTTAGGTTGCTTAAATCAAACTCGACCGCAACTTAAACTTAGGCGCACTATTTATTACTTGGAATAACCGGTTCATCCTTCAATGCTTTTGAGTTGTTGTGGATTGTTTCTGTCAAGGAAAAAAAGGAATTCGGCTTTTGCTTACTTGCATATTTCCTTTTCTTGTCATCGCTTGCATATTTCCAGTTCTCATTTGCGATCTACCTCTTTTGTTACTTGCCTTTTCTTTGTTCCTTTTCTTTTTGTGTGTAACCGTGTGCTAAGTGTGCAGAACACTAAATCATGGACAACAACCAAAACGACCAGGCTGCCCCGCTCGACCTTACCCAACTCTTGGGCGCCATACAAGCTATCGGCGAGCGCCTCGACCGGCTCGAGCGACCAGACACACCCCAGCCTCGGAATGATCGAGCAAGGGAAGGAAAACACATTCGTAAGTCCCAAATGGATGACATTGACGGTGATATGCCTAAACTCGAAGATGACCTACACGACCAGAACCAACGACCACACGAACGACGCGATCCGATCCATCGCCGTCGCATACAAGACAATGAGGTACAATGACCCAATTTTAATGACGTGAAACTAAAGCTTCCCACTTTCACAGACAAGGTCGACCCTGAAGCTTACCTAGAATGGAAACGGGGGATGGGTAACATTTTCGATTATTACGTCTACAACGACCGTAGGAAGATAGCCTTGGTCGCCGTTCAGTTCACTGGACATGCCCTGTAACACCCCTGGCCCGTTGTACGGACAATATACGGCCGGAGATGTCACAATGGTCGAACACCGCGAACGGTTCTGCCGTCCCTGAGGTCAAGCCAGCTCATCCGTGATATCCGACTTACGTCTCGGTCATAGCCTAAGGCTTGATAACTTGTACTACGACCTCGAGCTGTGTTTGTTCGGACTAAACTCATATCATGGAACCGTGGAGTTTAAGAAAATGACTTTTTTTAATAATATGTAGGATCTATTACAAACCGTTACCTAAAACAATACATTTTATTGTGCACACTAGTCAAAATCCTAAATAATACAAACTCCATGATTTTCATACTCACAACCGGAAGTTACGCCGGAGGCCTAACGTTCGTACTTGCCCTCTAGCCCGTATGTGGTTTCATGCGAGACAAAGTTTGTTTAATGAGCAACCATATGAGTTACCCAGTGAGTCCACAACCCTCTAACATGCATTAGTGCCCCAACCCGTCCCAATAGCCGAAGCACAATGCACATCAATAAAACAAACATCTCACAGGCATAGACAAGCAATCAACATGAAAGCTATGCACAAAGCGGAAGCTTATAAGAACCTTCAAACATGAACCACAACATGAATGCACACACGTGAAACTCAATCTCAAACTCAAAGCATAACATAATCTATCTCGTGAATGCTAACGATGTTTAGACTCTCAAGACTCATCTCAAGTCAACATATGCGAAGGCCTCCTAGTGCACCGGATACTCCCCCTACACACGAGACTACTCGCAGCCAATCACCACCAAGGCTCATGGTCCCATCATCACACCCGATTACGAGGAGCTCTTCCCCTAGGGTTCCCAATTATGGGGATCTCTATCCCTCGGGTTCCTGATTACGGGGATCTCTATCCCTCGGGTTCAGGTCATCACACGGTGCTCGTCCAAGGGAGCGACTCAAGTACCATCCGAGCCTTCTCCGAATCTACGGAGGCTCACAATGGGAGCACCAAATAAACCAACTCTAGAACACTCACACAAGTTCTAGAATGCATAATCTAGGACTCACACACGTCTTAGACCACTAGAGAAATCCGCATGCCCTAGAAGAACACAATCAACCGGTCTGAGGTGTCCCTTGTTACCACCCACGACCACATGCATATAAACAATCAATTGGTCCGCGGTGTCCCTTGTTACAACCCACGGCCACATTTAACACACAACACAAGGAACCTAGAATACATAATACCCACACATGCATTTAAGTGCTTTCACAATCACATCACGGTGTAGGGTCATGCAAAGGATCCGGAGATCACGGCAGCCGCTACAACCGTCTCAAAAATGGAAGGGAGACTTACGTGAATCAGAGATCTCACGAAGGTACCAAATCCTCACCCATACGGGAAAACACCTATTTTACACAACAACCATTTCCGAGGGGATCCCAATCCATACTGGTACTTATCAGAACATCATGCATGCTAACACAACAATCTCAATGATTCACCACACAATTAAAGAGAAACATGCATCTTAACACCAAATCATCATAATGATCATGCATGCTACCAAATCAGCCACTAAGCATGCCATTAAACCGCAATGAATCTAACTCAAAGAATCAAAGGGTAAATGTCTCAACATACACATGTTTAAACCAATATAACAACAACTATGCATGTATCAATCCACACAAACCAAAACCGGATTAAACCTCAATCACCATGCAAGCATATCAAACAAAAACGTGTTTAAGGATAAATACTCCTGGTATTTCAATCCTTAAGACACGACCTTCACAATCCCGTTAGTCGTAACTATCGGGACTCACCCGTTCCAAAGCCGGTTCCTTAATCCCGAGACTCTCAAAGCTAGATCTAGAAACAAGGATCTAAATAAGTCAGGATTTAAAGAAAACAAACTAACAGTGGACGGAACTACTCAGATCTACGGCTTACCGACGCCCCGAGGCTTAACCCGAATGCCCCGTCCCATCCGTCCGCTCCGTCTTGCACTAATCCGCTCCATTTCTCACTCTCTCTCTCTAACCACCCTCTTTATCTCTCTAGAAAATTTCTCAGATATGAAAAGTGCAAAATGGCTAAGGGGAAGGCTGGTATTTATAGGAAGGGAAGGTTTGCATGTTGATGACAAATGGCAACCCAAAAATGACATTTGGCAGCCAAGTGTTTGGTGGTCCATGCACTGGTCCAAGTGGTGGCCCGGCCAGCATGCAAGACGACTGCTGGACCAGCCTCGACCGCTCGACCACCGACAGCCTCGACCACCCGACCATCCTTGACCATCCTCGACCACAGCTTGACCAGCCTTGAACCAACTTCGACCATCTCCTAATCCACTCGTCCCATTGTAATTCTGCTTCGACCAAAACTCTTAAATGTCCCCTCCAAGAAACGCTGCATGTTTCAGATCCATCTGACAACTTTGGATTTTTGGCCGTTCTTCGTCCGTTCCCTCTCGGCCGGTCGTATTCCCCATTCGGCTGTTCTACTTCTTCGGGAGGGTTATTACACTCTCCCCTCTTAATAGAATTCATCCCCGAATTATAAAACTTGAAGAATCCACCATATTCCCGCTAAGATAACACCACCATCTTCATTACATTATTCTTCACGTCTCATCTTTTCTTCATTGAGTTCTCTTTAAACCCAAAGTCGTTCGGTTCTTCCTTTACATCTGTGTCCTTAGCTCTATTGTCTCGATTTCTCACACAACCAGATTTTTTCCTTATTGTCTCAACCATTCTGTTCCGTAGAGATTTCCCTGACTTGATCGTACTCTCCTATGCTCGGGACTCCATGTCCTTTGCAAATAAGTACATAATCTCTCTTTATATGATCTTTACTCCTTTATTTCTTGGTGTCCACCATATTCTCCCAATGTCCCTTGCTTTGATTCCATAATGCGACCTTCTCATCCGTTCTTGATCTGCCTTGTTGTACATTGGTTAGCTTCTCCTTGTTGCTCCATACGGTCCCGCTTACTTACTCGATCCTTCTTTGATGTCCAAGCCTTTTCTGCATCCCGATCTTCGCCCTTGTCCTTCTTTGGTTTCTCCTTGACGTCATTCCTTACTGTCCTGCCTTGACGCTCATTTACACACGTCCCTCCAATGTCTTCATGGCCATTAATTCTTCCTAACTCAAGCTTCTTCGGCGCATTATTTTATGTAACTTCTTCTTCTCATCACTTGGGACGTCTCAACTCCTTATCTTCTTGCTGTGAATTTTCTTCTCCGGTCTTGGTGCCACTTTTTTCTGGTCTAAAATCCCATTCTTCCTTGACCATCTTAAACCGCACACTCTGATCACTCCTTTCTTGATTTGATCCGTCTTCGGTTACACCACCATTTGACCAATCTACTACCATCGACTCCACCATATGTAGCTTGGTCTTGGCTTATTGAATACACACCACATGAACTCCTTTCTAGTTGTCTCCGTGGTTAGTTTATAACCGGTCTTTTTTGCGTGGTTCACGGCTGAACTCTAGTGGCCGCAACCTTCCCGAACATTATTCTTCTTTATCTCTCCAAGTCATTTCCCATGATGGAAACCGACTTCATGGTTGTCCCCGGAATGGGATTCCATCCACTTCTCTTCCTTACTCCACTAAGGATTACCCTTCATACAGCTTCTTGCCTCCTTGGATGTGGCTTAAATGATTGCCTTGTCCATTCCTCCTATTAAGTCCATCTAACTTTAATGAGTTCTTCCACTATCCTGATCTTGGTAAAGACTTCTCCTAAGTCTCTCCTTTACCATGCATGATTAAGAGTTCAGACCGCCTCGGTGTGAACTCCTCTCCATAAGCACTACTGCATATTCAAACCGTCTTCATCGCCATTAGTAACCACTAGTTCTGCTTCTTGCGTGAACTCTTCCCCTCATGGTTTCGTAGCTTGTTACGGCCGTTACCATCACTCCTGCTTCGCTTCCCTTGTGAAAGGATAACACTGCTCGGTTCATATTACCCATCAGTTCTGGTCCTCACTCCTGCCTACTTTCTTACTTCCTTCATGAAGTCTCTAACCATCACTTTCTCCAAACGTGATGCTGTACATCTTGGTCCGCAACCTACTCGATCCAACACTCGTCTTAGTCTTGATCACTCATTAACTATTTCCTTGCCAACTGATTTTCCTGATCAATGGCTTCCACCAACGATATATGGCTTATCTCCCTGACCTGTCATCTCCATAAAACCATCTCTGGCCGATCTCCCAAAATCTGATCCGTAGCTTTCACAAAACCAACTACTAAACTATCCCCTTGACCTTCAGCTACTTTCCACTTCCATCACTGCTTTGTCCATGAGCCATGCCACCAACGGGTTCAAAGGGTTCTTGTGTTTTGGTTCGGGTAACAGGTTTTAGGAACTGGTTTTCCTAACACCTTATCACCCTACAATCCTAAGGTTCGTGGAAACTCTTTTCCAGGAAAACCTAAGGATGCTCACACCAAATCCATCCTAGGAAGCTACCGACATGCTAGAAACAATAACAGCCTTGCTATTTTCTACGCATTCGGTCCCACTTGACTTCCCAACACACATACCTGGTTTCATATTATAATCCGCGTATAGTATAAACCAATCATCACACAACAACATGCATTACTCAGTCACACACAAGAGAGAAAATTAGCACCCATACATACCTGACACGGAATCTCAAAAGATCATGAAGGTTTAAAATCCTATACTCTAAGGAGTTCACCTTCCTTTGGCCGCGCTTTCCCGGTCCGCTTCATCTCCAACTTCCCGACGATCTATATGGATAGCGGGTTTTGTTGGCTTACCTCCGGATCCTTTGCATTTCTCCACTGCATCGAACAAAGCTAAGTCCTAAACCCAACCTACCCATCTATCGTCGGACGTACCAGTTTTCTAATGTTATGAGTGCGACCCATTTGACTCGATAAAACGTTTGAAAACACGAGTTCTGTGAGCATGATCATGATCATGAAACATGCTCTGATACCACCATTTGTAACACCCTGACCCGTTCTACAGACTATAGACGGCCAGAGATGTCACGATAGTCGAAAACCGTGAACGGTCCACTTATCCCCGAGGTCAAGCCGACCCATCCATGATATCTGACCTACCTCTCGGTCATAACCTAAGGCTCGTACTGCGACCTCGAGTTGTGTTAGTTCGGACTAAACTCATATCATGGAACCGTGGAGTTTAAGAAATCGACCTTTATTAATAATATGTAGGATCTATTACAAACTGTTACCTAAAACAATACATTTAATTATGCGCACGAGTCAAAATCCTAGATGATACAAACTCCACGATCTTCACACTCATAACCCGAAGTTACGCCGGCGGCCTAACGTCCGAACTTGCCCTCTAGCCCGTCTATGGTTTTCTGCAAGACAAAGTTTGTTTAATGAGCAACCATACGGGTTACCCAGTGAGCCCACGACCCTCTAACGTGCATAAGTGCCTTAACCCGTCCCAATAGCCGAAGCACAATAGACATCAAGATAACAAACATCTCACAGGCATAGATAAGCAATCAACATCAAAGCTATGCACAAAGCGGAAGCTTCTAACAACCTACAAACATCAACCACACCATGAATGCACACACGTCAAACTCAATTTCAAACACAAAGCATAACACAATCTCTATCATGAATGCTAATGACGTCTCGAATCTCTAGACTAATCTCAACTAAACATATGTGAAGGCCTCCTAGTGTACCGGATACTCCCCTCACACATGAGACTATACGCAGCCAATCACCACCAAGGCTCATGGTCCCAACATCACACCCGATTACGAGGACCTCTGTCCCTCGGGTTTCCGATTATGGGGATCCATCCCTCAGGTTCCCGATTACAAGGATCTCTATCCCTCGGGTTCCCGATTACGGGGATCTCTATCCCTTGTGTCCTTGTCGTCACATGGTGCTCGGCCAAGGGAGCGACCCAAGTACCGTCCGAGCCTTCTCTGAATCTACGGAGGCATACAATGGGATCACCGAATACACCAACTCTAGAACACTCACACAAGTTCTAGAATGCATAATCTAGGACTCCCACACGTCCTAGACCACTAGAGCAATCACGCATGCCCTAGAACAACACAATCAACCGGTCTGCGGTGTCCCTTGTTACCACCCACGGCCACATGCATATAAACAATCAATTGGTCCGCGGTGTCCTTTGTTACCACCCACGGCCATATGCAACACACAACACAAGCAACCTAGAATACATGATACCCACACATGCATCTATGTGCTTTCACAATCACATTACAGTGTAGGGTCATGCAAAGGATCCGAAGATCACGGCAGCCGCTACAACCGTCTCAAAAACGGAAGAGAGACTTACGTGGATCAGAGATCTCAAGAAGCTACCAAATCCTCACCCATACGGGAAAACACCTCTTTTCCACAACGATCATTTCTGAGTGGATCCCAATCCGTACTCGTACTTATCACAACATCATGCATGCTAACTCAAAAATCTCAATGATTCACCACACAATCAAAGAGATACATGCATCTTAACACCAAATCATCACAATGATCATGCATGCTACCAAATCACCCATAAGCATGCAATTAAACTGCAATGAATCTAACTCAAAGAATCAAAGGGTAAACATGTCAACATACACATGTTTTAACCAATATAACAACAATTGTGCATGTATCAATCTACAGAAACCAAACACAGATTAAACCTCAATCACCATGCATGCATATTACACAAAACGTGTTTAAGGATAAATACTCCGGGTATTTCAATCCTTAAGACAAAACCTGCACAATCATGTATCTCGTTAGTCCTAAGTATCGGGATCACCCGTTCCGAACCTCGTTCCTTAATCACCATATTGTCGGTGGTCCATGCACTGGTCCAAGTGGTGGTCCGACCAGCATGCATGGCGACAGCTGGACCAGCCTCAACCGCTCGACCACCGACAATCTCGACCACCCGACCCTCCTCGACCACAGCTCGACCAGCCTTGAACCAACTTCGACCATCTCCTAGTCCATTCATCCCATTGTAATTATGCTTCGACCAAAACTCGTACAGTGTCCCCTCCAAGAAACACCGCAAGTTTCAGATCCATCGGACAAATTTGGATTTTTGGTTGTTCTTCGTCTGTTCCCTCTCGGGCGGTCGTATTCCCCATTCGGCCGTTCTACTTATTCAGGATGGTCATAACATTCCCTGTCTTGGTGGGATCGAGACGTATCCGAAAGCATAAGACATCACCACGACCAAATCTCAACCAAGGCTGATATGAAGTACAACCTAAGACAAAGTTACGTCCCGACCCATTTCCATACATACTTACAGAAACGCTTTCGTAAGTTGGTGCAGGGAAGCATTTCTGTGGAAGAGTACTTCGAGGAATTCAAGCAATTAAGGAACCAACTCGGGTTTGACGATTCATAGGAGACCCTCATGGCACAGTTCGTAGATGGTCTGCATGAACGGATCATCTGGAAAGTCGATATTAAGCCCTACGATGACATGTCCGACATCTGGAAAGTCGATATTAAGCATTCAGGTAGAGCAGCACAACAAATGGAAGGCCACCACAACAAACCGCACCCTCGCCCCGACCCGTCGACAAGGGAAAGGCTGTCGAGGTCGAGTCACGGTTCAAAAAGCCGACAACCGAGGCTCCTGTTGGGAATGTCCTGAAATCTATTGTACTTGCTCTTAAGTGAAAGTCGTACTGTCGAGATGAGACAATCATATGACACTGGGAAGTCGTAATGCTTTGCTAGAAGCCACTTATGATCAATGAGTTAAGAACTCATTGCTAGTGTTATATGATTCTACAGGGTCACACACCTAAGCAAACTGGACGTAGTATATGAGGTTGATCATTAATGTAATGATCGGGTGAATGCATATTTGATATGCATTCAATACAAAGTTTCTGGACAGTGTTGATCGACACAATAAGTGTGTCGGTCGACACAAATCGGCAGTGTCGATCGACACAAAGAGTGTGTCGGTCGACACAACTCACGGATTACCAGATTAATTCGGTTTAATCGTTGGTTAATTCTGTTGTGGTTTAAGTCGACATATATAAGATATATGGTCGACCTAAACACCAATCTAACCTAATTCACAGCCACCAGAAAAGAAACAGATACCTCTTGAGAGATCTGATCTCTAAAGGCACTAGCATCCCTTCTGTTCAGTTTGTGTGCGTGTGGATACCAGTAGAGGCGCAGCATTTGAGGCGCTTTAGATCTCGATTATCTGCAAATCTTCCGCTGCTAATTACCAGGTAAATCTGAGATCTGATAGATTCAATTACATGAACCCTAGATCCTAGGCTTGGAATTCAGACCAGGATTGCTGATATATCATGGTTTTTACTAGTTTTAGACCATGATATAAGTGTGTTTTAGTGTGTTTTTGTGTTCTTTTAGAGTCTTTTACAGGTATAATCAGGTTTGGAGCATACTTGGTGATTATGTCACTTTTTGGAGTGTTTGGCCGAGAGATAGAGTTCACTGTCCGAAACAGAGGAATGCGTCGATCGTTGCACTCTAGCATCGATCGTTGCACCAGCGAGATGGGCCAAAACTCGGCGGTTTATGAAGAGTCAAGATATTGCACTCTGATCCAGAAGTTCCTGATATTTACAAAGAAGCCCCTGGCCGAGATTAGACCTATATAATTAAGTTTTTGGTGTTTTATTTACTAACGCTTTCATAATTAAGAGCAGATGATTTTTAGAGCTTTTGGGGCTGATCTGAACCTTTACTTCATCTGTATTTGGAGAAGATTTCGAACCTTTATCTTCTATGCAATTTATTCATCATATGATTATGTTTTCATTATCTATGTTTGAGTAGATTCCTTGTTAGGTTTAGGGTTTCTCACATAGGATTTCATGACTTGCTAGACTTGTTAATTTCAGTTAAGGATTCATAACTATATCTGTTCTTCAATCTAATTGTGCTTAAAGCTAGTTCTAACCTGATCAATTAGAATCTAGATCTTAGGTTGCTAAATACGTCACGGAAGTGGGGTTTAGGAATCTGAACTGATTAGGTTGAGCAATTAAACTTCTCGCAAACGAAAGTTTGGTTTAGGATAATTGTGAACATATCAAACTTGGGATTAATGCTAGTTTAATCTGTTAGTTCTCGCAAACGAAAGTTTGGTTTGCTGCACTTAGACTTAGAGAATTATCGCAAAGGAATTTGGTTAATTCTATATCTGTGTTTTGAGTTCTAGAACTGTGCTTAATTAGATCCTTGCTGAATGAACTGTCTGCTTGTCTGATTTCCTGAGAACGCCCTAGACTTAGCGCTCTTAATAACTTGCTTTCACAACCAACAATCTCTACTTTCTGTTTACTTTCTTGCATTGCTTTTAATTCAATCACATTGCTTTCTTCCTAGTTTAATTACCTGTTCTTGAGCTAGAATACGGAGTCCCTGTGGATTCGATACCTATATACTACGACTACTGAACTGTGCACTTGCAGTTAGATATAGGATAAAACCTGACACCTATCAAGTTTTTGGCGCCGTTGCCGGGGACTCTTTGAGTCTTTGATAGCTTAGAACCTAGGGTTTTACTAGGATTTTTTGTTTTCTTTTCGTTTTTGTTTTTATTTATTTCTATTTTTGCTGATATATTTTTCTGTTTTCTCTGATTTCGCATTGCATCGATCGACGCTCTTCTTGCATCGATCGACACACTTCGTTGAATCACCAAGAACACTAAGAGATCGCCAGGACGATGCGTCAGAATGATATTTTCAGCTCAGGGATTGACAGTTCACAGATAGCTGGGTTGAAGAACCAAGTTGACTCTCTGCATAGCCTTCTACTTGGAAAGTATGCACAAGAAGCTAACCATTGCGTTGAAAGAACTGGGTTCTATAGTCACGGATCTGCTTTTCAGAAACCCTTTACAAGGAACTGTGGCGTTTCTTCTTACCAAGCACCGCCTGCACCTACACATAAGAGCAGATTGGAAATCATGATGGAGCAGTATCTTGAGAGACAACAACAGATTGCTATGTCCTTCAACTCAAAGATAGATGCGTTTTATGAAGACTTGAATGAGAAGTTCGAATCTTTGAGCACACATATGGAGGAGCTGGATATCAAAATTTAACGAACATATGCAGCAATAGAGAGGCAGAATGAAGCTAAGAGAGCTGAACGGAAGCTGCACATCAATGCTGTGAACATAAGGGACGAGATTGACTTGCTGGAAGAAGAAGAGAGCATAATCTCGGATTTTCTGGATGAATATTGTCTGCCTGATATATGCATCGATCGACACCCCCTTAGTGTCGATCGACACGCCGTTCTGACGGCAATTTCGAGTTCTTTCGACGAACAGAATCGCCTTGCATCGATCGACACACATCATGCAACGATCGACACAGAACGCAGACATGACCAGAAACCTGCAACAGTACCAGAACGAGTGTATAAGCCCCCTGTGCCATATCCTAAGGTTCCTAAACCCTCTAAACAAGAGCTAGAAGTGGCTAACTGCATAAAAGTGATGGATAAGAAGGTGAATAAAACACCACCAGTTGAAACTTCGCGAGTTTATGCAAAGAAGATGATCTCCACAGATGGTCATCTAAAAGAAGGAGTTCAGATTGGTGGAACTACAGTATCTGATAGTGAAAAGAAGAAGATGGCGGTTCCTCTTGAACCTGCTCTAACAGCTTCAGTACCTGCAACTGCTCATAAGCAGAAAGCTCCAGACATCAGATATACGTCAAAGGTAAGGTACAAATCACCTAAGCTTAAACCTTCTGATCACATTGTTTTGAATGCAGGAAAACAAAGAATCCCGCCGAAGCTACACTCCCACCCCGACCCTTCTCGTTCGTTCCTTGGAAGATCTCATGATCCGAATGCTTATACGCCACCTTGGATGAGGAGACATTCACAGAGACACTCAAAGTCTCTGTTGAAACCGCCATGAGTTCGATCTCTTTCTGATAGGTCAAGCTATTGACCTTAAACAAGCGCTGGGTGGGAGGCAACCCACCATTAGGTACTGGTGTTTTTCTACTTAATTTTTGGTGTTTTTGTTAGGATTTTACGTTTGTTTTTGTTTCTGGTGAGTTTCTGGTTGCAGGTCTCGGATAGATTCGCAGTGCGTCGATCGACGCACTTCTGTGTCGATCGTAACAACACGATCGGAATCGCATTGTAGCGATCGTTGCAGTTCTGAGCAACGATCGACCATACACGAAAATCGCCAAGTAACGGTCGATGCACTTAGTGCAACGATCGATGCTTGAGCGACAGAGGTAAACCCGACAGAACTCAACAGAACTCTAACAATTTTTCTTTCCTTTTACCGATCCTTTGCTTGACACTACTGGGGACAGTGTGTCTTAAGTGTGGGGGAGGTGCTACTGACGTTTATCTTTTTGTTTTCTTAAGAGTCAGTCCATTTTTCAAAAAAATTTGTTTTATTGAGTCAAAATTGTTTAAGTAAGAAACTATGATTTTCTGAGAAGATTTACAAGACTTGCAGGAACTTAAGTAACCATTGGGATGAAGTCGCAGGATCTATCTATGACTATTAGAAAACCCCATCACAGATCAACCTACTGGGAACACCCACATCACTTCAGGTATCAGAGGATCCTTTTACTGACTTCAATTTAATACTGACTTAGATTTCTCACCTAAGGGCTTGGTATACTTTGTGTCGGATTCCCTGTTAGTTCTGACACAGCCTGTCAACCTATCCTATTTAGTTCCCTTCTCCCCTTCTATAAAGTAAAAAAAAAAAAGATAATAAACTGAGGATGAGTTAGTAACTCCGAAGTGGTCACAGGAGTGGTAGAGACCCCTATTATCTCATGTGCTATCCATGGAATGTGTCCAAAGTACACCCCATAACGGGAAGAACACTGATAAAAAAAATAAAATGATACCCAAAGTGGGAAAAATCAGTTGTTAAAGAAGGGAAAGAGAAGAAAGGGACTAGAGAAAGATAGTATGGTGGTCTAGAGCTGATAAGGTAAGAATCCATGTGCCCTTTGATCGATACTCCTTAGGTGAGACCGCACTTAAATACTTGCAGAAGTCAGTAGGGAGAATTTGAATGCTTGAATGTGATTGTGGAGTTTACTTAGGACAGTTGCTAAGTGTGGGGGAAGTACATTGTGGTCTTGATATCCTGTGATTGATTCTTTCAGTGGTTTACTAAGGGGAATCTGAGTATTGTAGCTTCTAGGATGAAATGAGTTTCTGAAGAGTTTTCAAACCTCTTCACCAAGCTTAGGTTCTCTGTTTTGCTTGAGGGCAAGCAAAGGCTAAGTGTGGGGGAGTTGATATATCATGGTTTTTACTAGTTTTAGACCATGGTATAAGTGTGTTTTAGTGTCTTTTTGTGTTCTTTTAGAGTCTTTTACAGGTATAATCAGGTTTGGAGCATACTTGGTGATTATGGCACTTTTTGGAGTGTTTGGCCGAGAGATAGAGTTCACTGTCCGAAACAGAGGAATGCGTCGATCGTTGCACTCTAGCATCGATCGTTGCACCAGCGAGATGGGCCAAAACTCGGCGGTTTATGAAGAGTCAAGATATTGCACTCTGATCCAGAAGTTCCTAATATTTACAAAGAAGCCCCTGGCCGAGATTAGACCTATATAATTAAGTTTTTGGTGTTTTATTTACTAACGCTTTCATAATTAAGAGCAGAGGATTTTTAGAGCTTTTGGGGCTGATCTGAACCTTTACTTCATCTGTATTTGGAGAAGATTTCGAACCCCTTTTATTCTTTATGTTCTATGCAATTTATTCATCATATGATTATGTTTTCATTATCTATGTCTGAGTAGATTCCTTGTTAGGTTAGGGTTTCTCACATAGGATTTCATGACTTGCTAGACTTGTTAATTTCAGTTAAGGATTCATAACTATATCTGTTCTTCAATCTAATTGTGCTTAAAGCTAGTTCTAACCTGATCAATTAGAATCTAGATCTTAGGTTGCTAAATACGTCACGGAAGTGGGGTTTAGGAATCTGAACTGATTAGGTTGAGCAATTAAACTTCTCGCAAACGAAAGTTTGGTTTAGGATAATTGTGAACATATCAAACTTGGGATTAATGCTAGTTTAATCTGTAAGTTCTCGCAAACGAAAGTTTGGTTTGCTGCACTTAGACTTAGAGAATTATCGCAAAGGAATTTGGTTAATTCTATATCTGTGTTTTGAGTTCTAGAACTGTGCTTAATTAGATCCTTGCTGAATGAACTGTCTGCTTGTCTGATTTCCTGAGAACGCCCTAGACTTAGCGCTCTTAATAACTTGCTTTCACAACCAACAATCT
This sequence comes from Orychophragmus violaceus, assembly GCA_030180135.1. Classification (NCBI taxonomy): domain Eukaryota; kingdom Viridiplantae; phylum Streptophyta; class Magnoliopsida; order Brassicales; family Brassicaceae; genus Orychophragmus; species Orychophragmus violaceus. The sequence continues at coordinate 12,310,650 of CM058236.1, forward strand.
CTACTTTCTGTTTACTTTCTTGCATTGCTTTTAATTCAATCACATTGCTTTCTTCCTAGTTTAATTTCCTGTTCTTGAGCTATTGAATACGGAGTCCCTGTGGATTCGATACCTATATACTACGACTACTGAACTGTGCACTTGCAGTTAGATATAGGATAAAACCTGACACCTATCAATTGCCTAATTGGATTAGGATCTGTTAAAAATTCCTTCAGTGGTATCAGAGCCTTAGGGTTCTATTGAATCTGTAGCATGTTGATTAGATTGGTTGAATCTGGATCTCTGTATAGTTGATACAAACATGTTAAAATTCGTTTTCATGAAAAATCTAGTTTTAGGTTTTTGGCTTGAAAAACGATTAGGGTTTATCGCCCTGTGTCGATCGACACCAATCCGGTATCGGTCGACACAGAAGGATAACCCGGATAAAATTTGTTTCGCCTAGTGTTGATCGACACAAACCTCGCGGGATTGATGAATCGGTTCAATTGGATTGGACCGGTTATCGAGCTTGGTTAATAATGGTTGAACACTGTGAATGGTTTAATTGCGATTGGTTTGATTAGGTTGGTATCGACCGATACTAGTGTAGCATCGATCGACACTGACCGGTATTCAAAACCGGATCAATTGGATTGATCGGTTATCGCGGATTATTTTTGGTTATTCTGCCTCGATCGACACTATAGTAGTGTCGGTCGACATCAGATTCGCTGGTTTAGGTTATGGAACCTGAGATCACAGAACCAAAGCAAGATAAATCAATTAATTAGAAGAATTAAAACATACTAAAACTGAACGTTTTAAAGGTTCCGTTCCTCAGCTAAATATCAAGTATGTTTAGATGTCTTTCCAATCTTGTCAACTGTCAAGACTTGTTTCATTGTGCGATAGACTTGCAGTGCGAGATGTCCACTATTACATGAGTAAGGCAGGAGGTAATCGTGTTGATAGGCTTGCAGTGCAGGGTATCAACAATTACATGACTTAAGAGTTTGGTTTACTTGACTGGGCCATCAAAATCTTTTTGGGCTCAGAGACATCAGGTGGATTGGACATAAGATGTCAATCCACAACCAAGAGTAATATTGGATATAACTAGCAAAGTTGTTGCTTACCTAGATAGCTAAAATTTGGGTGATAGCCAGTGGCTCACTCAAGTTTAGTGAAGTATGGGTCTTGGATCATTATATTCATCTGAGGAAACATTGTTTGAATATAATGCGAATTTTCTTAATTTTTAAGACTTCTCATTTCTTGAACATCATAACTAAACCTCCCTTGTTTTTTCAGCTATGTCTAGCACAAACCATCGTAACAATTTCTCCTTGCGATCCGTCCTTGAGAAGGACAAGTTAAATGGATCCAACTTTCTTGAATGGTATTGAAACTTGAGAATTGTTCTCAAACAAGAGAAAAAGGACTATGTCCTTGAGAAAGTTCTCCCCAAGAAGTACCGAGCCAATGCCTGGCAGTCAGATAAGGATGCTTGGGATAAGCATTCTAATGATGCGATGGATGTGAGTTGTCTCATGTTGGCTACCATGAACTCGGAATTGCAGAAGCAATATGAGTACGTGGAGTCGCCAATAGAGATGATCACTGCCCTGAAAAGTATGTTTCAGGAGCAGGCACGAACTCAGAGATACCAGACGGTTAAGTCTCTGATTGAGTGCAAGCTACCAAAGGGCGAACCAGTTAGTCCTCATGTCATTAAGATGATGGGTTATATTGATAACCTGGGGAAACTGGATTGTCCCATTAGCCAAGAGTTGGCTACTGACATCATTCTACAGTCACTGCCGTCAAGCTATGATCAATTTGTAATGAACTATAACATGAACAACTTGACGAAGACGTTGACTGAATTGCATGGGATGCTTAAGACTGCTGAACCTAACATCAAGAAGGACACCCCAAATGTCCTTACGGTACAAAAGGGTAAAAGGTTTAAGAAACTTCGTAAGAACAAAGGTGATGGCAAGACGAGCTCGATTGTGAATCCAAGCGAGTTTGGCCATGATCCTAAGGTTAAAACCAGTCCTTCTGAAGATGTTAAGTGCCGTTATTGTAATGGTTATGGGCATTTGAAAAGAAACTGCAATAAATTCTTGGAAGATTATGAGAAGCTGAAGAAGACGTACGAGACTTCTTCTTCAGGTATAGAAGTAAATGTTACTTCTTATAGTCCTACTTATTGGGTATTTTATACCAGCTGTGGTACTCATATTTTATGAAAATGTGCAGGGCCTGAACAAAAGTAGGACTATGGAGAAAGGACAAGTGGATCTACGCGTGGAAAATTGAGCATGAGTTGCTGCATTAGCCGTAGGAGGATTACATTTGTTTTCTTTTATGGCATGTTTTGAACTTGAAACTGCTACTATGTACCTGCTATGAGCAGAAAGATTATTTCTATTCCTTGTTTGGATATGGAAGGATATCAGTTTTCAAATTAAGAATAAGTGTTATTCATTTGATTACAGTGATATATTTTATAGTAGCAATCCATTAGAGAATGGACTTTATGTTCTAAACCAAATCATGCCTGACTATAACATTAATACCAAGAGATTCAAGTCAAATGATACGAATCAAACTTCTCTCTGGCATTGTCGTTTTGGGCCACATAAATGAGAAATAGATTCAGAAGCTTCATAGTGATGGGCTTTTGGGCTCATCTGATTATGAATCATAATGAGTAAATTGAATCTTGTTTATTGGGTAAAATGACGAAGGCCCCTTTCAACAAAGGTAGTATCGATCGACACATACGGTGCGTCGGTGGATACAGGTTGCGAACGAACAAAATGAAAGGGCCAGAGGCTTATTGGGCTTTATACATACGGATGTATATGGGCCGATGAGCACTAGTGCTAGAGGAAAATTTCAGTACTTCATTACCTTTACTGATATTTTCAGTAGGTACGGTTATGTCTTATTTATAAGACATAAGTCAGAATCTTTGAAAGGTTCAAAGAGTTCCAAAATGAAGTACATAATCAATTTGGCAAAGGTATTAAAGCTCTATGATGAGATCATGGAGGTGAATACTTAAGTCAAGAATTTAGTGATCATGTGAGAGATTGTGATAGTGTTTCACAATTCACTCCTCCTGAATCAGACTTTATTAGATATGGTTCGATTAATGATGAGTCACTTAGATCTTCCATTATCCTTCTAAGAATACGCTCTAGAAATGTCTGAGTTTACATTAAATAGAGTTCCATCAAAAATTGGTTACAAAGATACCACATGAGATGTGGAATGGAAATGTTTCTGATTTATCCATCATGGAGATTTGGAATTGCGAGACTTGTATAAAACGTTTAATCTCCGATAAGCTCACACCCAAATCTGATAAGTGCTACTTCATTGGTTGTCCTAACAAAACCAAGGCATGTTACTTTTACAACCAGTTCGAGAACAAATTGTTTGTTGCTCGGAACAATGTTTTCTTGAGAAAGATTTTCTTTCCAAGAAGAACAGTGGGAGTAAAGTACGAACTCGAAGAAATTCAAAAATCACAGGGGACTGCTCAACCTGATGAGGAAGAGCAGCAGTTGGATCTACAAAGAGTTGTAGAACCTGCAACTGTGGTGCCTGAGGTTTGCAAGGATCCGGTGAATGTATATTCGATATACGTTCAAAATGCGAGTTTCTGGAAAAGTGTCGATCGACGCAAAAGTTGTATCGATCGACACAGATCGCGAACCAAAATATTTTGGTTTATGACTTAATTAACCACGATTTGAATCTTGGTTAATTAGGTCGTGGTAAAAGTATACATATGAGATATGTGTGCGTGACTTTTACAGAAAACAGAAGCCCGCAGATCCGAAAGGATCCATCACGAACCCGAGAAATGTGGATTTCTCGTAACCAATTGCCGTGATCCATTGATCATTGAAAGTGACGGGCCTGCGAATTTTTAAGAAGCAATGATGGGCCTTGACTCCGAAAGTGGCTGAAAGCCGCTGAATCCGAAATGGGATCCATGTCACAGAACCAAGTATGACTTGGGTTGATTTACCCGATGGTGTAGAAACCATTGTGAGTAAATGGATTTTCAAGAAGTAAAATTGACATGGATGGTTATATTCAGATGTACAAAGCTAGGTTGGTGGCAAAAGGTTTCAAGTAAATTCATGGTATTAACTGTGAAGAAACCTAATCCCAGATACCGTGCTTATGACCATTCGGATTCTCCTAGCAACCGCCCCTCATTATGATGACGGGCAGATGGATGTGAAAACAATTTCCCTTAATGGAATTCTGGAAAGGGATGTGTGCATGACACTACCTGAAGTTTTCATTGATCCTAATGAAGCTAGGAAGATATGTAAGCTTCATCAAACCATTTATGGATTGAAGCAAGCATCTCGGAGTTGAAATCTTCGTTTTGTTGATAAAGCAGTCAAAAGGTTTGACTTCGTCATGAATGAAGAGGAACCGTGTGTTTACAAGACGACTAGTGGGAGCGCGATTGCATTTCTAGTATTGTATGCTGATAACATACTACTTCTCGGAAATGAAGTTCCATCGTTTCAGTCTGTTAAGACCTGACTCGAAAGTTGTTTTTCGATAAAATTATGGGAGAAACCGTATACATTCTTGGAATAAGAATCTATAGAGATAGATTGGATAAGCTAATTGGATTGTGTCAAGATACTTATGGTGATAAGGCCTTGCACATGTCCAGTATGCAGGATTCCAAGAAGGGCTTCGTGCAAATGACTCTTGGTATATTACTCTTAGCAAGACGCAGTGTCTTTCGACACACGCTGAGCAAGGGCGAATGAGGGTCAGGCTACTGCTAAAGGCATTAGATGTCTTAAGATGTGATCTTAGTTTTAGTGGGAGTCGTTGTTATTAATTTTAGTTATGATATGATGTTCATATAAACATAATTTGATTATGTTATTGAAATCTGACATCTGTATTATTTAATAATGGTTATTAAATAATAGTCCCAAAGAAATTTATGACATTTTATAGGTCATCAAGTATGTGACTTGATCATGAAACCCTATAGATAATAAATGACATAAATTATGTTGGTCCCTGGTCAAGGTTGTTAAAGTGGGACATTAACAACCACGTGAGACTAGAATGTGAGGTGACTAATGACTAAGTTTCATGGAGTCATTAATAAGAGTATTAAAGTCAATCACATAGATACGTGTTGGAGAACACAGGATCGGACATGACCCACTGATGAGAACTCTACAGGATAGTTATATAAGTGTCATGAGAGTTTTCATTATGACTATAGAGTATAGTCCTTAGACCTGAGTTCATCATGTTTTCTTATATATGAATTGGTCCGCTTTAACCTTGTCAAACGTCAGCCGTAACTAGTGACTATAAAGGCATTGATTGGGCGTATCATGAAGTGTGTGAAGAGACAGGGATGGAACAAGATGGGATTTGTCCCTCCTATATAACAGGAGATAAATATCTCAGGGCCCATCGAAGATTTGATACTGAGAAATGTGTGGCCACACTCAAACGAGGTGATTGTCAGTCGTTTGTCTTGTCAGTATAAATCAGAGTTCGATGAACATGATCTTGGCTAAATAAGGGTGACACAGATCTTGCCTATGCCAAATCGAGATATAGAGACGAAGGGATTGAAGGAATAGATGATTCCAGTACAAGTGGGAGATTGTTGGGAATGTCCTGAAATCTATTGTACTTGTTCTTAAGTGAAAGTCGTACTGTCGAGATGAGACAATCATATGACACTGGGAAGTCGTAATGCTTTGCTAGAAGCCAGTGTTATATGATCCTACAGGGTCACACACCTAAGCAAACTGGACGTAGTATATGAGGTTGATCATTAATGTAATGATCGGGTGAATGCATATTTGATATGCATTCAATACAAAGTTTCTGGACATTGTCGATCGACACAATAAGTGTGTCGGTCGACACAGATCGGCAGTGTCGATCGACACAAAGAGTGTGTCGGTCGACACAACTCGCGGATTACCAGATTATTCGGTTTAATCGTTGGTTAATTCCGTTGTGGTTTCAGTCGACATATATAAGATATATGGTCGACTTAAACACCAATCTAACCTAATTCACAGCCACAAGAAAAGAAACAGAAACCTCTTGAGAGATCTGATCTCTAAAGGCACTAGCATCCCTTCTGTTCAGTTTGTGTGCTTGTGGATACCAGTAGAGGCGCAGCATTTGAGGCGCTTTAGATCTCGATTATCTGCAAATCTTCCGCTGCTAATTACCAGGTAAATCTGAGATCTGATAGATTCAATTACATGAACCCTAGATCCTAGGCTTGGAATTCAGACCAGGATTGCCTAATTGGATTAGGATCTGCTAAAAATTCCTTCAGCTCCCAAATACAACCTTCCCGAAACATGTAATTTTCCCAACACTTCATGATCTAGAGATATCACTTGTTTCAAATGTCAGGGAAAAGGACACATGACCAGGCACTGCCCGAACCGACAAGTCATGATTCTTACCGAGACTGGTGAGTATGAGTCACAATACGAGCAGGAAGAAGGAGACGAGGAAACGGCTAAACCAGGGATGCCCGTGGAATATCCAGACTTGGGAGAGCTGTTGGTGATACAGAGAGCTCTCAGCGCCCCGGTCGACCCAAGATGGTCTAATGGGAGAACATCTTCCACACCCATTGCACCGTGAAAAAGGTATGTAGTCTTATTATAGACGTTGGATCTTGTGCTAACGTTGCTAGCATGTACATGGTGGATAAACTTGGTCATCAAGTAACAAAGCATCCCTGATCGAACCGGATTAGATGGTTGAACGATGGCACAGAGTTACAGATCGCCGACCAGGTTACCTTCCTGTTCAGTGTTGGCAAGTACTACAACCAACTAATGTGTGATGTCGTGCCTCTGCAGGTCGGTCACCTACTTCTAGGACGACCCTGGAAGTTCGACAAGGATGAAATCCACAACAAACGTACCAACCATTACTCGTTCGTCCATGACAAGCGCAAGTACCAGCTTGCACCTCTGACGCCCTTGGAGGTCCACGAGATGCAACTGAAAATCTCCAAGGACCGTAAGAACAGTAAGACAAACCTGCTTATCTCTTCACATTCTGTGTCTAAAGTTATTCACCAGAAAATGCAGCTATTGCTAATGATCTTTAAAGAGGCTCTACACTCGTGTCATGACGACATAGAGTTGCCCCGAGAGGTGATTTCTTTGTTGGACATGTTTAAGGAAGTATTTACAGAAGAGATCCCATCCGGCTTGCTAAAAATCCGAGGCATTGAACATCAGATCGACCTCGTACCTAGAGACGCACTGTCGAACCGACCAGCATACCGCATGAACCCGACCGAGTCCAAGGAGCTGGAGAAGCAGATTCAGGACCTCATGTCCAAAGGCTACATCCGTCAGGGCCTCAGTCTGTGTGCCATTCCTGTCCTAATAGTTCCCAAAAAGGACGGTTCGTGGAGGATGTGTGTCGACTACCAAGCAATCAATAACATCACCATAAAGTACTGACATCCCATACCGCGCCTGGATGACATGCTGAACGAGCTGCATAGAGAATCTGTCTTTTCCAAGATAGATATACGGAGTGGCTAGAATCATGTTCGAATGAAAGAAGGGGACGAGTGGAAGATGGCGTTCAAGACCAATCAGGGTCTGTACGAGTGGCTCGTCATGCCGTTCAGCCTTACCACCGCACCGAGTACCTTCATGAGACTCATGAACCATATCTTGGGTGCATATGTGACCAGAGTGGTTCCCAAACGAATAGAGGCAGAAGCTTTAACCCTAAGGAGACGGCTCATTCAGTGTCCTGAAGAAGATCAACGGCAATGCCTACCAACTTGAACTCCCATGTGAGATGAGTATTTCCTCGAGCTTTAATATTTCTGGTTTGTCTCCTTTTTGTGCAGGTGATGCTGTTCTGATAAGGACATCGGATCATCCTAACCCAACTTGGACAAGCTGGACATACCGCCCTCGACCGAGCAGGCCGTAAAGCCCTCTACCATGAGGTTGGTCGACCAGTTCCCAGCCATGCGGAACATACCGCAGACATGATCATAACAAAGGCAGCTTCGGGTTGACTTCAACCGAGCCATGGAGCAACTGATCTCCAGGAAAAGCATAGAAGATATCACGGAGCACTTGGATCAGCTGGCTCACGACCAACATTTTCTGAACCAGCTTGCTTGGAGGATGACCGAGACAGTCGACCCACTCGACCCAACCATTGCATGGCCTTTGATAAAGACCAACGGACCATACATGATCTTCACCATAATGTCCGTTGTGCCTTAGAGAGAGCTATCTATTGCACCAAAAGATCATACTATTTTTCCCTTGTGAAGTTTTGTCCCAAATGGGTTTTCCGTACAAGGTTTTTAATGAGGTGATCCTAGGCACGTCCATCCTAAAGAGACAGGCCGGCCCCTTTTTATTTCTTTAAGTCTTTTTGTTTTGTTTTTCCTTCTTTTATTTTAGCACTTTCGAATGTCCCATTGGCCCATCTTGTTGTCAAAACCATAGGCTATTTAAGCCTCACTTTTTGTTTGTAAATGTTAAGCACTTTTTAAAAAAAAAACCCTTTGAGTGTTTAGCCCTAACACAGCGTGATCTCTCAAACACTTGCGCGGCTTCCCCTTTTGTTTGAGTATATTGTTACTTTTTCTCGTTTCTGTTATCAAAAAACTCCATCGAATCATCCCTTGAACCAAGCAAGAGAGCCCTCAGCCAGTGCAAGGTTCCCTTTCAACAATCGCTATCCATCGCTCGCCCTTCGTCCCGCGTCTGACCATCCATCACCCACGTACCAACTCCAGCCATTTCTCGACCACATATAAGCCCAGAGAGCCCCGACCAGCTGGCGACTCGTTTGTAGGATCCATATCTGATCTTACATCAGTATGTCTCCTGGATAGGGAGTCAACTACAATGTTCTCCTTTCCCTTCTTGTACTTGATAATATACGGGAACGTCTGTACAAGATCGAGCCATTTTTCATGTCTCCTCTTATGGTTCGTTTGTCCTCGCATTTGCTTCAACGTCTCATGGTCGGTGTGGATCAAGAACTCTTTGGCCAAGAGATAGTGATGCCATGTCTCCAACGATCTCACTAAGGCATATATCTCATTGTCTTAGGTTGGGTAGTTGAGTTTGGCTCCGTTGAGTTTCTCACTGAAGTTAGCCACGGATCGTTTTCCTATTGTAAGTACTGCGACAATCCATAGACCTGAATCATCACATTCAATCTCAAAGTTTTATCAAAGTTAGGCAACAAAAGAATGGGCGCGTGGGTTAGGAGGTCCTTGAGCTTCTTGAATGCGTTCTCTTGTGATGTTCCACACTTGAACATGACTTCCTTCTTGATCACAACCGTGAATGGTGCAGCCACTGTGCTTAAGTACTTGACGAACCGTCGGTAGAAGCTGGCCATACCATGGAAACTTCGGACATGAACAATGCTGGTCGGTGTGGGACAATTTTGGATAGGCTTAACCTTTTCTTGATCAACCGGTAATTCCTGCGAACTCACAACAAAACCTAAGAAAACAAGCTTATCAGTGCAGAAGGAGCACTTCTTGAGGTTTGCATAAAGACCTTTTTGTCGAAGAGTCTCTATTACTTGCTCAAGGCGCAACAAGTGATCGGCAGAACATTGACTATAAACCAAGATATCATCAAAATAAACAACCATGAACTTACTGGTGTAGGCTCGTAGAACCTGGTTTATGAGCCGCATGAAAGTGCTAGGGGCGTTGGTATGGCCGAATGGCATGAAGAGCCACTCGTACAGACCATGTTTTGTCTTGAACGCCCTCTTCCATTCATCCCCTTCTTTCATCCTCACCTAATGGTAGATACTCCGTAGATTTATCTTAGAGATGACAAATGCTCCGTGCAGCTCGTCCAGCATATCGTCCAAATGGTATAGGATGCCGGTACTTGATTGTGATGTTGTTTATTGCTCTACAGTCGAGATGCATCCTCCACGAACCGTCCTTCTTGAGAACCAATAGAACAGGAATGACACACAGACTGAGTCTCTCACGGATGTAGCCTTTGGACATGAGGTCCTGAATCTGCCTCTCCAGCTCCTTAGAATCATTCGGGTTCATGCGGTAAGCTCGTCGGTTCGGCAGTGCGGCTCTGGGTACGAGGTCGATCTGATGTTCGATGCCTCGGATGGGTGGTAAGCCTGCTAGCATCTCTTCTAGGAACACAACCTTGAACCCCTCCAAGAAAGAAACCACTTCTCGGGGAACTATATGTCATCATAAAAAGAGTGAGGAGGGCGCTGAGGGCTCTCTATATCACCAGTAGCTGTCTCGAGTCTTGATATTCCACGGGCGTCCCCAGGTCAGCCATCTATTCATCTCCTTCCTTTCGCGCGTCCTGGGACTCGTACTCACAATCCTCAGTAAGGTACATAACGCGTCAATTTGGACAGTCACATGCAGTGTTTCCTTTTCCCTGACATTTAAAGCACGTGATGTCTCTATCTCTGGAAGTACTAGGGAACTTACTTGTGTTGGAACGGTTGAATTTGAGAGCTTCGGTGGTCGGAATTTTGAACCGTGACTCTACCTCGACAGCTTTTCCCTTGTCAATGGGTCGGGGCGATGGTGTCGACCAGACCAGGTTTCTACTAGCTCGGTTCGTTGTAGCTGCCTTTCGTTTGTTGTGCTGCTCGACCTGAATGCTCAAGTGCAGCAACTCGGACATGTCATAGTAGGGCTGGATCATGACCTTCCAGGCGATCAGTTCGTGCAGTCCGTCTACTAATTGTGCTATGAGGGTCTCCTCTGAATCGTCCAACTCGAGCCGGTTCCTCAAATGCTCAAACTCTTCAAAGTAATCTTCCACAGACCTTCTTCCCTGCACCAACTTACGAAAGCGCTCCTGTCTCTATGGAAATGGGTTGGGACGTACCTTCGTCTTAGGGTGTACTTCATATCGGCCCAAGTTGGGATTTGGTCGCGGTGATGTCGTCTACATTCAGAGACATCTTAATCCCACCAGGACAAGGCGTGTCCAATGAACTTAGCTGCGGCCAATGCTACCTTCCTGCGGTCGTTGTAGGCGTAGTAGTAGAAGATGTGCTCCATCCTCCGTTCCCACTATAGGTAGGCTTTAGGGTCGACGTTTCCTGCAAAAGTGGGCGGTTTCAGTTTCACATCATTGAAATTAGGTCGTTGTACCTCGTCGTCGTGCACGTGACCGCGATGGATCGGATCTCATCGATCGATGGTTCCTATCGGGTGCATCGTCGTCGAGACCGGGCATGTCGTCGTCCATGTCATCCAGCTGATCATCCCAGACGGCTTGTCCTCATCTAGCCTGAGCATTCGGCTGTATTGTTTGAGGTTGTTCGAGCCAGTCGAGGCGAGCTCCAATGGATTGGATTGCTCCGAGCAGTTGAGAAAGGTTGGTCGGGGCAGCTGCGTTGTCGTCCATGCTTAGTGTTCTGCAAACTTAGAAAACAAGCACACGCAAAAGGAAAAGGGAAAATAGGAAACAACCCAAAAAGGAAAGACAATGATCGCAAACAAGAGAAATGGAAAGTTTCAATTACTAGCACTAAAAAGGAAATATGCAAGTAAAACCGATTTTTGTTTTTGTTTTTGGATAAGAGAGACAAAAGGAAATATGCAATAACTAAGAAACCAATTCAGAAAATAAAAAAACCGTAACAAGCTAGACCACAAGCAATAAACGAATGCAACCAAAACCCTAATGCAACAATATGCAGCCATTCTAACACTTTCCTAAGCAATTGCAAACAGTCCTAGCAAAAGGTCTATATGTGGCCGTGTTCACTAAACCACCTAGATAACTATTTTATTTTTTATTTCGAGTTTATGAATGTAAAACAGAAACAATAATGAAACATAAGCAAACTAATGACAATTCTTTTGGATTTTTATTTATTTTATAAGAAAGAAAAAGACAAAATAGAAATATAAAGATGCAAAGTTTAGATGTAACCGGTAGATGTCAAGAGCCTAAGCTCTGATACTGGATGATATAAAAACTGGGGAGGGTCTTACAAACGGATCACAAGCTGCTCGAAGACGCTCTCTTGACAGAACTGCGGACGAGAGGTGGACGAGGGCGGTACGGTGGCGAGAGATGGTCGAACGTGGTTGATGGGGTGAGCGATGGATAGCGATGGTCGGATGAGAGCTTCACACTGGCCGAGGGCACTCTTGGTTAGATAAATGGATGATTCAGTGGAGGTTGAAGATAGATAACAGGAACAAGTAACAAATGATCTTCAATAAAGGGAAAGCCATGCAAGATTTGAGTGATCGGTTTTGTTTGTAAAAATGACTTAATGATTTACAAAAGAAAGAAGGCTAAATAACCTTAGGTTTCGACACTTACATGGGCCTATGAGACAAACAAAATTACTTAAAGAATTAGAAAGAAATAAAAGACTAGAAACTAGAAAGAGCCGGCATGTCTCTTTATATTTGACGAGCCTAGGATCACCTCATTTAAAACCTTGTAAGTAAAACCCAATTGGGATAAAACCTCACATGGGAAAAAGAGAATGATCTTTCCGTCCAAGAGGCAGTTCGTTCTAAGGCTCAACGGACATGACGGTCCGTTGGTCTAGAGCAAAGGCCACTCGATGGCCGGGTCGAGTGCATCGACAATCTCAGTCATCCTCCAAGCGAGCTGGTTCAGCACAGGCTGGTCATGGGTCAGCTTGTCCAGGTGTTTTGTAATGTCATCCATGATTTTCCTGGCGATCAGATACTTCATTGCTCGGTTGAATTTGACCCGGAGTTGTCGTTGTCTTAATCGGGTCCGCGGTACGGTTCGTATGGTAGAAAACTGGTCGACCAGCCTCATGGTCAAGGATGATACGTCCTGCTCCTCCAGGTCCGGATCATCGGGTTAGAATGATCCAATGTCCTCATCAGGGAAGGAGAAAAACCATGGGAGAGGAGAGAGGAGATAGTGGAGAGAGCTGAGATTTTTGATGGTTTTCTTTGAGTGAGGTGAGTGAAGAGAGAGTGATGAGACATGGTTTTAAAGAACAAAATGCATGAATCATAAGATTCATAAAATCAAGAAGTTTCTATGTGTCGTCACCTAAGCTCCCCCCATCGACACTTGTCTCCACAGGGGTCATATCTTTGGTTCCCATGCACGGTACAATGAATCCAGCATCTCTCATTCCTTGAATCACAAAATGAACAAATCGGTGATCGCCATGTGGTGGTGGCGATCCCGGTTTGTTCTTCCGCCACTTCCCGAAACCTGAAATGATTCCCAAAAACCCATTTTTATTTTACTAGACCTCAACAAGAAGTACTCCGCCACTTGTTTCATCCAATTTGTCTTTCCTTAGCTCCGTAATGTCTGTTAAAAGTTTTCTTGGTTTCCATCCCATAGTCCGTAAAACCCTTTTTAATTCCGTTTTCCACATTCTATATCTTCTATGTAACTTCTTTAAATTAAAATAATGTTACTTGGCCCATCTTAGCTTTCCGTCTTCTTTTGGGTAAAATTGCCAAAATGCCTTTATCTTCTAAAAAAATTCACAAACACCAACTGGCGACTTCCCGTAGACTTCTGACTTGCATGTTGACCATTTCTTGAAGCAGGGTATTACAACATCAACACTGCCGAGCCATCCCACACCAACACTGCCGAGCCACTCCGACCATGAAGAGCAAAGATCAGGCCTTAGGAAGCTATGGGAGAAATTCAACAAGGCCATGAAGACATTGATCATCCAAAGCGTAGAAGACATCACTGACATTTTGGACTAGATTGCACTAGATCAACCCGTCCTAAACTAACTAGACATGAAGATGGCCGAGAGGAGTCAAAAGGCAGCTTCCGAGCCACAAGATCAAGACAAAGGCCTGGATAACCAAGAAGACTATCCTAGACAAAAGAGAGGCAGGCCCACGACCTATGGTCATTTGGCTCATGCCCAAAACTCATGATGGCCAGTCCGTGATCTTCACCATTCAAGACATCGAGACATGAACTGTGCAACATTCTTTGGGCCTTAACTATAATCTTGTTCCCTTCAGATAGTTTTATCCCAAGTGGTTTTCTATACTGTTTTTAATGGGGTAGTTCCTAAAGCCCCTATCACCAAAGGCGTCTCATGACCCACTTATTCTTATTTCTTTGTTTTATTAACAATTTTTCCTTCTCTTTTATTCTAGTTTTGGAACACCCTTAGTGTAATACCCTCTATCAGGAAATGGTCAACGGGCAGCGGAAAAATCAACGGAAGGCATTTTCGTAATTTTGAGAAGTTAAGGGGCATTTTGGTAATTTTACCAAAATATGAGTCGAAAGCTAAGATGGGCCAAATGTTATTATTTTTAAATAAATAAAACATTTAGATGACTAAGAATGGTGTAAACGGACCATAGAAGGGTTTTTCGGACTATCGGGAATGGAAACCGATAGAACCGAAGAAACTTGTAAAATTCATTACGGGAGCTACGGGAGTCCGATTGAGGTGAAACGACTTGCTAAATTCTTCTAAAAGAGTCTAGTATTTTAAAAAAAACTTTGGGTTATTGATTCTGAAGCTTTGAAGTTTTTGGAGAATTAAAATCTTAATTAGGGGAAATAAGCTTAAGTACTCATTTTATTTGGTTAAGCAAGTCATTGGACATTATAGATGAAACTTGCTTATCAAGTAACAAATAATCAATTTTATTTGTTACTGAAGAAGAAGAATCACGTGGCCGTTTATAGAAGAAGAGAAGAGGTGCATGGAATTTTGATTGGTTATGACAACTCACATGAAAGAGTGAGTACAATGAATCTTCTTAACTCTATTGCGTGGCCTAAAGTGGTGAGAATTAGTGAGGGTACAATGGATCTTAAGCATGTGACATAGGTGACGTGGCTTATTTATAAAAAATGAGAGGAGATGCAATAAACATTTCTTAGATTGTTGTGATCATATGGTGAGGAGGAGAAGAACTCAAGGTGAAATGAATCATCTTACTCTCTTACGTGGCTTGCAAGGGAGAAGGACAGAGGATAGGGACACTTTTCATCAAGCTATGACTTTGGTCTCTATATAAAAAGGGCAAATCTTCTCATTTGTGATTCATCAAACAATAAGAAAAAGAAGAGAGAAGAAGAGCGTGACAAGAAAGAAGGAAGAGAAGAAGAATAAGAAGAAGGAGGAGGAGGGGATCAGAAGAAGGAGAAGAAGAAGACGGCCGGAGGAAGAGAAGAAGAAGAAGAAGATCGGAGGAAAAGCCGGAGGAAGAAGAAGAAGAGAGAGAGAAGAAGAAGAGAGAGGCGTGAAGAAGAAGAAGAGAGAGAAAAGATGAAGAGAGAGAGGCGTCAAGAAGAAGAAGAGAGAGAGAAGAAGAAGAAGAGAGAGAGAGAGGCGTGAAGCTTGAAGAAGAAGAAGATTGGGAGAAGAAGAAGCATGAAGAAGAGAGAGAGAAGATGAAGTGTGAGACAAGAAGAAGAGAGAGATAGAGGATAATTGAAAGGGAGAGAGAGAGAACCAGAAGAGAGAGAGAGAGAACCGGATAAGAGAGAGAGAGAGAAGGAAAGAGAAGATGGTCCGGAGGCTCGATCAGAATCATTAGGTCAACGGTACGGTCAAGTGCGGGTCAAGGTCGGGTCAAAGCAACGGAGGTTCGGGGAAGGTTCGGGTTAGCGTCGGGTTCGTGCCGGGTTTCGTTGTTCCGCCAGTCCGTCAATCCGTCCGTCTGTCGTCATAATAACACTGTGAGTCGTCTAATTGTGTGTTGCATTTAGTTAAGAACATATAGATCCGTCATTGATAAACCATAGTTTAGGTTGCATACCTGATTGATTGAATTGGTTAAGAACGGCTAGGTTGATTTAATAACTCAATTAATCAATGAGATGGTTTGGGTAAGGGATGCATTCTAGTTTGATTATATCCGTAATCGTTGATAGTTTCCTTAATTGCCTTATTGGGTGTTGCATTGATAGTTCGTTGATTGCTTGATTGGGTGATGCATACATATAGAACGACATGCTAGGACGTATATGCATATATAAGTATTTAAGAACGTATCTAACGGAATCTATATACGGGAAATTATGAGTTGATTAAAATACGGTTAAACGACATAACACACTTAGAATATAACAACGGGGTGGATTAATTAGTCGGGTTAAAGGTAATGAATGAAAGTTAATGAATAATGAGATGTCGGGGACGTATTAAAAGCTATTTAGGAGGTGATAAGTAGAGAAGTGGTGTGATTGATGGGCCGTCTACGGGATTAGTAATCCACTAATCCCAAGGTAGCGGATTGAATGAGTAAAGGTTAAGGATTGAATTAGTGAAGGTTAAGAAAAGGTTAAAAGACTAATAAACCTAAATCATTGTTTGTGTGGTGTTGTGAGTATTGCTTGTGTGATTGTTTATCTACTTCGGTGTTGGACCGAGTAGACTGTTGTTTGTGTGATTGTGTATCTACTTCGGTGTTGGGCCGAGTGGACTGTTGTTTGCTTGTTTGTGTATCTACTTCGGTGTTGGGCCGAGTAGACTGCTGTTTGCTTGTTTCAAGTCTAAAGATGGCGTTCTGGTACTTCCTGCCCGATTGGATCCTCGGGAGTTGAGAACCTGGTCAGTTCACGTACCTTCGGTAGTGGTTCTGGCAGGTGTTAACCTATGGAGTGACGTCTGTAGGTGTGTGGTCCGGAGAATACGGGGTCGCTTCCTAGGGCCGGACTTCATGGAAACTCGGGTTGCCGGGGGTAACTTGAGTCACCGCGTATCGATGGACGGAGAACGGTGTCCTAGCTGTTGGACTTCGTGTTATCGGCTAGGAGTCGTGGGAGGTTTTAGCTACCATGGCGGCAGCTAAGTGTTCCCTTGGAAGTCACCGAGTTCGCAAAGTGGGCCCAGATAGATCGAGTATAATCAAGAACTTGTGCCGCAGTGTTCTCGATTTTCTTCGTTGGTGATTGTGTTGTTATTTGAATGATTGTGTGTTGTGGAGCTCATCACGTCTTGGTAGCACGTGATCGGCTATTATACTTGATTGTTATTTTGGGTTTGGGCAGGGTTATTAAATTGATAGCAGCCTTTAGTTGGGAGCCGTCTCACTGGGTAATATTAGATTGCTCATTAGGCTCTTTTGTTTTTTTCAGGGTTTGACGTAGCTCGGCGGACTCATAGGGCACTCAGAGTAGTCTCGGGTTGGCATTGGGTATCGGTAGTAACGCATTTGGACTGTACTTTCGGATTCGGATTTTTTTGGGATATCCCGCTAAATGTTTTGTATTACACCGTATATTTTTATGAATAAGATTTATATTTTTCAAGTTATAAAAACGAAATAATTCCTTGATATACGGTTTCGTCCGAACCGAACACAACTTGTGGAAACGGTACGGGTTGAGAAGCCTCGTATCGTGGAAACGAGGTAAACGGAGTCAAAGATGATTTGGTTCGAGCCTTTATCTCAAACCGAACTGTCTCTGGCTTTCTTATTGTGACAAACTCTTCTCGTATGACTGCTCGGGTTCGATCGGTCATGTTCTTGTTTGATTGTTGGCTGGTCAGCTTGTCGGTCAGCGGAAAACGGGAAGGATGCGTTACAAAAGTTGGTATCAGAGCATGGTTCGTCATGGGTTCGAAAATTCCGGGTATTCCAAGTTTTCAATGTTTTATCGAGTCAAAATGTGTCGCCAATACAACCATTAGGAATCCGAGTCGCGTCCATCAATCCGGGGAAATAGGTATGATAGAAAATTTATTAGGATTATACTAATCATTTGGTGTTTTGTTGCAGTCACACAGCAGAATTGTCCTAGGTGGATTGGTGTGTGTGTGGGTGCGACGATATGATGAGCGGCATCAACATGGATGATCTTGGACCCATTGAATCTACTGCAGCTAGTCTAGGTCCATACTTCCAGCTCGCGGAGTGTTCCCATATTTCGCAGCCTATTCCGGAGTATGTGATTACCGGTGCCGAGCCCGTTATCACTCCACCCATTCCATGGCTGCCTTATGATACAATTACATCCGGAGTACCACCGTCAGTAGCACGCACCGTCGATATTCATCCCCGATGACATGGCGATCAAGTACAATCTCGGGATATGGGAGCTACCACCGCCTGCTATTCGACCACCAGTCCGACACATTGAACACTTTGTTCCTTGCTTGCAGTGCCACATGTCTTTCATTTCTATTCAGTGTCGTTTGTTTGGCCGAGCATATCAGCCACCGCCGCATTGACGCAGATTCTGACTTGTCACATTTGCGGCCGAGAAGAACATTGCACTCCTTTCCTGTCATGATCGAGACCGCGTCGCTCCACCACCACCGCCACACTCATTCCATTCTCCTGGCGCACATGTCGGTTAGGATCCACATGAGTTGTACCACTCATGTTGGAGATTAGGAAATATATTAGGCCCAGGTAAGTAAGGGCTCTAACTCGTTGTTTGATGTGTGTATCGGCTTTCATTCGTCTCTGACGATTCAGTTGTGTGGAACGGTGTTTCTTGTGGGACGGATTGGAACCACTAGTATGTATACTCTGACGGACATAAATATCTAAAACTATATGGGGAGAATAGATGTTTTGTTTACGTAGTGGATGTGGAGTATCTCGGTTGTCGTTTTGAGTAGCGGAGTGGTTATATTGCATACTCATGATGGTTGTGAATGAAATGTAGTTACGATGTGAAAACAAATGATGGTCCGAACAGACGGTTTCCATCAGAACCCTGAGAGACGACTGCAATCGCCGATTTGTTTGTTTGATTGATTGCCTTGCTAGGTTGTTAGAATTGTGAATTGCTGTGATTGCTCGCTAGGTTGGTAGTTGTTGATTTTGAATCTCTGCATTTTGTTTAGTTGCTAGGTTGCTAGCATTGTGTTTGTTTGATCGCTAAGGTGTTAGCCTGATTGATGCATTGCATTGTTCGCTAGCTTGATGAATTTTAATTGCAGCATTCAGTTGATGGATAGGATGATAGCATAGCATTCGCATGATCGTTAGGTTGTTAGAATTTCCGTGTTGCATTGCGAATGGATGCTAAGTTGGTAGAGATTCGTTGCGTTAACCATCTTGTTAGATTCTTATTTAAATAATGAACATTCCCGCGTTGTTTGATTCGCTAGATTGCTAGAAAGTGATTTTTGATTTTATTTAGCAAAATCGTTTGGTTTGCTCGGGTAGAATTGTTTTTGGTAAGCAAAGTTAAAGAACCTCTTAGATAGAAATAAGCTCAGAATTGTGAAAGCGGGTTTTAGAAAGCTTATTCGAGAATGAGCGGAATGATAGGATATTGTTATTTAGACATGTCTGACCGTTAGGTACATGACTAAGTAACCATATTTCTATAAGGAAGTGATATCGGGAGTAAGTTAGAAAGAGGTCTAACCATTCCAGTGTTGTTGAGGTTGTTGATGTAGGACGTGACGGACGATTTGACGAGGAAACGAGACCGAACCCGAACCCGAGAGACGAGATGTGATTTCAGGAAGCAGTTTGACCCGAGTCTGCAAGAAAGTCAGTGTGGATTCAGAAAAGAGTTTGGGTATCAATGGCAGAAGAAATCAAGACGGCTGAGTTTAATGAGTTAGCGAAGAGATTCAGAAGCGTCAAAGTCAGTGGGGGAGTCCGTTCGAGGATATCAATGGGAAGAACAGTTTTGTAGTCGGTAAAGCGTGAAGATCGGTGATCGAGGAAGTTCGAGGTGTGCATGAGTATGGCGGAATAGATGGAAGGAAGAAAATCGATATGAGCATAATATCAGTCGGGAGCGGTAGTCATTGGAAACAAGTTAAGCGACGGGAGTGGAGGACAAGTTATTATTGCGTGATCGGGGAAGTCAAATCAAAGTGGGGAAGTCAGAATATTGGTTGAGGAGACGTCAGATGGCGTAGATGGATTCAAGTGTCAGATTGGAGCAGAAGTTCGATAAAGAAATCAGACGGGGAACCAGAAAGCGATCAGGAATTAAGTTTTGGCATGAGGAGTTCAAGCATTAGTATGTTGGGATTTTGTACAAGACCGTATTTTCAGAAGACAATAAGCATTGGAAGAGCGGGTTAACTTTGAGATCAGAATGTAATCAGCGAAGCAGAGTTGGATTGGAATCAAAAACCCGAGTGAAGCAGTTCAGTCAAGATCATTGGTATTGGAAATCAAGAGTGGAGTCAGTAAAAATAATCAAAGATGGAGAGCCAAGAAGTGATCGTGAGTCAAGTTCTCAGTATGGAAAGTTCAAGACGTCGGTATTTTGGTTGAGAAAGACGGTGTTTCAGAAGTCAGTAAGCATCGAGAGTATAGTTCAGTTGATTCAGCGTTCGGGTGTTGGAACAGTCAAATCAGTTTTAGGAGTAGCAACTTACGGGGTTCAGTTCCGATTCAAAGTTTGTTAGTAACGAAGAATTCGGAGACCGAATTCCTCTAAGTGGGGAAGAATGTAATAACCTGTATCAAAAATGGTCAACGGGCAGCGGAAAAGTCAACGGAGGGCATTTTCGTAATTTTGAGAAGTTAAGGGGCATTTTGGTAATTTTACCAAAATGTGAGTCGAAAGCTAAGACGGGCCAAATGTTATTCTTTTTAAATAAATAAAATATTTAGATGACCAAGAATGGTGGAAATGGACCATAGAAAGGTTTTTCGGACTATCGGGAATGGAAACCAATAGAACCGAAGAAACTTGTAAAATTCATTACGGGAGCTACGGGAGTCCGATTGAGGTGAAACGACTTGCTAAATTCTTCTAAAAGAATCTAGTATTTTAAAAAGAAATTTTAGGTTATTGATTCTGAAGCTTTGAAGGTTTTGGAGAATTAAAATCTTAATTGGGGGAAATAAGCTTAAGTACTCATTTTATTTGGTTAAGCAAGTCATTGGACATTATAGATGAAACTTGCTTATCAAGTAACAAATAATCAATTTTATTTGTTACTGAAGAAGGAGAATCATGTGGCTGTATATAGAAGAAGAGAAGAGGTGCATGGAATTTTGATTGGTTATGACAACTCACATGAAAGGCTGAGAACAATGAATCTTCTTAACTCTCTTGTGTGGCCTAAAGTGGTGAATTAATGAGGGTACAATGGATCTTAAGCATGTGACATAGGTGACGTGGCTTGTTTATAAAAAATGAGAGGAGATGCAATAAACATTTCTTAGCCTGTTGTGATCGTATGGTGAGGAGGAGAAGAACTCAAGGTGAAATGAATCATCTTACTCTCTTACGTGGCTTGCAAGGGAGAAGGACAGAGGATAGGGACACTTGTTATCAAGCTATGACTTTGGTCTCTATATAAAAAGGGCACATCTCCTCATTTGTGATTCATCAAACAATAAGAAAAAGAAAAGAGAAGAAGAGCGTGAGAAGAAAGAAGGAAGAGAAGAAGAAGAAGAAGAAGAAGCCGGAGGAAGAAGCCGGAGGAGGAAGAAGAAAAAGAAGAAGAGAGAGAGAGGCGTGAAGAAGAAGAAGAAGAAGAAGAAGAGAGAAAGAAGAAGAAGAAGAGAGAGAGAAGAAGAAGCATGAAGAAGAGAGAGAGAAGATGAAGTGTGAGACAAGAAGAAGAGAGAGATAGAGGATAATCAGAAGGGGGAGAGAGAGAACCGGAAAAGAGAGAGAGAGAACCGGATAAGAGAGAGAGAAGGAGAGAGAAGATGGTCCGGACGCTCGATCAGAATCATTAGGTCAACGGTACGGTCAAGTGCGGGTCAAGGTCGGGTCAAAGCAATGGAGGTTCGGGGAAGGTTCGGGTTAGCGTCGGATTCGTCCGTCGTCATAATAACACTGTGATTCGGCTAATTATGTGTTGCATTTAGTTAAGATCATATAGATCTATAATTGATAAACCGTAGTTTAGGTTGCATACCCGATTGATTAAATTGGTTAAAAACGGCTAGGATGATTTAATAACTCGGTTAATCAATGAGATGGTTAGGGTAAGGGATGCATGCTAGTTTGATTATATCCGTAATCGTTGATAGATTCCTTGATTGTTTGATTGGGTGTTGCATTGATAGTTCGTTGATTGCTTGATTGGGTGATGCATACATATAGAACGGCATGCTAGGACGTATACGCATATATAAGTATTTAAGAACGTATCTAACGGAATCTATATACGGGAAATTATAGTTGATTAAAATACGGTTAAACGACATAACACACTTAGAATATAATAACGGGGTGGATTAATTAGTCGGGTTAAAGGTAACGAATGAAATTTAATGAATAATGAGATGTCAGGGAGTTAGTAATCTTACTACCTCTAAACCGACAGATCGAGGACGTATTAAAAGCTACTTAGGAGGTGATAAGTAGAGAAGTGGTGTGATTGATGGGCCGTCTACGGGATTAGTAATCCACTAATCCCAAGGTAGCGGATTGAATGAGTAAAGGTTAAGGATTGAATGAGTGAAGGTTAAGAAAAGGTTAAAAGACTAATAAACCTAAATCATTGTTTGTGTGGTGTTGTGAGTATTGCTTGTGTGATTGTTTATCTACTTTGGTGTTGGACCGAGTAGATTATTGTTTGTGTGATTGTGTATATACTTCGGTGGTGGGCCGAGTAGACTGCGGTTTGCTTGTTTGTGTATCTACTTCGTTGTTGGGCCGAGTAGACTGCTGTTTGCTTGTTTGTTTATCTACTTCGGTGTTGGACAGAGTAGACTGTGCTGGTAGACACTTACTCAGGTGTGGGACCGAGTAAGTGTAAGGTCGGGTGATGTGGAGGTTGATGATAGGACTTGCGGGACGGGATTGATTGGGGATTGTGATAGTAGTTCTAGTTAAACTTGTTGGTGTTGCGTGGTAGAGTCCCAGTGAGTCTGCTTGTTTACATTGCTATTATAGGACTCTATAGGGCGTGTTAGATCCCGCAAGTCTAAAGATGGCGTTCCGGTACTTCCTGCCCGATTGGATCCTCGGGAGTTGAGAACCTGGTCAGTTCACGTACCTTCGGTAGTGGTTCTGGCAGGTGTTAACCTATGGAGTGACATCTGTAGGTGTGTGGTCCGGAGAATACGGGGTCGCGTCCTAGGGCCGGACTGCATGGAAACTCGGGTTGCCGGTGGTAACTTGAGTCACCGCGTATCGATGGACGGAGAACTGTGTCCTAGCCGTTGGACTTCGTGTTATCGTCTAGGAGTCGTGGGAGGTTTTAGCTACCATGGCGGAAGCTAAGTGTTCCCGTGGAAGTCACCTAGTTCGCAAAGTGGGCCCAGATGGTGTGGAGTTGTGTAGTGCCGCGATAGATAGATCGAGTCTAATCAAGAACATGGCCGAAGTGTTCTCGATTTCCTTCGTTGGTGATTGTGTTGTTATTTGAATGATTGGGTGTTGTGGAGCTCTTCACGTCTTGGTAGCACGTGATCGGCTATTATACTTGATTGTTATTTTGGGTTTGGGAGGGATTATTAGATTGATAGCAGCCTTTAGTTGGGAGCCGTCTCACTGGGTAATCTTAGATTGCTCATTAGACTCTTTTGTGTGTTTTCAGGGTTTGGCGTAGCTCGGCGGATGCATAGGGCACTCGGAGTAGTCTCGGGTTGGCATTGGGTATCGGTGGTTATGCATTTTGACTGTACTTTCGGATTCGGAATTTGTTGGGATATCCCGCTAAATGTTTTGTATTAGACCGTAAATTGTTATGAATAAGATTTATATTTTTCAAGTAATAAAAACGGAATAATTCCCTGATATACGGTTCGTCCGAACCGAACACAACTCGTGGAAACGGTACGGGTTGAAAAGCCTCGTATCGTAGAAACTAGGTAAACAGAGTCAAAGATGATTTGGTTCAAGACTTTGTCTCAAACCGAACTGTCTCTGGCTTTAGTATTGTGACAAACTCTTCTCGTATGACTGCTCGGGTTCGATCGGTCATGTTTTTGTTTGATTGTTGGCCGGTCAGCTCGTCGGTCAGCGGAAAACGGGAAGGGGGCATTACACTTAGGATATAACGCCACTCTTGTAAAGTTAAGCTTTCATATTTAAAAATCAGAAAAGTATTCTTGTCTTAACCTAGCTATCGTTGTCTTGAGGTTTCCCCTTTGTTCTTGAGAGCCAAATTATTCCTTACACTTATCCATCATCCATCCACTGATCCAAAGAGAGCTTGTTGGTCATTTTTTTTTGTCCCATAGCCCACTCCCTATCCAAAGACAAGGAGAAGGGAACCCTTCAGTCAGTCTCATTGTCTTAGCTAGAAGTGTATCAGATTCATCCCTTGGATCTTACATCATCTGGTATCAAAGCTTAAGGCTTCTGAAACTTTCGGTTACATCTTTTCCCTTTTGCTTTTACATTGTTTCCATTGTTTAATTCTTCTTGCTAGCGTCTAAAATAAAAACCATTAAAAGAATAACCTTAGTTCATCTAGTCTATTCTGTCCTTGTTAGCTCATAAGAAAAATAAAAAGTGTTAGGTTAAACTGGTCTAGTTCTCGGCTGCGAGTAGCTACCTAGGGTTTGTGACTTGCTGTTTTTGTTGGAATTGTGTCCAGCAATCTCTGTACTGTCTCTATAACGTAAGAGTATGTCAGTGATCAGACATAAGTCATACAATACTGGGGGTCATGATGGCTTGCTAGAGTCCGCTCATGATCTATAAGTCTTGGACTTATTGCCTTTATTGTATGATCCCATATGGGTCACACGCTTAAGCTAGCAGGAAATAATGTTGAAACGGCTTAGCAGAAGTACGACAAAAGTGCTAGGCATTTGTCGTACTAAGAGAGAAAGATTAATGGGTCTGATTAAATGGGATTTAATCAGATTGGGCCCAAAAGCCCAAAAGGGAAAAGAGAAGGCTTTTAATGACTAAAAGCCAACTCTCTTCTCTCCAAACCCTAATCCTAGCCGCGGCTACTCCTCTCTCTCTGCGCCCCATCTCAGCTCGGTCTAGCAACCAGTTTCCTGTGATTGCGTGTGTGAGCCTTTGGAGGATCCATCTCTCGGTGTATCTCCCTGATCATTGACCTGTTCATCAATTCCGCTGCAAACAAACAGGTAAAAGGTGAGATCATATGTTTCTAAATAAGAACACCTAGATCTAATGCATGTTTAGTAGGTTCAACTAATCTGAGAATTGAACCAAGAGACTAAACAATCCAACAGTGGTATCAGAGCCATTGGTTCTTAGGTTTCTTGTTTTAGATTCATTGTTTAGGTTGTTTAAATCTGTTTAGATGTGTTTTGAATCCATTACTGATAAGAAAAACACATAAGAAACTGAATTAAAACCCTGAACAAACACTTGAATCACAAAACCGAGCTATATGACTCGGGTTTTGTGGATTGGCCAAGGCGTGATCAACCGGCTTGGCCGGATTGGTGATCACGGCCGAATGGCGACCGGTCGGCTAAGCGGAACGGTCGGGATCGGAACGGTCGGGATCGCACGGCGATCGCGTCCGATCGCGTCATCCCGATCGCGTCCCGGCTGTCCGTGCGGAGCGTCCCGATCGCGTCGATGCCGAGCGTCCGTCCGGTTGCGTCCGTGGATTGCGACCGGCTGATGCTTGGCTGAGCGGCTGGGTTGCGGTCGGCCGACGTCTTGAACGAACGGCTGGAAATTAGGTCACGGCCAACTCGGTTTGGTTCGTGACTAATTCGGTTCGGTTCAAGGCTCGGTTTAAGATTTTAATTAAAAATCAACGTTCTGGTTTAATAAACAGATTTTAATGATTTTATTAAAGTCTGGTTAAACCAGGATTAGAAATCCAATGTCGAAAGAAATATTGGATTTAGTGCCTAAACCAGGATTTCTAATTTGATTTGGTTGGACCAAATAAATTGAGAAATTCCGGTTTAGTAAATAACCGGTTGACAATTGTGGTCATCGTAGTAATTGAAACTTGGTTAGACCAGTTTTAATGAACCAGACCGGTTATGTCAAATAATTGGACAATTGGATCATGTCTTGGACATGGATCAATTCTTGGGCCTCGGGCCAAGAAGTTAAAACAATTGGGCTAATTATTTGAGTCTTTCTTAAGAATAATTTAAAATCTATTTTATAAAATTATAAAGTCGGTTTTAAACTATAGTTTCCGAAATCTTGAAATTAGAAAGTTTCCATTTTTAGAAAGTTTCCTAAAATAGAATTTTCTGGATTTGCGGGTTTTGGATTTTAAAGAAGTTTCTAAAATTAGAAAGTTTCCGGTTTTAGAAAGTTTCCAATTTTAGAAAGTTTCCAAAAATAGTAGGTTTCCATAAATAGAAAGTTTCCCGAAATAGTAATCTTCTATTTTGGGAATGATTTTAATAAACCTACGAACCTCAAACAATATCAAGCGTTGGATGTCTTGTCCAGGCTATGTCAGCTGTCAAAGCCCATTCAATTGCATTCATGGCCTTACAGTGTGAGGATGTCTGCTTTTGCGTGGGTAAGACGGTTTGTGATTCATAAATGTCATTGGGAGTCCCAGACATTAATGATTACATGACTGTATAGTCCGGTTTTCTTGACTAGGCCATCGGGAGTCCCGGGCCTTGAGACATCAGAGTGGATTGGGCCTCGGGCCCAGATTCACAACCAAGAGTTATATCACGGATATAATTAGCCGACATAGGGCTTACCGATATAAGCTAAGGTTGGGTGACGGCCAGTGGCCCACTTTAATCTTAGTTATATGTGGATCTTGGAATCATTATATTCTATTGAGGGTAACTTATGTTATTGAATATAATGCATGATTAATCATATTATACTTTAATACGAGATTAATCATTTTGAACATATAACTAATAACCTTTTTATTTATATATTTCAGATATGACTACTACAAGCACTCAAAACACATTCTCGATCCGGTCTGTTCTCGAGAAGGAGAAGCTGACTGGAACGAACTTCCTGACATGGTCAAGGAACTTGAGGCTGGTCCTCAAGCAGGAGAAGAAGGATTATGTCCTTCGAGATCCCCTCCCCGAGAGGCCTCTTGCCAATGCTGCCAGGACTCTGCACAATGCTTGGGAAAAGCATTCGTCAGATGAAAATGATGTTTATTGCCTGATGTTGGTGACAATGACTCCTGAGCTGCAAAAACAGTTCGAGAGTGTATTGTCTCCAATCGAGATCATGGCAAGCCTGAAATCGCTTTTTCAGGAGCAGGCTAGGACCGAGAGGTTCCAGACAGTTAAGAACCTCTTGGACTGTAAGTTGGCTGCGAATGCAGCAGTGAGTCCTCATGTGTTGAAGATGATGGGTTATCTCGATCATCTTCACAAACTCGACTGCCCAATCAGCCAGGAACTTGCCTGCGACATCATTCTGCAGTCTTTACCTGCAAGCTATGATCAGTTCATTCTGAACTTTAACATGCATGGCTTGAGTAAGACACTGCCTGAGCTTCACGGAATGCTCAAGACTGCAGAGCCCAACTTGAAGAAAACCGCCAAGGACCCCAATGTACTTATGGTACAGAAGGGCAAGGGGTTTAAGAAGTCTTCTGCTAAGGATAAGGGAAAGGCCAAGGGTGTCCAAGTCGTGGACTCAGACACGCCAAAGCCCAAGCCCAAGTCCAAGGCTGGGCCTACTGACATGTGCAGGTTCTGCAAAGAACTGGGGCATTGGAGAAGAGATTGTAAGAAATTCCAGGAAGGTCTAAAGGAATTAAAGAAGAAGACTTTCGAGACTTCTTCATCAGGTATTTTTGTTATAGAAGTTAATACAACTACTTCTGATAATACCTCATGGGTCATGGATACTGGTTGTGGGGCTCATATTTGTACTAATATGCAGGCACTCAGCAACAGTAGAAGGCTGAAGCAAGGACAAGTAGAGCTACGAGTTGGGAATGGAGCGAAAGTTTCAGCACTAGCTGTAGGAACTTACTTGTTGTCTTTACCTTCGGGATTGATTTTAGAACTTAATAATTGTTATTTTGTACCTGCTATAAGCAGAAATATTATTTCAATTTCTTTGTTGGATTTGGAAGGTTATGATTTTTCAGTTAAGAATAAATTATGTTCCTTCAATCGCAACAATTTGTTCTATGGTTCTGCCCCTCTTACGAATGGGCTTTACATACTCGATCAATCCGCGCCAATTTATAACATTAATACAAAACGGTTTAAACCTAATGAGGAAAACCGAACGTTTCTATGGCATTGTCGTTTAGGGCACATCAGCGAGAAACGCATCAAGAGGCTCCATTCGAATGGACTTCTTGGCTCATTTGACTTTGAGTCATGTGAGAAATGCGAATCCTGCATGATGGGCAAAATGACACGGGCCCCCTTTAATAAACCTAACGAGAGGGCCAGTGACTTATTGGGCCTGATACACACTGATGTGTGTGGCCCAATGTCCACTAATGCAAGAGGAAACTATCAGTACTTCATTACCTTCACTGATGATTTCAGTAGGTATGGATATGTTTATTTGATGAAACATAAATCTGAATCTTTTGAGAAGTTCAGAGAATTCCAAAATGAAGTACAGAACCAACTAGGCAAAAGCATTAAGGCTCTTCGGTCCGACCGAGGAGGAGAATACTTAAGCCAGGAATTCAGTGATCATCTGAGAGAGTGTGGGATCGTATCCCAACTCACTCCTCCTGGAACACCTCAATGGAATGGTGTATCTGAGAGGAGAAATCGGACCTTATTGGATATGGTTCGATCTATGATGAGTCACACAGACCTTCCAATATCCCTTTGGGGATATGCTCTGCTAACAGCAGTGTTCACTCTAAATAGAGCGCCATCAAAAGCAGTAGCAAAGACACCATATGAATTATGGACTGGAGAAGCTCCAGTGCTGTCTTATCTAAGAATTTGGGGTTGTGAAGCCTATGTTAAGAGATTAATCTCAGACAAGCTTACACCAAAATCTGATAAATGCTACTTCATTGGTTATCCACGGGAAACCAAGGCTTATTACTTCTATCTACGTTCCGAGAACAAGA
Organism: Orychophragmus violaceus; assembly: GCA_030180135.1. NCBI lineage: Eukaryota > Viridiplantae > Streptophyta > Magnoliopsida > Brassicales > Brassicaceae > Orychophragmus > Orychophragmus violaceus. Next base: position 12,339,558 of record CM058236.1, read on the forward strand.
TTTTTGTTGCCCGGGATTGTAACTTTCTTGAGAGAGAGTTTCTCTCTAAGAAAGACAGTGGGAGTAAGGTACTGCTTGAAGAAATTCAAGATGAACAGGATACTGCTCAACCTAATGAGGAAGAGCAGCAGGAGGATCTACAAGAAATTGTAGAGCCTGAACCTGTAGTACCTGAAGTTCGAAGATCCGGGAGGATCCGTCACGAACCCGAGAGATATCAGGGATTCCTCGTGACTGACTGTCATGATCTTTTGATCATTGATGGTGATGAACCATCGAACTTCAATCAAGCCATGATGGGCCCAGATTCCTCTAAGTGGCGTAAGGCCACTGATTCCGAAATGGACTCCATGTCGGTCAACCAAGTCTTTTCGTTGGTTGACTTACCCGCTGGTGTAAAAGCCATCGAGTGCAAATGGATCTTCAAGAAGAAGATTGACGTGGATGGAAATGTCCAGATTTATAAAGCCAGGTTGGTGGCAAAAGGTTTCAGACAAGTTCACGGTGTGGACTACGATGAAACCTATTCACCGGTGGCTATGATGAAATCTATTCGGATTCTACTAGCAACTGCAGCTTTTCATGATTATGAAATTTGGCAGATGGACGTGAAAACCGCCTTCCTGAATGGTATTCTGGAAGAGGATGTGTATATGACGCAACCTGACGGTTACACAGATCCAAAGAATGCTGGGAAAGTGTGCAAGCTTCATAAATCCATTTATGGATTGAAGCAAGCATCGAGGAGCTGGAATCTTCGTTTTGATGAAGCGATCAAGCAATTTGACTTCATCAGAAACGAAGAAGAACAATGCGTGTATAAGAAAACTAGTGGGAGCAAAATCGTTTTTCTTATTCTGTATGTTGATGACATACTGCTTCTCGGAAACGACGTTCCAATGCTAAAGTCTGTAAAGGACTGGCTTGGAAGTTGTTTTTCCATGAAAGACATGGGTGAAGCCGCATACGTTCTTGGAATTAGGATCTATCGGGATAGACCTAAGAGGCTGATAGGCTTGTGTCAAGACTCATACATTGACAAAGTCCTACAAAGATTCAGCATGAAAGATTCCAAGAAGGGCTTCACGCCAATGGTACATGGCACAACGCTAAGCAAGAAGCAGAGCCCTACGTCGGCTGCTGAGCTCGAGCGTATGAAGAACATTCCCTATGCATCTGCAATAGGATCTGTTATGTATGCCATGATCTGTACTCGTCCTGATATTGCTTATGCATTGAGCATGACGAGTAGATACCAGTCAAATCCAGGTGAAAACCATTGGATTGCCGTAAAGAATATCTTGAAGTATCTAAGACATACTAAGGATAAATTCTTGGTGTACGGTGGAAGTGATGTGCTTAAAGTCAGTGGATTCACGGACGCAAGTTTCCAGACAGACACTGATGATTTCCGGTCACAGTCCGGTTATGTCTTTTGTCTGAATGGCGGTGCAGTAAGTTGGAGAAGCTCCAAGCAGGACACCGTTGCTGATTCCACTACGGAAGCTGAATATATCGCCGCCTCAGAAGCAGCGAAGGAAGCTGTTTGGATACGAAAGTTCATTATGGAACTAGGTGTGATACCAGATGCGGCTGAGCCTCTGGCACTGTTTTGTGACAACAATGGTGCTATAGCTCAGGCAAAGGAACCAAGATCACACCAGAAATCCAAGCATGTTCAAAGAAGATATCACTTGATACGTGACATCATTAATAGAAAGGAAGTCAAGATCAGCCGAGTTCCGACAGATGATAATGTCGCTGATCCGTTGACAAAGCCACTCCCAAGGCCTAAGCTCGAGTTCCTGACTGAAGCTGTAGGCATTAGAAACATTGAAATGTAATCTAAATTTGAGTGGGAGTTTTGTGAGCTTTATTTTAGTTATTTGATATGTTCTTGTAAAACATTATTTATGTTTAATGAAATTATTATTTCAAGATTATTTTAACTGTGATGAAATAATCGTTCCAAAATGATATGAATCATTTTATAGGTCATCGAAGTAAATGATTTGATCTTGAGTCATCGAAGTCATTTAGCTTGATCATGAGATCCTATATTTGATAAATGTTTTATATCATCATGTCCCTAGTCGAAGGTTGTTGAAATTGGAACACCAACAACCGTGTAAGACTGGATTGGTACGTGACTTATGACAAAGTCTCAGTGTGTCATAGATGCTCGGCATCAAAGTCAGTACATAGGTGTATGTTGGGAACATACGACCGGACAAGACCCGCTAATAAGAACTCTTCAGGATATTTATATCTGTGTCATAAGAGATTCTTACTACGACTATAGAGTATAGTCCTTAGACCTGAGTTCGCATGCATGTGACTGCATATGGACTGATGCACTTTGATCATTGTCTAACGCTATCGTTCTGCGATAACTATAAGGACCTTGTTTGGGTACATCATGAAGTGAGTAGCTTACAGTGATGAAACAAGATGGGATTTGTCCCTTCAATATAAATGGAGTGAATATCTCTAGGCCAATCGGAGATTTGAATACTGGAAAACGCATGGCCATGCTCAAACGGACTTTCCCGAGTCGTTTGTATTGTCAGTATCAAATCAGAGTCCGATGAACAAGATTAGGCTTTATAAGGATGACACTAATCTTGCCTTATGACTAATCGAGATATTGTGACGAAAGGGATTATGAATACAGAGATTCCAGTTCAAGTGGGAGATTGTTGGAATTGTGTCCAGCAATCTCTGTACTGTCTCTATAACGTAAGAGTATGTCAGTGATCAGACATAAGTCATACAATACTGGGGGTCATGATGGCTTGCTAGAGTCCGCTCATGATCTATAAGTCTTGGACTTATTGCCTTTATTGTATGATCCCATATGGGTCACACGCTTAAGCTAGCAGGAAATAATGTTGAAACGGCTTAGCAGAAGTACGACAAAAGTGCTAGGCATTTGTCGTACTAAGAGAGAAAGATTAATGGGTCTGATTAAATGGGATTTAATCAGATTGGGCCCAAAAGCCCAAAAGGGAAAAGAGAAGGCTTTTAATGACTAAAAGCCAACTCTCTTCTCTCCAAACCCTAATCCTAGCCGCGGCTACTCCTCTCTCTCTGCGCCCCATCTCAGCTCGGTCTAGCAACCAGTTTCCTGTGATTGCGTGTGTGAGCCTTTGGAGGATCCATCTCTCGGTGTATCTCCCTGATCATTGACCTGTTCATCAATTCCGCTGCAAACAAACAGGTAAAAGGTGAGATCATATGTTTCTAAATAAGAACACCTAGATCTAATGCATGTTTAGTAGGTTCAACTAATCTGAGAATTGAACCAAGAGACTAAACAATCCAACAGTTTTTTCTTGCTTTTGTCTCGAGTTTGCCATGTTTCCTTGTTCGGTTTCTGTTGTATTTCGTGTTTAATGAACTAGTATTGCGTTGTTGCTTGCTTGAGTCTCATAAAAATAAAAATAAAAGTGTCATAGGTCTTAGTTGCATTCCCAACCGCATATAGCACCCGACATCATTAGGGTTTTGTTTTTTCTTTTGCATTAATTTTATATTCAACTTCATTCCTTTTAAGTTCCTTAGTTGTTTTAGTGTTTTTCCGTTTAGTTGCATTCTAAAAGGTAAAAAAGAGTTTTAGAAAGTCCATATGGTTTTTCCTTTTCGTGGTTCTGGTTTTACCTTTTCTTGTTTTTGCTTGTTCTAGTTCTTTTGCATTATATATTCTGTCTAGTTTTGTTCACAGAGGATAAGACAGGATGAGAGACGCCAGTGCACTAGTAGACTTGACCCAATTTCTGGGAGAAATCTAAGCCCTTGGAGAACGTATGGCCCATTTGGAGAAACCACCACCACCACTACCTAGATCACCACTCCAAGAAAGGATAGAACAACCTCGATGTGCCAACAATCAAAAAGACACTGATGAGGACATGCCCAAACTGGATGATGATATTCTTCTGCTGACAATCAAAACCATATGTCATTCAACCGAATGAGAGTTTTTATTCACCGAGACAGATTGCGTGAAGAAGAGGTACCTAGACAAGTCCATAATGATATTAAAATAACTGCTCCGACTTTTGCAGGAAAGGTAAACCCCAAAGCATATCTCACTAACAACATCGTTTTTTTACTGTATCTTGCGACTATATTTGTAGTCGTAACATTATGTGACTATTTAGGGACAAGATTGCTACTAGTTTCCGACTACAGATATATGGTCGTCAACTAGTCATTATTTTATGATCAAAAATGGTAGTCGCCAATTTACGATTATAGTCGAGACTGGAAACAATAGTCGCTGCGTAGTCACTAGTTTGGTGACAACGCCGCGAAGGGTCGTTAGGAAGTCGCAAATTAGTCACTATGTGGGCGACTAATTTGCTACTCCTTGTATAGTCGTAACAAACTCGGTAATTTGTCGCTAGTGTTACGACTAATGTGCGACTCGTTAGTCGGGTCACATAGTAGTCAAGTATGAGTCGTATCATATAGTATGTTTTTGATTTAGTAATAATAATAATATAAGATAGTTTGGTTATATTTTCTAATCTTAAATGAATATCAAAGCTAATATTTTCTTAAACTAAATGTAAATTTCCAAAATCTATAATATAATTAATTCTACTTGACCAACATTTTCTTTCTAAAGTATTGTATACATATGCACTATTAATATAATTATATTTTTTAATTACTTGATCGAATATCTAGATAGAAGCTACACTAACATACCAAATATAATTTGCATCGAGATGAGAATAACAAACATACATTAGTTGCTAAAATCCGAAAGTAAATGTATAAAATTAAAGCTGCCAATCTACAAGTCCATATAGATCACTTGATCCACAATAGACAAAAGATAAAGTTTTCAAAACCAACAACCTGAGATACACGAATTAGTTAATAGAACGAAAACATCAGATTTTCTTCCGGGTCGTATTCCTCTTGTACTGGTTTGGGAAACCTAAAACGAAAGCAATAAAATGTATTAATTATACACAATATATATAGAGATAAACATAAAAAAAATAATGAATTGATCAAAAGATTAACACAACCTGTTGACGAATTCAACCCAGTCAGAATTCTCATACTAGTCATACATGATCGTTGAAAGCCTTTCTTGTCCTTTTATCCAATTATAGCATAATATATAAACAATCACGAACAAACTTAATTACTACCCAATGAAATCGTTCTCATATATATGTAATAAGACTTTGTACATCTAACCTGACTGTCGTTTGACGAATAAGCATATGAGAATTATGAATATATGCTTATTTGCATAATGCCTAAACCTTTTGGCTAATTGTTTCCCATCTCCCAACTAACACACATTGGATACTCAAGAGGATATATATGATATAAATTTATTAAAGATATTATCATATTCTAATATAACCAAAAAAAAAATCTTTAAAATAAAAGACAAATAATATCTCACCTTGTATCACGAATGGTAAACTTCAACTTAGGTTCTGCCCAACAATACTCGACCTTTCCAACATGTGTTACAACACCAAAGATATCTATAAAGGAAAGATTATATTTTAGTGTTACATGATCCAAATAACATGATTATCATTATAATCCTAATTACAAATAAAGTATTTAGTGCAAAATACCTCTAGGATAAGGATCATTAACCAACCCATCTAATATATCCAAAATCGATGGAAACACCATGAAATGACCACGCAGGAGATTATCGAAAGTAAGACATAATGATTTATTTGATTCGAATATGAGCTTAAATATGTGAGGAGTCAAAGAAATAAAATCTGGTGTAACCACGACATGAGCATCTTTAAGGCAAAACTAACGAATCTCTCACCATAGTGAATATATAAATAGTTCGAAATCATGAACGTGCATAGTTGCCTTGATCCGGATACCTTAAATCGAGATAGTTATTCTCCATGTTTAAAAACATGTCACAATCAGAATCCAAAATCGTCTTAAATTCTGGAAGAGGAAACATGATTACCTCTTCATCGTACAAGATCATGTAGATATTATGATCGTCATTTGAAGAAACACACATCCACACACGAATGAGAAACATACTTAAATCCGAAAGAGATGGAAGACGAACGTTAATATGAGATACTCGCCTAAAGATGTGCACATTCATGATCGTTTGAGAGAACCTCGCTTACTTGGTCGTAAATCTAGAGAAAAAGCTTACTTATACTCGCAAGGACCTAATAGAGAAAACGAACCGTTTATCGAAAGAGACTAAAAGCCGTTACCTGCAATTATTCTACAATTTTTTCTTTTGTTTTTGATAAAAATGAATATGTTTGGGCCTCAATAAATATGTTTATGTCATCATACATGCATACTCTAATAAGTAGTCTCGAGCGCCGCATCAAAACATAGAGAGAGAGAGAGAGAGAGACGAGTTGTTACACGCTGCACATGTTTTGTAATATAAACATAGCCTAAATAGTACACAAACTGCTGGTACATAAGGAGTATTTCTCTTCGAGACCCCCATCAAATCAACACTAGTCATGGTTAAATATCATGCAAATGAAAGGTTACGATGCTTGGTTAACTTACTCTGTATTTCATTAAAGATTGCCAAAATTATCGAATTCAGTTCCATGCCACCACTACAACCGTTTTGAGATTCGTGGTACTGGCAATTTGAAGCGTTGAACAATTTGTCGATTACGTTCACTTGACTGCGCATGATTTTCCGATTTGATGAGATTAATAATCCCACTGTCTCTAAGTACTTTAGCGTAATTGTTTTTTTTTTGTTGGTATTTTATATTTATCTATGTTGATAATGGCTTTAACTATGTAAATTTCCTTAATCAAAATTGTTACCTTAACTTATATAGATAAGTGCTAGAGATAAAAATGTATTTAGATTTGTAAATATTACTAATTTCATTAATTACTTGAAAACGATAATGTATACAATACTTGAAAAGTTGATCGTAAAATAATCTATTACATATAACAAACCACATATTAATTAAGGATCTTCATGAAGATAATAAGGCCAAATTCAAATATTATCTCGATTGATTGTGAAGTAGAATAACGACTCAATGGTCCAAAAGCATGTATCGCACATGTTTGTACCTCTGAAACCATAGTCCCACCAAGCCAACCAAGTTTTATCGGAGTACACATACATCTATAAAGCCCGTTGATATCTAGACTTCGCCGCTTCTCAAAGAACTGTGCACATCATCTGTGTGACCTTGCATACCTATGTCTTAAAGTTCTCTTAACACGTATTCGAGTTGAAATTTTGTGCTCTATGATGTATCCACAGTTTAAAACTTATCCATCTCCACAAAAAACCCGCAAGAACATGGATCACGCGTATATCCTCGTCTCCCATCGACTATATGTTGATCTATTGATCATAGCCTCTCCTTTAACTATCTGGACGCTGGAGGACGATTTTTCGACCAAACAGCTGTAATATACAAAAAGAAACATACCTAGGAGGAGAAGAGCATTTGGATTTTTCAGATTCCAGACATCTGTTGACAAATTGAGTTATAACCATAGGTGGGCACCATAAAATTTCATTAATGTTTCTGAAGTATTGATCGGCCAATTTATAGAAATCTGAGCTTTCTCCGACGTTTTTCCGCACCTTGCATGTTGCCTTCGCTCGAGCCAAATAAGATATACCTTTGTCATCGTCACTGATGTCAAGAAACATTTTTCGTAGGACATCACTATGAGGGTAATCCATTACGATTTTGGTAATTAAAGATGGAAATAGGTAAAGAAGAATTTTAACAAATAATATTGTAGAATATTTTATATCGATATCATTTCATGAAACCGAAAAAGTTTACTTATAGAGAGGATGCAATCTTTGGGTTTTCCATAAGTTTAAATAATATTTATGTTATTGTTATTTCTTAGTTAATAGCATTTATTCGCGTGTATCTTCAGCTGGAGTAAGTATATGTACATGATGAATCTATTTCTGTAGGTAATGATATATATATCGAGTATTTATTGCAATTCAGAATTTATAAACGTAAAGACGTAGTTAGTTGAATCGATTGTTGAAAAATAATTTAAGTGTATGTCCTATCAGTTTAATCATCTCGTCTGTTTGCAAAATACAAACACTAATTGAAAAGAAGTATTAAGATGTCCAAACTGATCATAAGAACATCTTGATGTTCATATTAGTCTACAACTATTCGTTAATTCGGTCATGAAATAGTAGCATACATACTCCCTATGTTTAAATTATATGAGGTTTAAGATTTTTGCACATAAATTAAGCAATCATTTAATTTTTATTCTTTTCCTAAATAAAACACCAGTAATTATATACCTAAACACGTCTAACCAATGATAAAAAAATATTTAGAATATAAAGTGTCAAAACAATAAAAATCTAATTAATTTTACATTAAATGTTGGAAACATCATATAATTTGAAACAAATTTTTTCATTAAAACATCATATATTTTGAAACAGATGGAGTATTAAGGATATTCAAGAACCTAAGCGGGCCAAAGTCCGAATTATTCCTGATGAGATCGAAGTAAAATAGTGATTCGATGGTCTAAAAGCATCTATCACACATGTTTGAACCCTTGAAACCAAAGTCTCACCTAGACATCCAAGTTGTTATCTGAGCACACATACAGCTATAAAGCCATTGATATCCAAACTCACTTGCTTATCAAACAATAGACCAGACGGTATTTCTGGCCATACACGCCTATCTCTCCTAGTTATCTTGACACGTAGTCGAGTGGAAAGTTCACAGTCGATGACATATTCACGGTTCAAAACTTTTCCATCTCCATAAGAAACACGTAAGACATGGAGTACACATATATCCCGTCTCCCATCGACTATCTACCGATCTCTTGATCATTTCGTCTCCTTGAACCATCCGATCGCTGTAGATAAAACAACACATACCTCGGAGGAGATGAGCTGAAGGGTTTCCGGATTGCAGACATATGTCGACGAAATCTTGTATATAATGATGTGGGCACACAAACATTTAAGTTAATATACCCGTAATAAAAATTGTTCGACTTGTAGAAATCTTGACTTTGTCCAACGTCTCGCAACATTGTCCATGATGTCTTCGGCCTTATAAAATAGCATAAACCTTGTTCACCGTCAATAACGTCAAGAAGAATTTTTCGTAGGACATAATTGAGAAAGTAATCCATTACGAATTTAGTAATAGAGAGATGAAAATAGGCAAGAAACAAATATTTGAGAGATTGATGCAACCACAAGAGTTTGTTTATAGAGAAGATGTATCCTTTGGGTAATCCATAAACTTAAATATTATTTATGTTATTCTTTTTAATTAAGTAATATGTATATATATATATTCGCGTGCATCTTCGACTGTAATAATTATGTATGAGTCCTATAAATTATCATATACTCTATTTGCAAAATATCTCACTAATTGAACAAAAGTATTAACATGAGCAAATTGACCATAAAAGCATCATGCCGTTCATATTTGTCTCCAAATAGTTGTAATTCAGTCATCAAATACCAGCAATGTAGTCGCAATGTATTAGTCATTAAGATACGATTACGTGCAAAAAATAATTTTTTAAAAAAACTGGCCTAATTAATCCGGGAAACCAAACCCAATTTAAACCCAAAACATTTCAGTTACCCCGCGTGAACCCAAAAAGTATTGTTATTATTTTAGTGGATTTACGATTTGACGTAAACCTACAAACAAATATATCTATTAACTTGCAGAGATTGAAAAAAATTAAACCTATTTGCAAGTAATAAACATTGAAAATCAGGAAGAATATTAAATTTTCATCTCGACCGATTTTATTAAATTTCCTTAACATGGTAAGTACATATAAACACAATAAAGTAATTCGGTAATCAGAATTTAATTTTTTTTATACCATCATAAAACTAGTAATAATATTTACACTAACCACTTTATCTCATTTTTTGTTCTACTTGTATTGTTCGATTCATTTCTAAGAAAAACAAAACACACAAAATCTAAAAATTCAAACACAACAAATGGAAAAAACTTCTTTGATGTGGTATGTCGATAGTTCTAAAAGGAAATGGATATGTAGGGTTAAGATCATTTGGAAATGGATTACCAATGTTTCTCCACATGGTCTTCAATGTCATGTTATCCTCAGTGAAGAACAAGTATGCTTGATTAACAAACGTAATATAAAAGCAGAATTATAAATTTCTTTATGTTTTTTTTTATTTGATATACTTCTCTATTTACTTTATTTTATTTTTAGGGTTTCAATATAGCGGCCACAATACCATGCAACTCCTTTTATAAAATTAGTAACAATTTTGATGAAGGGGTCCTAGAAGTATATCCAAAAATTCATTGTGATTTATAATCCAGTTGAACCGAGAAACACAATTACTCCAAAAAAGATTCTTATAGACAAGCAAACTCAGATATCAAATTGTTTCATGGTTGTTGATGATGAGTTTTATGATTTTTTTGGCATCCACGCCCTGCGCCAAATCTCACCTAAGTACACTATTGGTAAGTTTTCTCTTATATATGCATTTATAATTGTTGTAATGATCTTATGTATACATATTGTAGATGTTATTGGATGCATTAATTTCGTGGTTGAAATGGAATCATATGAACATAATAGGATCGATGAGAGAACTAGTTCTTTTGATATTGTTAAACAAGTTTGGTTCCATCTAAGTGGAATCCCTAAGGCTAAGAAGGAACCCAAGTTCGATGATCCTTCTATGGACATATGCTCGGGTAAAAAAGAGGAAGGAAAAATCAGGGTTGGAAGTCTTCAAGACCATTCTGATCCTTTATACAAGGTTTTGGAGGATACAGCTATCATGGACAAATAAGTGGAGACTCATTCAAATGAAGAAAGGAGCAATGAGGATGAATCCATTGAGGATGGTGAACTTAAGATTGACACTGAGGTTGAGCACATGCCGGAAGGTAAGGAGATGCAAACAAAGGAAGAGTTGAAAGCGATTCCAACCGAGGAGCTGCAGGATAAATGAAAGGGATAAGATCAGGAGCAGTCGGATGGGAACTCAGAGGAGCCCAAACAGAAGCAAGGCCCCAACAATGCGGCTAAAAAGAAATTAATCAAGAAAGGTTAAGGCGTTGCAACTGTTGGCTCAACCAAGAAGCGCATGGTTCAAGCTTTGCTTTCCCCTAGGAAGAGGACCTTACCCAAACACCACGGTAAGAATGGAGAAACTTCAACTTTGGCTGGCAACAAGGAAGGAGCACAGGCCAAAAAAACCTTCCAAGACGACTTTGAATCCTGAATAGGAATGAGGTGCATGAGTTTCAAAAGACCCTTTGGTTTTTTCTTTACTGTTTCAATAAAATCAGAGTTTGGGGGGGAGTTTACTCCTCAGTACTTTGATCGCTTTTTAATTTCTTCTTTGTGTCTTTTTAATCCTACTGGTCAGAGTATGAATCATTTAAATTTCCTTGTTGTAAGCATGAGTAGTGCTAAGTTTTTGAATAAAAGTGTTCTTCTTTATATGGTAATGGGGTATGGTTTTCATAATAAGGACGGTGAAAGGGTTTCACAGATTATAACTAAAAGCTCAATCCTTTGCATCCTTGAGTATGATTTAAATCTTCAGCTGGATTAATCCTTTTGGTTACGGTTAAAATTACTCTCCTTATATTCAGTCAGGTCGAGATCATTTACATGGGTGGCGGCTAACTTAATGTATATATAATAGGTGCCTAGTAAAGCAGACCTTGATTAGTCCTTACATTGTATCACCAATCAGGTTCTCTCGCTTGCATTATGCGGCTTGCTCTATTTCTTTCATTATGCTAGGTTTGAACATTATAAGTCTCACCATGTTCATGTCTTTTGTAGCGGTTTCTCCATTACTTTACTGTGGTTTCACTTTGAATACTAAAAGGTTTTTTGCAGGAACAAAGGATGAAGGGGTACAACACATTAAAAAGCTTAGCCGGTGTAACTTTTTGTGGCTTTTTTCACGGAAATGTTATAACATCAAATCCATATGCGGTAATTGCTCTTTGGAAATAGGTCTTGTAAGTGAAAGGTATGTCATATTACGAGAAGGTGAAGTGGTCTTTTTACACAAATGGTGGCAACATTACGCAGCATGGATTCATGGTTATAAAATCAAAAATGTTAATCTAAATGAATGGTCAACATTATCTCTGGTTACGGTTAAAAGGGTTTTGATGTGTCACGATTATGATCTGGGTAAAAAGTAACAATACGAGCATGATAGTAATATCATATTATCGCAAATACTGGTTTTTAGTAAGAACTTGTTGGACTCAAGGTCAGATTTAACATGGAGGTCCATGTTGGTGGTTAATGTGGTAATGAACATCATTGCAGGTATGATCACAGAAGCCATAATTCGGTACCTGGGAGCACCTATGAAAAGAATACGGACACGAAGCTACTGGTTGTATGGTATACACTTTTACAGTCAAAATAGTGAGGTTTGGATAGGGTCCGAGGATTGGTATATATATTTTACGAAGGTTGAGGAGAATGATGTATGCTCTTATATTCTGAGGTTTGCTTATTCACGTCAATGGACACTGAACATAAATGGTGAGAGTGTAGTGGTCTTATATTACGGGGATGTAAGGTTTAAAGAATTAGACAACATCTTCAATATTTCGGTTACGTCCATGGCCATAAGTGAATCAAAGCATCAAATACATCGATGTGGAATCTGGGCATTCGGTCAAATAAAAAAGAAACATCCAAGTGGAAATATATGCATCGTTTAAACAAAGTACTTGTATCACACGAGGGTTTCATTAGACCCAAGTGGTATCCTGAAGAATCAAAATAATCGAATATAGCAATCCGTATCATAAGTTGGAACTGCGAGGGACTAGGCAGAAAATGGACTATAAGTTATCTGAGGGAAATATGCTTTAAATACCAACCGGAATTCTTGTTTTTGTCAGAGACCAAGCAACAACGGACTTCCGTTGAATTGTTTCATGGTCAATTTGGCGTACAAGTGGAGGCCTTGCCCTTTATTATAAAAATACATATAGCGTCAACATTCTATTCGCAAACAATATACTGATTGATATAGAAGCGGAATACCAAGGAAACAAGATTTATCTTACATTCACATATGGAGAACCGGTTCAAAAATTGAGGAACCAAGTTTGGGAAAGAATAACACGTATTGGTACTCAGCGGAACGAACCATGGTTTATGATTGGGGATTTGAATGAAATCACAGGAAATCATGAGAAAGAGGGCGGAGCTTTACGCGGTGCATCAAGTTTCCTTGACTTCAATAACATGATCCATAACTGTGGTTTCCTAGAATTTCCATTCTTAGGAAATTCCTTGTCTTGGAGAAGTTGGAGGGTGAAAAGTTGATTCGTTGTCGTTTAGACAGGGCCTTAGCAAATGAGGAATGGCACACATTATTCTCCCAGTCTTATGTCGAGTATTTGGGCATGATAGGATCAGATCATCGACCAATGTTTGCAACCATAGAAGATAAGTTTCATAAAAAGAGATCGCAATTTAGATTGGATAAGAGATGGATCGGACAGGACGGTCTTATGGACTTAATCACATGTGGGTGGAATTCAACGGGATCAATACATCAACAAGATCTGGTATCAAAAATAGGTAATTGTCGACACGAGATTTCAAAATGGAGGAAGAATCAATTACCATATGGAAAAGATAAGATAAATGAGTTACAAAAAGCTTTAGAAGAGGTCCAAAATGATGAGAGTCGGACACATGAAGAGGTTCTGGACATTACTCAGAAATTGAAATTAGCTTATCTCGATGAGGAATTATATTGGCAACAAAAGAGTCGAAATCTATGGAATACTTCAGGGGATCGAAATACAAAGTTTTATCAGGCTATAACAAAACAAAGACGGGCCCGAAACAGGATTATAGGACTACATAATGATGCGGGAGTATGGGTAACTAAAGAGGAGGAGATAGAAAAAGTGGCAGTCGATTACTTTGAGGAATTATTTACATCTTCGAACCCAATGGCAATCGAGGAATTTTTAGTCGAGGTTCCAGAAACTATCACGGATCAAATGAACATTAAATTGACAGCAGCAGAACCGGAAGTGGAAATTCATAAAGGTTTATTTATGATGCATCGAAAAAGGCCCCAAGACCGGATGGAATGACGGCTCTTTTCTTTCAAAAATCGTGTTCAATCATAAAGGATGATATTATTCGGTTTGTAAACGACTTTATCCAGAATGGAGAATTGGATACGCGTCTAAACGTAAAAAAATATCTGTATGATTCCAAAAACAGAAAGACCGAGTCGGATGACGGAACTTCGACCCATTAGTCTGTGCAATGTGAGCTAAAAAATACTATCAAAGGTATTGTGCCACCGGTTAAAACCATTACTGCCAAACCTTATATCGGAGACGCAATCAGCCTTTGTGGCAGGGAGATTAATTTTGGACAACATCTTGATTTCTCAAGAAATGTTCATTTCCTTAAGAACGAATCCCACTTGTAAAGGAAAATACATAGCGGTTAAAACAGACATGAGTAAGTCGTATGATAGAATCGAATTGATCTTTATCGGAAAATTGTTACAAAAGATGGGCTTCGGAGATCGTTGGATAGCTCTGATGATGGCCTGCATTACCTAAGTTCAATACAAAATTTTACTCAATGGGCAGCCGAGGGGGTTAATTAAGCCAAAACGAGGTTTGCATCAAGGTGACCCAATATCACCATACATTTTCATTCTTTGCACAGAAGCTTTAATTGCGAACATAAGAAAAGCAGAACGTAACAAGGTTAGGAAAGGCATGAAAGTGGCAAGGCCAAGCCCGCCAATCTCACACCTATTATTTGTGGATGATAGTTTATTTTTCTGTAAGGCAAACACTGAGGAATGTAAGGTTATCCTAACAATATTACAAAGCTATGAAACGGCATCTGGTCAACAAATTAATTACAATAAGTCATCATTACAGTTTGGTTATACAATTGAAATTCAGACTCGCGAGGTAATAAAGACTACTCCAGGGATCACGAAGGTAGGAGGAATGGACTCTTATTTTGGGATATTGGAGAGTCTTGGAGGATCGAAAACTCAGATTTTTAGTTATCTTCATGATAGACTTCATACCAGAGTAAACGGATGGACGGTTAAATATCTAACAAAAGGAGGGAAAGAAGTTATGATATAATCGGTAGCAACAACTTTACCCAATCATGTAATGTCATGCTTTAGATTACCAAAAAAGGTAATAAAAAGCTAACTAGTATAACAGCACAGTTTTGGTGGAGTACAAATGGAAATCAAAAAGTTATGCATTGGCTATCCTGGGATAAACTATGTAGAGAGAAAAAGGACGGGGGAATCGGCTTTCGGGATCTAACAACTGTTAATACGACATTTTTGGCTCAACAATTATGGAGATTGATCGAAAAACCAGATTCATTATTTGCATAGGTTTTAAAGGTAGATATTACAGGAAGGGGTCCCCTGGACCCAATCATATCATATTCTCCATCCTACGGATGGAGAAGTATTACCTCCGCTAGATCTCTGGTTAACAAAGGGCTAATCAAAAGGGTTGGAACAGGAAATACCATTTCAGTATGGAATGACTATTGGATTCTAGGCCACCGCCCGAGATCAGCAACAAGCAAAATTACCCATTATGATCCTTCTTTGATGGTGAATCAATTGATCAATCAGGATACACACACGTGGAATGATCAACTGATTCATAATACCATTGAACCAGAGGATGCAGCTTTAATTATTAGCTTACCGATCAGTAGATTCTCAAGACCAGATACAAACGGATGGCACTTCACCAAATCAGGAAAATATTCGGTTAAATCACGATATCGTTTAGAACATGACTTTATGGAGAAGGAAGACACAAAATAGGTATATGGTCCTGATGTTAAAGGACTCCAAGATTATTGTTGGAAACTAAAATGTCCACCTAAAATCAAACATTTTATTTGGCAAGCAGTTTCAGGATGTTTAGTACAAAGAATTTAACAGCTCGAGGAATCAAGTGTGATACTCAATGTGCTAAATGTGGGGGAGCAGAGGAATCAATAAATCACGTCCTATTTGAATGCCCACCGGCTTTACAGAAATGGGCTCTATCATCAATCCCATCTCAACCCGAAATATTTCCGCTCTCTTCGGTTTTCGCTAATATGGATTATCTATTTTGGCGAATACCACCCAATAGTGAGAAAAGTTACTTTCCATGGATAATATGGTACATTTGGAAAAGCAGGTATGATAAGCTTTACAGAATTATTGATCGGGATCCACGAGATATCTTAAACCTTGTGGGAAGCAAAGCCTTATCATGGGAAGAGGCTCAAACATCGGGTACAAAGCTAATTACATCACATCAAAAGGAAGTAGGTGGAATAATTCACATACAGGAACAAATGGAAATCCAAGGAAGATGGTGTTTCGTTGATGGATCATGGAAGGAGGGTGATAAATTCTCAGGACATTGATGGTTTAGTATTTATGAAGGAGAAAGATACAAGATGATGGGAGCAAGGAATATAAGATGCAGCCTATCACCTCTACATGCAGAGTTCAAAGCATTAATATGGGCGATGGAGTGCATGATAAGATGGAACCAACAAGAAGTGACCTTTGCTACATACTGTTCGAAGCTAGTAAAGATTGTGTCTACACCAACAAAATGACCTGCTTTAGCGTTACATTTGGATGAGTACGAGAACCGTATAAATTCCAATTGCTTCTCGAAGAGTCGTTGGGACCATCCGCCTCTCTACTTTGAAAAAAACACCGAGCCCTCTATCAGAACATTACAACTTCATGCCGGATATCGTAGTTCCTCCGAATCAGTCAGATCAACGTCAAGACAAAGACCCGGTTATCTCCCAACCGTCAACGTCAACACCCCATGTTTGGAACTATCCACTGCCACAACAAATTTTCCAGAACTCGATTACTAATCAAAGTGAAGTTGATGCGTCTCTGGCATCATAAGAAGTCCAGAACAACCAGAATCCTGTTCAGGACACCCCCCCCCCCCCCCCCCCCCCGTTTCGCCACTTAACCACTCTCAGGCTCATAGTCATCCATCTTCTGAAGGTCACAACTTCCTAGACGAATCTCTTCATGTTTTCCCAAATCTCTAGGAGGACACACTGCGGGCTCTGAATGCTCTGCTTCGGGTCCAGACAGGGAAATGTTTACCACCATCCTATCTCCCATACCGACGCAAAACTCAAATTGGTATGGCTATTGTTATTTACTATTTCTTCAGCCGTTTTTATAAATTTTGTTAGATATTGTTATTCTCTGTATGGTTTCTTTTTCTACTCTTATGCGTATTGTAATGGTTTGTTTTTAAACTGTCTATTTTGCTTTAGAATCTGATTGTTGGTTTGCTTACGAGTTAGGATGGTCTGATTAGTTCGAGTCTCCGATGGTTATGATGTTAATCTTATAGTTATCAAGCAATTGAGTTTTGATGTCTCAATTTAACGAGTTATGATGGTCTGACAGGAAATGGGTGGCTTAGCATTTACAAAATAGCTTTTCTATCATTTGAAATATGAAGAAACCATTAATAACTTTCCTTTGTTAAATCGTTTTTTCAGGTTTACTCGTGACAGAGGATCGAAATTGGTTTGAAAGATTACAAAAAAATTTACAAACAAATTCGATCAACCCTACTATAGCTGGTCACATGTGCCTCGTGATAAATCAGAAAGATACTTCCTCGAGTTTGGTACAGTTTTCTCTCCTATACCATTGACATATAGGTTTACTTGTGTTGTTTTCACTAATGCTATGTTTATTTTCTTTGTATTCTAGAAAACACACACATGAAATCCCTTGATAACATGGACAGTTCATGGTATTGTAAGGAGATCTCTTAATGACGGTTGAACGATGTGGTTAGAAACGTGAGGACTAGTCGAGAGCGGCCTAAGTGGATTGACTACTGGGATACTTTAGAAGCACGGGAAAGGAGTGCGACCTATTTCAGTTGTCGTTTGTCTAACCGTGAAGGTCTCGGTCATCGCATACACTTATCAGGGCCCAAGTCGTACCAACAAATCTATCAAGAAAAGGCAAGTAACTTTTATTATATATTTGTTATTTCTATTTATTACAACATGGCTTCTTGAAATTCTGTAATAATCCTTGTTTGTTTTATATTACTGCAAGAAGAGGAATTGGGAAGACCGGTGAATACTGGTGAGGTATTCATTGAGACACATACACAACCATATGGTACGTATGTTTATCGGAAGGCGGAGAAAATCGCTGAAACATTTGCGAGGAACGTGGTAGAGAAGTTGGCAAAGCTCGTCGCAGAGACTTCAGAAGTTTCAGACGGTGCTACTTCGCTACCTCGAGATCTCTCAACATATGAATATAACTACATAATTCTTCACGTAAAGTAATGGGGATTTTTCACAATCCACATTTATAAAGTCATATCATGCCCTTTAATTAGTTGTTTTTCTCTTACTCTATTTAATTATAATAAGCCACTGTAAAGGATGAATGAGGAAATCCTTATGGAGTTGGAAGCCTCAAAGAGAACCTTTTAAGGGGTAAGCGGAAGCGGCTGGGAACCTCCTCAGCGTTTGTGGCCCTGCAAGACCAACTAAAGGAAGTTCAACATAAAATCAAAGAGCAAGCTTCACGTGAAGCATATCACGCCCGACTTGCGACTGAGCAGAAGGCAAAGATCGAACACTTTTCCTTTGTGGAAAAGTATATACGAGAATGTGATCCGCAGTTTATGGACTTCTTGGAGACTCAAAAGGCTGCAGCAAACACAAAGCATCTTCCCCCAACATGTACAACTTCAACTCCATTTGCTTTGTAGGTTACTTGTCACTGTCCCTACCGAACTAAACTTTTTTGGTATGATTTGGAAACTCCTCACTATTGGAGTTTGCGGATGTTAGATAATCACCAATTTAACGATGTAGCTAAATACTAATCAAGACATCCATTTACGATTATGGAATCAAATGTACCATATACAATGAAATGCTTGAAAGAACCTAACTAGGGATTTTGCATGCTTAGCCAATGAGAATTGATGTCTAAGGTTCTTAATGGTTATATAAACTTGATATGAATGCTTGATTGTTTTTTACTAAAAATTAGAAGATTGTTCTTGATTAGAGACTTATCAAAGGGATTAGTGCCTAAGAATATGGTTAATCTTAATTGGTGTTCTTGACTAAAGGATTAAGCTTGCTTGATGTCATTTGACTGAGTTTAAGTACATGCTAACTTATGATTTGAACATGGGAATTGGATTGTTGCATGATTAGCATAGGGTTAAGAGCATGGAAATGTGATTAGCTAGTTTAAAGGTCTTTAAGCAATCATTAGCAGCAAAGAAAGTTATTTGGATTCAAAAGTTCATTATTGAACTAGGTATGGTTTCTAGAATTTATATCCCAGTGGATCTCTATTGTGATAACAATGGAGCCATTGCACAAACGAAAGAACCTAGATCCAACCAGAAATCCAAATACATTCAGAGGAGATATCATCTCATTTTTAGGATTGTTGATAGAGGAGATGTGAAAATTTGATATACTGATAAATGCATGGCCATGCTCAAATGATGAACTCTAGTCAAATGACTGCACTCTATTGTCATAATGCGTAAATCTTATGAAACTCATACAACAATCTTTAGGGTTCCCATAGATATTATATGAGAAAACATGATTTAGAAAGATAAATAGAGAAGGTATTAAGAAAAAAGAAGTACAAATTGCATTAAAAAGTTAAACTTGTGTTTACAGAGTTCTTAGATCTAAAACAGGTAAAAAAGACTTAAGAGATGAGAAATTGGCTAAAAATCAGGTCTCAAAACACATTTATAGGCAAAGGGGTCGAGCTGGTCATTTTGCATGGGAAGGAGGCGGTATCAGGCTGTTTCATCAGGCGTTGAGCGGTCGATGGGCGTACATCGGGCTGGTGGCATCGGGCGTGGAGTGATCGATGCATGTGCATAAGAAATGGTGTGTCTGAGGCTCCTAGTACGGCGGCTGGGCATCGGGTGAAGTTCGGCCGATGCAAACAACTGAGGAAATATTTGGTCGTTGATATGTGTCCAGTAAATCGGCCATAACACTTTCAGTACGGCCTCAAACACCTTCAAACAAACTCCATTAGGAAAGCTAACTCAATTTCCCACAACGTTCATTTTGAAGTCCCAAAGAAAAATATCATGGGAGGGGCTTCATAAGACTCGATATTCCAAGCCTATGTGTTTGATCCTTCATCACCATTTCCCTTTTAATCATTCCTTTGGACTCCAAACTCCTCTCACGGTTCAATGTTCAAATCCAAACATCAGAACTCTCCCAAGCACCAAAAAACACTCAAAAACAGACCAAAACATGCAAAACTCCAAAATGAATGATTTCCTAAGAAAATGACTAAAAATGAATGCAAAAGACACAAAACTATGCAAATTATTATTCTAAATCATGTTAAAGTATGGACTCATCAATTACTCCAAACTTTCCATTTGCTTGTCCAAACAACCTCAAAGAAAGACGAAAGAAATGTTTTAAAGGTGAGAGCTAAAAGTTTCCTAAAGAAATCATCAAGTGAAGATGGAATCAAGGTTTAGGCATGCAACTAAGAGTTATAATAAAGTCCACTCTACTTCAAAAGAGTTAGCCATGATTATCACTACACACATCAAGATCAAATCTCAACCTACACATGAATTTCTATCATTTACTCCTTTAACATTCATTAAGATTGGTAAATTATGATTGTGGAAATCAAGTGAACACATTTGGCAGGTCTAAGGCCTTAGGATGAAAATGATCTCAAATGACTTGTGGTTTATTAGGAACAAAGGGATCACTAAAGAAAAAATAAACTTATGCAAAATTCTAAGAGTAAAGAACAATCTATTCTTATAAGACTAAACTTACATCTACCCAATTGCCAAGCACATTCCTAAATAAAGTTCTAAGCCCAAGAATTTCCAATCCTATTCTACCATTTCTTAAGGACATTTTGCCTTCTTAACCCCACAAATAAAATCACTTGTTCTCTTTTAAGCACTCAGGACAATATCTTGATCAGTGGTAAGACTTTTATTTTCTTTAGCTTTATCCTCTTAACTTAGTCTCTTTTAATTTCATGCTTGGGCCTTTGACTTCTTTTTTCTTAGAGAGTTCTTTTTCTTTTCACTTATAGCTATTTAACTTTCTTTTTGCTCACCAAATCTCTTTTTCTTTCTCCTTTTATTTTCCTAAACTTTTCAAATGATTCCCATTTCTCCCCGAAACTTCTTTCCTATCCTATTCTTAGCCTAAATGATGCAACTCTAGCTTCTACATGGAAGAGAACCCTTGTCATTCTAAACTCAACACTTTTGCCTAGTTGATCCAAAAGATACCTCACAACTCTCAATAAAGTGTTTTATGCTTGAAAGGAGGATTTGTTTAAGGTGGAGAATCTATTTGGACTAACAAGAGAGTGGTAAAAGAAAGAAGAAATTCCAAGTATGTATTGTTGGGATTATGTCCTGAAATCACATTGTACTTACTCTAAAGATAGTTGTATTGTCGAGATCGGACAATTCATGTGATACTGGGTAGTCATAATGTTTTGCTAGAAACCGCTTATGACAAAATGAGTTGTAACTCATTTCTAGTATCGTGTGAACCTAAAGGGCCACACACCTAAGCAAGTTGGATACACTTCTGTAGGGAATTGATCATTGGCATATGGTCCGATCAATGTGTATGGGATACACATTGAATTCGTGTGTTAAGAGGTGTGTCGATCAATGCCATTGGTGCGTCGATCGATACAAGAGGTGTGTCGATCGTTGCCATTGGGTGCAACGATCGACACAAGGTCGATGCCGTAACTGATGTTACGGTTTGTAAACCATGGGCCTATTTATAGGGGCCAGGTTACACGACCTAAAGTGAGAGCCGTCGCAGACAGTTTTTCTTGACAGAAAAACAGACCCTCTTCCTCGAGAAACGCACAGAGAATCCCAGGAGATCCGATCACCGGTACTAGCATCCCGGCGGATTCCAGCTTGTGTGCGTGTGGACTACGATAGAGGCGCAGTGATTGAGGCGCTCTAGATCTCGTTTACCTGCTCCAATTTCCGCTGCCAATCTCCAGGTAATCACGAGGTCAGTGAAGGAATTTCTAGCAGTTCTAATCAGGATTAGCAACCCTAGTCTGAATTCCGAGCCTAGGATCTAAGGTTCATGTAATTGAATCTATGGGATCTCAGATTTACCTGTTGATTTGCAGCGGAAGTATTAGCAGATAATCGAGATCACGAAGCGCCTCAAATGCTGCGCCTCTACTGGTATCCACACGCACACAAACTGGACCGCAGGGATGCTAGTGCCTTACAGAGATCTAATCTCCAGAGAGTTTTCTTTCTGTGTTCTGGTGGCTATCTATTAGGTTAGGGGCGAGTTTAGGTCGACCATATATCTTATATATGTCGGCTTAAACCACAACGGAATTAACCAACGATTAAACCGAATTAATCTGATTAATCCACGAGTGCATCGATCGATGCACTCTCTGCAACGATCGATGCTGTCCCAGAACATTGATATCGAATGCATATCACATATGCATTCACTGGATCATTACATTAATGATCAACCTCGTCTTTAACGTCCAGTTTGCTTAGGTGTGTGACCCTGTAAGATCATATAACACTAGCAATGAGTTCTCAACTCATTGATCATAAGTGGCTTCTAGCAAAGCGTTATGACTACCTAGTGTTATGTGATTGTCTTATCTCGACTGTACGACTTTCACTTAGAGCAAGTACAATAGATTTCAGGACATTCCCAACAATCTCCCACTTGTACTGAAATCATCTATTCCTTTAATCCCTTTGTAGCTATATCTCAATCTAGCATAAGGCAAGAACTGTGTCATCCTTATTAAGCCAAATCACGTTTATCGAATCCCGATTTGTACTGATAAAACAAACGACTGACAATCACCTCGTCTGAGCGCGACCACGCATTTCCAGTATCAAATCTTCGATAGGCCCAGAGATATTTAACTCCTGTTATATAGGAGGTACAAATCCCATCTTGTTCCATCCATGTCTCTATTATATCTCATGATCCGCCTAATCAGTGTCTTTATAATCACCAGTTACGGCTGACGTTTGACAAAGTCAAGACGAACCAATCCATATAAGAGAGGACATGATGAACTCAGGTCTAAGGACTACTCTCTTTAGTCGTAATGAGAAACTCTTATGACACTCATATAACATCTTGTAGAGTTCTCATTAACGGGTCAAGTCCGATCATGTGTTCTCTAACACATATCTATGTGATTGACTTTAATACACTTATTAAATGACTCCATGAAACATAGTCATCAGTCACCTCACATACTAATCTCACGTGGTTGTTAGTGTCCCATTTTAACAACCTCGACTAGGGACCATTTATAATTGATGTCATTTGTTTCTTATAGGGTTTCATGATCAAGTCACTTACTTGATAACCTATAAAATGTCATAAATTACTTTGGGACAATTATTTAATAACACAATTAAATAATGCTGAAACAATTTCATTAAAATAACATAACCAAATTATGTTTTACGAACATCAAGTCATAACTAAAAACCAAATATAACTCCCACTGAAAACAAGATCATATCTTAAGAAATCTAATGCCTACAGCAGTTGTATGAAACTCATGCTTAGGCCTTGGGAGGGGCTTGGTCAGTGGATCAGCAACATTCTCATCCGTAGGGACTCTGCTGATCTTCACATCTCCTCTATTCACAATATCACGGATAAGGTGATATCTCCTTTCTATGTGTTTGGATTTCTGGTGTGATCTAGGTTCCTTTGCTTGCGCAATGGCTCCATTGTTGTCACAATATAAGGCCACTGGCTCAGAAATGCTAGGAATCACACCAAGTTCAGTGATGAACTTCTTGATCCAAACAGTCTCCTTTGCCGCTTCAGAAACAGCGAGGTACTCAGCTTCAGTTGTGGAATCTGCTACAGTGTCCTGCTTGGAACTCTTCCAGCTGACTGCACCGCCATTCAGGCAGAAGATGTAACCAGATTGCGATTGGAAATCATCTTTGTCTGTCTGGAAACTTGCGTCTGTGTAACCACTTACTACCAGCTCATCACTTCCTCCATACACCAAGAATTTATCCTTAGTATTTCTCAAATACTTCAGAATATTCTTGACTGCTGTCCAGTGACTTTCACCTGGATCCGATTGGTATCTACTCGTCATGCTTAAAGTACAAGCAACATCTGGACGAGTACAGAGCATGGCATACATGATGGATCCCAACGCCGAGGCATAGGGAATCCGACTCATGCGATCTCGCTCAGCAGGTGTTTCAGGACACTGCTTCTTGCTGAGACTTATGCCATAAGACATTGGTATGAAGCCCTTTTTGGAATCTTGCATTCTGAACCTGTGTAAGACCTTATCAATATAAGTGTCTTGACACAGTCTAATCAACTTGTTTAATCTATCTCTATAGATTCTTATTCCAAGAATATACGCGGCTTCTCCCATGTCTTTCATTGAAAAACAACTTCCGAGCCAAGTCTTAACAGACTGTAACAACGGAATGTCATTTCCGAGAAGAAGTATGTCATCTACATACAACACGAGAAATGCAACTACGCTCCCACTAGTCTTCTTGTTAACACATGGTTCTTCTTCGCTTCTGATGAAATCAAACTTTTTGACTGCTTCATCAAAACGAAGATTCCAACTCCGAGATGCTTGCTTCAATCCATAAATGGATCTATGAAGCTTGCATACTTTCCTAGCTGCATTTGGATGGATGAAACCTTCGGGTTGTGTCATGTACACATCCTCTTCCAGAATTCCATTAAGGAAAGTTGTTTTCACGTCCATCTGCCAGATCTCATAGTCATAATGAGCTGCTGTTGCTAGGAGAATCCGAATGGACTTAAGCATGGCGACAGGTGAATAGGTTTCTTCATAGTCAATACCATGAATTTGTTTGAAACCTTTTGCCACTAGCCTTGCTTTATATATCTGAATATTTCCATCCACATCAATTTTCTTCTTGAAAATCCATTTACACTCAATGGGTCTTGCACCATCGGGTAAATCAACCAAAGTCCATACTTGGTTCTGTGTCATGGATCCCATTTCGGATTCAGCGGCTTTCAGCCACTTTTCGGAGTCAGGGCTCATCATCGCTTCTTCAAAATTCGCTGGCTCGTCACTGTCAATGATCAACAAATCATGACAATTGGTTACGAGAAATCCATATCTCTTGGGTTCGTGACGGATCCTTTCGGATCGGCGAATTTCAGGCTCCACAGGCGCCGTCTCTACAACTCTTTGTAGATCCAGCTGTTGCTCTTCCTCTACGGGTTGAGCATTTTCCTGCGGTTCTCGAACTTCTTCGAGTTGTACTTTACTCCCACTGTTTCTCTTGGAAAGAAATTCTCTCTCAAGAAAAACGCAGTTCCGAGCAACAAACACTTTGTTCTCGGATTGGTTGTAAAAGTAGTATGCCTTGGTTTCCTTAGGATAACCAACGAAGTAGCACTTATCAGATTTGGGTTCGAGCTTATCTGTAATTAATCGCTTAACATAAGCTTCACAACCCCAAATCTTCAGGAAAGACAAACTTGGAACATTTCCAGTCCACATCTCATGTGGTGTCTGTGCAACTGATTTTGACGGAACCCTATTAAGTGTAAACGCAGACGTTTCTAGAGTGTATCCCCAAAAGGATAATGGAAGAGTTGAGAGACTCATCATTGATCGAACCATATCTAATAAAGTCCGATTCCTCCTCTCAGACACGCCATTCCATTCTTCGGGGCTGGCGCAGGCGTGTCCTGGTTCTCAACCTGGACTGCCTTGCCCTTTCCCTTGCCTTTGCCAAGTTTCTTAAACTTCTTACCCCCTTGTACCATAAGTACATTAGGAGTGCCCTTCTTGATATTAGGCTCAGCTGTCTTGAGCATGCCATGCAGTTCAGTCAACGTCTTCGTCAAGTTGTTCGTGTTATAGTTCATAACAAACTGATCATAACTTGACGGCAGTGACTGCAGAATGATGTCAGTAGCCAACTCTTGGCTAATGGGACAATCCAGTCTCCCCAGGTTATCAATATAACCCATCATCTTAATGATATGAGGACTGACCGGACTGTCCTTTGGTAGCTTGCATTCAATGAGAGATTTAACCGTCTGGTATCTCTCAGTTCGTGCTTGCTCCTGAAACATGCTTTTCAGGCTAGTAATCATCTCCACTGGCGACTCCACGTTCTCGTATTGCTTCTGCAAGTCCGAGTTCATGGTAGCCAACATGAGACAATTCACATCGACCACATCATTGGAATGCTTACCCCAAGCACTCCTTTCTGCATGTGCAGCATTGGCTCTCGGTTTTTCAGGGAGAACAGTTTCCAGGACATAGTCCCTTTTCTCCTGCTTGAGAACAATTCTCAAGTTCCGATACCATTCGAGAAAATTCGATACATTTAACTTGTCCTTCTCAAGGACGGATCGCAGGGAGAAAGAATTATTATGAGTGTTAGTCATAGCTGAGAACAAAGAAAGAAAAGGTTTAGTTACGATGTTCAAGAAATGAGAAATCTTAACTTTTAAGAAAACTCGCATTATATTCAAAACAATGTTTCCTCAGATGAATATAATGATCCAAGACCCATACTTCACTAAATTCAAGTGAGCCACTGGCTATCACTCAACTTTAGCTATCTAGGTAAGCAACAACTTTGCTAGTTATATCCAATATAACTCTTGGTTGTGGATCGACATCTCATGTCCAATCCACCTGATGTCTCTGAGCCCAAAACGATTTTGATGGCCCAGTCAAGTAAACCAATCTTCTCAGTCATGTAATTGTTGACGTCTTGCACTGCAAGTCCATCAACACGATTACCTCTGTCTTACTCATGAAATTGTGGACATCTTGCACTGCAAGTCTATTGCACAATTAAATGGGTCTTGACAGTTGACAAGATTGGAAAGACATCAAGTGTCACTTGATATTTGATTGAGGAACGGAATCATTTAAAACGTTCAGTTTTATTATGTTTTAATTCTTATAATTAATTGATTCATCTTGCTTCGGTTCTGTGATTTCAGGTTCAATAACCTAATCAACAAGTCTGGTGTCGACCGACACTACTATAGTGTCGATCGATACAGAATAACCAAAAGCAATCCGCGATAACTGATCAATCCAATTGATCCGGTTTTGAATACCGGTCAGTATCGATCGATGCTACATTAGCATCGGTCGATGCCAACCTAATCAAACCAATCGCAATTAAAGCATTCACAGATTTCGACCATCTTTAACCAAGCTCGATAACCGGTCCAATCCAATTGAACCGATTCATCAATCTCGCGAGGTTTGGGTCGACCGATACAACAGTTGTGTCGATCGACACTAGGCGAAAACTGAGTTTTATTCGGGTTTTCGCCCTGTGTCGATCGATGCCGGATTGGCATCGATCGACACCATGCGAAAAAGCCCTAAAACGTTTTCGAACATAACCCTAAACTAGGTTTTCATGAAAACGAATTTTAGCAAGTTTGTATCAACCATACACAGATTCAGATTCAACCAATCTAATCAACATGCTAGAGATTCAATGGAACCCTAAAGCTCTGATACCACTGAAGGAATTTCTAGCAGTTCTAATCAGGATTAGCAACCCTAGTCTGAATTCCGAGCCTAGGATCTAAGGTTCATGTAATTGAATCTATGGGATCTCAGATTTACCTGTTGATTTGCAGCGGAAGTATTAGCAGATAATCGAGATCACGAAGCGCCTCAAATGCTGCGCCTCTACTGGTATCCACACGCACACAAACTGGACCGCAGGGATGCTAGTGCCTTACAGAGATCTTATCTCCAGAGAGGTTTCTTTCTGTGTTCTGGTGGCTATCTATTAGGTTAGGGGCGAGTTTAGGTCGACCATATATCTTATATATGTCGGCTTAAACCACAACGGAATTAACCAACGATTAAACCGAATTAATTTGATTAATCCGCTAGTGCATCGATCGATGCACTCTCTGCAATGATCGATGCTGTCCCAGAACATTGATATCGAATGCATATCACATATGCATTCACTGGATCATTACATTAATGATCAACCTCGTCTTTAACGTCCAGTTTGCTTAGGTGTGTGTGTTGGATTATGTGTGTTCATGGTGTAATTATCAGATTACAACCTAGCACATAATCAACTAGGATCTAGGTGATTTGCAGTTGAATCATAAACAGATCAGGATGATTACCTTATGATTGCAGCGGATTGATCAAGGGAATATCGAGATCTGCAAGAGTTGATGATTACCGGCTCCTCCTAGGTATCCACACGCTTACAAGCTACTGGATCAGGCTGCTAGACCAAGCTGGAACCAACAGAGAGAGAGAGGACGGCTGGCTAAAAATCGCAGGAGGGGTTTTGTAACAGCCCTAGGCGCCATCCCTCTTCCTTATATGGGCCCAAGTTATTAAACTAATGGCCTATTAGGATTTTGGGCCCAAGACACAAATCAGACAAAAGCCTGTATTTTGTCTGGCCCAATTCTCTGTACAAATACAGTAAATGCCTTGCATCTTACCGTATTAATTCCTTGTTAACTTTCCCGTTAGCTATGGTGTGTGACCCTTAGGGATCATACAATACTGGTAATAAGTCCTAAACTTATAGATCAAGAGCGGACTCATCATGATCACCCAATATTTATGACTTATGTCTGATCTCGACACTTATCATACTTTCTAGAGATAGTACAGTAGATTTCAGGACATTCCCAACAATCTCCCACTTGTACTGGAATCCTACATTCCCTAATCCTGTTGTCTCAATATCTCGATCTGGCATAAGGCAAGATGCGTGTCATCCTTATATAGCCAGACCATGTTCATCGGACCAGATTTGATACTGACAATGCAAACGATTTGGGCAAGTCCGTTTGGGAGTGGCCACTCTCTTACCAGCTATCAAGTCTCCGATTGGCCTAGAGATATTACCTCCGTTAAACGGCAGGGACAAATCCCATCTTGTTCCATCACTATGAACTACACACTTTATAATACACCCAACCAAGGTCCTTATAGCTCCCAGTTACGAAACAGCGTTAGACAATGATCAAAGCACATCACTCCATGTGCAGCCACATGCATGCGAACTCAGGTCTAAGGACTATACTCTATAGTCGTATATGAGAACCTCTTATGACACAGATATTAATATCTTGTAGAGTTCTCATCAGCGGGCCATGTCCGGTCATATGCTCCCCTACATATACCTATGTGTCGACTTTGATGCCGCGCATCTATGACCCCTCGAAACTTGGTCATAAGTCTCAACACAATCTAGTCTCAAGTGGTTGTTGGTGTTCCAATTTCAACAACCTTCGACTATGGACACTATGATTTATGTCATTTCGTTAAATATGGGGTTTCAGGATCAAGTCTACTCATGTACTTCGATGGCCCATATATAATGACATGAATCATTTTGGAACGATTATTTATATCACAGTTAAAATAATCCAGAAATCATAGATTTCATAAACATAAAATATTATGTTTACATGAACCTTTCAAAACAACTAAATAAAGCCCTTTAAAAACTCCCACTGAAATTAAGACTACATCTTAATTTCTCTTATCCTACAGCTACAGTCCGCGACTCGTGCTTAGGCCTAAGGAGTGGCTTCGTTAATAGATTAGCAACGTTCTCATTCGTTGAAACTTGCTGATCTACTTAACACCTCTGTCATTTATCTCACGGAATAGGTAACACCTACCCTCAATGTGTTTGGATCTCAGATGTGCAGCTAGCCACATCAAGTTCAGTGATGAACTTTTCTATCCAAACAACCTCTTTCGCCGCTACCCAAGCTGCGAAATGTTCAGCTTAAGTCATGGAGTCAGCAACAGTGCCTTGCACCGCCAGACAGACACAAGATATAACCGGACTGTGACCGGAAATCATCTTTGTCTGTTGGAAACTTGCCTTTCAGACTCTATCGACTTGTAGCACCTCACTTTCTCCGTAAATCAAGAACTTATCCTAAGTAATTTCCAAATACTTGAGGATATTCATTACGTCTATCCAGTGATAATTTGATGGATTTGACTGGTCTTTACTTGTCTTGCTTAACATTAAAGCAACATCAAAACAAGTACGTGTCATGGCATACATGATAGATCCAATTGCCGACGCATATGGAATCTCATTCATGCATTCAAGCTCAGCAGTTATCGTAGGACACTGTTTCTTGCTTAACGTAATGCCATGTGACATTGGCATAAAACCCTTCTTGGAATGCTGAAAACGTGTAGGACTTTGTCAATTTAAGAATCCTGACTTTGTCCTACCAGCTCTTTTGGATCTCTATCTTTAGATCCAAAATCCAAGAACATACGTGGCTTTACCCATGTCAATCATAAAACCAACTCCCAAGCCAGTCCTTTACCGACTGCAGCATTGGAACGTTATTTCCGAGAATCAGTATGTCATCGACATACACTTTGAGAAATGCAACATCGCTCCCACTTATCTATTAGTAAACGCACAGTTCCACTTCGTTCTTGTTCAAGTCAAAACCTTGACTACTTCAACAGAACGAAGATTCCAACTCCGATATGTTTGCTTCCATCCATGAATGGATCGATGAAGCTAACTTATACCCAGTATAATTTTTTCGGAGTCCGGGCTCACTTTCGCTTCTGTGAATTTCGCAGGTTCGTCACTTTCAATGATCATCAGATCATGGCAACTAATCACGAGAAATCACTCTCGGATTAGTGACGGATTCATTCAGATCTGCGAACTTCAGGCTCTACAGGTGTAGATTCTACAGAAATCTGTAAATCCATCCGCTGCTCTCCCTCAACAGGTTGAGCAGCCTCCTGTATTTCTCGAATTTCTTCGAGTTATACTTTTACTCCCACTGTTCTTCTTGGAAAGCAACTTTCCTTTTAGAAAACAGAATTCCGAACAACCTAACTTCGTTTTCGGAATGGACGTAAAAAGTAACAAGCCTTGGTTTCCCTAGGACAACCAGCGAAGTAGCTCAACTACAAATACTCAGTAAAGACGAATTTAGATCATTTCCATTCCACATTTATGTGGTGTCTTTCAACTGATATTGGTGGAACTATTTCAGCGTAAACTTAGATATTTCTAGAGCGTTATTCTTAAAGAATATCATGGAAGATTCGTGTGACTCATCTTTAATCATTTCTAATAAGATCTGATTCTTTCTCACAGAAACACCTCCAGGTTTTCAGGAGAAATGAGCTGTGAAACGACTTCACATTCATTTAGATGATCACACCATCAATGACTTAAGTATTCTCACTCGTGATCTAATCCAGAGTCTCAATACTTCTGTCACTCAGATTCTATACCTCATTCTGGAACTCTTTCGACTATTTCAAAGAATTCTGACTCGTGTCTCATCAAATGAACACAGTCATACTCACTGAAGTAATCAGTAAAGATAATGAAGTACAGGAAATTTTCTCTGGCATTACTGCTCATCGGGCCACATACATGAGTATGTTCAAGGTCCAATAAGCCTTTGGGCCTTTCTCTAGCTCGGCTAAGATGGGCCCTTTGTCTTTTGGTCCAGTAAGTAGAATTCAAGTCTCATAAGATATCCAATCAAATGAGCCCAAAAGTCCATAACTATGGGATTTCTGAATCCGACTCACTCTATGTGACCAAAACTTTTACGCCAAGAAAAATCAGGTTTAATTCATCAGATTTAAACCAATTCGGTATTTATGTTACATTTAGGCACTCTTTGGTTTAAGATATAAAACCCATTCATTGAATAGGGTGCTACAATTAATATTTCATTAAGATCAAAAGAACAAAACTTGTCTTTTATCAAAATGAAAAACATTCAAATTCTTACAAGAAAATGAAAAACAACTCTGCTTAAAGCAGGTACATTGTAGCAATTACTTAATACAAAACCAAGCCTCAAAGGCATCTACAAGTGAAAACCCTACGGCTGAGGCAGCATCCATAGCTCCTTCCAGACATGCAGTTCCACTTGTCCCTCCTTCAACGTTCTACTGTTGCTTAGGCTCTGCATATTATAACAAATATCAGTGCCACAACCAGTATCCAATACCTATAAGGTAGAACTTGAAGTAATAACATGAATACCTGAGGAAGTAGTCTCATACATCAACTTCAACTCCTCATAATCTTCCATGAATTTAATGCAATCTCTCTTCCAATGCCCAGTCTCTTTACAGTAGCAGCACTTACCAACGTAAGAGGTATCTGACTCGGGCTCAGAAGACACACGCTTGCCATGATTCAAAATCTGGACAACTTTGTCTTCACCCTTGTCAGCATTAGGTTTAATAAACCTACCCTTCTCCTTTATGAGATTATACAGGGTACTCTTCACGTTTGGCTCAACTGTCTTGAGCATATCATGCAGTTCAGTCAGCGTCTTCGTTAAGCCTTTCTTGATATAGTTCCTTCTGAACTTATCATAGCTTGACGGCAGTGACTGCAGAATGATCTCAGTTGCCAATTCTTGGCTAACTGGATAATCCAGTTTCCTCAGGTTATCAATGTAACCCATCATTTTACTGACATGAGGACTTACTGGATGATCATTTGGTAGCTTGCAGCTAGTGAGAGACTTAACCAACTGGTATCTCTCCACTCTTACCTGCTCCTGAAATTTCAATTTCAGGCTGCTGATCATCTCTATTGGCGACTCCATATTCTCATATTGCTTCAGCAAATCTGAGTCCATGGTAGCCAATATCAGACCACGCACATCTACCGCATCATTATAATGCTTATTCCAAGCATCATATACTGCATGAGAGGCATTGGACCCGATCCTCTCGGGGAGAGCTCTTTCAAGGACATAGTCCTTTCTCTCCTGCCTGAGGACTAGCCTACGGTTCCGCGACCAAGTCAAGAAATTTGATCCGTTCAGTTTGTCCATCTCAAGGACAGACCGGATCGAGAAAGTGTTTTGATTGTTTGTGCTAGTCATAACTGAAATTTAGAGATAAATAGAGTTTTAGTTATTCAGTTCATAAAAGAGTAATCTTAATAACTTATAAGAAAACTCGCATTGCATTCAAAATTTCTTTGTTTAACCTCATAAGAATGCAATGATTCCGAGACCCATGTTCAGCTAGATCCAAGGTGGGCCACTGGCCGTCACCCAGAAGTAGCTTTACTTGGTAAGCATACACACATCTAGTTATATCCAATAACTCTCGGTTGTGAATTGGGCCCAAGGCCCAATACACCAGATGTCTCAAGGCCCGGGACTCCCGATGGCCCAGTCAAGGAAACCAATCTCTTACAGCCAAATAATCACTAAAGTCTGGGACTCCCAATGAAATTAGTGACTATATACTACTTCACTTACGCAAAAACAGACACCTCACACTGTAAGCCATATCTGTAATTGAATAAGCGTTAAGTAGCTGACAAGATTGGGCAAGACATCCAAGCTTGATATTGTTTTTGAGGATTTTAGGTTTTCTTTCCAAAAATAGAAGATTACTATTTTGGGAAACTTACTTATTTTAGAAACTTTCTAAATTTAGAAATATACTAAAAATAGAAATTTCTAATTTAATATTTTATTAAAGTTTTCGGTTGGGTCACAAATTATAGGCCCAATTCTTGGCCCAAGACCATAGAATTCCAATTGGCCCAATAATTTGACATAACCGAGTCGGTTCATTAATTCTGGTCCGAGACCAAATTAACTACTAAATCCAACTGGTTATTTACTAAACCAGACCAGCTCTAAATTATTTGGTCCAACCAAATCAAACTTAGACCAGCCTTCGGTTTAGGTTAAAATTCAATTTTTGAATTTAAATCCGGTTTTACCAGAAATTAAATAATACCAATTGTATTAAATAATTTCCAGCAAACCGCGATTTGGGTTAACCGCTTGAACCACAATTATCAAAGTTAAATCAACAATAATAAGACAAAATTGTCTTTTGTCGATTGTTGCAGGTTTTGTTAAAAAAACAATCAACAAGACGATTGTTTTGATAACGATTTTCGTCTTTTATGCAACTTTTGATTTTGAAAAAGTCAAGCGATTCTAACTTTAAGCTAACGAAGATGATAACAAATTGAATTTGACTTTTCCAATTCGTAATTCAATTAAATAAACGTTTGTTAATGACATGAATCAAATCGTATGATTAAACAATCATTGCTTATCCCAACATCAAACAAAGTCAAACCTTAATTCAATAATTCAATCGCTCATGTTCAAACCTTAATTCAATAATTCGATCGTGATTATCAAACAAAGTCAACATCGATTCATACCAAGCAATGATACAAGCGATTTCATATTAGGGTTTTTACAAGTTCTAATCAAATTTCTTAAGCCAAATTCGATTCTAAACATTAAAAACAACCTAAATATGATCCAAAAAGCAAAAACCTAACGACCTAGGCTCTGATACCACTGTTGGATTATGTGTGTTCATGGTGTAATTATCAGATTACAACCTAGCACATAATCAACTAGGATCTAGGTGATTTGCAGTTGAATCATAAACAGATCAGGATGATTACCTTATGATTGCAGCGGATTGATCAAGGGAATATCGAGATCTGCAAGAGCTGATGATTACCGGCTCCTCCTAGGTATCCACACGCTTACAAGCTACTGGATCAGGCTGCTAGACCAAGCTGGAACCAACAGAGAGAGAGAGGACGGCTGGCTAAAAATCGCAGGAGGGGTTGTGTAACAGCCCTAGGCGCCATCCCTCTTCCTTATATGGGCCCAAGTTATTAAACTAATGGCCTATTAGGATTTTGGGCCCAAGACACAAATCAGACAAAAGCCTGTATTTTGTCTGGCCCAATTCTCTGTACAAATACAGTAAATGCCTTGCATCTTACCGTATTAATTCCTTGTTAACTTTCCCGTTAGCTATGGTGTGTGACCCTTAGGGATCATACAATACTGGTAATAAGTCCTAAACTTATAGATCAAGAGCGGACTCTAGCAAGTCATCATGATCACCCAATATTTATGACTTATGTCTGATCTCGACACTTATCATACTTTCTAGAGATAGTACAGTAGATTTCAGGACATTCCCAACAGTGTGACCCTGTAGGATCATATAACACTAGCAATGAGTTCTCAACTCATTGATCATAAGTGGCTTCTAGCAAAGCGTTATGACTACCTAGTGTTATGTGATTGTCTTATCTCGACTGTACGACTTTCACTTAGAGCAAGTACAATAGATTTCAGGACATTCCCAACAGTCAGTTCTTAGATTCAATCACCTAGACCCAGGATCCAAGGGATTTCAACAGTGGTATCAGAGCCATAGGGTTTAATCGATTGAATCAGTATCCTAGAATTCGATTAAAATGGTTTTTGATTGAATTGATGCTAGCTAGGATTCGTTTTGATAATAAGAATCTCGGATTTGTTAACATAGAAAACGAAGAACTGTGTTTTCGTTGTGTCGATCGATACACTGCGAAATTGATGAAAAATATTTTAGGGTTTTCGCACAGCATCGATCGATGCACTGGGTGTGTCGATCGATGCAGCGCGAAAATGCAAAAGGATATTGTGTTTTCGCATAGCGTCGATCGACACAAGTTTGTGTCGATCGATGCATTGCGAATTCGCCTATTAAAACAATGGGTTTCGATTTAGAAATCGCACTGTGTAGATTGACACAGGTTAGTGTCGGTCGACACAGACCGAGCGAATGGTTAATCGGTTTAATTGGATTGGACCGGTTATCACGCTTGGTTAAGTCCGAATAGATCGGTTTAAATTGGATGAATTGGTTCAATTGGATTGAACTGTTTACCTCAATTAGCATGAACCGATGGATTAATCAGTTTGATTGGATGAAACGGTTCAATTGAATTGGACCGGTGATCGCAATCAGTTGAAACTGGTTTAAACGGTTTAAATTGGATGAATTGGTTCAATTGGATTGAACTGATTATCCCAATTAGTATAAACCGATTGGTTAAGATCAGTTTGATCAAATAAGTCGGTTCAATTGGATTGGACCGGTTATCAAAACTATCTTCGGTTTAGGTCTATGTCGACCATCACACATGGGTTGCGTCGATCGACATGACTGGTTTGATGAACCGGGTTAATTGGATTAACCGGTTATTGAAGTCCGGTTTTGTTTGGTGGTGTCGATCGACAGACACAGTCTGCGTCGATCGATACAGTGCTCGGAATTCTGGTTATTGAACCTTGAATTTGCAGAAACCAAACTCGACCAAAACCTTGATTAAAGCTTAGCTTCAATGTGGTCAACTATCAAGACTCATTTCGTTGTGTGATGTCTAGCCAAGAGCTTGGTGTCCACAATTACGTGAGTAAGGCAGGTAGTTATGATTGATGGATTTGTAGTGCTAAACATCAACAATTACATGACCTAATAGATTGAAGTGCTAACCTTTTAGAGTTTAGTTTCCTCAACTAAATATCAAGTAACCTTGATGTCTTGCCCAAATCTTGTCTACTGTCAAGACTTGTGTCGTTTGTTGGATAATCTTGGAGTCCTTGGTATCCACTGCAACATGAGTAAGGCAGGTGGTCATTGACAGACTTGCAGTGCAACTGTCAGTGATCACAAGACAGAAAAGATTGGTTTTACTTGACTAGGCTATCAGAAGTTCTGGGCCCGGAGACATCAAAGTGGAATAGACATAGTTTGTCTCATCCACAACCAAGAGTTGTACTGAGTACAATTAGCAATGAATTGCTTACCTAGATAACTAAAGTTTGGGTAATGGCGAGTCGCCCACTCAGATTTTGGTGAAGTATGGATCTTGGATCATTGTATTCATAGAGGAAACATTGTTTGAATATAATGCGAGTTCTCTTATTAGATAAGATTCCTCATCATATGCATAACTAAATCTTTGTTTTTCTTGGATTTCAGCTTATGTCTATGACTACTTTCTCGTTGCGATCCGTCCTTGAGAAGGACAAGTTTAATGGATCCAACTTCCTAGATTGGTATCGGAATCTGAGATTCATTCTCAAGCAGGAGAGCAAGGACTATGTCCTTGAGAAAGCTCTTCCAGAAAGGCTTGGGACCAATCGCTCGCATGCAGCATATAATGCTTGGAATAAGCATTATATTGATGTGGTAGATGTACGTGGTCTGATGTTGGCTACCATGAACTCGGACTTGAAGAGTCAATACGAAAACATGGAGTCGCCAATAGAGATGATCACCAGCCTGAAACTGAAGTTTCAGGATCTGGCACGAGTTGAGAGATTCCAGATGGTGAAGTCTCTCACTGGGTGCAAGCTAACAGAAGATGCTCTAGTAAGTCCTAATGTCATTAAACTGATGGGTTACATTGATAACCTGGGGAAACTGGAATGTCATGTCAGCTTAGAGTTGGCAACTGACATCATTCTGCAGTCACTACCGTCAAGCTATGATAAGTTCATTAAGAACTATATCAAGAAAGGCTTGACGAAGACGTTGACTGAGCTGCATGGCATGCTCAAAATAGTAGAGCAAGACATCATAAAGGGTAAAAGATTTGAGAAATATTGTGTTGGCAAGGGTAGAGGCAGGGCCGTCTAGATTTGGAATCAGGATAAGCATGTGTCATCTTATAAGCCCAAGTCAGGCCCATCTGGTGTTAGAAAATGCTTCTACTGCGATGAGTCAGGGCATTGGAAGAGAGATTGCATTAAATTCTTGGAAGATTCACAAGAGATGAAGGAGATGTATGGTACTTCTTCTTCAGGTACTGTGTCATTAATTCAAGTTCTACGTAAGTATTGGATACTAGTTGTAGTACTGATATTTTTGAAATATGCAGGACCTAAGCGACAGTAGTCAACAAGCAAACTTGAACCCATATCTGATAAAGTTCTACCTCGCTGGTTGTCCTAGGGAAACCAAGGCTTAGTACTTTTGTTGTCCAGAACTGTGTCTTTTAAGAAAGATCATACTTTCCAAAAGGAACAGTGGGAGTAAAAGTACACATCGAAGAAATTCGATAAACACAGGACGCTGCTCAGTCTGTTGAGGGAGAGCAGCGGTGAGATCTACAAAGTGCTGTAGGTCCTACACCTGTGGAGCCTGAAAATCGCAGATCCGAAAGGATCCTTCACTAACTCGAGAGTGATTTCTCGTAGCCGATTGTCGTGATCTATTGATCATTGAAATGTGACGAACATGCGAAATTCAAAGAAGCGATGGTGAGCCCCAACTCCGAAAATTGGATGGGTATGCATGTTAGCTTCACCGATCCATTTCTGGATTGAAGCAAACATCTTGGACTTGGAATCAACATTCTGATAAAGTAGTCAAACGTTTTGACTTGATCAGAAAAGAAATGAAACCATGCGTTTACAAGAAGACTAGTGGAAGCGTAATGACAATTCTCACACAGTATGTAGATAACATACTTAAATCTCATAAACGACGTTCCGACGCTAAAGTCCTATCAAGATTTGGGTCGGAAGTCAAGTTTAAACAAAAGACATAGGAGTAGCCACGTGAATTCTTGGAATAAGAATCTATTGATATAGATTGAGTAGGCTAATTGGATCGTGTCAAAAATCCTTATGTTGATAAGGTATTGGACACTTCTAATGTGCTTGATTCCAAGAATGGCTTCATACCAAAGGTCTTATGGCAATAATCTTAGCAAGATGAAGTGTTTTGGACACTAGCTGAGCTATTATTAATGAGTGTGATTGCTAATTCTGCTGCAGTAGAATCCATCATGAATGCCATATTTTGCGCTCGTCTAGATGCAGCTTAAGCATAAAGCATGACGAGAATATACCAATGAGTTCGGGTAATAGTCACTGATAACCGCGTGAGACTAGCATGTGAGGTGACTGTTTGACTAAGTTTCATAGAGTAAATGATATGAGTATCACAGTCAATCACATAGATATATGTTGATGAACATATGATCGGACATGACCCGCAAAATGAGAACTCCACAAGATAGTAATATCAGTGTCATGGGAGGTTCTCATTACGACTATAGAGTATAGTTTCTCATTACGACTATAGAGTATAGTCCTTAGACCTGAGTTCATCATGCTTTCTAGCATATGAATTGGTGCGTTTTGACCTTGTCAGACGTCGTTCCGTAACTGGCGGCTATAACAGCATTGCTTATGCGTATCATGAAGTATGTGTAGAAACAGGGATGGAACAAGATGGGATTTGTCCCTCCTATA
The DNA here is from genome assembly GCA_030180135.1 of Orychophragmus violaceus. Lineage (NCBI taxonomy): Eukaryota > Viridiplantae > Streptophyta > Magnoliopsida > Brassicales > Brassicaceae > Orychophragmus > Orychophragmus violaceus. The sequence continues at coordinate 12,378,864 of CM058236.1, forward strand.
AAAGGAGATGAATAACTCAGGGCCCATCGAAGATTTGATACTGAGAAAATGCATGGCCGTGCTCAAACGAGGTGATTGTCAGCCGTTTGTTTTATCAGTATAGATCAGAAGTTCGATGAACATGATATTGGCTATAATAAGGATGACACAGTTTCTTGCCTTATGCCATATCGAGATATAGTGACAAAGGGATTATGGGAATAGATGATTCCAGTACAAGTGGGAGATTGTTGGGATTATGTCCTGAAATCACATTGTACTTACTCTAAAGATAGTTGTATTGTCGAGATCGGACAATTCATGTGATACTGGGTAGTCATAATGTTTTGCTAGAAACCGCTTATGACAAATGAGTTGTAACTCATTTCTAGTATCGTGTGAACCTAAAGGGTCATACACCTAACCAAGTTGGATACGCTTCTGTAGGAAATTGATCATTGGCATATGGTCCGATCAATGTGTATGGGATACACATTGAATTCGTGTGTTAAGAGGTGTGTCGATCGATGCCATTGGTGCGTCGATCGATACAAGAGGTGTGTCGATCGTTGCCATTGGGTGCAACGATCGACACAAGGTTGATGCCGTAACTGATGTTACGGTTTGTAAACCATGGGCCTATTTATAGGGGCCAGGTTACACGACCTAAAGTGAGAGCCGTCGCAGACAGTTTTTCTTGACAGAAAAATAGACCCTCTTCCTCGAGAAACGCGCAGAGAATCCCAGGAGATCCGATCACCGGTACTAGCATCCCGGCGGATTCCAGCTTGTGTGCGTGTGGACTACGATAGAGGCGCAGCGATTGAGGCGCTCTAGATCTCGTTTACCTGCTCCAATTTCCGCTGCCAATCTCCAAGTAATCACGAGGTCAGTTCTTAGATTCAATCACCTAGACCCAGGATCCAAGGGATTCCAACATGTATTAAGTACCCATGAGAACACTTTTCAAAGCACAACATGATACTTAAGGTCAAGATTAGTTGTTCAAATAGATAGGGAAAGATTCAAATCACAACATGCTTCAACCAAGACAAGAACATAAATGCGTGAGATCCAATAATGGTTCTTCCTTAACTTCAATCTTACTAGATGCATTAAACGACCACATGCTAGCATAATTATCCAAATTCACAAGAAAATTATTTAAAAGGAAAACAAGTCTTAGCTCTCAAATGATAATGGATGCAATCCTATATGACTATAAAGTCAATCCTAAAGATGCAAATGCAACTAGATCCTTTTTTGTGAAAAGATTTCAAAACAATTCAGTTTTTATGCTTTTATATGCCTTAGATGAATGAATGAGACTCAAGAGATGCAAAAGAGAAAAAAAGAATCACAAAAGCCAACATTAGTAACTAGTGTTGTCCCCCAAACTTAAATCACACTATCCCTTGTGTGATAAAAGGAAAGACAAAAGGCTAAGGACAAAGAAAAAATCAAAGAAGAAACAAAAATATGTATAAGAGTTGAAGTGTGTTACTTGGAGAGGGAGTGTTTGAGCAATGGGGTGGAGGAATGGGAGGTGGAGGCAAGATAATTTCTCCAAACTTGGATCATGGCCTAAGCTGTTTCCTCCTTTGGCTTTGGCACAAACTGCTCCTGTTGCAGTTCTCTTGGCCAGGTGCGGCTTAACCGCCATGGCTGGTAAAAAATTTCCACGACCTTCTTCTTTCTTTTGATTCTCCCAACTTCCCAAACCCATAAATACCCAAAAGATGCATCAAAATGACTAGCAAAGATAAAAACTTAAAGCAATTTATACAAGGGATAAACATAGGACTTCCTCCCAAGTGAGCTTGTTTTGAGTCACTAAGCTTAAAAACCTTTGTGTTTTAGTGGGGAGATGGGAATGACCAAACTTCTTTATTGATAGTTAGAAATTGAGTGAGAAGCTGTTGAAGCTTGATTGGGTCTCTATGAATTTCATGGCTTAGGCTGGTATTGACACTTGAAAAAGTCTTGAATCTTCCTTTTCATTTGACTTTATACTCAATTTCTTCATCCTTGAGCTTGATTGGATGCAAGGTGAGAGCGCTTGGTCATAGAGCATAGTTGGAGGGTTTGGATGCTTTGATCTTCTTTTTGCTCACAAGATGAGCTTTCTTAGCTCCATACAACCCCTCCTTTTGTACATTTCCCATGTGCTCACTAAACAATCCTTGAAGGCCCTCTCCATACAATTTTCCCCTTTACTTAACATCAATTCAAAGAGTCTTTCCTTTAAAATCACTCACAACCTCTCCATTGTCAAGCTTTCTTGTGTGAGCTTTGACTATGGTGAGAATGTGGTGCTTGGTTTGTGTCATCTTCTTCTGGCTTTAGAGCCTTTCCCCTTCCTTCTTACCTTTTCATCCTCACTCTCTTTCACCATTGAGGTATAGAAAAGGTTGCTTAAGGATTTCCTATTCAATGCAAGAGTATCTTTAACATTACCATAATCCAAAACCTTTTCCTTGTGAGATTTATTCTTTATTTCATTAACTCTTGGGGGTGAAGACTTATTCACTATCTCATAACTACCCACATACATCATCGAACAAGTACTTCATGATTCACATCAAGAAAATTGACCTTTATTGAGAATATTGCACTACATTACTCCTTTTATCTTGATTCAACCCCACCCTCTATTTCATCCATGGGTGGTAATAAGAGCACTCTTTAGAGAAACTTGATTCTCCAAGTGGTTGAGCCTATAATATATGGTTTCCATTCTTGCGTGAAGATCATTAAGAGACGAAGTCTCATCCATTTGCTTACTCCATTCAATTAAATCAGTAGCTTGTCCTTATATTATTTTTTTGGGCATATTCTTCATATCAATTTCATGAGGTGTGGGTGTACTTCCTTGCCCTTGTGGTACAAATCTTTGTTGTGGGAAGTTATAGTCTTGGCAGTCATCTCTCACAAGGTTGGAGGTATTTTGAGTATCTTCCAAGACTTCATCCAAAAGATCATTAAGAGCTTCTAACTCCTTCCTCTCTTGATCCTCATCCTCTCCATTTTCTATTGGAGCTTTCTCATACCCACCAACATATTTCTCCTCATTCTTGGCTAAATTCTCAACAAGTGTCTCTCCTTGCTCCATGGTGAGTGTAACGCCCCTTCCCGTTATCCGCTAACCGACGAGCTGAACGGCCAACAATCAAACAAGAACATGATCGATCGAACTCATGCGGCCAAACGAGAAGAGTTTGTCACAATACAAAAGCTAGAGACGGTCCGGTTTAAGTCAATGACTCAAACCAAACCATCTTTGACTCCGTTTACCTCGTTTCCATGACACCAGGATTTTCAACACGTATCACTTCCACGAGTTGTGTTTTGTTCGGACTAAACCGTATATCAGGGAATAATTCAGTTTTAAGCATTTCAGATCTTATGAATTCATTGGTAATAATCCACAGATTCTCTCGATTATTTTGGGTACCCAAAAAATTCCAAAACCGAAGATAAACCAATAATTCATAAACAAACCATAGCCAAGCAACCGGAATCTGCTCCAAGAGTCCTACGCGTCCGCCGAGCTATGCCAAACCTGAAAAACATAAAAGAGTCTAATGAGTAATCGAAGATTACCCAGTGAGACCACTACAAGAAATTTGGGTTTTTATAGTAGGACAGTATAGCGTTTTTTCCGATCATGCTATGTTTGACATACCTCTGATTTTTACTTAGAGTTTTTATATCTGTAAATGCTATGATAGAGTGTGGATGTTTAAAAAACAAGCGTCCAAGAGGAAAACCTAAAAAAATTGACGGCTAAGTACTAAAAAAAATAAGCGCCCAAAAATTTCTAGTCTCCCTCTCACTTGTTTCAGGTTCCCATTCATTCCATTGTTTCAGATCTCAAACTTTCTCTCTTTTTTTTGTTATATTTGTTATAATCCAACAAAATTTCATAGAACTTTTTTTCAGCAGCGAAAAACAACATTTCATCTCCTTCCTCTATTTCGTTTTCTCTCTTAAGATTCACAAATAATTTCTCCTTTTTAAGAAATCAGAGATGAACCCTAATTTCCGACTATGATGTCGTTTGTAGCGAAGAGATCAGTGTATTCGCAGTCATCTCCTCTGAAGAAATCCAGATCGTTGGATGGCTGTTAGGGAAAGGCTCGTGGAGGAAGAAGAAATCTCCGACAAAAATCGGAACAAAAACTTTCAGGTTTGTGAGTCTCCCGGTTTCACATAAAAATCCAAACAAAATCTGATAATTCCCTTTTCTTGTGTAAGTAGAATTTGAGTTGTTGAAATAGAGAATGGCGAAATAGGCTGCTTGGTGAAGGAGAATAGCCCAAAAGAAACGAAGTTTGTTCAAATCTAGTAATCGAGCTTCGCTTCTGTTGATATTTATCTGTGAAATATGTGTTAGTAGTTACTAGATCTACAAGCTCTCGAGTGTATAGTTCTGTAATCTCTCGAGCTTTGATTTCTGCAGATTTTTGTCGTTTGAGGTCTTTAGTATCATCGATTATGAGGCTGATTTGTACTAGATTAACGATTTTTGGCTTGATTTATGCAAATCTAAACAAATGCTAAGTTTAGAATCCTAATTGACATGATAGTTTCTGGGAGCTTGAGAATTTGATGTTGGCCTTTGTTTAGGGTTTTTTTAATGTGAATTTGATGTGGAGGCGTCACTTCTATGTTCTGGGCAGTTTGAAGAAGAAAAAAGGGTGTAAATCCATAGAAAATATGGAGACTAAGAATGAGAAGTCTGTGTTTCACGGTCCGGGGAGATGAAAAATCAGGCTAATGGAGCCTTTAAAGGTGTGTTTTTTTCCTCTTGGTATCAATCTGACTTCCGACACTAGACTATCTTTCTCTTTAAAGTAAGAACAGTTCACTAAATATTTTTAGCTACTTGCAGGTCAGAAATACTCTTATGCTATCGATCTATATTCACAAGCTATTGACAAAGGCCATTGAAACTGATCTGAAATACTATAAGGTATCAATCTGTGACAACATGTTGCTTATTCCTTTTCTCATATTTTGTTTTTTTATTGGATTCTTCTTTTTCATTCATTGATTTTGGTTTTGATTTACCTTTTCCTAGGTTTTAATGGTGATGTATTGGTTATTATATACATTTACAGCAAAACAGCTTTGCAAATGGGGAATTCACAGCCTCAAGATACTGAAGAATCAGAGTTGTTTTCACTGATGTGGAGAGTTGTTTGTTAATGAAAATGAGAATATGGGTGTTGTGTTTCTCTCAGGTGGAACATGTGCTGAAATAAGAGAAAAAAGTGGCTGATTAAGAACGTTCGTTGGAGGATTAAAATGGGAACCTCATAAAATCTCTCTCACGAACTACTTCGAACATTTTGGGGACATTGTTGACGTTGTCATTATCACTGGTAATTCCAGCGGCAGATACAAAGGCTACGCCTTTGTAAGTGTCTCTTCTTGTTTTGTTATTTGCTCGGATATTTTAGCTTCAAAGCCACTGATTCTGATTTTTTTTGCATGTAACTTTTTGTGATCCGGAAGCAGCACATGAAGCATGTGTAGATCCAGCTGACTATTCAACGACGCGAAGAGAAAATTGCAATCTTGCGGCCTTTTGTTCCTTTTTGGATAGCATGATGTCGCGGTTATTGGTGAAGCAGTATTGTAAACATGTTTGAGGAAGTTGGTATTCTCAAAATAGGCAATGTTGGAGACTGTGGACTTAAGTTTCTTCGAGAAGGTTTTTATTATCCTTCTGTAACCTCAGATGCAATGTCCATGCTCCGAACAAAGGCTCTGGTCATGGGCTTGTTAGAAACATGAAGAGTACAAGAATGGGTTGTGACAGAAATTAGGTGATGGTTGGTCTCAAGACGAAGCTGATTGCACAAGTGCCTCAAGACCATCACGTAAGATTCAGAGATAGCTAAGAAGATGTTTCATATTGGTTTTGGTTTGAGACTTAACCAAAGTTTTATCTTAGACAAATGTTATTATTGTTGCAATCTGTTGCAGGGTGCATTTTCTGGAGCTATTGCTTGGAGAGTGTACCTGTTGTTCTGCAGACACTGAATGAGTGCAGCAGTCTTAGGGGACATTTTAGGTGATAATGATTTACCTAGGAATATTTTGTTGTGTTATTAAGAACATGAGAATTATCATTTTGGTGTTTTTTGATACTTTGAAGGTTTGTTTTACCAAATCAATGAATATCATTTTCAAATGTAATTTTTATTTTCTATAAATCCAAATTCAAATGTTACAGAAATAAAATAAAATTGAATGAACAAAACATAACAAAAATATGAATGTTATAGTAAAACAACTATAAAATATCAATTTTAAAATGCTATTATATAGTATTTAATTGCAGACAAATAAATGCTATAATATATGAAAATATGGTAGTAGAACAAAAAACCGCTATCTAAAGTGCCTTACCTATTATGACGGGAGCATATACAACGTTTGTCAAAACATTATGATATCGATAGATACCCTTATTCAGATGCTAAGAAAGACCTTTTTCCTGTAGTGGACGGCTCCCAACTAACAGACTGCTAACAATCTAATAATCCCGCCCAAACCCAAAATAACAAACATACAAGAATAAAATAGCTGATCATGTGCTACCAATACATGATGAGCTCCACAACACACAAGCCTTCAATTAACAACACACAACAACAATAGGTAACCATGGAAATCGAGAACACTGCGGCACATGCTCTTGATTAGACTCGATCTATCTATCGCAGCACTAACACAACTCCACACAACTGGGCCCACTATGCGAACTCGGTAACTTCCACGGGAACTCTTAGCTATCGCACGGTAACTAAAACCACTCACGACTCCTAGACGTAAACACAAAGTCCTAAGACCTTGGACACCATTCTCTGTCCATCGATACGCGGTGCTACCCCTAGATAACCTAAGCTTCCATGCAGTCCGGCCCTAGGACGCGACCCCGTATTCTCTGGACTACACACCTACAGACGTCACTCCATAGGTTAACACCTGCCAGAACCACTACCGAAGGTATGTGAACTGACCAGGAACTCAACTCTCGAGGATCCAATCGGGCAGGAAGTACCGGAATGCCATCTCTAGACTTAGACTTGCGGGATCTAACGCACTCTATAGTCCTAATAACAGTAATGTAAACAAGCAGACTCACTGGGACTCTATCACGTAAGACCAACAAGGTCAAATAGAAACACTATCTCAATCCCCAATCTATCCTGCAATTCCTATCACCAACCTTCACATCACCCGACCTTATCCGGTTTCATAACGGATTAGGCATCTATCCAAACTTACCCGGTCCTGTACCGAGGTAAGTATCAACAACATGGTCTATCCAGCCCAACACCGGAATAGACTAAACACCACACAAACAACGGTCTACCCGGCCCAACACCGGAGTAGATAAACAATAACACAAACAACAGTCTACCCGGCCCAACACCGGAGTAGACAAACAACACACAACAATAATAATAACACCACTCAAACAATTATTTAGGTTCATTAATCTTTTAATCCTTTCTTAACCTTAACTCATTCAATCCGCTATCTTGGGACTAGTGTCTTACTAATCCTGTAGATGGCTTAATTCAGATTCTAATTATTAGCTCTTAGTCCCTTAAATTCTTATTTTTAATCTCTTCGATCCGTCAGCTTGAGATTAGTAAACTTACTAATCTCCTGACTTCACATTATTCTTTAGTTAGTTCATTTAACCCTTTAACCCCGACTATTGACCAATGAACCCACCCCGTTATTATATTCTAAGTGTGTCATGTGTTTTAATCCATATTTTAACTTACTCTTAATTTCCCATATATATATATTCATTTAGTATGTTCTTAATATAGTATATATGCATTTACGTCCTAGCATGCTGTTCTAAATGAATGCATCAATCAATCAACAATTAACAACACAAACAATCGAACAATTAATCACCAGTAATGGGTTATCTAACATGCCATCTAATAAATCTTAACCGTTTAATTCATTCTCTAAGTTATTTAATTAACCTAACAGTTCTATCAATTTCCAATCACGGGTATGCACACCTAATTCTATGGTATACCGACTATGGATCTATATGATCCTAGTCTAAATGCATCATGCAAAGTTTAGCCGACTCACAGTGATTTAGGATGACGGATGTGACCCGAGAACGGTTGACGGAACTCCGAGACCCCGAACACTGAACCCGAAGAACCGCGACACAATTCCAAACCATTGACCAAAGTTGACTCGAGCGTTGACCACAATTGACCTGAGCATTGATATGTGTTGACAGTTGACCCACAAAGTTGACCGTTGACCAAGATTGGCCCGTTGACTGACCGCATGACTGATCCCTCTGGCGTTGACCACGATCGAACGACGTTAACTTTGGAAACTTTCCGGCGTTGAACAAGTTGACTCTGGTGATTCTTCTCCGGTCAACACTCCGGCATACCTCCAGAAACTAAAGGATGAGACTGGCGAGAAGACGGTGAGGCTAAGGATGACTCAAGTGGAGCTCCAACGTGATTCCGGTGACTTCCCCGGCGGTCCGACGAGATTCCGGCGAGGGTTAGGCGAGTGTTTAGAGGCTAATTATGTGTTTAGGGACTTTTAGAGTGTTTAGAGACTTTTCGTGGTTAATTAAGGGATTTTAGGGATTTAATTAAGGGATTTAGAGCAATGTAGTGATTTATTGGGGAGGAAGTAAACTAGGGAAATGGTGGTGGGGAAGGCTGGCAATGGGAGGAGAAGAGGAAGTGGGTTTGGTGTGAGTTTTTGAAGTGATGAAGGGTGCTATTTATAGCAAGATCCCAACATTTATTCACATTCTCATGGTGACCCCTCACACACCAAGTGACCATGCTTGAATCCTTTCCATCCAAGCTTAGTCCTCATTACACATGTGGTGAATTGAATCTAGAGATTCATTGAATTATTTCCAGCAATACAAGTGGCGGCCTGGCCTAATCAGCAATCGCCATGTGTCCCGGCGATTCCGGAACACAATTCTCGACATTTCCCGAAGCTTCCGTAAAAGTACTATGATGCCATTTTTATATCTGAAACTAAACAAATAATGTTACATAACTTAATTAATCTGTCTTCACCTCCAGTCGCTTCAAAAACTGCAAAATAGGTTTCTCGGAAATTTTACAGTTGATCGGTTTCCTTTTCTGATAAACCCGAAAAATCTTCTAAAAATCCGTATTCTGTAATTTCATCTTCTAAAAAATCTTTATTAATAAAAATAAGATTATTTTTCCCTCTGTTGCTTCTCGTATCTCCCAAAACATGAAAATATGTTTTTCGTCTTTTCTCGGTTTTGTCGGTTTCCATTCCCGTCAGCCCGTAAAACCTTTTTAAAATCCAATTTCAGCATCTTCCGTCTTCTAAGTAATATTTTAAATACAAATAAGATTACTTGGCTCGTCTTAGCTTCTCGACTCTTTTTGGTGAATTTACCTAAATACCCTTGAACTTTCAAAAACTGCATAAATGCCCTTCGATGACTTTTCGTTGACTTTTAAGATGCCCGTTGACTCTATCGTGAGACAGGGTATTACAGCGAAGTTCACAAACCTTCCTTTGTAACTACATCTAAAGTCCACTGGTGCTATTTATCCACTCCATGATAGAAGATACTAAGGATAGCTTCTTTCTTGAACCAATGGTAGGGAAAATCTTGTGTGTATCCTTGAAGTCTCTCCCATGCTTCATGAAAAATCTCATGGATTTCTTGTTTGAAATTCAAGATGTCATTCCTAGCTTCGATTTTTCTTTATGGAGGGTAGAATTTAAGGATAAAGATCGTCTTTCTATCACCCAAGAAGTGATTATGTGAGAAAGTAGATCTCTTTCCCATTGTTTATCCTTCTATCCTAGTGAGAATGGGAACAAAAGATTATCCACTTTTGTCCCAAGAACTTAGAATCTTGAACCAATCTAACCAAGATTTGTCTTGATCTTGTAAGATATGATTTCTATAGGAGGAGGATGGATCCCATAGCTCATATGACACTGAGAAGTATCAAAACCTCCAATTGAGGGCTTCTTCACTTGGGTTGGACTGGGTATCAATGGGAGAGTCGAGAAAGATTCATGAGGTTGAGATTGTGGAGAAGCTTCTTGAGGTTGTGAAGCTTTAATGATATTCTTTGATTGTCAATCTCCAACACCTCAAGTGAACTTGTCTTTCCATGTCTCTTCCTTTTGTTTTGGTACCTTTGAAAGCATAGGAGAGTAAAGGAAACCGAGTTAGTAACAACAAATAAGAGAAAGTTCATCATGTATACTTGATATGAGTAAACAAAAGTAAAAATAAAGTGAAATTTACTCCAACTAGTATTAATCTTTATTAGAATTACTAGTTTAGTATCCTTCACTAAAAGTTTACTAAGTTAGTATTATGAGTATGTAAAAAGACAAAATTGCCACTATGATTAAACTACTAATTAATCTTATTTTATTTTTAAAATAAAAATAAAATTTTAAAATATGGAAATAAAAATTAAAAAATAAAAATCGAAAATTATAATAAATAACTTTAAACTAAAAATTAAAAATCATAAACAAAAATTTTAAACTAAAAATTAATAACTTAAAAATTAAAAATTAAAAACTAAAAATTAAAAATAAAAATTAAAAATAAAAATTAAAAATTAAAAATTGAAAATAAAAATTAAAAATTAAAAATAAAAATTAAAAATTAAAAATTAAAAAAATTAAAAATTAAAAATTAAAAATTAAAAATTAAAAAATAAATTAAAAATTAAAAAATTAAAAATAAAATTAAAAATTAAAAATAAAAAAATTAAAAATTAAAAATTAAAAATTAAAAATTAAAAATTAAAAAATAAAACTAAAAATTAAAAATTAAAAATTAAAAATTAAAAATTAAAAATTAAAAATTAAAAATTAAAAATTAAAAATTAAAAATTAAAAATTAAAAATTAAAAATTAAAAATTAAAAATTAAAAATTAAGAATTAAAAATTAAAAATTAAAAATTAAAAATTAAAAATTAAAAATTAAAAATTAAAAATTTAAAAACTAAAAATTAAAAATTAAAAATTAAAACTTAAAAATTAAAAATTAAAAATTTAAAATTTAAAAACTAAAAATTTAAATTAAAAACTAAAACTGAAAACTAAAAAATTAAATATATAAAAATATTTAAACTAAAAACTAAAAACTAAAATTAAACCAAAAACTAAAAATTAAAATTAAAAAACTAAAAAAAAACCTAAAAATTAAAATTAAAAATTAAAAATATAAATTATAAAACTAAGAAAAAAAAATTAAAAATAAAAATTATAAATTTAAAAATTATAAATTAAAGATATTAAAGTCAATCATAATTGTTAATTAATTACTTTCCAAATGTGATCTTTTCAAATTTGTAAAACTTCCAAACTACTTACAAACTATCTTCCTAAAATAATGGTGGTTAAAAAAAAGAAAGATATTAAAAAAATTTCCGTTTAAAAAAAAAAAATCTTATGTACAGATATTCCAAAATTTCAACTATATTCAATAAATATTACAAAATATATAAAAAAAATTATAGATTTATTTCGTTGATTGCAGAAAATTATTATTAATTCAAAACTCTTAGGGAATCAATTATTTTATAATTTTATGGGATTTTTTTTAAAAAAATGTAGTATTTTAAAATAATATACAAGTTTCTGTTTAAGAATAAGTCGAATTGTTATAATTACTTACCTAAAATCATGGCCGGTTTGAAAAAGGAAAGAATTTAGAAAAAAATCAATTTAAAAATAATTAAAATCATATATGTATATATTCTGAAATTTTAAAAATAATAAGTTTAAAATATTTTTTTAATATTAAATTTTTATTTAACACATCAAATAAATTGGAAAGTTATAAATTTATTTCGTAAACTTATTATGCTTAAAAAACAAAATTAAAATTCTTTATATTAAAAACTATATTAAAATAATACAACCTAAAATAATTTTTTTTTGACCTACATAGGTTTATACAATATAATATTTTAAATTTTAAAAAGTTATTATTTGCAAGATAAATTATATTTTAAATTTTAAATTAATTTATAAAACTATTTAAGGAAATAGAATAACAAATCCGCAATAAAAAAAAAGATGAGTAAAAATGCCACGTCATCAATTTAAAAAAATTTGTACACACAAAATTAAATCTGCAACACATCAACTAAATCTGTAACACTAGAATACTAGTTTTGTAATTTTTAAAGCCTTTTGCCAGTGTTACAGAGTTTTTCAAAATCTGCAACACATACAAAAAATCTGTAACACTGCGAATAAAATCTGCATAAACAATCCGCAAAATCTTGAAAAAACTGCAAAACCCAATAAATCTTCAACACTAGCGAAAAAATCTTCGAACTCAATTTTACAAAAACGAACAAATCCGCAAGTATACAAAAAAACTGCAACACATGGAACAAATCTGTTACACTACGAACTAATTTAGTAATTAAAAAAGTACATTTCCTTTGTCGCGGATTTATTTTAAATCCGCAACAAAGAAAGAAATCTGCGACACTTGCATTTAAATCCGTAACATCATTTCCGTAATTACACAAACAAATCCGCAACCACAAAAATATGCAACACGTGACTGCGGATTTAATTTCGCAGGGAAGGTGGTATTTTCGTAAATATTTGATTTTTTCGCTGACATGGAAAAAAAAATTAATGGCATTTCTGTAATTTTTTTTTCTTTCCAAATAATGATAGGGGTACTTTAGACAATAAAATCTTGAGAAACAAGGCCAAAAGATTAATCCTACTCTAATAATAACTATACTTTTTCATACTATATAAGTAATTTTCCCAAAAATAAAAAGCTTAGTTTCAAAAAGAAGTAAAATCCTAATGACTAAAGCTCAATCAATTGTCAACAGCGCCAAATTGATACTAAAATCTTCCGGTTCTTGCAATCAATTACCTCTTTTGGTCAACACATTCAATTGCCTCAAAATACTAGAAATAGTCATTATAGTATATTGAGGTTATCAAGCCAATGAGTTAAGTTTAGTGAACCAAGAATACATACAACTTAACAAGCTAAGCCAGTTCAGTTTCAAAGATGATTTTATAGTCTTGAGTGATCAATGAAAGCAAGAGCCATAAGAAAAGCAACAAAGAAAGAATAATTTCAGAATAACAATAAGAGAACAATAAAGAAATCTAAGTAAGAAGATAATAAAGATATAAAGAGAGTCTTAGGATGAGGTCAATGTATTAGAGTGAGCTAGAGATGATCTTGGGTGATAATCAACAATCACATAATGCTAATAATGGCTTAATGACCTTTAAACTAGCTAATCAGATTTCCATACTCTTAGCTCTATGCTAATCTTGAAACAATCCAATTCCCGATTTCTAATCACAAATTAGCATGCATTTAAACTCAATGAAACACCATCAAGCTTAATCCTTTAATCAAGAACACTAATTAAGATTAATCAATTTCCTAAGCACTAATCCCTTTGATAAATAGTTAATCAAGAACAATCTTTCAATTGTGACTAAGAAACAATAAATCGTTCAAATCAAGTTCCTAAAAACGATAAGCACCGTAGACATCAATTTCATTGAACACTTTATGGGCAACAAAAATCATATAGTCTAAATCATCAATTTCTTGAAAATCTAACATTTATCACATGTTATAAGAGAATGATTAAAATAAATTAAGCATTAAGAACCCGAGATCATTCCTAATCTAACCCTAATCTACCTCATCCATGAGATCCAAAATGACTACTCACTAATCATGTCATTTCCCAAAAAAGCGTAGATATTATATGAGAAAACATTAATAGAAAGATAAATAAAAAAGGTATTAACAAGATAGAATTATAAATTGCATTAAAAGATTAACTTGTGTTTACAAACATATTAGATCTAAGAGGTAAAGAAATACTTAAGAGAAGAGAAATTGGCTAAATATTAGTTCTCAATACACATTTATTTGCAAAGGGTTAAGCTGGTCATTTTGCAGGTGAAGGAGGAGGCATCGGGCGTGGAGCGGTCAATGGGCGCACATTGGGCTAGTGGCATCAAACGTGGAGTGGTCGATGGCTGTTCATCAGAAATGGTGTATCCGATGCTCCTGATCCGGTGGCTAGGCATCGGGTGAAGGTCAGACGATGCACGCATCTGAGGAATTCTCTGGTTGTTGAGGGAATTGGCTCGTGAGGCTGTGCTACAGACTGTGATGAGATATCTCCCACAAATCGGCCATAAATCTTTAAATATATCTTCAAACGCCTTCAAATCCACTACATTGGAAGACTAAATCAATTTCCCACGACTTAAATTTGGAGTCTCAAAGTAAAATATCAAGGGATAGGCTTCATACGACTCAATCTTTCAAGCCCCTCAGTTTAATCCTTTTATCACCATTTTATTTTTAATCACTCAATTGGCCTCCAAACTCCTCCAATGGTTCAAGGATCAACCCGAACATTAAGAACTCTCCAAAGAACCTAAAAAGACTCAAAAACATACCAAAACATGCAAAACTCTATTCTAGATTCACTTAGTCCTAAATCAATTATTTCAAAAGAAAATGTCTAAGAATGAATGCAAAAGACATGAAACTATGAAAATAATGATTCTAAATCATGCTAAAATATGGAAGCATCCTTTTAAAAGTATTAACATTTGGTTTCTTTAGGAAAACCAATGAAGTAGCATTTATCAGATTTAAGTCCGAGCTTATCGGTAAGCATTCGTTTAACATAAGCATCACAACCTTAATTTTTCAGAAAAGAAAAATTCAAAACTCTTCCAGTTCACATCTCATATGGTTTATTTTCAAATAGTTTTGATGGACATCTGTTTAGCGTAAACACAAACGTTTCTAGGGCATATCCCCAAAAGGATACTGGAAGATCTACATAACACATCATTGATCGAACCATATCTAATAAAGTTTGATTTCTACTTTTGGAAACACCATTCAACTGAGGTGTTCCTGGATGAGTTGTGAAATTCCACATTCTCCCAGATGATCAATGAAAGTTTGGCTCAGATCTTCATCACCTGATCAGATCTAAGAGCCTTAATTGTTTTGCCAAGCTGGTTTTGTAGTTCATTCTGAAATGCTTTGAACTTTTCAAAAGATTCTAATTTATGTTACATTAGATAAACATAACCATATATACCAAAGTCATCAGTAAAAGTTATGAAGTACTAGTAATTTTCTCTAGCAGTTATGCTCATTGCACATATATCAGTATATATAAGTTTTACAAGTTTTTAGCTCTTTCACTATGTCAAGCAAAAAAAGCCTTAATCATTTTTACAAATATAATAAACAAGATTTGAATTTCTCATATGATTCATAATCAAATGAGCTCAAAAGCCCATCACTATGAAGATTTTGAATGCACTTCTCATTTATGTGGCCCAAACGGCAATGCCAAAGAAAAATTTGATTTGTATCATTTGACTTGAATCTTGATACTAATGTTATAGATAGGCACACTTTGGTTTATAACATAAAGTCCATTCTCTAATAGACCGCTACCATAAAAGATATCATCATAATCAAATAAGCAACACTAGTTTTTAACTGGATAGTTAAAAACAGATATCATTCTAAATCCAAACAAGGAACAGAAATAATATTTCTACTTATAACAAGTACATAGTATCAATTCTTAAGTTCTAAAACCATGCCTGAAGGGAAAGATAAATGAAATGTTACGACAGTTAATGCTTCAAATCTTGCTCCATTTCCAACGCGCATGTCCACATGTCTTTTCTCAAAAGTTCTACATTTGCTTAGGCCAGACATATTTGTACAAATATGAGCACCACAACTGGTATCCAATACCAAAGAAGCATATACATAAATAGCAACATTTACTTCTATGCGAATATGAAGTATCAAAATCTTCTTCTGCTTCTTCTTCAGATCTTCCAAGTATTTCTTTCAGTTTCTTTTCCAATGCATAGAACCATTTTAATAATAGCACTTATCAACATCGAAAGGACCATGCTTAAACTTAGGGGCATGGTTAGAATCGTTTGAATTTTCAATCGATTTATCTTGCCATATCCTTCTTAAAATTGTTACTTAAATTTTTTACCCATTTGTACCATAAGGACATTTGGGATGTCCTTCTTAATATTAGGTTCAAAAGTTTTGAGCATCCCATGTAGCTCAGTCAAAGTTTTTGTCAAGTTTTTCATGTTATAGTTCATAACATTGATCATAGCTTGATGACAATGATTGTATGATGAGATCAGTAGCCAACTCTTGGCTGATAGGAAAATCAAGTTTTGCCAGGTTATCAATATAACCATCATATTAATGACATATGGGCTAATTGGACCATCTTTTGGTAGCTTACACACGATGAAAGTCTTAATGGTTTGGTATCTATCAGTTCGTGCTTGCTCCTGAAACATTCTTTTTAGTGATCATGTCAATTGGATAGTTAATGGAGGGTAAGATAGCTTGTAGCTCAATCTAGGGATTCAAATGAATCACTAGAGACCTAGTTCTTGAAAAAGATGAATTTAATCAAATCTTACTCAAGGGAAAAGAGAGTCTCTTTTTTATTGTTTATCAAAGTGTGTCCTACAATGACATAATATGAGTTCTATATAGGACTCTAAAACACCAAAAAAAAAAGAGAAATCAAAATAGAAGTACAAGTAGAAAAGCATTTTGAATACTAGAAGAGTAACCAAAATAGAAATAGATATAAGAAAGCAATTTGGATACTTAAGTAGAAACCAAATTGAGAATGACTTGTGGCTTCTAGAATGGTGCTACATCAGGTCTCTCGGGGTGAGAAGGATTCGTCCGCGAATCGAAAGGTGGATCAACAGGTAGATAACGAGATAGATACTTGACATTGAAGACGTCAGAAGTAGTAATCTCTGGAGGAAGACAGAGACGATAAGCATTATCATTAATGCGTTCGAGAACCTCCAATGGACCAATTTTCTTAGCTTTGAGTTTGTTGTAAGCACGAGCTGGCATACGATCACGTGTAAGTACAGCCCAAACAAGGTCGCCTACTTCAAAGACAAGCCGCCGGCGGTGTGCATCAGCGGCTGTTTTATACTTTGTCACAGAAGCTTCTAAGTTGGTCTTTGTCTGTTCATGAGTCTCGGTAATTTGTTCTATAAAAGTTTCAGCACCGCCATGTAGACGCATACGGTCTGGAAGAGAAGATAAGTCTGGTGGCGCACGAGGAACTACACCGTAGATGACCTGGAACGGACTAAAACGGGAGCTTCGATTTACGGCATGATTGTCAGCAAATTCTGCTTGTGGAAGCTTTGAATCCCATGATTTGATAGAAGTTCCCACCAAACAACGTAATAGGTTTCCCAAAGAACGATTAGTGACCTCTGTTTGCCCATCGGTTTGAGGATGATAAGCAGAGCTCGTATCGAGGCTTGTGTCAAGAAGTTTCCACAAATATCGCCAAAAATGACCAAGAAAACATGAATCTCGATCTGAAACGATGGAAAATGGCAAACCGTGCAAGCGATATATCTCACGGAAAAACAAAGTTGCAACTTGAACTGCATCAGTGGTACGTTTGCATGGAATGAAATGAACCATCTTGGAGAAACGATCGACGATGACAAAGATGGAGTCAAACCATTTTTGTGTTCTTGGAAGACCCATCACAAAATCCATACTTATGTCAGTCCATGGTTGTGTCAGAATGGGTAAAGGAAGATACAAACCGGCGTTGGATGCTTGTCCCTTTAATTTCTGACAAGTAACACATCGTTCAACAAATCTTTCGACATCAAGACGAAGTGACTGCCAAAAATAAGATGAAGAAACAAGGTGTAATGTGCGATCTCGACCAATATGTCCTTCGTTATGCAACTAAGAAATTAGTTGTAAACAAAGACTGCAATCAGGTATGCAAAGACGGTTTTCCCGAAACAAGAACCCATCGTGAAGAGCGTAAGGAAATGATGAACCAGCAGTCACAGCAGTCCATATCGGACCAAAATAAGGGTCGGTGGGATACATATCTGCAAAGGTGGAAAATCTAGGAACTGAAACGTGAAGTATAGATAGCAAAGAGTGACGACGACTCAGAGCGTCTGCAACCCAATTACTAACACCAGAAGTGTGTTTGATCACAAACGTAAATTGTTGGAGGTATGCTATCCAAGAAGCATGGCGAGATGAAACCTTGTCTTGAGTACTGAGATGTTTAAACGCGTCATGGTCGGTGTAAAGGACAAATTCCTTGTGAAACAAGTAATATCGCCAATGCTTTATCGCCTGTACGACTGCATAAAACTGATATCATATGTACTATAGCGAAAACGAGCACCTAAGATTTTTTCACTGAAGAATGCGATAGGTCGATTACGCTGACTAAGCACTGCACCGATTCCCGTTTTGGAGGCGTCACAATGGATCTCAAAGACTAAATTAAAGTCCGGGAGAGCCAAAATTGGAGCGGAGCTTAACTTCTCTTTGATGACATTAAAAGCGTTGGTCGCAGCAGGTTTCCAATTGATGGTGCCATCGCGAATGCAGTTTGTGAGAGGAGCCATAATGGCGCTAAAATGGGGAACGAAACGGCGGTAGAAAGATGTGAGTCCATGAAAACTGCGTGCTTCAGATATCGTTGTAGGCTCCGGCCATGACTGAATGGCAGATACTTTTGTAGAATCTGTTGGGAATGTCCTGAAATCTACTGTACTATCTCTAGAAAGTATGATAAGTGTCGAGATCAGACATAAGTCATAAATACTGGGTGATCATGATGACTTGCTAGAGTCCGCTCTTGATCTATGAGTTTAGGACTTATTACCAGTATTGTATGATCCCAAAGGGTCACACACCATAGCTAACGGGAAAGTTAAATGGAATTAATACGGTAAGATGCAAGGCATTTACTGTATTTGTACAGAGAATTGGGCCAGACAAAATACAGTTATTTTGTCTGATTTGGGTCTTGGGCCCAAAAGCCTAATAGGCCATTAGTTTAATCACTTGGGCCCATATAAGGAAGAGGACAGGCGCCAGGCGCCAGTAAGCCTTGCAGTCTGCGATTTTTATTAGGTCTGGCCGTCCTCTCTCTCTCTGTGATTCCAACTTTGGTCTAGCAGCCTGATCCAGTAGCTTGTAAGCGTGTGGATACCTAGGAGGAGCCGGTAATCATCAGCTCTTGCAGATCTCGATATTCCTTTGATCAATCCGCTGCAATCACAAGGTAATGAATCTGATCTGTTTGTGATTCAACTGCAAATCACCTAGATCCTAGTTGATTATGTACTAGGTTGTAATCTAATGAATTAAACCATGAATAACACACATAATCCAACAGTGGTATCAGAGCCTAGGTCGTTAGGTTTTTGCTTTTTGGATCATACTAGGTTGTTTATTAGTTTGATGAATCGATTTTAATGAGTAAAATTGATTGAAACTTTGAAAACCTAGAAATAATAATTCGATTTGAAAGCTTGATGATTAAAAGTCGATATCGTCTTATTCGTTAACTTTGCTGTTGACATTGCTTTATAATCGTGATCATAAGACAATCACTTTTGACAATCGTTATCATAGGTCAAAATCGATTGTTCTTTTGTGTTTGTCATGATCGTTTAGTGAGTGTCATAATCGAATGTTGAATTTCGAATTGGAAAATTAATTATCATGCGATGTGGAATAGGTCAAAATCATTTGTTGTCTTTTGTCGTAATCGATTGTTGATTTAATGATTTGTTAAGGTTTGTTAAGAATCATGATTTTTGTCTTATGTGAATGACATATTCGCTTGTTGACTTTGTTGTAATCGATAACAAGAATCGATTGTTGGATTGAATTAATTGCAATATCGTTTTTATCTTTTGTTTATGTCATAATCGATGTTGACTTTGTATTATGATCACTAGCATGAAACGATAATGGTAAATTCAATTATTGAATCGCTTTTGTTAAGATTAGTTAGGTTTGTTAAGATTGAGAATCGTTTTGTCAAATTCAATTTTTGAAAAGTCAAAGTCAATTGTTGAATTGGAATAAGGACAAAATTGTTTTGTCTTTAATGTATGAATCAATTAATTATTTGAATAATTGTGGTTCAAGCGGTTAACCCAAATCGCGGTTTGCTGGAAATTATTTTATACAATTGGTATTATTTAATTTCTGGTTAAACCGGATTTAAATTCAAAAAAAAAAAATTGAATTTTAACCTAAACCGAAGGCTGGTCTAAGTTTGATTTGGTTGGACCAAATAATTTAGAGCTGGTCTGGTTTAGTAAATAACCAGTTGGATTTAGTAGTTAATTTGGTCTTGGACCAGAATTAATGAACCGACTCGGTTATGTCAAATTATTGGGCCAATTGGAATTCTGTGGTCTTGGGCCAAGAATTGGGCCTATAATTTGTGACCCAACCGAAAACTTTAATAAAATATTAAATTAGAAATTTCTATTTTAGTATGTTTCTAAATTTAGATAGTTTCTAAAATAAGTAAGTTTCCCAAAATAGTAATCTTCTATTTTTGGAAAGAAAACCTAAAATCCTCAAAAACAATATCAAGCTTGGATGTCTTGCCCAATCTTGTCAGCTACTTAACACTTATTCAATTACAGATATGGCTTACAGTGTGAGGTGTCTGTTTTTGCGTAAGTAAAGTAGTATATAGTCACTAATTTCATTGGGAGTCCCAGACTTTAGTGATTATTTGGCTGTAAGAGATTGGTTTCCTTGACTGGGCCATCGGGAGTCCCGGGCCTTGAGACATCTAGTGTATTGGGCCTTGGGCCCAATTCACAACCGAGAGTTATTGGATATAACTAGTTGTGTGTATGCTTACCAAGTAAAGCTACTTCTGGGTGACGGCCAGTGGCCCACTTTGGATGTAGCTGAACATGGGTCTCGGAATCATTGCATTCTTATGAGGTTAAACAAAGAAATTTTGAATGCAATGCGAGTTTTCTTATAAGTTATTAAGATTACTCTTTTATGAACTAAATAACTAAAACTCTATTTATCTCTAAATTTCAGTTATGAATAGCACAAACAATCAAAACACTTTCTCGATCCGGTCTGTCCTTGAGAAGGACAAACTGAATGGATCAAATTTCTTGACTTGGTCGCGGAACCTGAGGCTAGTCCTCAGGCAGGAGAGAAAGGACTATGTCCTTGAGAAAGCTCTCCCCGAGAGGATCGGGTCCAATGCCTCTCATGCAGTATATGATGCTTGGAATAAGCATTATAATGATGCGGTAGATGTGCGTGGTATGATATTGGCTACCATGGACTCAGATTTGCTGAAGCAATATGAGAACATGGAGTCGCCAATAGAGATGATCAGCAGCCTGAAATTGAAATTTCAGGAGCAGGTAAGAGTGGAGAGATACCAGTTGGTTAAGTCTCTCACTAGCTGCAAGCTACCAAATGATCATCCAGTGAGTCCTCATGTCAGTAAAATGATGGGTTACATTGATAACCTGAGGAAACTGGATTATCCAGTTAGCCAAGAATTGGCAACTGAGATCATTTTGCAGTCACTGCCGTCAAGCTATGATAAGTTCAAAAGGAACTATATCAAGAAAGGCTTAACGAAGACGCTGACTGAACTGCATGATATGCTCAAGACAGTTGAGCCAAACGTGAAGAGTACCCTGTATAATCTCATAATGGAGAAGGGTAGGTTTACTAAACCTAGTGCTGACAAGGGTGAAGACAAAGTTGTCCAGATTTTGAATCATGGAAAGCGTGTGTCTTCTGAGCCCGAGTCAGATACATCTTACGTTGGTAAGTGCTGCTACTGTAAAGAGATTGGGCATTGGAAGAGAGATTGCATTAAATTCATGGAAGATTATGAGGAGTTGAAGTTGATGTATGAGACTACTTCCTCAGGTATTCATGTTATTACTTCAAGTTCTACCTTATAGGTATTGGATACTAGTTGTGGCACTGATATTTGTTATAATATGCAGAGCCTAAGCAAAAGTAGAACGTTGAAGGAAGGACAAGTGGAACTGCGAGTCTGGAAGGAGCTATAGATGCTGCCTCAGCCGTAGGGCTTTCACTTGTAGATGCCTTTGAGGCTTGGTTTTGTATTAAGTAATTGCTACAATGTACCTGCTTTAAGCAGAGTTGTCTTTCATTTTCTTGTAAGAATTTGAATGTTTTTCATTTTGATAAAAGACAAGTTTTGTTCTTTTGATCTCAATGAAATATTAATTGTAGCACCCTATTCAAGGAATGGGTTTTATATCTTAAACCAAAGAGTGCCTAAATGTAACATAAATACCGAATTGGTTTAAATCTGATGAATTAAACCTGATTTTTCTTGGCATAAATATTTTGGTCACATAGAGTGAGTAGGATTCAGAAATCCCATAGTTATGGACTTTTGGGCTCATTTGATTGGATATCTTATGAGACTTGAATTCTGCTTACTGGACCAAAAGACAAAGGGCCCATCTTAGCCGAGCTAGAGAAAGGCCCAAAGGCTTATTAGACCTTGAACATACTCATGTATGTGGCCCGATGAGCAGTAATGCCAGAAAAAAAAAATTTCATGTACTTCATTATCTTCACTGATTACTTCAGTGAGTATGACTGTGTTCATTTGATGAGACACGAGTCAGAATTCTTTGAAATGGTCGAAAGAGTTCCAGAATGAGGTATAGAATCTGAGTGACAGAAGTATTGAGACTCTGGATTAGATCACGAGTGAGAATACTTAAGTCATTGATGGTGTGATCATCTAAATGAGTGTGAAGTCGTTTCACAGCTCATTTCTACTGAAAACCTGGAGGTGTTTCTGTGAGAAAGAATCAGATCTTATTAGAAATGATTAAAGATGAGTCACACGAATCTTCCATGATATTCTTTAAGAATAACGCTCTAGAAATATCTAAGTTTACGCTGAAATAGTTCCACCAATATCAGTTGAAAGACACCACATAAATGTGGACTGGAAATGATCCAAATTCGTCTTTACTGAGTATTTGTAGTTGAGCTACTTCGCTGGTTGTCCTAGGGAAACCAAGGCTTGTTACTTTTTACGTCCATTCCGAAAACGAAGTTAGGTTGTTCGGAATTCTGTTTTCTAAAAGGAAAGTTGCTTTCCAAGAAGAACAGTGGGAGTAAAAGTATAACTCGAAAAAATTCGAGAAATACAGGAGGCTGCTCAACCTGTTGAGGGAGAGCAGCGGATGGATTTACAGATTTATGTAGAATCTACACCTGTAGAGCCTGAAGTTCGCAGATCTGAATGAATCCGAGAGTGATTTCTCGTGATTAGTTGCCATGATCTGATGATCATTGAAAGTGACGAACCTGCGAAATTCAAAGAAGCGAAAGTGAGCCCGGACTCCGAAAAATTACACTGTGTGTAAGTTAGCTTCATCGATCCATTCATGGATGGAAGCAAACATATCGGAGTTGGAATCTTCGTTCTGTTGAAGTAGTCAAGGTTTTGACTTGAACAGGAACGAAGTGGAACTGTGCGTTTACTAATAGATAAGTGGGAGCGATGTTGCATTTCTCATAGTGTATGTCGATGACATACTGATTCTCGGAAATAACGTTCCAATGCTGCAGTCGGTAAAGGACTGGCTTGGGAGTTGGTTTTATGATTGACATGGGTAAAGCCACGTATGTTCTTGGATTTTGGATCTAAAGATAGAGATCCAAAAGAGCTGGTAGGACAAAGTCAGGATCCTACACGTTTTCAGCATTCCAAGAAGGGTTTTATGCCAATGTCACATGGCATTACGTTAAGCAAGAAACAGTGTCCTACGATAACTGATGAGCTTGAGTGCATGGATGAGATTCCATATGCGTCGGCAATTGGATCTATCATGTATGCCATGACACGTACTTGTTTTGATGTTGCTTTAATGTTAAGCAAGACAAGTAAAGACCAGTCAAATCCAGCAAAGAATCACTGGATAGACGTAATGAATATCCTCAAGTATTTGGAAAATACTTAGGATAAGTTCTTGATTTACGGAGAAAGTGAGGTGCTACAAGTCGGTAGAGTCTGAAAGGCAAGTTTCCAACAGACAAAGATGATTTCCGGTCACAGTCCGGTTATATCTTGTGTCTGTCTGGCGGTGCAAGGCATTGTTGCTGACTCCATGACTTAAGCTGAACATTTCGCAGCTTGGGTAGCGGCGAAAGAGGTTGTTTGGAAAGAAGAGTTCATCACTGAACTTGATGTGATCCCCAGCATAGATGAGGCTAGCTGCACATCAGAGGTCCAAACACCTTGAGGGTAGGTATAACCTATTCCGTGAGATAAATGACAGAGGTGTTAAGTAGATCAGCAAGTTTCAACGAATGAGAACGTTGCTAATCTATTAACGAAGCCACTCCTTAGGCCTAAGCACGAGTCGCGGACTGTAGCTGTAGGATATGTGAAATTAAGATGTAGTCTTAATTTCAGTGGAAGTTTGTAAAGGGCTTTATTTAGTTGTTTTGAAAGGCTCATGTAAACATAATATTTTATGTTTATGAAATTTATGATTTCTGGATTATTTTAACTGTGATATAAATAATCGTTCCAAAATGATTCATGTCATTATATATGGGCCATCGAAGTACATGAGTAGACTTGATCCTGAAACCCCATATTTAACGAAATGACATAAATCATAGTGTCCATAGTCGAAGGTTGTTGAAATTGGAACACCAACAACCACTTGAGACTAGATTGTGTTGAGACTTATGACCAAGTTTCGAGGGGTCATAGATGCGCGGCATCAAAGTCGACATATAGGTATATGTAGGGGAGCATATGACCGGACATGGCCCGCTGATGAGAACTCTACAAGATATTAATATCTGTGTCATAAGAGGTTCTCATATACGACTATAGAGTATAGTCCTTAGACCTGAGTTCGCATGCATGTGGCTGCACATGGATTGATACACTTTGATCATTGTCTAACGCTGTTTCGTAACTGGGAGCTATAAGGACCTTGGTTGGGTGTATTATAAAGTGTGTAGTTCATAGTGATGGAACAAGATGGGATTTGTCCCTGCCGTTTAACGGAGGTAATATCTCTAGGCCAATCGGAGACTTGATAGCTGGTAAGAGAGTGGCCACTCCCAAACGGACTTGCCCAAGTCGTTTGCATTGTCAGTATCAAATCTGGTCCGATGAACATGGTCTGGCTATATAAGGATGACACGCATCTTGCCTTATGCCAGATCGAGATATTGAGACAAAAGGATTAGGGAATGTAGGATTCCAGTACAAGTGGAAGATTGTTGGGAATGTCCTGAAATCTACTGTACTATCTCTAGAAAGTATGATAAGTGTCGAGATCAGACATAAGTCATAAATACTGGGTGATCATGATGACTTGCTAGAGTCCGCTCTTGATCTATGAGTTTAGGACTTATTACCAGTATTGTATGATCCCAAAGGGTCACACACCATAGCTAACGGGAAAGTTAAATGGAATTAATACGGTAAGATGCAAGGCATTTACTGTATTTGTACAGAGAATTGGGCCAGACAAAATACAGTTATTTTGTCTGATTTGGGTCTTGGGCCCAAAAGCCTAATAGGCCATTAGTTTAATCACTTGGGCCCATATAAGGAAGAGGACAGGCGCCAGGCGCCAGTAAGCCTTGCAGTCTGCGATTTTTATTAGGTCTGGCCGTCCTCTCTCTCTCTGTGATTCCAACTTTGGTCTAGCAGCCTGATCCAGTAGCTTGTAAGCGTGTGGATACCTAGGAGGAGCCGGTAATCATCAGCTCTTGCAGATCTCGATATTCCTTTGATCAATCCGCTGCAATCACAAGTAATGAATCTGATCTGTTTGTGATTCAACTGCAAATCACCTAGATCCTAGTTGATTATGTGCTAGGTTGTAATCTGATGAATTAAACCATGAATAACACACATAATCCAACAGAATCAACAGCAAGACCATCGACAGAGACAATATACCCCAAAAAGTGTACTTAAGGAGATCCAAAGGCGCACTTCTTTAAGGTAGCGAAACGTTTGTCACGACGTAAGACAAGTAGGACCTCTCATAAGTGTGAAAGATGATCTTTAAGATTCATGCTGAAGATCAAAATATCGTTGAAGTATACAACAACAAATTTCCTAATAAAAGGTCGTAAAGCTTGATTCATGACACGCATAAAGGTGCTTGGTGCATTAGACAATCCGAAGGGCATCACCATCCATTCAAAAAGACCTTCAGGTGTTTTAAAGACTGTCTTCCATTCGTCTCCCTGGCGAATGCGGATTTGATGATATCCGCTCTTTAGATCCAGTTTAGAGAAAACACGTGCTATGCCGATTTGATCAAGTAGGTCATCCAAGCGAGGAATCGGAAATCGATAACGGACAGTGATTTTGTTCACGGCACGACTATCAATACACATACGCCATGAGCCATCTTTTTGGGGATTAGTAATGCTGGTACAGCTCAAGGGCTCATGCTTTCACGCAAAAATCCCTTAGAAACTAATTCTTCAACTTGCTTACGAAGCTCTTCATGTTCAGTGGGACTCATTCGGTAATGAGGACGATTGGGGAGAGTTTCATCAGGAACCAAATTAATTTGGTGTTGAATATCACGCAAAGGAGGCAGTCCAGAAGGTAGATCATCAGCGAAGACATCCGTGAATTCCTGGAGAAGCGCTGAAAATTCAGGTCGGCTGTCATGATTACTTGGTGAAAAGGATGGTGTTGCGGTAAGGATGAACACAATGCCTTCTTCACGCATCGCAGTTTCAAACGGCCTCTTATGTAGCAACAAGAGAGGGGCTGGTGTCGAAGATGGGAGTGATGGTAGCGATGGTTTGAGCGTAAAGCTTCGTTCCTTTAACTTAAAGCTATATGTGTTGAGGAAACCATCATGTTGGACTTTACTGTCAAATTCCCAAGGACGACCAAGTAATAAGTGGCAAGCATCCATAGGAACCACATCACAATAAACTTGATCACGATATGCTTCACCAATCGAGAATGTGACCAAGGCGCGTCGGGTAACACGTATATCATTGGTGTGTTCTAACCATGCGAGTTTGTATGGAGCAGGGTGTTGTTCATCTTTGAGAGACAGTTTTTGGACGGCGTCTGCAGCAATGATATTTTCACAACTCCCAAAGTCAATAATGAGCTTGCATACTTTTCCTTCAACTGTGCAACGTGAATGGAAAAGGTTGTTACGTTGAGGAAAATACGTCTGATGACGTGGTGCAAGAAAAGACCGACGTAACATCAATGAAACACATGTGTCAGCTTCTAATTCTTCTGGTGGCTCGTTGATGATGTTCTCATATTCCATTTCTACATCACAACCAGTGGAGTCAAGAAGTAACCCTCTTCGATTAAGGGTTGGACATGATGATTGACGATGACCAGGTTCACCGCAAGAGAAGCAACGAAGGGTGTCGGTTCGATTTTGGCGAGAATGGTAAAGGGGGACAACTGTTGTTTCCGGCGTGGCGTTGATTGGTGGAGTGGTGGTTGGAGGCGGATTAGTGGAATGGAAATTCTGTTGTTGTCGCGATCAACTCCATGGGGAGAAATTGGTTTTTGTTTGAGATTCCACAGTTAAGGCTTGTTGATGAGCTTCAGCGATCGTAAGATGATTGAACAAATTCAATGTATGCTGAATTTGTTGACGTGATCCACCGACGAAACGGCCTACGATCTGACTTTTAGAATCTTGAAGATCAATCCGATTCAATAGCAAGAAAAATTCTGTGGCATATTCGTCAACTGAACGGTTACCTTGTCGTAAGTTTTGCAATCGTTGGAACATAATCTGATCATAGTTGTATGGTAAAAACGTCTTACGCAGATGCTTCTTTAATTTTTCCCATGACATGATCTTTGGCTTGCCCAGACGAGCACGAGAGGCCTTGATTTGAGTCCACCAAGCAGCTGCTCTATTGCGAAAACGCATCGCAATAACAGGGACACAACGTTCTAGTGGAACATGTTTGAACTCCAAAATTTCTTCAACCGTCACGATCTAATCAAGTAACTCTTCTGCTGCTTGACGGCCATGAAATTCTGGGATTTCAAATTTGAAGCTTTGTTCCCAACGCCAATCTTCATTTTGTGGTAAAACATGATTTGGTCTGAGGACGGCAAATGGATTTTCTTCATTATCGGAATCATCTTCTTGCTGTTCTTCTTGGTTTACAGGAGGGAGTTGAACATGATGTGTGATACCCCGTATCAAAAATACGGTCAACGGGCAGCAGAAAGTCAACCAGGGGTAAAATCGTCATTTTACCTAAGTCAGGGGTAAAATGGTAAAAAGTTCGAGACGGAAGTAGAGGCGGGCCAAATATTCTTATGTTTTAACATAATGAATGTTTACAAGACCAGAATTGGAGGAATCGGAGTAGAAAAGTGTTTTTCGGCTTGTCGGGATGGAAACCGACTAAACCGAAGAAACTTTGAAAATTCATAACCGGAGCTGCGTAATCCCGAATGGAGTGATTCAAAATGCTAAATTCACCAAATAGCATGAAGAATCTTATTCTGTCAGTTTAAGAATTTATGGGAACCTTCGGAGCTGTTTTAAAATATTAAACCGAGAAACCGCAAAACTGAGCTTTAGGAAGAGTGGGATTATTGGTGGGATTAGGGATGGATTAAGTGATGTTTTGGCAAAACAATTGCCCAGAAGGACACTTGTTACCTCCCCATGGCGCCATCATTGCTTGGTGAGGTGTCAAGCATGCCAAGATTCATTGAATCTCCTTGCATGCATGCAAAACCATCCCATCCAATTCAATGAACCACCAAACACTCTCCTCTCTACTCTCTCCCAAGCTCTCTCGCTCTCTCTCTCTTTCTCTCTTGCCCAGAAACATCAATCCCTTGCTTGTGTTCTTGTTGTTCTTGAGTGTTCTTGAAGTTCTTCAAGAAAGTCTTGCATGTTCATCTCATCTTGATGAACAAGTAAGCTTAGATCTTCTTCCTTGTTCACCAAATCTCTCCTCTCTCTCGGTCTCTCTGCTCTCTTTTCCACTCAAGAACATTCATCCAAATTCCCAGAAATTACAACCAATTCCCTTGCATATTCAAAGAGAGCTCAAGAACCCTAGTTTTGTTCATCAAACCTTGTTTTGCAGGAAATCCCATAACTTTCTTTCTATAAACCCAAATTCAGATCTGCAAAGCCCTAAGGCTTCATCTTGATCTCCTCTACCTTTTCCAGCCAGTCGCCGCCATTGTAGTCGCCGGAGATCGCCGGAAAACCGCCGTGAGCAACCGCCTTCCTAGGGTTTGTAGGATCTCATCTTTTATTCAATGTTTTTAGCTATTTTGATATTGGAAATGAATAGATCTAGTGTTGGTGATCAGTTTGATAGGTGTTTTTCTGTTGTTAACCGCCGGAAAAGCCCTCATCGCCGCCGGTGAACTCTCCTCCGCCGGAGTCAACGCCGGAGAGGCGCCGCCGGTGAAGCCCTCCGCCGCCAAACGCCAGCCGATTCTTCAGAGAGTCCATTGGTACAGTTGGTTTGGTTATTGGAGTTGGTTTGAGGTTTGATTAAACCGGGTCAAAGGGGTGTTGAACCGGTCAACGGTTTAACCCTAAACCGGTTTAGTCAAACCGGTTGATTAGGGTAATTGAATCGGTTTGGTTTGGTTATGTGATTGTTGATTCTTGGTTCTGTGATTCAGGAGTGTTTGGAGGTTCGGGATTGGTATTGAGTATCTCGGGAATTCACATCCATGTTAACCGACGTTCCACGATTAGTTTTGTGAGTCGGCTCAAAAACTGGTAGTTAATTAAACCGGGAATCCTAAACCTAGTACTAAGTTGCATGCCCAATTAACTAATTTAAATAATAAATAGGAGATCATGAGACATTTAATAAATAAACGGATAAGACCAGTTAATCGTGATTAGGGTTTAGAATTAAAAAGGTTAACCGACTGTGTGCCGCTAGGTTGCTAGGAAAAGATTAATTGTTGCATTCATATAGACCGTGTGAATAGGACGATATATGCATATATAGTTATATAAGCACAATAATTAATAAACCTATGTACGGAAATTAAGACGATATTAACATATGAACTAAACCTTAACACACGTATAGAATATGAGTACGGGATTGGGGTTAGGATTAATAGCAGGGTTGGGTAACGAATGATTAAAGTTAAATAATAATGAGATATCGGGGAGTTAGTAAGTTACTAACTCTAAACCGACAGATCGAGAACGTTGTTAAAAGATACTTAGTATGGATTAATAAAACGTGATGTATGTTATGAGCCGTCTACGGGTTAACAATCCGCTAACCCAAGGTAGCGGACGAGAATGAGTTAAAAGACTTAGAACCCTAATAGGCCTGCTTGTGTGGTGTTTGTGTGATTGATTGTGATTGTGTGTTGTTGTGTGATTGTTGTTGTTGTGAGTTTCTGTGCAGGTTGTTAGACTGCTCGGTGTTGGGCCGAGCAGTTGTTGTGTGGACACTTGCTCCAGTCTCGGGACCGGGTAAGTTAGTGGTGCTGACTAGGTATCTTACCTAGTCAGAGCGGTGAGTTGGGTAGTGTAGTGGCTTGCGGAATGGTTGGGATTATTATTGTTGTTATTGATTGCGTGATCTGTGTTAGAGTCCCCGGAAGTCTGCGTTTCTACATTTCTGCACTAGGACTCTAGGGTGCGTTAGATTCCGCAAGCCTAGGTTTTGTTTACGTTCCGGTACTTCCGACCCGATTGGATCCTCGGGTTTGACCTAACCGGACCATGGTGGTTCCGGTTATGGTGTTAACCTATCGGGTGACGCTGGTAGGTGTGCGATTCGGAGAATACGGGGTCATGTCCTAGGGCCGGGTCGCATGGAAACTCAGGTTACATGGGGTAACAGGAGTCACCGCGTATCGATGTACAGAGAACGGTGTCCTATACGTGGGTCCTTGTGTGCACATATTGTAGGCGACGATGTAAACCAGTGGAAGTTACCGAGTTCGTATGGCCCAGTGTTGTTTTATTATCTTTCTTTCGTCGCGCGTAGATAGACTGAGTCCAATCGAGGACATGTGCCGCAGTGCCTTCGATTTCCTTAACTCTTTTATCTTGGCTATTGCTTGTGTGTGGGTTTATCACGACGTGGTAGCGCGTGATCGACCGCTTATTTCTGTTGATTGTTATTTTGGGTTTTGGGCGGGATTTTGTAGATTCTAGATAGCATAGCAGCCTTTAGTGGGGAGCCGATTCACTGGGTGATCTTAGATCGCTCATTAGACTCTTTTTGTGTTTTCAGGTTATCAGCGACGGACGTGGGAGGTCCTCGGTGTAGCTTCGGATTGCTTGTGACGTGTTTTGATTCGTGATTTTTGGATGTTTGATTTTCGGTTCGGCAGCTGCGCCTTTATGATTTTGATAGTTTATGTATTGTTGTTGACGATTGTTTGTAAAACCGTTAAACGTTGTATTCGATGTTTAACTACATAAAAATGAAATTGTTTCCCTGATATGAGGTTTACGTCCGAACCGACACAACTCGTTGAAGTAGTGCAAGTAGTACTGCTTGTACTATGGATACGAGGATAGCGGAGTCGAAGATCGATTGGTGCGAGCCTTTTGTCTCAAACCGAACTATCTTTGGCTTCGTCCTGTGGTGAACTTTTCCCATTCGACTTGCTCGTGTTCGATCGGTCATGTTCTTGTTTGATTGTTGATCGGTCAGCTCGACGGTCAGCGGAGAATGGGAAAGGGGCGTTACAGAAAGGTGGTATCAGAGCATGGTTCTGCATGGGTTTCGAAACGTTTCATTTTTTAGTGTTTTCCGTGTTTTATCGAGTCAAATGTGTCACGCAAGCAATCATTAGGAAACCGAGCCGCGTCCGTTAAACCCGGGGGATGGGATGGGAAATAGAATTTTTCGTATTAATCGTACTAACTCGTTTCGTGTTTTGGGTTGCAGACTTACAGCAGTGTGTCCCGGGCAGAATGGTTGGGTGTGTGTGTGTACGCTTCGAGTAGTCCCAGCGGATCAGTATGAGTCAGCAGGGATCAGTCGGTTCTGAGCAGGGTCAGGTAGAGCATGTTCAGGGATATCTAGCTTCGCCAGGCCATTCCCGAGGATCTCGTATGTCAGATCGTCCGCCAGTTCCGATACGACAGATGCAGGTTGCCAGAGCGGCACAGGTTGATTGGTCGCCCTTACCGGACCCATTGCCCGCACATATGGTAGATGATGCAGCTAGCCGAGACCCCCACGCCGGAGTGATGGGTTACCTGGGAGGAGCACATATTGAGTTGCAGTTACCTCCGCAGTGGCCCGAGCCAGTTGGACCACAGATGCTTGCAGCCTCAGATGCACCACCGATGTATCAGGCACCGTTTCTCTCGGCACCCGAGTTTCCCCCACCGCTGCGAGTGGAGGATTATCTGATGGACCCATTACCGTTTGGCTTTGACCTAGACATGGAGCCTGTAGACCCGGAGCAGCAACAGCAGTGGGAGCAGCAGGTAGGTGAGCAGGTCGCGATACTTCAGGATGTGTTAGATCAGCAGGTTGGGCCCCACCATCAGTTTGACCCGCGACCTGGATCTCCCCGTACCCCGTTTGATATGGATATGGCATCAGGATCTTCCGAGTCAGAGTTTGAGGCGGTTTCGCCTCCAGCTGAGGCGATAGAGGCACCACCGGCAGTACCAGAGAGCAGAGCATGCAGTGGATGTGGAGTACGGGATTTTCACTTGTGGTGGTGTCCGCGATCAGTTGACCCGCGCCTCCGGGAGCCATATCAGCCCTTACCTATAACAGGCCACTGTCCGTTATGTGGTCAGGAGGACCATGGAGAGATGACTTGCCCGACCGCTAGAGCAGGACTGTACATGCCAGATAGTGAGCCATACCGAGCATCTGTACCCGCGGACTATGGAGTTGGACCTAGCCACAGAGACCCCGAGCCCAGTCAGCTACCAGTCATTCTGATGCCGGCTATTCAGTCGCCCCAGCCCGAGCCAGTGAGGAGGTGCCAGTTATGCAGAGGTCAGGGTCATCTTGCCCCAAATTATTTCATGGATCCCCCGTCCGCGCCGACTTCGCCTTGTCAGTTGTGTGGAGGTTATGGGCACCCGGCATCTGCATGTTACCGAGGACCGCACTCAGCAGTCTGTTCAGTTTGTGGCCGCGCAGGTCACGACGCTTATCTCTGTCCGATCGCCGAGCCCCAGCACGTCGGAGCGCCATCGCGAGAGGCACACCCACCACACCCACCTGGCGCACCTGCCAGCGGATACTTCTGCGAGCCGTTTTGCCAGTGGTGTGGGGCATTTCGGTCTTGCTGGAGGCGTTAGGTTAGGATAGGTGTAGTTAGGCCAGGTAAGTCGGGGGCACTAACTCTATTTTTGTCTTGTAGATAGATCGGCGGATAGGCGACTTTGCGTGTCGTCTTTGACTTTCTGATGTACAGCGGCGTCGTACGGGTTTTTGGATATGATGACGGCTTTATGTAGGAACTCTGATCGTAACCATGTACTAAAAACTTTATAATGTATGATATATCGTTTTATGTATATGGTGGATGCAGAGTGTTCGGCTAATCATTTATAGTAGCATAGTGACTATTTGCATGACTGAGTTGATTCTGAAAGCAAATAGTTCATCGTGCGAAAACAAATGATGAGCGGAACTGACGACCGTTCATCATGACCAGAACTCGGACCGACGATGCATCCGACCGATCATTAGATTGCGTGATTGTTATGTGTGGTAATTGCGTGTTTTATCTCTTGCTTGATTGATTGATTGACTGTTCTGTTGTGCGGTAGACTGCGTAGTGTTAGTGTGCGTGGTTTGATAGATTGATCGTTTTGGGTCTTAGCGACCGTTAGATTATCGGTAATTCGAAAAGTTGAAGTGATTGATCGTTTTTCTTTGGTCTTGTTAGAAAGGTAAGTATCTAGTTTATTTTTAGTAGTATTTCGAGTTTATGAGCTGACTTGTGAACGGTTGAGTCCAACCGTCGATTCTCGAGAGAACGGACTTATAGGGTATTGTTATTTAATCACGAGTAACTGCTTGGTACGTGATTAGGTAACCATATTTTTTATAGGAAAGTGATATTGGGAATAGAGTGGAAATGTGATGTGAATTCGAGACCGAACCCGAACCCGAAAAATGAAATGAAGTGTCGAGACGTCGTAAGACAAGTAGACCGAACCGTGAAGCAGTGGTGAGTATCGTCAGTGGGAACGTGTCAGTTTAGTTAGAAAGAGTTGAGAAGTAAGATGAGTTGGCAAAGAGATTTGGGCGGAAGGATTAGTGAAGTTGTTGGGATCAGACAGGCGGAACCAGATGATCAGATTCTTGAAGAGTGTCCCAGAAGGAAGAAGGAAGGACGTCATCAGAAAATATGGAGGTCGAAGCTAAGTGGGGAAGCCTTACGGAGAGTCAAGACGAAGGAAATTCCAGGAAGTGCGTGTAAGAAGCGAGTCAGAGAGATTTAAGTAGTGATGGGTGTCAGCAGAATGCGGCAGGAATCAAGGACGGAAGCGTCATAAGGAAGTGTCAGAGCAACTTACAGGGTTTGGGAACCGATTTGAAGTCTGTAAGTGACGGAGAATTCGGGGATCGAATTCCTGTAAGTGGGGAAGAATGTGATACCCCGTATCAAAAATACGGTCAACGGGCAGCAGAAAGTCAACCAGGGGTAAAATCGTCATTTTACCTAAGTCATGGGTAAAATGGTAAAAAGTTCGAGATGGAAGTAGAGGCGGGCCAAATATTCTTATTTTTTAACATAATTAATGTTTACAAGACCAGAATTGGAGGAATCGGAGTAGAAAAGTGTTTTTCGGCTTGTCGGGATGGAAACCGACTAAACCGAAGAAACTTTGAAAATTCATAACCGGATCTGCGTAATCCCGAATGGAGTGATTCAAAATGCTAAATTCACCAAATAGCATGAAGAATCTTATTCTGTCAGTTTAAGAATTTATGGGAACCTGCGGAGCTGTTTTAAAATATTAAACCGAGAAACCGGAAAACCGAGCTTTAGGAAGAGTGGGATTATTGGTGGGATTAGGGATGGATTAAGTTATGTTTTGGCAACAAAATTGCCCAGAAGTACACTTGTTAACTCCCCATGGCGCCACCATTGCTTGGTGAGGTGTCAAGCATGCCAAGATTCATTGAATCTCCTTGCATGCATGCAAAACCATCCCATCCAATTCAATGAACCACCAAACACTCTCCTCTCTACTCTCTCCCAAGCTCTCTCGCTCTCTCTCTTTCTCTCCTGCCCAGAAACATCAATCCCTTGCTTGTGTTCTTGTTGTTCTTGAGTGTTCTTGAAGTTCTTCAAGAAAGTCTTGCATGTTCATCTCATCTTGATGAACAAGTAAGCTTAGATCTTCTTCCTTGTTCACCAAATCTCTCCTCTCTCTCGGTCTCTCTGCTCTCTTTTCCACTCAAGAACATTCATCCAAATTCCCAGAAAATACAACCAATTCCCTTGCATATTCAAAGAGAGCTCAAGAACCCTAGTTTTGTTCATCAAACCTTGTTTTGCAGGAAATCCCATAACTTTCTTTCTATAAACCCAAATTCAGATCTGCAAAGCCCTATGGCTTCATCTTGATCTCCTCTACCTCTATCCAGCCAGTCGCCGCCGTTGTAGTCGCCGGAGATTGCCGGAAAACCGCCGTGAGCAACCGCCTTCCTAGGGTTTGTAGGATCTCATCTTTTATTCAATGTTTTTAGCTATTTTGAGATTGGAAATGAATAGATCTGGTGTTGGTGATCAGTTTGATTGGTGTTTTGCTGTTTTTAACAGCCGGAAAAGCCCTCATCACCGCCGGTCAACTCTCCTCCGCCGGAGTCAACGCCGGAGAGTCGCCGCCGGTGAAGCCCTCCGCCGCCTAACGCCAGCCGATTCTTCAGAGAGTCCATTGGTACAGTTGGTTTGGTTATTGGAGTTGGTTTGAGGTTTGATTAAACCGGGTCAAAGGGGTGTTGAACCGGTCAACGGTTTAACCCTAAACCGGTTTTAGTCAAACCGGTTGATTAGGGTAATTGAATCGGTTTGGTTTGGTTCTGTGATTGTTGATTCTTGGTTCTGTGATTCAGGAGTGTTCGGAGGTTCGGGATTGGTATTGAGTATCTCGGGAATTCACATCCATGTTAACCGAAGTTCCGCGATTAGTTCTGTGAGTCGGCTCAAAAACTCGTAGTTAATTAAACTGGGAATCCTAAACCTAGTACTAAGTTGCATGCCCAATTAACTAATTTAAATAATAAATAAGAGATCATGAGACATTTAATAAATAAACGGATAAGACCAGTTAATCGTGATTAGGGTTTAGAATTAAAAAGGTTAACCGACTGTGTGCCGCTAGGTTGCTAGGAAAAGATTGATTGTTGCATTCATATAGACCGTGTGAATAGGACGATATATGCATATATAGTTATATAAGCACAATAATTAATGAACCTATGTACGGAAATTAAGACGATATTAACATATGAACTAAACCTTAACACACGTATAGAATATGAGTATGGGATTGGGGTTAGGATTAATAGCAGGGTTGGGTAACGAATGATTAAAGTTAAATAATAATGAGATATCGGGGAGTTAGTAAGTTACTAACTCTAAACCGACAGATCTAGAACGTTGTTAAAAGATACTTAGTATGGATTAATAAAACGTGATGTATGTTATGAGCCGTCTACGGGTTAACAATCCGCTAACCCAAGGTAGCGGACGAGAATGAGTTAAAAGACTTAGAACCCTAATAGGCCTTCTTGTGTGGTGTTTGTGTGATTGATTGTGATTGTTTGTTTCTGTGTGATTGTTGTTGCTGTGAGTTTCTGTGCAGGTTGTTAGACTGCTCGGTGTTGGGCTGAGCAGTTGTTGTGTGGACACTTGCTCCGGTCTCGGGACCGGGTAAGTTAGTGGTGCTGAATAGGTATCTTACCTAGTCAGAGCGGTGAGTTGGGTAGTGTAGTGGCTTGCGGAATGGTTGGGATTATTATTGTTGTTATTGATTGCGTGATCTGTGTTAGAGTCCCAGGAAGTCTGCGTGTTTATATTTCTGCACTAGGACTCTAGGGTGCGTTAGATTCCGCAAGCCTAGGTTTTGTTTACGTTCCGGTACTTCCGACCCAATTGGATCCTCGGGTTTGACCAAACCGGACCATGGTGGTTCCGGTTATGGTGTTAACCTATCGGGTGACGCCGGTAGGTGTGCGATTCGGAGAATACGGGGTCATGTCCTAGGGCCGGGTCGCATGGAAACTCAGGTTACCTGGGGTAACAGGAGTCACCGCGTATCGATGGACAGAGAACGGTGTCCTATACGTGGGTCCTTGTGTGCACGTATAGGAGTCGAGGGTTAGTTGCCATATAGGCGACGATGTAAACCCGTGGAAGTTACCGAGTTCGAAGGGCCCAGTGTTGTTTTATTATCTTTCTTTCGTCGCGCGTAGATAGACTGAGTCCAATCGAGGACATGTGCCGCAGTGCCTTCGATTTCCTTAACTCTTTTATCTTGGCTATTGCTTGTGTGTGGGTTTATCACGACGTGGTAGCGCGTGATCGACCGCTTATTTCTGTTATTGTTATTTTGGGTTTTGGGCGGGATTTTGTAGATTCTAGATAGAATAGCAGCCTTTAGTGGGGAGCCGATTCACTGGGTGATCTTAGATCGCTCATTAGACTCTTTTGTGTTTTCAGGTTATCAGCGACGGACGTGGGAGGTCCTCAGTGTAGCTTCGGATTGCTTGTGACGTGTTTTGATTCGTGATTTTTGGATGTTTGATTTTCGGTTCGGCAGCTGCGCCTTTATGATTTTGATTGTTTATGTATTGTTGTTGACGATTGTTTGTAAAACCGTTAAACGTTGTATTCGATGTTTAACTACTTAAAAATGAAATTGTTTCCCTGATATGAGGTTTACGTCCGAACCGACACAACTCGTTGAAGTAGTGCAAGTAGTACTGCTTGTACTATGGATACGAGGATAGCGGAGTCGAAGATCGATTGGTGCGAGCCTTTTGTCTCAAACCGAACTATCTTTGGCTTCGTCATGTGGCGAACTTTTCCCATTCGACTTGCTCGGGTTTGATCGGTCATGTTCTTGTTTGATTGTTGATCGGTCAGCTCGACGGTCAGCGGAGAATGGGAAAGGGGCGTTACATGATGAGCCGTCAAATCTTGCATTGCTGTAGTGAGTTGG
Organism: Orychophragmus violaceus; assembly: GCA_030180135.1. Lineage (NCBI taxonomy): Eukaryota > Viridiplantae > Streptophyta > Magnoliopsida > Brassicales > Brassicaceae > Orychophragmus > Orychophragmus violaceus. The sequence continues at coordinate 12,417,025 of CM058236.1, forward strand.
TTCATCTGCTCTTGTAGGCGTACCAAAGTTTGTCGTGTGAGTTCTGCTTCCGTCGTTTTGCGAGTTGGTCTTGGCATGGTGGGGGGGGGGGGGGGGGGGGGGGGGGGGGGGTTCGCTCTGATACCAACCTAATGGAGGGTAAGATAGCTTGTAGCTCAATCTAGGGATTCAAATGAATCACTAGAGACCTAGTTTTTGAAAAAGATGAATTTAATCAAATCTTACTCAAGGGAAGAGAGAGTCTCTTGTTTTTATTGTTTATCAAAGTGTGTGTTACAATGACATGATATGATTTCTATATATAGGACTCTTAAACACCAAAAGAAAGAGAAATCAAAATAGAAGTACAAGTAGAAAAGCATTTTTAATACTAGAAGAGTAACCAAAATAAAAAATAGATATAGGAAAGCAATTTGGATACTTAAGTAGAAACCAAATTTAGAATGACTTGTGGCTTCTAAAATGGTGCTACATCAATAGTCCACTTTCTCATATTGTTTTTGCAAGTCATACTTCATGGTAGCCAAAATAACATAACTCATATCAATCTTATCACTGACATGCTTATCATAAGCATTCCTCTCTGCATGGCAAACATTGGTCTTAGGTTTTTCTGGAAGAAATTTTTCGAGGACATTGTCCTTTTTCTCATGTTTCAGAAAAATTCTAAAGTTTCGATACCACTCAAGGAAATTCGATCCATTCAGATTGTTCTTCTCAAGGACATATCGTAATGAAAATAAAATGTGAGGAGTGACAGATCGCAATCAAAATGAACTGTGCGAAGTTGACATTTCTAGAATTGAAAAATAGCAAAAGTTAATATGATGTTCAAGAAGAAGGGACATCTCAACAATTAAGAAAACTCACATTGTATTCAAACAACATTTTCTTCAAATTTGATATAAAGATCCAAAATCTATATTTCACTTGAATTCAAATGAGCATTGGTTCATCCCCTGAATGTCTAGTTATGTAGGTAAACAACACTTTGTTAATTACATAAAAATATAACTTTTCATCGTTACATGACATTTTATGTCTTATCCGACCTATGCATGTAAGTTCAAAACCGTTTCGATAGCTTAGTCAAGTAAACGAATCTTGTTTCACATGGTAACCATTACATCTATCTCACTTATTTAATTGCGGACACTTTGTTTTGACAAACCCATCACACAACAAAACAAACTTTGATCATTGATAAGATTGAAGAGCCATAAAAAGTATTTGATATTAATTGAATAATTAACTTTAATCCAATTGTAATTTATAAAAAATTATAGCTTATATAAATAAATAAATATAAATAATATATATCTTATATGTAATTAATTGGATTATAAATAATTCAACGTAATCTAATTAAATTATTATTCATTTTTACAATTGAGAAATTTATATTTATCTAACTTATATTTTATCCAAATTTATATCTAATATAAATTAAATAAAACATATATACTTATCTAATAAGTATCTTAATTAGACAATATAATACTAACACATAAATAATCACAATTCAAACGAATATATCTATTTGAACTAAAATTTATTATTTTGATGGAATTGGTTTCACAACCCCTTGTGACAATCATATGTTCAAATGGAATTGAGTTTCACATCTTTATTGTGAATATCAGATTTTACTTTTTGAACTTGCTTGTTGGCCTTTCATAAGCCAAAAAGCATCAGCTTAATATTATTTTTGACAGGGGCCCGTTCTTTTCCTCATCTGGAAATTGCGTCTAGAAACTGCGTTCAGATGCAGTTTCCAAACGTTGCATCCAGATGTAAATGCAATTATGTTTCTTTGTGCATTTAGAAACTGCGTCCAGAAATTGCGTCTAGATGCAATTATGTTTCTTTGTTTATTTGTATACATTAGTTGGATGCATTATTTTTAAGGTTTGAATTTTGTGGTTTTGGCGGAAAAACACGATTTTGCGGTTTTGATGGAAAATGGGATTTTGCGATTTAGACGGAAAAACGCGATTTTGCCGTTTTGGCGGAAAAACGCGATTTTGCCGTTTTGGCAGAAAACATGATTTTACAGTTTTGGCAAAAAAACACGATTTTGCGGTTTTGGCGGGAAAACACGATTTTACGGTTTTGACAGCAAAACACGATTTTACGGTTTTGACGGAAAAACGAGATTTTGCGGTTTTGGCGGGAAAACGCGATTTTGCGGTTTTGGCGGAAAAACGAGATTTTGCGGTTTTGGCGGGAAAACGCGATTTTGCGATTTTGGCGGAAAAGCGCGATTTTGCGGTTTTTACGGGAAAACGCGATTTTGCGGTTTTGGCGGAAAAAGCGATTTTGCGGAAAACAAAATCGCGATTTTTTTTGTTTCGCGAAAAACCGCGATTTTGCTGTCTTATCGAGAAACCGCAGTATTTTACGATTTTCCCAAAAATGCTTATTTTAGATTTTTGGGAGTTGAGACGCACTTTGGTGCGTCTCAACTCAACTTTCAAATGCATCCAGAATTTCCAATTATTTTGGATGCAATATCTGACTTTTGCATCTGGATGCGTTTCTTAAGTATCACTAAAAGAACAACATCTTGTTTTTGCAGTGAGATGCAGTTTCTCAACGCACAAAAGAACAGCACCCTAAGCGTTTCACTTGAACAATGTAGATTTCCATATAATCAGATTACGAACATGTTCAATTAAGTAATTCTTAATAAGACTGAACATAACAAATTATTTATCTATATCCAATATAGACTATAATATATTTAATTTCAATATTATGGACGCAGACGCTGATACAATTTTATAAATTCATATCGGTTTTTAAAGAATTTATAAATGAACTTTTAAATTTAGTAGTTAGGATTCACGCAAATACTAAAATAAAGATCTAGGGTTTCAAATATATCTGGATATTTTTCAGCGAAAATATTACCTAAAAATCGAGATTGTGTAGCATTCCAAACATAGTGCTTTTACCTAGTATTTACGCACACAAACTAGATCAGAACACGATGTTAGTGCCTTCGAGATTAAATCTCTCTTTCTAACTTAGGGTTTCTCTCTTTGCTTTTACTAATGGCAAGAGGTCATAATAATTTTATTCTCATGAAACATTATTTATATACATGTGTGCTAACCATAATAATCCAGTTAGGTATAATAATGGATCAAACCTATTTGTGAATTGCGGATTATAACAAATCTTCACTTCACGTGCATATATATATATATATATATATATCATATTATTGATGAAATTCAATTTATTATTAATTTAGTTTGCTTAGGTGTGTGACCTAATAAGATCAAAGAATTTTAGTAATAGATTCTCAATCTAAAGATTATAACTGGTTTCTAATAAAACACTATAAACACATAATATAATATAATTTTCAAATCTCGACATTACGGCTCGAACAAAAGTAAATACAAAATGATTTTACAAAATTCCTAAGAAAAGAATAATAAAATACATTTTCGTCTACTATGTATACAATGACCAAAAGAAGGTAGCCTTAGCAACAACTCAACTTATTGACCACACCTCTCTTGTTGGGACAGAGATGTGTCAGAAAGAAGGAGAAATTGTTATGAGCAGGTTACAACTTGGAAAACCATGAAATACAACTTGAGAATAAGGTATGCACCTCCACATTTACATAGAGACTTACAAAAGATGTTTTGAAACCGTGTGCATTGTACAATTGGTAGAGGAATATTTTGACGAGTTTGAGCATATGATGAGCATGCTTGAACTAGATAATTCTGAGGAGACTCTCATGGCTAAGTTCATAGATAGCTAGCAAGACCGCAATGCAAGAAAGGTAGAAAGGCATTCATATCATGATATGTCAGAGATGCTTCATATGTTTATCCAACCTAAGCAACATATCAAGCGCAAGGTAGCTTCATTAGTAGAGCCATGAACAATACTAGCTGGACCCCTCAACCTCCTAAGGCATTTGACAAAGGCAAGGCTTGTAAAATTTGAATCTAAGTTCAAGAAGCCAAACATCGAGACTCCTAATTTCAACCGACCAGAACATTGTAATTTCCTCGTACGTCTTGAGCTAGAAATATCCCATGTTTTAAATGTCAGGGAAGAGGTCATATGGCATGAGAATGCCCAAACCAAAGGGTAATGATCATGACTGCTACTAGAGAGTATGAGTCTCAGGACAAGCAAGAAGAGGAGGAGACGCCTGAGCCATAAGACACCATTGAGTATTCTGACATGGGAGAGATGTTGGTGATCAAAAGAACCATAGTTCTCTAGTATATCCAGAGACGATAAAATTTGAAAATATCTTACACACAAGGTGTACCGTGAACAAAAAGGTATGTAGTCTTATAAATGATGGAGGTTCTTGTGCTAACTTGGATAGCAAGTATATGATTGATAAGCTAGGCCTCAAGACTACAAAGCATCCATGGGCCTACAGGCTTAAGTGGCTTAATGATGACACCAAGTTAATTAAGGATAGCCGACCAAGTCACCGTGCTGTTCAATGTAGGTAAGTACAATTATCATGTCGTATAAGAACGGATGGACATGCCATTAGGTCTAACCAATGACCCAAGTACTTTCATGAGTCTCATAAACCACGTATTAAGGGCATACATCAATAAGTTTGTGTTTGTCGATAGACTCTTCGCCGAGAAGGTCTTTAAGCTAATATCAAGAAGTGAAACTTCTGCAATGATCAGCTACTGTTTCTATATTTTGTTTTAAGTTCACAGGGATTACATGTGGATCAGGAGAAGGTGAAGGCAATTCAAGAATGGTCAACACCAACTACCATAGGACACATGAGGAGCTTCCATGGCTTCGCCCGCTTCTACATACGTTTTATCAAAGACTTCATAACAGTAGCTGGTCCTTTTACAGCCATGATATAGAATGATGTGGCATTCAAATGGGGACAAGCACAAACCGAGGGCTTCCAAAGGCTTAAGGATTGTTAACTAATGCATCAGTTTAAGACTTACCTGATTTACCATAACTTTTGAGACTGAATGTGATGCTTTAAGTTTAGGAATTGGATCCGTTCTTATACAAAGAGGCAAACCTGGCCTACTTTAGTGAGAAACTCAGTGGAACCAATCTAAACTATCCTACATACGAAAAGTATTTGTATGCTTTGTGAGGTCTTTGGAAACATGGCAGCACTATCTATTTTCCCAAGAGTTTGTGATGCATATAAACCATGAGACGTTGAAGCATCTTAGAAGACAGACCACACTCAAAGGAAGGCATACTAGATGGATGGAGTTTGTGGAAACTTTTCCCTATATCATAAAATACAAAAAGGGAAGGACAACATAGTAGCTGATGCCTTATCTAGAAGATATGCAGTCATCCCTACCATGGGAGCGAAGGTTATGGGTTTTGAGCACATAAACTAGAACTATGAGGATGATATAGACTTTGGGGATATCTTTCAAGAATGCAACAAAGGAGCAAAGGGAATCTTCTGTCTACATAAAGGCTTCTTGTTCAAGGACATACTGATGTGCATTCCTCAAGGCTAAATGAGAGAGATTCTGATCTGTGAGTCCCTTGGAGGAGGTTTGATGTGCCATTTCAGTGTGGACAAGACATTGAGTGTACTTGATGAGGAAATCAATGTGGCAGGCACGGATTAACCTTTCTTGACTGAGCCAGGCCATACGAGCAATGCGAATGAAGCCGAGCTAATGCCGAGCCAGAACAGCCAAAGCCAATTTGTGCCAGCGCTATCGATCAGCCCGAGCCATTCCCGACCATGAAGAACGCACCAAGGACATGAACGAGACACATTAAGCTTAGAGAGAAATTCAATTGTGCCATGGAGACGTTGATCACACATACCAGCATAGGAGACATTACTGAGGATTTGGACTAGCTTTCCCATGACCAGCCCGTGCTGAACCAATTGGCCATGAGCATGGCTGAGACGAGCCGCAGAGCATCTACCGAGCCATTCAACCAAGAGCAAGGGCCTTTCCAACTAGAATACCAATCTGGAGCAGAAGATGCTCAGGCCCACACGTCCAAAGCAGACCCATCCATTTGGCTCAGTCCAATAGCTGAATAGCCTATGATCAAGACCGACAGCCATCCATGATCTTCACGATCCGAGTCGTCCAGCCTTAGACCTTGCCATCTCTTTTGCCAAGGTTTATACTCTTTTTCCTTGGTGGGTTTTATCCAATGAGTTTTTCCACTAAGTTTTTTAGTAAGGCAATCCATGGCCCAATCCATTAGAAAGAGACACACGGTCCATTAGCTTTTTTCTTTTAATTTTTGTTAAGGTGTTTTAGCCTTTGCTCTATTTTACCTAGTTTTTTTAACCTTACGGATATATAGCCACTCTTTGTATCATTTGTAAAGATTAAGAAATTTATTACAAAGTATTATTCATACGAAGATTTCTAAAATCCTAAACGGCCGCCATTTTGTTCTTAAGCATTGAGTGGTTTCCTCTTTGTTATTGAAGATCCATATTGTTACCTAGTCACTACCATCGACCACCCACTATTCATGCAAGGAGAGCCCTTCGGCATAGCTAGAGTCCCATCATCCACCATATATATCCACTGTCCAAGAAGAGAGTGAATTTTGGCCACCTTCTTGTACCTCAGCCAGATCGTGTGTAAGGACATCATCTGGTATCAGAGCTTAAGGCTCCTAAATATCGGTTAAATCTTTTCCCTTCTCACTTTTGTTCTTTGTTTTATTCTTTGTTTTTTTCTTTTGAAAATCGAAAACCCATTAAAATTGCTGGTTCTTTTATTGCTTCATATTAATAAAGATAATAAAATGCTAGGTTGAGCTTGTTTAGTTGTCGGTCGTTAGCTTCTCTCTCTACGGTTTATATCTGACCGTTTTATTGCTTGCTTGATTCGAGTTGTGTTTTCTATTTTTGCATCGTTCATTGCTTGGATTCAGTTTTAGGGAATCTAAGTTACTTGTTTATTATTTTGTTGCATAAGAAAAATTGAAAACAAAAAGAGTTAGGACTAGGTTTCAGTATTGGCCGCAGTTAGGGTTTACATTCATAACCGCTTGTCATCTTGCTTGTTCAGATTGTTCACCTTGTTTGTTTGGTTATGTTCCCTTAGCCTTTGCATAATAAAGTTTAGGTTGTTTTTTCATTGTCTTGTTTGCATCAGAAAATCAAAGAGAAAGAAAATAGGTCATTGTTGTATCCTTAGCCGCAAATGGCTTTCTTGCATCTGATTTCCTGAAAAACTTGTTGCGTGTTATTTCTTGCATTTATCTCATTTGGCTTTAGTTAGTTTTCATTAATTTTCATCTAAATTCTTTAAAAATCCCTAAAAAAATCATATTGCTTGTAGTTAGCATCCTTGTATCGGTTAAGTTTCAAATTGCATTCGATTGTAGTCTTTGCATTTCGAGTTTTGTCCTTATTACTATTAGGTTGGTAGTTTCATTTTTGCATAGTTCCCTTAATTTGCATCATAAAATGTGAAAAAAAGAAAAAACCGGCCAACATTCATAAAAAAGGAATTTGCTAGTTTGCGAGTCATTTCCATTTTTTGGCACTTTTGCCTTTTTACTTGAATTTGTGATTCTCGCCTCTTTTGTCTCTGCATTTTCCGTTTTCCTTTGCATATGGTCTACTGTCTAGTGTAGTTCTTACAGGATCATGTACGATGGGAGATAACAACGCGCAAGTTGACTTGGCCCATGTACTTGGAGACATCCAAGCCATTGGTGAGCGCTTGAATCGGATGGAGCAACAACCTCCACCCGCACCTCCATAACAGCATAGGCCGCTACCACTCCCAGCTAAGAGAGGTCAGTCTGTACGCTCTCATAAGAAGGAGGACACAGATGAGGATAAGCCTAAGCTGGAAGATGACCAGCAGCTGCTTTACCAAAACCTTCAGCCATAAAAACGGCTGAGAGATCCTATACGCCAAGGCTGCATGAGAGATGAAGAGGTACAACAACCTGTTCAAAATGATATCAATCTAACGGCATCTACTTTTTCAGGAAAGGTCCATCCAGAAGCTTATATGGAGTTGAGTGGAGTACATTTTTGAGTACTCTGCCTACAATGACCAGAAGAAAGTGGCCTTAGCAGCAGCTCAGCACACGGACCATGCACTTTCTTGGTGGGACAAAGACGTTTCAGAACGGAAACGCTACAAATATGAGCAGAACAGGACCTTGACAACCATGAAACTCAATCTCAGAAAAAGGTATGTTCCTCACATTTCCATAGAGACTTAAAAAAGAAGTTTCAAAAGCTTTTGCAGGGAAACAAGTTGGTCGAGGAATACTTTGAGGAATTCGAGCAACTTAGGAACATGATCGAGATGGATGGTTCTAAGGAATATTGGGCATTGATGGCCTACACGACCACATTGCCTGGAAGGTAGGGATTCAGTCTTATCATGACATTTCTGAGATTCTACAAATGTGCATTCAAGTTGAGCAACATATCAAACACAAAACAGCAGTCACGAGCCAAAAGCAATTGCACGCCTAATTCACCTAACGCAATGCACAAGGAAAAGACCATTGAGATCGAGTCACGGTTCAAGAAACCAAACACTGAGACTCCCAAATTTAACAAACCAGAAGCATGTAAGTTTCCTAGTACTTCTAGAGCTAGTGACAATACTTGTTTCAAATGTCATGGAAAAGGACACATGGCTCGAGAATGCCCAAACCGACGAGTCATAATCATCAATGCAACTGGAGAGTACGCGTCGTAGGACGAGCATGAAGAATATGACACCAATGAGTATCCTGAAGTTGGAAAGATGCTAGTGATAAGAAGAGAACTCAGTGTACTAGTAGACCTAGAGACGATTCAACGGGAAAGCATCGTTCATACTAGATTCACCGTGAACAACAAGGTATGTAGTCTCATTATAGATGGATGTTCTTGTACTAACGTGGCTAGCAGGTACATGGTTGATAAGCTAGGCCTCAAGACACAAAGCATCCACGAACATACAGACTTATATGGCTAAACGATGACACGGATATACAGATAGTTGATCAAGTCATCGTGCCAATCAGTGTGGGCAAGTACAGTGACCATGTGGTGTGTGGCGTCGAGCCCATGCAAGTAGGTCATCTGATACTAGGCCGACTCTGGAAATTCGACAAGGCGACTTTGCACCATGGATGTACCAACCATTACTCCTTCATCCATGATAAACGCAAGTACCATCTCACACCACTTACACCTTTGGAGATCCATGAAATACAACTAAACTTTGTAAAGGATAACAAGGTAATTAATACTAACTTGTCAAGGATTTGTTTCCAGAAGAGATACCAGTGGGACTTCCAGAAATCAGAGTCATTGAGCATCTGATCAATCTAGTTCTCGTCTCAGCTCTACTAAACCGTCTAACCTATAGGATGAACCCCACTAATTCTAAGGAGATGGAGAAACAAATTCAAGACTTTATGTCTAAGGGCTACATCCGTGAGAGCCTTATGTCGTTCATGTTCTCTTGGTGCCTAAGAAAGATGGAACATGGATAATGTCCGTTTACTCTCGAGCCATCAACAACATCACCATCAAGTACACAAATCCAATACCACGGCTTGATGATATGTTGGACAAGCAACATGTCACCTCAGTCTTCTCCAGAGTGAATCTGAGAAGTGGATATCAGCAAGTGAGGATGAAAGAAGAAGACGAATGGAATACTTCCTTAAAGACCAAGAAAGGTCTATATCTTACCAACGCTCCATCCACGTTCACTAGGCTCATGAACAAGGTCTTAAGGGCCTACATAAGTAAGTTTGTGGTTGTTTAATTTGATGATAATGAACTTTCATCTTACCCAAAGTGCTGATATAAGTTTGGGATCAATTAAATAGCCACACCTAAATAGATCCCAACATCACTTCCAAATACTGTGTTGACCATGACAACCAAAAATGCGAAATATCTTGACCAGGTAAGTAACAACTCGACTTCGATTTTAATGACTCAAGAACTGATTTAATGAAATAGTTGTGCTTTTGAGAAAAGTGTAGGACTAAACGAGGAACACAATATACAAACTTCTTGCTTTAAAACGCAAGTTAAACTGAAACCTAGAAATGTTAAAGAACTTTTTCAAACTGATATGAGTTTACCTGATTTTGGTGATTCCATGAATGCCATAACACACTTTTTGTTTCCAAAAGCGTTGATGAATTTGTAGGTACCAACGGAGAACGAATAAGGCATAAAGGTGATTTGTCGTAAAAGAAGAAACATGTGTACCAAAATAAAGACCAAACTGAACCAGCACCATTGTTGATCACACTGTGCATAATGGAGACTAGAAGAGTCCCAAACATGTGCTTAATAAGGTAGAAACCACCAGACAAACATCATATCTCTCCAAGATATCCAAGCTGAATACAAAATACTAAAGGTGTTAATAAGGTAAGTATTTCTTTGACTCCATAGCTGTGTTGAAGAATTTGTTAAGCTTGCAAGAAAATTAGATAACAACTCATTATCCCCTATTACAGCTAACCCATGAAGTTGATACTAAGAAGATAGATTCAATATTTTAATCTCATCCTAAAGAATCCATAATGCGCTTGTTTCTTATCAAAAGTGTCAATCTCATTGCAGAAACTAAGGATGTTAACTTCAAGGAAGAATCACCAGAGAAGAAATCATTTCTATATCAAGTGCAAGATCAAGAAGAATCGGCACCAATGGTGATCAATGCCTAGACCATCAAAGGGGAGCGTGGTGCAACCACTTATGAATTCAAAGGGAACAACATCACATCAGACCTTAAAATAGGAGAAAACTATCTTATTTTCTCAAAGGAGAGCCACCTGATGTTAAAAACATCACCAGACCACGGACATATCAAGGTAACACCCTAGACTCACAAAATAGAATGAAAGCTAACTTGATTTCTCTTGGTGCAGCTTATACAGTTTTGAGGTCGAAACCTTTTCAAGAGGGAGAGAATGATGAGGACATCAAGGCATCATCAACCAAGCGGACTAGAGGAAGGCTTACCCAGCCGGTATAGAGAAGCAACTTGATCGTACATGGGATATTTGTTCACTTTTGGAGCATAGCTACCTAACTAGGAGTAGTCACTACAAAAATTATGGGCTTTGATAGCATACTATAATAGCACGGTTTTCCAAACTGCTATTGAAACTAAATTTCTAATTTTTTTTCCTTTTCATAGCATTTAAATAATGCTAAAATAGTGAAATAGTAAGCGGGAAAAAAATCACTAATCCGCCAAAAATTTGACAAAATTTTGTCCCCAATATTTTTATTTTGGCCGAAGTCATTTTTTTCTCCGTTCTTCAAACACAGACTCTCTCTCTCTCTCTCTCTCTATTTTCTCTCTTCCTCACTCTCTTTTCGTTCCCCGTTTCTCTCCAATCTCCATTGTCTTCTTCCTCCGTGCTTCCTATTTAGGCCTTACACTCACTCGATCCTTTTTCCTATCATCGTAATCCCTAAAAACACAAATATCAGATCCCTAAAATTTCGGCCTCTCACTCATAAGGATGGCTTTTGGGTTCGTCGGATGTAGGTGAGAAGGGAAGGAGGATTAGAGAATTGACATCCCTTGTCCAAAACGATTCAGATTCCCTCAAGGTTAGTTTCTTTGGATTATGGTTCTGTGCATTTTCTTTTTCTTAAGGAGTTTGATTTTTAATGTGGTTTTTAAAGGAATTTGGATCAATCAGAAGCATTGTCGAGGAAACTTAAAGCTAAAACCCTAAGAAGTGAATCTCTTTCGCAGTAATAGTTGCCACCAGGTACTATTTTCTAAAATTCTTTATAATCGCTTTGTAATACCTTGTATTCAAAAATATGGTCAACGGGTAGAAGAAAAGTCAACATGGGCAAAATTGTAATTTTGCCAAACCCAGGGGCAAAATGATAATTTTGTCAAAGTTCGAGACGGAAGCCGAGACGGGCCAAATGTTCTTATTTTAAAACATAAAGAACATTTACGAGACCAGAATTGGAAGAAACGGAGCAGAATAGGGTTTTTCGGCTTATCGGAGTGAAAACCGAGAAAACTTCGGAAATTCATAACCGGAGCTATGAAACTCTAGATGAGGTGATTCAAGTTGATAAATTCATCTAAAATAAAGTAGAATCAGTTCATGGGAGTTTTGGGATTTATGGGAATAGTGAAGGAGTTTCTAAAATAATAATCGCAAAACCGAGACAATTTGGAAAAGGGATTGAGAAGTGGTTTGGGCCGGTTTTTGGCTGAATTTGGTGGATACGGAGAATCTCCAGATATATGTGTCTCACCCCTATGTCGCCAGCCACTCCCATGTGAGGTGTCAAGCCCATACTTGATGCAAGGCTCTTGTGGCATGCACAAAAATATCCAAACAAATTCATTTTCACTCACTCTTACCCTCTCTCTAGCTTCACCCACGACCAAAGCTCTCACTTCTCTCTAGATTCATCTGGAAAACCCAGAAAATCTTTATGAATCTTCAAAGAAACTCAAGAACATTCAAAGTGTTCTCGAGTGTTCATAATACGTTTCAACACAAGAAAAGCCATAACTCTTTCAATATAAACCCAAATCTACTTCTGCGAAGCCCAGTAGCTTCCTCCCTCACTCCTCTACAACCACCAGCCAGCCAGCTATCACCGCCGTCGCCGGATCTAACAGGAATCTGGCTGGAGATCCGCCACGGCAAGGGTTTCTTTGGCTCTCTCTCTTCCTTCATCAGATCTTGATCTTTTGAAGCTACAGATGGATAGATCTCCTCTTTCCGATCAGTTTGGTGGGTTGATCGTCAGCTGAGTCACTGGAAAAAGGGGTGAATCGGCCGGTCAACGCCGGACCAACGCCGGTCAACACCGAAAAAGCCACCAGAAGTTTCTCCTCCGCCGTCTCTCTCTTCCGCCGGTTCACTAGTGTTGGTTAAGAATTGGGTTGGGATTGAATTGAAGTTGGTTTGGTTTGATCTGAGTCGGTTTAGGTTAACCGATCAACCCGGTCAACGGTTGACTCAAAACCGGTTTAACCTAACCGGTTCAATTGGAAACCGGTTCAGAAGGTTGGTTCGATTCCATCGGTTTGGTTGGTTCAGAGTGGTCAACCGGTTCACGATTGGTTAAAGTCAAAGTCAAAGTCAAAGGTCAACGGTCAAAGTCAATGCCGGTCAACGTGTTGACTCCGGCCAGTTTTCATCCACGGTTTGTGTATGGGTGTTCGGGAAGCTTCGGGGTTCGTGTTTGTGTGTTCAGGAGGTTCGGGTTTAGTTTGGGGTCTCGGGAAGCTGTATCCGCATCCGTGCCATTCATTCCAACTGAAATCACTATGAGTCGGCTCAAACACCGTAGTTAGAAGCATGTATATCGAGAAAAGGGAAACCGTAGAATTACGGTTTGCACACCCGGATGTGATTTGATTGTGTTTGAGAACTGAATGGTTGGATTAACGATAAACCGGTTAGGGTTTAAGACGCATGTTAGGATCGTGAGAATTAAACGGATTAAACCTGTTGTGTGCCATTAGGTTGTTAGAACCGTTGATTGATGCATACATATAGTCGTGGCATGATAGGGCCGTATATGCATGTATACGTATTGGAAGGACGGTATCGAATGAATCTTAGTACGGGAATTAAGACGGTGTTAAAATATGGAATTAAACCTAACGAACGTACGGTGTATGGATTGAAAACGGGGATTAGGTCTAACGAGAGTTAAAGAGAAGAAATGAATTAAGCAAAGGAAAGATGAGACGTCGGGGAGTTTAGTAAGCTACTAGCTCTAAACCGACGAATCGGGGATTTAATAAAAGATACTCAGGAAAGGTTAAGAAAGAGAAAGTGATGTGATTGGTGAGCCGTCTACGGATTAGCAATCCGCTAATCCAAGGTAGCGGACGTTAATGAAATGTGAGCCGTCTACATATTAGCAATCCGCTAATCCAAGGTAGCGGACGTGAATTGGTTAAAAGATCTTAGAAACCCTAATAGGCCTGGTGGTGTGATGATTGTGCTATTGTGTGGTTGTGTGGTTGTTGCTATTGAGCTTTCTGTGCAGGCCTGTTAGATCGTCTCGGTGTTGGGCCGAGCGATCCGTGTGGATACTTAACTTGGTCACAGGACCGGTTAAGTCGTGGCTGCTGACCCGGTACAGTGCCAAGTCAGGGCAGTGGTGTGGGTGTGTGTGTAGACTTGCGGGATATGGTGTTGAGATTGTGTTGATTATTGATTGAGAATGATTTCTAGAGTCCGAGCGAGTCTGCGTGTTTACTTTTCTGCACTAGGACTCTGGGGTGCGTTAGATCCCACAAGTCTAGGTGTTTGGATACGTTTCCGTACTTCCGACCCGATTGAATCCTCGAGTAGTTACCTAATCGGACACGTGCCTTCGGGCAGTGGTGCTGGTTATGGTGTTAACCTACTTGGTGACGCCGGTAGGTGTGTGATTCGGAGAATACGGGGTCATGTTCTAGGGCCGAATCGCATGGAAACTTGGGTTACTGGGGGTAACTTGAGTCACTGCGTATCGATGGGCTGAGAACAATGTCCTAGGTCGTGAGACTTCGTGTTTACGTCTAAGAGTAGTGGGTTAGTTACCATGTCGGTAACGGTGGAAACCCATGGAAGTTACCGAAATTGTAGGGGCCCAGTGTTGTGTTGGTGTGATTGGTATTGCGCGATAGATAGATCGAGTCTCCATCGAAAGCATGTGCCGCAGTGCTTCCGATTTCCTCTAATCGCTTTCTTTTTATTTCTGCAAGTGCTTGTGTGTTGTGGGTTTGACACGACGTGGTAGTGCGTGATCGGCCATTTATTGTGTTGTTTGTTATTTTGGGATTTTCGTGCGGGAATCTCTAGATGATAGAAAGAATAGAAGCCGTAGTGGGGAACCGACTCGCTGGGTGATCTTAGATCGCTCATTAGACTTTTTGTGTTTTCAGGTTTAGCAGCGACGGATGCGGGAGATCCTCGGTGTAGTTTCGGGATCGCTTGTGGCGGGATTTTGATTCGATGATTTTGGGGTTTTTCTTCGGTTCGGCTTTGGCGCCAATTTTTGGTATTGAGATTTGTGTTTTGTTTTTGATGATCGGCAAATTGTTTTGTAAAGAAAGTTAAACGTTATGTAACGTTTCATTTACTCAGAATTGAATTTGCTTCCCTGATATTGTGTTTAGTCCGAACCTACACAACTCACGGAAGTAGTACAAGTTGCAAAGCTTTGTACTACGAAAGTGAGGATAGCGGGGTCAAATACGGGTTAGTGCGAGCCTTTGTCTCAAACCGATCTGTCTCTGGCTTAGTCTTGTGGCGAACCTTTCCTGTTTGATTTGCTCGGGTTCGATCGGTCATGTTCTTGTTTGATTGTTTGCCGGTCAGCTCGACGGTCAGCGGATAATGGGAAAGGGGCATTACACTCTTGGTCATAAATTGAATCTCTTGTTTCTCTGCTAATACATTCCTCGCCAACTTTCTTCTGTTAAAGTATATTATCTAATCTTCGAGATATTTGCCTGAAAGACTCTAAAATCTTCATTTTTATGCGAAAGATTTGTGTCTAGGTTTTGTTATCTTCGCCTTCGATCAGACCCACCTTGCTCAAATCTACTTTGTTTATAACTTGGTTAGAGTATGATTCTCTTTGTATTATCCTCCGGCGTTTTCAGTTTTCACGGATTACTGTTTATAAACTTGAAGAAGAACTTGCTCTAGCGTTTATCTAAGAGTAGGGCGCTTGATTTATTGTGTGTAAAGTAAAAAAAAGTTTTCTATCATGGTGATACTTTTTTCCTAAGTTCTTCTACTTATGTTTGGAGTAATTTTGGCAGGAAACCATGCTTGAGTTTCGTGCTGGTAAGATGTCTTTGCAGGAAACAAGAGTTGTCCTTGATGCACGAAAAGGACTTGTTCGCATTGCCAAGGTAATGTAAACACTATTATTTTCCATGTAAGTGGATTTTTAATGTAGGTGTTGTTTTGTATCAGATCTTTTTTTGTCCTAATTATTTCTCTCGTGGTTTCATCTTATTTGATCATGCTTCTTCTGTGTACATTTGTAGAGATTTGGATCAGCTCAACCTAAAGTGGTGTTAAGTTTCTCAACTATCCATGGATCAGACGGAACTGTCTATGGAGCAGGTTGGTGATACGATGTCATTTATAAATTGATTTTGCTGCCTTTTACGTATCTCGCATAGTGGCTTCCGAAATCTGATTGGCAGGGTTTCAAAGATCATGTGACATCTGCATGGCTTTGGCTACTTTGAAATGTTAATCATGTGTGTTGTCAGATTTTGGCAGTGTTAATCATTGAAAATGTTTACAATTCAATCTATGTTATTGTTTTAACTTGCAGGTTTTGAAAAGAGACATTCCATGGGAGACATACACGACAACGAAGTTGATTCCAGGATCAGGTCTTTAGCTCTTAAGGCGCGATGAAAAAAAAAACTGAAAGTGCAAGGGCAGAGTTTCTGGATGAACCAAATCATCCGCAACTCTTCTAATTTCTTTCTTATTTTATTTAAACAGTTTATAGAAACTCGAGTCAATTTTCTCTGTGTTATTAGTGGTTCAAGTTGTATAATGACCATGCAAGTATTTACATTGTCACTACGAAGTGATATGTTGTGTCGTTATTGCAGGATGGTCCAGCTTATGTTCATCTGTTTGTTAGCATCTCACGTGAAATATTCAAGGAAGAAACTGTGGAATATGTTTTGACCTTGATTTATGAAATGCTCTCAGGTAAATAAAACCTGAAACAATATTTGCATTCATCTTTTCATTATTTTAGATAACGACTATTATTAATGCATCAACCTGTTTGCCCGCAAACCCAACATGAGCTCGGTTATTCCATGATGAATCTTTGGCACATGAGGATACTTACGAGCCTTTCTTGAGGTGAGTCCCTATGAAAATAATTTGACTATAAATGGGTCTAAGGCAAGTACTATTTCCCACACTTATTGGATCAACTGTTGTTGCTTCTGCTTTGGAAAGGTCTAGGACTTGTTGCACTTTTTCACGTTCTCTTACTTGACATATTAACGTGTCAGATTACCTTTCTAATATATTCTATCGTTTACATCTATGGTGTGAGTTCAGCCATTATGAGTGAGTTTATTAATAATGGTTGCAGGTAAAGGAAATGCTAATGGAGTTTCCTAGTGTTGGCAATGATTTTAAACAAGTAATATCTTACTTGTTTTCACGAGATTGATAGTTTTGGCCAATGTCTTATTTCGCATTTGAGGATATCACATTTCACTCGTTCAAGGTATTATTAAGAATCTTGGATATGATTCAATTCAATACATTTCCTTGTAAATGAACATCGGCAAAATAGTTGTTCATTTTGTTTCAGTGATGATTATTGGAATGAATGCAAAGGGGGAAATTTAGATGAGTTGGGTGAAATACTGAAACAGTTTTATTGATGTGTTTGTAGTGTGCACTAGTTTGAGAGACTTAGAATGAAGGGACTTGTGAGAATGCTTTGGAGTTATTGTGGCAGAGGCATGCAACAACGGTTAGAGAAGGAGAAGAGAACAATGATGTTTGGTACCTATGCCTTTCCAAAGTCTTATATTGTATCTCTTGTATAAAATTCTATTATTATAGATAAGTGAGACTTTTTATGGTTAAATTGTGTTATTTGACACTTGTAATGTAAAATCACAATTATGTAACTTTTGATAATTTATGAAATATTATTTGAATCAAATATAATATATAATTATAATTTATTAATAATGTGTAAAAAACATGATTCAAAATAATTGAATAGTAGCAATTAAAATATATAGAACACATATATAGAGTTATAATAAAATATATTATAGCACAAATAATATGCTAAAGTACACCAAATAATAGCAAGTGGAAAACATCACTATCATAGGTGCAAGATATTATAGCACGAACGAAAACGCTATCACATATTACCCACTTATTATAGCTGGGGCAGACATAGACATTTCAAAAACGCTATCAATCACATATAATAGTATTTATCGTGAGCTAAGAATAACCATTCTTATTGTAGTGAGTTAACCTACGAATCAACCTGTTCCAGAAACTTAACTCATTAAGGATCATCATGAAGTAGAAGTGATTCAATATCTTTTCTCATGAGGAAGTTATGCAAGTTACAATATAGAAGATTTCCAAGGAACCCGCTGGAGACCAACCGCCACTTATTAAAGATCTCAGAATGTACCAGGATGAATCAAGAAACAAAGTAACTTGTTCTGGAATCTTCACTCATCAGGGAATCCATTAGAGTTGGAATCAGGCCAATAACAGTTTGGATGAAGAAATACAATGGTTTCTGGACTTACCTTATTTGGAAGCTCACAGATTTGATGCACTTTTGACTTATAGTTGGCGACCAGGAAGAAATTGCAACATCTATTTGGGCCAAAGTTAATACTATTTTTCCCTTAATGTGGTTTTATCCCAATGAGTTTTTCCACTAAGGTTTTTAATGAGGTAATCCAAGACCAACTTCTTGAGAAAGAGACTCGCGGCCCGTTTTCTTTCTTTTTTCTTTTATTCGTTTATGCCAATTATTCCTTGTTTTCTTTAGTTATTTTTCTGGCCTCTACAATATAAGCCACTTGTATTGAGTTGTAAAAAACTTAATCCTTAATACAAAGAAATTCAGAAAGTGTTCTTTTTCCCTAAAAAGCAGATGTTGGTTCCTAGAGCTTGTGAGGCTTCCCCTTGCTGTTGAATAATCTTGTTACTTGTTCCTGTT
This sequence comes from Orychophragmus violaceus, assembly GCA_030180135.1. NCBI lineage: Eukaryota > Viridiplantae > Streptophyta > Magnoliopsida > Brassicales > Brassicaceae > Orychophragmus > Orychophragmus violaceus. The sequence goes on from CM058236.1 coordinate 12,435,749, forward strand.
CACCACACCATTCCTTGACATCATCAGAGAGCGTCCCTAGACCAGCTGCTCTTGTTCCATCAAACCATCCACCAGCCAACGCAGAGAGCATCTTCAGACCAGCTGCAAAGCTTCCACCATCCGCCCATATATATAACAGTCCATTAGAGAGAGCGTCTTCAAATCAATTCCCTAGTGCCACGACCGGTTCATTGTGAGCTTCACCTGAGGCTTACATCATCCTACCATGGATCTTACATCAGTACACAAGCATTCCATATATGCCTTACATAGTCCTAAAAAACCTTGGGTGGATCTATATATGGATTGTGTACTAGGTTTGCCAAATATCAGACAAACGTATTCCTTATTTGTGGTTGTGGACCGATACTCAAATATGGCACATTTCATTTCATGTACCAAGACCACTAATGTTACACAATCAACAGAATTGTGTTTCAAAGAGGTGGTTAGGCTACATGGACTCATACAGTCCATAACTTCATACAGGGACACAAAATTCATATTCCATTTCTGGAGAACACTTGAGAGAAAGCGTGGAACCAAGCTGTTGTTATCCACTACATCTCACCCTCAAACGAATGGACAGACTGAGGTTGTGAACCGCACCTTGTCCACCATATTAAGGACCACGGTTGGTAAAAAATTAGTAATTGGTTGGATTATCTTCCTTTTATTGAGTTTTCTTATAATCATGCTATCCACTAGGCCTAAACCTTTTTACATGGACCCGAGGACCCGACCAAACACCAAACAAATAAAAAATAACGCCAGGTCGGGTTGGGGTCCATGTAAATTAACCTGTTGGGTAGGATGGCCGAGGACCCGCGTGTAACGCCCCTTTCCCATTCTCCGCTGACCGTCGAGCTGACCGGCCAACAATCAAAAAAGAACATGACCGATCGAACCCGAGCAAGTCGAACAGGAAAAGTTCGTCACATGACGAAGCCAGAGACGGATCAGTTTGAGACAAAGGCTCGCACTAACCCATCCTTGACTCCGCTATCCTCACTTCCATAGTACAAGTTGATCACCTTGCACTACTTCAGCGAGTTGTGTTGGTTCGGACTAAACACAATATCAGGAAAGCACATTAATTTCTGAGTAAATCAAACGTTCAGCACAACGTTTAATCGTCACTTTACAAATCGTTTTCATCAATAACAATCAACACGCAAATCAATACAAAAGTGGGGCCAAGCCGAACCGAGAGAAAACCCCAAAACCATCGAATAAAAAACCCCGCCACAAGCCATCCCGAAACTACACCGAGCACCTCCCGCGTCCGTCGCTGCTTAACCTGAAAACACAAAAAGAGTCTAATGAGCGATCTAAGATCACCCAGTGAATCAGCTCCCCACTAAGGCTTCTAATCTATCTATCTTCTATAGATCCCCGCCCGAAACCCTAAATAACAATCAATCAAACAAAATAGCCGATCACGCTCTACCACGTCGTGTCGGGCCCACACACAATCAATTGCCAAAAGAAAGAGAAGGCGATTAGAGGAAATCGGGAGCACTGCGGCACATATTCCCGATTGAGACTCGATCTGTCTACCGCGCACTACCAACTACACCAACACACCACTGGGCCCCTACAATCTCGGTAACTTCCACGGGTTTCCACCGTTACCGACATGGTAACTAACCCTCGACTCCTGGTCATCAACACCAAGTCCAACGGCCAGGACACCGTTCTCTGTCCATCGATACGCGGTGACTCCGACTACCCCTAGATAGCCCAAGCTTCCATGCAGTCCGGCCCTAGGACATGACCCCGTATTCTCCGGACCACACACCTACTGGCGTCACTCAGTAGGTTAATGCCATAACTGGAATCACTACGGCCCGGTTAGGCCATAACCCGAGTATCCAATCGGGTCGGAAGTACCGGAACGTATACACACACCTAGACTTGCGGGATCTAACGCACCCTAGGATCCTAGTGCAGAAATGTAAACACGCAGACTCGCTTGGACTCTAGCAATCAATCTCAATCCATAACAACAATCAACTCAACCCCGCATCCTGCAAGTCTACTCACACACACCACACCGCCCCCTGACTCAGCACCATACCGAGTCAGCGGTTACGACTTAACCGGTCCCATGACCAGATTAAGTATCTACACGGATCGCTCGGCCCAACACCGAGACGATCTAACAGGCCTGCACAGAAAACTCAACAACAACCACACAACAACATAATCATGCAATCAACAGTCTACTCGGCCCAATACCGAAGTAGACACACAATCACACAACACCACACAAACAGGCCTATTAGGGTTTCTAACATCTTTTAATCAATTTACGCCTGCTACCATGGATTAGCATCTTGCTAACCCGTAGACGGTTCACCAATCACAACACTTCTCATTTCTTAACCTTTCCTAACGTCTTTTAATCAACTCCCTGATCCGTCGGTTTAGAGCTAGTAGCTTACTAGACTCCCCGACGTCTCACCTTTCATTACTTAATTCATTTAACCTCGGGAAAACCCGATACCATTCATATTCTATACGTTTGTTCAGGTTTAACTTCCGTATTTTAACTCGTCTTAATTCCCGTATATAGATTCCTTTCATACCGTTCTCTACTTACATATATATGCAAATACGGCCTTAATCATGCAACGAATATATGAATGCATCACGCAACGATACTACCAACCTAGCGGCACACAACAGGTTTAATCCATTTAAGTCTAGCATGCATCTTTCACCCTAGTCGGTTTAACGTTAATTTAATCAATCAATTCTCAATCAATTTATCATAAACGGGTATGCATTCCTATCTCTACGGTTTCCCATTTAACGTTCTATATGCAACTACGGTGTTTGAGCCGACTCACAGTGATTTGACGGAACGGCGGACCGGATGCGGATACGATCTCCCGAAACCCGAACTAAACCCGAACCTCTCTGAATATACGAACACGAACCCCGAAACGTCACGAACACCCGTACACAAACCGCAACACCAAAAACCGGCCGGAGTCAACGCGTTGACCGGCGTTGACCACGGCATTGACCGAAGCTGACCGTTGACCAAGCTAAACCGGTTGACCACTCTGAACCAACTGAACCGTCTTCAATTGAACCGGTTTGATGAGGCCATAGAACCAGAACCACCACAAGTGCCATATGTTAGATCTGGACCAAGAACAAGATCAGGAACAAGGGTGTTACGAGAGGAGTTCAACAAGGCTGTGGAGCATCTACTCAACATACCAACAGAGAACACACCAAGCCTGAACCATTCTGCCTTAGAAGAAGCGTATGATATACAAGATGGTCCATGCATTAATCTGAGCTTGCACACGGTTCAAACAACAAAGGAGAAGGAACTTACCTTATTCAGCATTGCTCCTGTCCAATGCTCACCGTTTCATTAAACAAGAGCAGCATACAAAACGCAGCACATCAGCCAACGGTCATCAACTCTTTTAAACTCGTCCAGAAAACATAAAAAGGTAAGTGTTTAATTAGTTGATTCAAATTATATGTGCTAACGGCTCTTTCTTTTATTTTGTGTGTTTTTGTTTGAATCAGAGTCTGTATTTTATTTTATTTGTCATTAGAGTCCCAGATTTAATTTAATTATTTATAATTTGCTTCAAAGACCCCTAGAAGGGCAAACCTGCTTGGACTATCCTATAAAGTCCCATTACAGGAGTGTATTATTTTTCACCTATCAATAAAACGAAAATCTTCCCTCAGAGAAATCTGTGTATGTGTGAATTCTATTATGAGTTCATTGAGAGTTTGTGAGAAGCAATCTGTTGTTTCTGTCTTATCAAAGCTCCTTCCATAAGCTTTGTGGCGACCATCACTCCACCTTCGATCACCATCTCATTCATCAGCTTCATCAGGGAGAGTTACACAACCAACTGGTCAAGCTCCATCTCATATCCATCCCAAGCCATCTTCTGTTCATTGCTGGGAGAGTTACACAACCAACAGCCTTGAATCCATCATCCTATCCTTGTGCCTACATCATCTGGTATCAGAGCCGAAAGGTTCCTAAATCAGGTGTATCTACTCTTTATGCTTTCGGTTTCATAACAATAGATCCATAGTTCATTCATCTAGCTTCTGTTTTTCACTGCATCTTATATAAAAAAAAAAACAATAAAAAGGATTTTGTTTTGTATCATCTCATTTGTTCTTTCAGATTTGCATCCATATTTTGTTTCATAAACCAAAAATCAAAAGAAAAATTGTCCAAGTTTTAATTCTGTTGATTTTTGTTTTTACAAAGTTTTTTTAGTCTTCATAAACCTTCTAACAAAAGGGAAAACGTTTTTGAGTGTTTGATCTGATTTTTTTACCAAAAAATCATAAAAGAAGTTTGTTACATTATTTGTTTAGCTTTTGTAAAAAAAAAAAAAAGGGTTTAGAAAGAAACTTTCGAAAAGAAGAGAGGCTCCTCACGTACTACTTGATTAAAGTTTGCTTTCAAATACTTTTGTCCAAATCGTGTTGTTACTTTACACAAAGGATGGTTTAATATTTTGTTTCAAAAACTCAGCAACTTGTGCTTACTTTTGAAGAGGCTCTCTTACAAAAAGAAAAACCAAACATACTTTTCTTTCTAACCAAATTTTTAAACCGTATTTGAGATATTTGTGGCCGGGTCATAATTTGCCTTAGTCCTAAGTTCACAAATACTTTTTAGCATTTAGTGTTTCATCTGGTTTCAAGCTTACTGATTTTTTTGAATCTTGTTTCGAGCCACAAAACCAGTGCAACAACTGATTTGAACTTGGTTTTACACTTTCAACTAGAATCACAAGAATACATTGATACCTTCTGAGTTGTGATCTTGCAGGAAATCAAACATGGGAGAAGGAGCTGCACAAGCTCAGATCACCATGAACCAACTACTAGAAGCCATGAGAGGCATCAGTGAACGCTTAACACAGCTTGAGCAGAGACCAGTACCTACTGCACCTATTAGAGGCCCAATCCGAAATCTCCACAGAGAACAAAGGCAACAGGCTGAAGAAGAGACTGATGAGGACATACTAGACTTGGAGGCCGATTTATTAGACCCTCAGCCTAGGAGACAACACCAAAGAGGCAGAGAAAGAGAGCAAAATAGAGGCAATGTCAGACACAGAAGCAGAGAAAGAGAACAAGAAGAGGATAGAAATTATGGCAAAGACCTTAAGCTTAAACCTCCTACCTTTGCTGGAAAGGTCAATCCAGAAGCCTACCTTGATTGGGAAAGAAGAATGGACTACGTCTTTGACTACTACCAACATTCAGAAGCAAGGAAGGTGTTTTTGGCTGCTGCTCAGTTAACAGACAATGCACTGACTTGGTGGGACAGAGAAGTGTCTGAAGAAGAAGGCTTAGGCGTGGGATGATCAATACTTGGGATGATATGAAGTTTCAGCTAAAGAAGAGATATGTACCATCCTATTATTACAGAGACTTGCAAAAACGTTTCAGGAAGCTTTCACAAGGCAGCAAGACTGTGGAGGAGTACTTGAAGAGTATGAAACACTTAAGAACCGTCTGGAGGTTCAAGACTCAGAAGAAACACTCATGGCACAGTTTTTGGATGGTTTGCAAGATAGAATTGCAAGGAAAGTTGAAAGGCAGAACTATGAGAATATGGAGGAATTGTTGCACTATGCCATACAAGCTGAGCAACATATCAAGAGGAAGACTACTGCCACCAACAGAAACAAGTCTAACTGGAACCCTCAGCCATCAAAGAGTTTTGACAAGGGAAAGTCTATAGAAGTAGACAACCGGTTCAAGAAGACTGCTCCAAGCTCATCCAAGACACCTCAAGCAGAGCAAAACAAGACCTAAAGAAGCCGTGACATAACCTGTTTCAAATGTCAAGGCAAGGGATGTCCAAACCATAGGGTGATGATCCTCAAGGACAATGGGGAATATGAGTCACAAGATGAGGCAGAGGAAGAGCAAGCTGAATCTGAAGAAGAAGTCACTAATTATCCAGAATTTGGGGAATTCTTAGTGACCAGGAGAGCTCTTAGTGTCATGTTTGAACCAGAGACAATCCAAAGAGAAAACATCTTCCACACAAGATGCAACATTGAATCAAAGGTATGCAGCTTGATTATTGATGGTGGTTCTTGTACTAACGTGGCTAGCAAGTATCTTGTTGATAAGATAGGTTTCAAGAAGACCAAACATCCAAAGCCATACCGACTCAAGTGGCTGAATGATGAGACTGAGCTAAGGATCAATGAGCAAGTCATGGTGCCATTCAGCATAGGCAAGTATACTGATGAAGTAAAATGTGATGTGGTGCCAATGCAAGCAGGTCATATCCTTTTAGGAAGACCATGGCAATTTGATAAAGAGACCATACACAATGGACGTACAAACATCTACAGCTTTACCCATCAGAATAAGAAGCACAATTTAGCTCCTCTCACACCACAGGAAGTTCATGCCATGCAAATAGTCATGGACAAAGGAGCTAAGACAAGTAAAACAAACTTATACATTTCTCCAATGAGTGTTCTGAAGTCTTTAGATCATAAAGAACAGGTGCTACTCATGATCTTTAGAGAAAGCTTGTTTTCAGGAACAAGAGATCAGGAGCTACCAAGTGAAGTGAACACTCTCTTGGACAAGTATAAGGATGTTTTTCCAGAAGATATACCTTCAGGTCTTCCACCTCTAAGGGGCATTGAGCATCAGATAGATTTGGTACCAGGAGCACCTCTACCAAACAGACCAGCGTACAGAGTTAATCCTGAAGAAGCTAAGGAGTTGGAAAAACAAGTTCAGGAGCTCATGTCAAAGGGGTACATCAGGGAGAGTCTTAGCCCATGTGCCGTGCCTGTTTTGTTAGTGCCTAAGAAAGATGGAACTTGGAGAATGTGTGTTGATTACAGGGCTATAAACAACATCACAATCAAGTACAGGCATCCAATACCAAGGCTGGATGACATGCTAGATGAGCTAAGTAGAGCCACTATCTTCTCAAATATAGACCTTAAGAGTGGTTATCACCAAGTGAGGATGAAGGAAGGAGATGAATGGAAGACATCATTCAAAACAAAGCAAGGGCTTTATGAATGGCTTGTCATGCCATTTGGACTTACAAATGCTCCCAGTACCTTCATGAGACTCATGAATCACGTCCTAAGGCAGTACATCTGTAAGTTTGTTGTTGTCTATTTTGATGACATACTGATATATAGCCAATGTTTGTCTGATCATATCCAGCATCTAGAACTGGTTCTAGACACACTTAGGCTAGAAGGCTTGTATGCAAATTTAAAGAAATGTACTTTATGCACTGATCAATTGGTGTTTTTAGGATTTGTTGTGAGTTCACAAGGATTAAAGGTAGATGAGGAGAAGATCAAAGCCATTCATGAATGGCCAACACCATCTACAATTGGTCATGTGAGTTTTCACGGGCTGGCTAGTTTTTACAGAAGATTTGTCAAGGATTTCAGCACAATAGCAGCACCAATAACCTCTGTGATCAAGAAGAATACAACCTTTGTGTGGGGACAAGCTCAGGAATTAGCTTTCAACAAGCTCAAACAATGCCTAACCCATGCACCGGTTTTGGTACTTCTAACTTTGACATTACATTTGAAATTGAATGTGATGCTTCTGGAATAGGAATAGGAGCTGTTCTAACTCAAGGAGGAAGACCAGTAGCATTCTTTAGTGAAAAGCTCAGTGGCGCCACACTCAATTATCCCACCTATGATAAAGAGCTATATGCTCTGGTAAGGTCACTTGAAACTTGACAACACTACTTACTATCTAAAAAGTTTGTGATTCATACAGACCATGAGACTCTAAAGCACCTAAGAGGACAAACCAATCTCAAGAAGAGACACGCAAAGTGGTTGGAGTTTGTGGAGACATTCCCATATGTGATCAAATACAAGAAAGGCAGAGAACATTGTAGCTGATGCGTTATCAAGGAGACACACGCTTATATCTACAATGGAGGCTAAGATAATGGGATTTGAACACATCAAAGGTGTGTATGAAGCTGATCCAGACTTCCAAGAAGTCTACAAAGAAACCACCAAGGCAGCCTTGGGAGCATTCTATCAGCAGGATGGGTTTCTCTTCAAGGACAGAAGGCTATGCATTCCCCAAGGATCCATGAGAGAACTGCTGACCAAAGAAGCTCATGGAGGTGGTTTAATGGGTCATTTTAGCAGAGACAAAACGTTGATTGTTCTTAAGGACCACTTCTTCTGGCCACACATGAGAAGAGATGTGGAGAGACATTGTGCCAAATGCATCACTTGCCTAAAGGCTAAATCCAGGTTACATTCAAACGGTTTATACTTACCATTGCCTATTCCTAATGCACCATGGGTAGATATCTCTATGGATTTTGTTTTAGGCCTGCCAAAGATCAACCACAAGGACTCTATCTTTGTAGTTGTAGACAGGTTCTCAAAGATGGCTCACTTCATTCCATGCAACAAGACCAATGATGTTGTGCAAATAGCTGATTTGTTCTTTAAAGAAGTGGTGAGGCTACATGGGATACCAAGAACCATTGTGTCTGATCGTGATACCAAATTTCTCAGCCATTTTTGGAAGACACTATGGCGGAAGTTGGGAACAAAGCTGTTGTTTTCAACCACTTGCCATCCTCAAACTGATGGGCAAACAGAGGTAGTAAACCGTACACTCTCAACCTTATTGAGAGCCACGGTTGGTAAGAATTTAAAGACTTGGTTATCATGCTTACCGTACATTGAGTTTGCTTATAACCATGCCACACACTCTGCTACTAACCATTCTCCTTTTGAAGTTGTCTATGGGTTTAAACCAAATACCCCTCTAGATATTATATCTCTGCCACAAGCTATATACTCAAGTCCAGAAGGAGAAACTAAAGCTGAGTTCGTTAAGAAGCTCCATGCAAAGGTTAAGGAGAACCTGGAGAAGAAGACTGAGAAGTACAAACAACAAGCTGACAAGCACAGAAAAGAAGTGACGTTCCAACCAGGAGATTGGGTTTGGTTGCACATGAGGCCTGAGAGGTTTCCAAACCAGAGAAAGTCCAAGCTTGCACCAAGAGGAGATGGACCATTCAAAGTCCTAGAAAAGATCAATGACAATGCCTACAAGCTGGAACTTCCAGGTGAGTTTCAAATATCTCCCACTTTCAATGTTACTGATTTGTCTCGTTACAATGCAGGTGAAGAAGTTCTGAGGACAGAACCTTTCCAAGGGGGAGGGAATGATGAGGCCATAAAACCAGAACCACCACAAGTACCATATGTTAGAGTTGGACCAAGAACAAGATCAGGAACAAGGGTGTTACGAGAGGAGTTGAACAAGGCTGTGGAGCATCTACTCAACATACCAACAGAGAACACACCAAGCTTGAACCATTCTGCCTTAGAAGAAGCGTATGATATACAAGATGGTCCATGCATTAATCTGAGCTTGCACACGGTTCAAACAACAAAGGAGAAGGAACTTACCTTATTCAGCATTGCTCCTGTCCAATGCTCACCGTTTCATTAAACAAGAGCAGCATACAAAACGCAGCACATCAGCCAACGGTCATCAACTGTTTTAAACTCGTCCAGAAAACATAAAAAGGTAAGTGTTTAATTAGTTGATTCAAATTATATGTGCTAACGGCTCTTTCTTTTCTTTTGTGTATTTTTGTTCGAATCAGAGTCTGTATTTTATTTTATTTGTCATTAGAGTCCCAGATTTAATTTAATTGTTTGTAATTTGCTTCAAAGACCCCTAGAAGGGCAAACCTGCTTGGACTATCCTATAAAGTCCCATTACAGGAGTGTGTTATTTTTCACCTATCAATAAAACGAAAATCTTCCCTCAGAGAAATCTGTGTATGTGTGAATTCTATTCTGAGTTCATTGAGAGTTTGTGAGAAGCAATCTCTTGTTTCTGTCTTATCAAAGCTCCTTCCATAAGCTTTGTGGCGACCATCACTCCACCTTCGATCACCATCTCATTCATCAGCTTCATCAGGGAGAGTTACACAACCAACTGGTCAAGCTCCATCTCATATCCATCGCAAGCCATCGTCTGTTCATTGCTGGGAGAGTTACACAACCAACAGCCTTGAATCCATCATCCTATCCTTGTACCTACATCACGGTTAGGTTAAACTGGTTTTGAGTCAACCGTTGACTGGGTTGACCGGTTAACCTAAACCGACTCAAATTAAACCAAACCATCTTCTCTCTCCTCATTTTCTCTCTCTTCTTTCTCTTTCTCCGGTCTTCTTCTTCTTCCTCCGGTCTTCCTTCTCCGGATTCCCTCCTCCGGTCTTCTTCTCCTTCTCCTTCTCTTCCTTCCTCTCCCTCACCCTACTTCTCTTCCTCTCCTTCTCTCTTTCTCTTTGTTGTTGTTGTTGGTGATGCAAAATGAGAGGAGTCTTGAGTCCTTTTTATAGTGAATCAAGGTTAATATTGTCTTGCCACCTGTCCCTATAGCTCCACGTTTCCAACAACAAAAATGAGAAGAGTTCAATGCTTCATGTTGATTCCTTCCCCATGTGTTGCATGAATTCAATGTATCTTCTCTTCCTTAATTATCTTGAGGCCACATCAATGTATCTCATCTTTCTTTATTCTCTTGAAGCCACGAAATCATGCTCCAAGTGAGCCAAGTTTTTTATTCTCCTTGCTCCACGTTTTTATTCATGTAGTGTAGATGCATTGAACTTTCTCTCTTTCATATTACCACATGTCTTCTTCCTCCTCTTGCCACATCAAAAGGAAATCTAGCTACCTGGAGATGCGAAACCTGTCTCTGGTGTGTGCTTTTAGTCCAAAAATGCTCATCTAAACCGGCCCAACCCAATAGCAAACCCTTCTTGCCATTTCTTGTCGGTTTCTTCAATTGCAGGAATATTGTTTTAGAAAATACGATATGATTCCCATAAATCTCAAAACTTCAATAAACTGATTCCCCCTGATTTTAGATGAATTTAGCAATTTGAATCATCCCGTTTGGACACCCGTAGATCCGGTTATGGATTTTACAAGTTGATCGGTTCTATCGGTTTCCTTTCCCGAAAGTCCGAAAAACTAGTTTAATCTCCGTTTCTTCCAATTCTGGTCTTGTAAATGTTCTTTATGGTTTAGAAAGAGAACATTTGGCTCGTCACGTCTTCTGTCTCGAATTTTGGCAAAATTACCATTTTGCCCCTGGGTTTGGCAAAATTACGATTTTGCCCCTGTTGACTTTTCTTCTGCCCATTGACCATATTTTTGGATACGGGGTATCACATTCTTCCCCACTTATAGGAATTCGGTCCCCGAATTCTCCGTCACTACCAGACTTTGAATCGGCCCCAAACCCTGCAAGTTGCTCCGTTACTCCACTCCAATGCTTCCTTACTCGATCATTGCTGCATATTTCTGACTTCTGACATTCCTGCGCTCTTTCCACATCCTTTCTTCTAACTGATCTTTGAACTGATTCCCCAACGACCATTCTTTATCCAGGCTCTTAGTCCTGTTCACCTTGTTTCAGTTTACTCTTAACTGCTTCTTTCTCATACACCGAGGTCTCTTTGTTCTTCCCACTTAATTGTAGCTTCGTTTTTCTCGATTTCTGGTTCCGCTTTACTGTGTCACTACTCTCTTTAACTGACCTTTCTTGAACCTCGATCTTCCACAAGTATTCACTTTGGTCTGATTCTCACTCTGACTTCCCCACTTCGCTTCGACTTCCACGTCTTCTTGGTACTGGTTTGTCTCCCCGAGACACTCTTCAAGAATCTCTTCCTTCTCACGCATCTTGGTTTCTGAATCCGACTTTGCTAACTTTCCATTCCATTCCCACTGACGGCTTCGCTCTGGTTTCCACACTGTCGCTGACATTACTTCTAATATTTTTGCTAACTCATCATACTAACCGCTTCGCTCTTTCCGCGGCTCTGTACTGGCATATTCTCCACCGACGATCCATATCAACAGTTTCACTTCCCGGGTCAACTTGTCTCATGGCTTCTTTACACTCCATCTCGCTTTCGGGTTCGGGTTCAGTCTCGCATTCGTATCGCATCGTCCATTCCGTCCTACATTCAACACAACAACTTTCACTGGAGCGGTGAAATTCAAACCAATCTATTCCTCGATATCACTTCCTCATAGAGATATAGTTAGTTAATCATGTACCCGATGGTCACCCATGATTAAGTAACGATATTCTATAATTCCGCTCTCTCGCGAATCGACAGTCGAATACAACCATTCTCAAGTTAGCTCAATACCGTAAACGAAAAAGGTTCTAACACTTCTATTCGCAACATCCTAACGATTGCGATCAAATTGAAACTACTCAACCAAATACCTTACCATGCCACTCACACTCCGCACATGCTAAGCATGCCATAACACTAGCACTTTCACAGTGCTACACCACAAACGAAACACAACCCTAACTATCCAATGCACCACACAAGCATTAGATTAAACACGCAAGCAATTAACGCAAAAGCAAACAATTACCACACACAACCAAGCAATCACTAGATCGCTCCGGATATGTCGTCAGTCTGGGTTTAGGTTATGATGAACTGTCGTCAGTTCCGCGCATCATCAGACTTCCCGTGGTAATTCATTTGCATCCCAAAACCATCACATGCATGCAAACAATTACTACGTAAGCCATAATGATAAGTAGAACAGTTCTGCATCACATACATACATAAGAACAACAACACACACATGTTCGAGGTTTTTAAATACATAAGTAAAACAGAAATACAACCACGAGACGTCCGTCATCCATACCCTAACCCCCAAACTGCACCCTCATACCCCGGAGATGTCTGAAACAACATGCGAGAATCGCCGATCTAGGTACACACAACAACAACAACATAGTTAGTGCCCAACTCACCTGGCCTAACTATCCTAAACCTAACAGCCCCAACACGACCGGAATGCCATACACAGACGGCATCGCGGCTCGCAATGGTAACCACTGGCAGGTGCGCCGGGAGGGTGTGGTGGGTGCGCATCTCTGGTCGGCGGTCCGACCTGCTGCGGCTCTGCCATCGGACACAACTGCGCTACATGACTTCTGCGACCACAAATCTCACAAACCAGAACGGGCGCTGGGCGTGGCCCACGGTAACACTCTGACGCCTGATGATATGTCGCTCCACATAACTGACAAGAAGAAACTGACCCCGAAGAAGGCTCCTGAAAACACTCGGCTGCTCGATGTCCCTGACCTCCACAAATCTGACAAACAACTGGCGCTGAACGGGACCGACGAGAAGTGGACCGACGGGAACAAGCGGATGCTCTGTGTCCCTCGTCTCCACACCTCCTGCAAGACCTCGATAGTCTCGGTGGCTGCACCAATGGTGGCTGCGCTACGGGACTGCATGGCTGGCTGCTGAATAACTGGCTGCCGAATAAGCTCTGCGTCTCGGCGACTCGGTCCTGGTCGACACTCCTCAGGCAATGGGGCACGATGCGGCTCTACGTCTGACATACGCGGTCTGGACCCCGCGACTGGACAAGTCGGTGCAAGATGACCGTCCATACCACACACCTGACAATAATAAGGGCTCGGTACCGGCTGATACGTCTCACGGTAACGCGGATCGACTGGTCGTGGACACCAATACAAATGAAAACCCTGAACTCCACAGGCGCTACATGTCCGGTATACTGGCATCTGCGGTACTGAATCTGGCGTGTCTGCTAGTGGCATCTCTGGTGACGCGACTGGCTCGGTCGGTGGTGCCTCTGGTGATGTAACTGACTCAAACTGCGTGCCCGACCCCGACGTCGACATCGGCTCGACTCCTGTGGCTGACTCCCTCGCTGAGTGCGGCTCGGTAAAATCGGGTGAGGGAGCTCCTGACCTCTGAGGCGATCCTGGCTGGTGATGTGGCCCAACCTGCTGCTCCAAGACGTCCTCGAGTATCGCCATCTGCTCGTCCATGTACTGCGCCCACTGCACCTGCTGCTCCGGGTCTACCGGCTCCATGTCCATGTCGAGAGCTGCGTGTAACGGGTCCAACCAAAAGTCCTCCCCACCAAGTGGAATGAAGTCTAACTCATGTAGACTGAAAGGTAACGGTACCTCACGTGCCTCAAGCATCGGCGGATGTATCGCTGATGGTACCATAGGCGCCTCAAACTGTGGTGGTAATGATGGCAACCCATAATCTACGAATCCCAAATATCCCATCACTCCTGCGGTCGGTTCTGCGGTACCTACGTCGTCCTGTAGAGATGGAGGTAATGGATCAGGTAATGGCCTCCAATCTACAGCGGCTGCTCTCGCTCCCTGATGCACTCTTGGAACGACTGGCGGTCGATCTGATACCCGAGAACCCTGTGACTGTCCCTGTTGTGCTACCCTCAGACCTGCCTGATGCTGGTCCACCAAAGCCTGATACTCTGCTCGTGTCATCCGACGCTCACCCATACTGCTCGCGGCAATCTCACACACCCAATGCACACACCCACTCACAATCCGTCCAGGGATACGCTGCTGCTGACTGCAATCAAAAACACAGATAAACATTAGTTCACATAATACAAATTTCCTACCCCATCCCAACCCCGGATTTACGAACGCGGCTCGGTTTCCTAATGGATGCTTGGGTAAGACACAATTTTGACTCGATAAAACCACGGAAAACACTCAGAAATGAACAACTTTGAAACCCATGCAGAACCATGCTCTGATACCACCTTTCTGTAACGCCCCTTTCCCATTCTCCGCTGACCGTCGAGCTGACCGGCCAACAATCAAACAAGAACATGACCGATCGAACCCGAGCAAGTCGAACAGGAAAAGTTCGTCACATGACGAAGCCAGAGACGGATCGGTTTGAGACAAAGGCTCGCACTAACCCATCCTTGACTCCGCTATCCTCACTTCCATAGTACAAGTTGATCACCTTGCACTACTTCAGCGAGTTGTGTCGGTTCGGACTAAACACAATATCATGAAAGCACATTCATTTCTGAGTAAATCAAACGTTCAGCACAACGTTTAATCGTCACTTTACAAATCGTTTTCATCAATAACAATCAACACGCAAATCAATACAAAAGTGGCGCCAGGCCAAACCGAGAGAAAACCCCAAAACCATCGAATCAAAACCCCGCCACAAGCCATCCCGAAACTACACCGAGGACCTCCCGTGTCCGTCGCTGCTTAACCTGAAAACACAAAAAGAGTCTAATGAGCGATCTAAGATCACCCAGTGAATCGGCTCCCCACAAAGGCTTCTAATCTATCTATCTTCTATAGATCCCCGCCCGAAAACCCCAAAATAACAATCAATCAAACAAAATAGCCGATCACGCTCTACCATGTCGTGTCGAGCCCACACACAATCAATTGTCAAAAGAAAGAGAAGGCGATTAGAGGAAATCGGGAGCACTGCGGCACATGTTCCCGATTGAGACTCGATCTGTCTACCGCGCACTACCAACTACACCAACACACCACTGGGCCCCTACGATCTCAGTAACTTCCACGGGTTTCCACCGTTACCGACATGGTAACTATCCCTCGACTCCTGGTCGTCAACACCAAGTCCAACGGCCAGGCCACCGTTCTCTGTCCATCGATACGCGGTGACTCCGACTACCCCTAGATAGCCCAAGCTTCCATGCAGTCCGGCCCTAGGACATGACCGTATTCTCCGGACCATACACCTACCGGCGTCACTCAGTAGGTTAACGTCATAACCAGAATCACCACGGCCCGGTTAGGCCACTACCCGAGGATCCAATTGGGTCGGAAGTACCGGAACGTATACACACACCTAGACTTGCGGGATCTAACGCACCCTAGGATCCTAGTGCAGAAATGTAAACACGCAGACTCGCTTGGACTCTAGCAATCAATCTCAATTCATAACAACAATCAACTCAACCCCGCATCTCGCAAGTCTACTCACACACACCACACTGCCCCCTGACTCAGCACCATACCGAGTCAGCGGTTACGACTTAACCGGTCCCATGACCAGATTAAGTATCTACACGGATCGCTCGGCCCAACACCGAGACGATCTAACAGGCCTGCACAGAAAACTCAACAACAACCACACAACAACACAATCATGCAATCAACAGTCTACTCGGCCCAACACCGAAGTAGACACATAATCACACAACACCACATAAACAGGCCTATTAGGGTTTCTAACGTCTTTTAATCAATTTACGCCCGCTACCTTGGATTAGCAGCTTGCTAACCCGTAGACGGTTCACCAATCACAACACTTCTCATTTCTTAACCTTTCCTAACGTCTTTTAATCAACTCCCCGATCCGTCGGTTTAGAGCTAGTAGCTTACTAGACTCCCCGACGTCTCACCTTTCATTACTTAATTCATTTAACCTCGGGAAAACCCGATACCATTCATATTCTATACGTTTGTTCAGGTTTAACTTCCGTATTTTAACTCGTCTTAATTCCCGTATATAGATTCATTTTATACCGTTTTTTACTTACATATATATGCATATACGGCCTTAATCATGCAACGACTATATGAATGCATCACGCAACAATACTACCAACCTAGCGGCACACAACAAGTTTAATCCATTTAAGTCTAGCATGCATCTTTCACCTAGTCGGTTTAACGTTAATTCAATCAATCAATTCTGAATTCAATTTATCATAAACGGGTATGCATTCCTATCTCTACGGTTTCCCATTTAACGTTCTATATGCAACTACGGTGTTTGAGCCGACTCACAGTGATTTGACGGAACGGCGGACCGGATGTGGATACGATCTCCCGAAACCCGAACTAAACCCGAACCTCTCCGAATACACGAACACGAACCCCGAAACGTCACGAACACCCGTACACAAACCGCAACACCAAAAACCGGCCGGAGTCAACGCGTTGACCGGCGTTGACCGAAGCTGACCGTTGACCAAGCTAAACCGGTTGACCACTCTGAACCAACTGAACCGTCTTCAATTGAACCGGTTAGGTTAAACCGGTTTTGAGTCAACCGTTGACCGGGTTGACCGATTAACCTAAACCGAATCAAAGTAAACCAAACCATCTTCTCTCTCCTCATTTTCTCTCTCTTCTTTCTCTTTCTTCTTTCTCTCTCTACTTTCTCTTTCTCCGGTCTTCTTCTTCTTCCTCCGGTCTTCCTTCTCCGGATTCCCTCCTCCGGTCTTCTTCTCCTTCTCCTCCTCCTTCTTCTTCTTCTTTCTCCTCCTCCTTCTTCTTCTTCTTCTTCTTCTTCTTCTCTTCCTTCCTCTCCCTCACGCTACTTCTCTTCCTCTCCTTCTCTCTTTCTCTTTGTTTTTGTTGTTGGTGATGCAAAATGAGAGGAGTCTTGAGTCCTTTTTATAGTGAATCAAGGTTAATATTGTCTTGCCACCTGTCCCCATAGCTCCACGTTTCCAACAACAAAAATGAGAAGAGTTCAATGCTTCATGTTGATTCCTTCCCCACGTGTTGCATGAATTCAATGTATCTTCTCTTCCTTAATTCTCTTGAGGCCACGTCAATGTATCTCATCTTTCTTTATTATCTTGAAGCCACGAAATCATTCTACAAGTGAGCCAAGTTTTTTATTCTCCTTGCTCCACGTTTTTATTCATGTAGTGTAGATGCATTGAACTTTCTCTCTTTCATATTACCACATGTCTTCTTCCTCCTCTTGCCACATCAAAAGGAAATCTGGCTACCTGGAGATGCGACACCTGTCTCTGGTGTGTGCTTTTAGTCCAAAAATGCTCATCTAAACCGGCCCAACCCAATAGAAAACCCTTCTTGCCATTTCTTGTCGGTTTCTTCAATTGCGGGAATATTATTTTAGAAAATACGAGATGATTCCCATAAATCCCAAAACTTCAATAAACTGATTCCCCCTGATTTTATATGAATTTAGAAATTTGAATCATCCCGTTTGGACACCCGTAGCTCCGGTTATGGATTTTACAAGTTGATCGGTTCTATCGGTTTCCTTTCCCGAAAGTCCGAAAAACTAGTTTAATCTCCGTTTCTTCCAATTATGGTCTTGTAAATGTTCTTTATGGTTTAGAAAAAGAATATTTGGCCTGTCACGTCTCCTGTCTCGAATTTTGGAAAAATTACCATTTTGCCCCTAGGTTTGGCAAAATTACGATTTTGCCCATGTTGACTTTTCTTCTGCCCATTGACCATATTTTTGGATACGGGGTATCACACCGAGGGTCTTACATGAGACCCATTCGGGTACCCGATATAACCTTTTATTATATACTAATTACATGATAGAACCTTTTATTAACAAATCCGATAAGATCCAATATGACCTAATATGACATGTGTTATCCGATATAACCTAAAAGAACATGGTAGAACCTGATAGATGGGCCGTTCAAAATCGTGGAGAGAATTAACAACATGGCCTAAAGACTTGAACTACCATGTGAGTTAAACATTTCATCAAGTTTTAATGTTGCTGATCAATCTCCTTTTTGTACAGATGATGGTGTTATAAATTCAGAAGGAGGGAATGATGAGGAAATCAATTGTGCCTAATCATCCCACACCAATACTCCCGATCCAACTGAGCCATTCTCGACCATGAAGAACCCACCTTGGACCAGATTATCCTTTGGATGCTAAGAGAGGAATTCAACAATACCATGGATACATTGATTACCCAAGGCAGCCTAGAAAAGACCACTGACCATTTGGACCAGATTGCACTAGATCAACACATCCTAAACCAACTAGCTATGGAGATGGCCGAAAGGAGCCAAAAGGTAAGTGTTGATCCACACGATCAAGACAACGGCATGGCACAACAAGAAGACCATCCTAGACTAGAAGAGAAGCATGCCAACAAGTCTATAACACCTTTGGTCATTTGGCCCAGTCCAATAGTCGAATGATCCATGTTCAAAGGTCATGATGGCATGTCCGTGATTTTCACCATTCAAGCCATCGAGCCATGAACCGTGCAACACTCTTTGGGCTTGGACTATACTCCTTCCTCCTTCGTATGGTTCTGCCAAGTGATTTTCCATACAAAGATTTTGAATGAGGTAGCTCTTATTTCTTTGTTTCATTAAAATATTTTTCCTTTTCTTTTATTCTAGTTTTTGAAACCCTTCGGTTATAAATCCACTCTTGTATTCTCTTGTAAAGTTAAGATTTATTACATAAAAAATCAGAAATATTATTCTTTTCTTAACCTAAATGTCGGTTGTCTTGAACTTTATGAGGTTCCCCTTTGTTCTTGAGAGCCAACTTGTTACTTACACTTATCCATCATCCATCCACTAATCCAAGTAAAGAGAGCATATCGGCCAGTTTTTTGTTTCCCATAGCCCACCTCCTATCCAAAGACAAGAGAAGAGAGCCCTTCGGCCAGCTCCTAGTTTAGACAGATGTGTGTAATGTTCATCCCTTGGATCTTACATTAAACACCGCCACCAAAACCGAACTAGAGATCCAAAGCCAACAAAAGCTATGACACAAGGAAAAAAAAACCTTGAATTTCGACTGGGAACAAATGCCAAAGTGGACTCCAATTATTGCACAAAGAAATAGCGATCCAATCTTTGCCATCACATCGATCTACAACTCGAAAGGTGAAACCTGAGAGCAAACCATAGTCAAAAATAAAACGCCAGCAACACTAGAGGGCGAGGATCCGAAGCAGGCCCTAAGCTATAAAGGAAAAGCCTAAACATCTGAAAGATCCTAAGAGCATCACAAGAGCCCTGGCGTACGAGGACTAGACCATGCAATACCGTTGCTTATAGACAAACACATTCGAAGAGCCATCTTAAAGACATATTCCATCAATTGAAAGTCCAAAAACCACAAGCGGAAAAGGCGAAAAAAGAGACTAGGAAAGCTCGAGAAAAGATAACCAAGGAAACAAAAAGAAGTAAACTCAGACCAAGAGGCATCGCCTGAGAACCATTCTCAGATAAAAAAAAAATGATAGAAGCCTATCCAAGGAGTCGAGACCACCAAACGAGCAATGCTCAGAACAGGAGAAACCGCGGAGATGAAGACTCCACACAAGAACATTCAATTTCAAACAATGACATAAAGCCATTAAGAACAACACATAAGAGCCACATAGGAGAGAAGGCCAACGGAACCAGCTCAAAAACCCTCCACCGAGTAGATGCAACACACATCCTTGCAACATTAGATTGCGCATAAAAGACCTAAATCTCAAACTGCAGACCACGTAGAAAGCAAAAACGGCAAAAGAGGCCTCTCACGACACTCGTGAAGAGCACCCAATGTTGGAGAGACATATTTGAGCAAGGATGAAAAAGACTTGGCGGCTAGACTAGTGTCCAAGAGATTGCATATTTGGATGGACCGAATCTGTTTGTTTGTTTTTATTGAGCTTAAATTTATAAATAGGGACAAATGAACAAACTAGAAAATTAATAATATTGTTATAATAATAATATGATTTACCATATCGACAGATATAAATAACGACAAAAATATTTTACCCGGTGCAGAGATTAATACTGAGAACAAAGAAAGAGAGAGAGCAATAAGAGAAGTTGTATTGAGGTTATTGAAGTTGTATTAAGGTGTGTTTACAAATGAACGAAACGTTCGTTTATATAGAAAATGAAAAGTTGGTTTTACTGTGCGTGCATAGTGACAGTGGGCTCCACACATAAACTTTCGACACTTCTTCTCCATTTTTCTTCCTCTCTTTTTCTTCCTTTCGGTGGTGCTTTGTGACTTTTGTAACACTCCCCCTTGGAGACCAGTGTCGCTACCATAACTTGCTTAATGCCTTTGTTGCCTCGTTAAAAACCTTTCCAGGAAAACCCATTGGGAAAAACCGTAGTAAGGTAAAAAGAGTACAACTCTATAAGCTCCCCCTCGAATGATGAGGAGAGTATCTTATAGGTCTCGTTGACGGCGCATTCCAATGTTATGAACATGCTTCCTAAACGTAGTGGTAGGTAATGACTTTGTGAATAGATCTGCGGTATTGTCACATGATTGGACATATCTCACTTCAATCTCCTTGTTCTTCTCGAGTTCTTGGGTGTATGAAAAGTACTTCGGGGGGATATGTTTGGTTCTATCGGTCTTGATATATCCGTCTTTGGTATGGGCAATACATGCAGCATTATCTTCGTATAAGATAGTTGGCTCCGTATTTACGCGGATTCCACTGCTTGATTGGATGTGTTGACTTATTGATCTTAGCCACACACATTCTCTGCTCGCTTCATGGAGTGCTATGATTTCTGCATGGTTCGATGAAGTGGCTACGAGCGTTTGCTTTTGAGAACGCCATGAGATAGCAGTGCCTCCAATTGTGAAAACATACCCTGTTTGTGATCGAGCTTTGTGTGGGTCTGATAAATATCCTGCATCTGCAAAACCAATCAATTCACCGTTTGAATTCTTAGGATAAAATAATCCTAAATCAAGAGTCCCTTGAAGGTAACGAAAGATGTGTTTAATCCCTTTCCAGTGCCTTTGCGTAGGGGATGAACTAAACCTTGCCAATAGATTAACGGCAAAAGATATATCAGGTCGAGTACAATTTGCAAGATACATAAGTGCTCCAATTGCACTTAGATATGGTACTTCAGGACCAAGTATTTCCTCATTTTTTCCATGTGGTCGAAATGGATCACTTTCAACATTCAGTGATCTAACCACCATGGGAGTACTAAGAGGAGTTGCCTTATCCATGTTGAATCGTTTTAACACTCTTTTAGTGTATGTGGATTGATGTACAAATATGCCTTCTTGAGAATGCTCAATTTGTAGGCCAGGACAATAATTTGTTTGTCCGAGATCTTTCATCTCAAATTCGCCCTTTAAATAATTTGATGCTTTCTGAATCTCATCACGAGTTCCGATCATGTTTAGATCATCAACATATACTGCGATTATCACAAATCCAGATTGTGTTTTCTTGATGAAGACACATGGGCATATTGGATCATTTACATATCCTTCTTTAGTTAAATGCTCACTAAGACGATTATACCACATACGTCCAGACTGTTTCAAACCATATAATGATCTCTGCAATTTTATTGCACATAACTCTTTTGGTTTAGAACTCAATGGATCTGGCATCTTAAACCCATCGGGTATTCTCATATAGATATCAGTGTCTAATGAGCCATACAAGTATGCCGTAACAACATCCATTAGACGCATCTCTAGGTTTTCACCTGATGCTAAACTCATCAAGAATCTAAATGTGATTGCATCCATAACAGGGGAATATGTCTCATCATAATCAATCCCGGGTCTTTGAGAAAAACCTTGAGCTACAAGACGAGCTTTGTATCTTATAATCTCATTTTTCTCATTTCGTTTTCGAACGAAAACCCATTTGTATCCAACTGGTTTCACATCTTCGGGTGTGAGTACAATAGGCCCGAATACATTTCGTTTATTAAGCGAATCTAGTTCGACTTTTATTGCATCTTTCCACTGTAACCAGTCGTGTCTCTTTTGACATTCATATACAGATTTTGGTTCCGGATCTTCGTTTTCCTCATTTATTTCCTTTGACACAAGGTATGAGAAAACGTCATCATCGAAATTCATTTCATTTCGATCCCATATCTTTCCATTATGAATATAGTTTATAGAAATCTCATGATTTCCTTCTGGTTCAGGATGCTCTACATTATCATTAATGTCATGATTTGTTTCTTCCAAAATACTTTCTGTAGTTTTGGGATCATTATGCTTTTCAGCTTCCTTTCGTTTTCTAGGATTCTTATCCTTAGAACCTACGGGTCTACCACGCTTCAAGCGTGTTTGAGACTCACATGTATCATCTGCTCTTCCACGTTCTTGTGGTAATTCAATACGAGCAGGAGTATTTGCAGCTGGTATATGTGATTTAGTTACCGTTTTGGTATCTGCAAATGCATCAGGTAGCTGATTTGCAATACTTTGCAAATGCATAATTCGTCGGACTTCTAGTTCTGACTCTTTTGTAGGAGGATCAAGGTGTAACAAAGTTGGTACATGCCATTTGATATCCTTTCCTAACTGTTTATTTTCTCCCCCTAGAATCGGGAATACTTTCTCATCAAATTGACAATCAGCAAAGCGTGCTGTAAATATGTCACCAGTTCGTGGTTCTAGGTATCGTATTATTGATGGAGAATCACAACCAACATATATTCCCAACCTTCTTTGTGGTCCCATCTTTGTACGTTGTGGTGGTGCTATAGGCACATATACCGCACAACCAAAGATCCTTAAATGAGAAACGTTTGGTTCTCGACCAAATGCTAACTGTAATGGGGAATAATTATGATATGCACTTGGTCTTATCCGAATAAGTGCCTCTGCATGTAATATGGCATGTCCCCATACAGAAGTTGGGAGTTTAGATCTCATGATCAATGGTCTTGCAATCAGTTGCAGACGCTTTATTAATGATTCAGCCAAACCATTTTGAGTATGAACATGAGCAACAGAATGTTCAACTTCAATCCCCGTTACCATACAATAATCATTGAATGCTTGGGATGTGAATTCACCAGCGTTGTCTAATCTAACTCTTTTAATGGGATAATCAGAAAATTGAGCTTTCAATTTGATTATCTGAGTTAGAAATCTCGCAAATGCCATATTTCGAGATGATAATAGACAAACATGTGACCATCTGCTAGATGCGTCAATTAATACCATAAAATAATGGAATGGTCCACATGGTGGATGTATTGGTCCACAAATATCTCCTTGAATTCGTTCAAGGAACTTTGGTGATTCTTTATCAATTTTGGTTGGCGGTGGCCTTATGATCAGTTTTCCAAGAGAGCATGCAGTGCATGTCATTTTATTTTTCTCATATATTTCTTGGACCTTTAATGAATGTCCGTGAGAAGTCTCAATGATCTTTCTCATCATTGTGGTGCCTGGGTGACCAAGGCGATCATGCCATAATGTGATATTCTCCGGATCTCTTTTGATCATGAGGTTTGATTCGATTGCATCTATATAAGTATGATGCAATCCAGAAGGAAGTTTTGGAAACTTTTCCAATATTTGCCTTTTTCCAGATTTATCAGAAGTTATATACATATACTTCTTTCCATCCTCAGTCGCTGACTGGGTATCATATCCTTGAAGGTATATGTCATTAAAACTTAACAAATTCCTTTTCGAATTCGGAGAATACAAGGCATTGTTTATGGAAAACTTTGTTCCATTTGGCAACATAAATCTGGCTTTACCAGTTCCTTCAATAAGGTCTGTAGGACCTGATATTGTATTGACAATTATATTTGTCGGTTTCAAGTTAGAGAAATATTTCTTGTCCTTCAGAATAGTGTGTGTTGTACCACTATCTGGTATACAAGTTTCTCTACCCATATCCTTGGATATTATCCTTTTCGTGTTGTAGTCCATTTCTGTAATCAACATAAACATTAGAAAAGAAAGTAAATTCATTCATATAATAAGGAAATAAACACACAATAAGTATTCATTACACTGTTGGATAGACAACATTATTATTGAGAAGAAACTGAAATACATAGTAGTTATATATGGCTTTATTTGAGACTTTATAATGGTCTCATTACAAGCATCTTAATTTCCCGTGGTGGTCTCGTCGAAGTCATTTCCGAAATCGGAAGAGTCGAGGTATGTCGTACCCTCAAAGTGTTCCGTAAGATTCACCTCTTTCCCCTTGCCTTTTATAGACTCTTGGTATAACTTACAAAGATATGAGGGAGTACGGCATATGTTTGCCCAATGTTTTGTGGATCCGCACCTGTAACAAGTACTTTCTTGTTTCTGGGTGGAATTCCCTTGGATTTCTTTCCCTTTAGGAAATTTTCCATGGTTCCCAGGTCGGACCCACTTGTACGACTTTCTTTCTTGTGGAATATAATTTCTTCCACGTCCTCGATTGAATCGACGGCCACGACCACGACCACGTCCTTGAAAGGTCTGATATTTCCTTTCCGGATTATTCACCTCCGACGCATTTACTTCAGGAAACGCCTTTGTTCCGGTGGGTCGAGAGTTGTGGTTCCTTATGAGGAGCTCATTATTCTTTTCTGCTAAGATGAGTGCCACAATTAACTCAGAGAATCTCGTGTATCCGCTTTTCGTGTATAGTTCCTGCAGGATACGATGCTCTTTATGAAATGTTAAGTAAGTCTTATTAAGCATTTCAGCATCAGAGATAGGTTGACCACAATATTTCAATTGTGACACAATTCTCAAAATAGCAGAGTTATAATCCTCCATTTTCTCGAAATCCTGAAATCTCAGGTTTTTCCACTCTTCGAGTGCATGAGGGAGATTTATCTCTCTTTGATTATCAAACCGCTCTTTTAAAGCTTTCCACAGCTCTGCTGGGTCTGTTATGTGCGCGTAGTCATGCGTCACATTCTCATCGACATGTTTTCTGAGGAAAATTATCGCTTTTGCCACTTCATGGTCAGGCGATTTGATTCCCTCATTGATGGTGTCGGATATTTTTTCCATCTTAAAATATAATTCGACATCCGTTTTCCATGCGATGTAATTTGCTCCGGTAATCTTGAGAGCCGGGAACTTGAGCTTTTCAACATTTGCCATTTGAATTCTAAAACGAAATAACATAATACATTATTAGATAGATGATTTTATTAAAATATTTGAGGTGCCGGAATAAGTAGTGCGATTACAAGAAATACAAGTGCATAAAACATCAACATAAAAATCATTACATATTCCTCAGGAGAAAATTCTCCGATGAGTAAGCAATAAAAAGAAACAAGTAAATAACCTATTACAAAAACTAAAAACGGATGAAGCATTTTTTTTTCAGAAAGAGAAATAATTTATTGAAAAAAAAAAGGTTTTGGAGGAAGAGAAAATGGATGAGTGAAGATAATGAAAGATAAGTGTATTTATAGATTTAAAAATACTGTTCATTAGCCGTTACATAGCCGTTTGAAAAAGGTTAAAATTTTGAAAATTTTTCTTTGTAACCGTTGGTGAAAGCGTATTAAAAATCAATCTAAAATTTTTTTTTAATATGCAGTCAATTGATTCTAGTTAATTTCAGACAGAAAGTTTTTATACAGGTGGCTGAGCCTCCTTATATAATAATCATAATATAAACATAATTTTAGCAATAATATTATGGTGATATGATCATCCACGTTATGATAATATATAAATTATTCAGCGGCTTTAGCCGTCCATTAAATTATTAACAGTATGTAAATAATTATGGTGCATTTAGCAACCATGATATAAGACAGTAAATTATTAACGAGGCGACAAACCGCTCACATTAATATTTAGTAGAAGTGGTGTATTTAAACAACCACTACAATAATAAATTATAATAAAGGCGGTATACCGGCCATTATAGCAGGGTAAATATTATACATATAAATTTAGCCGTATTACAGAGTGATCGTGCTGATAACGTGTTATAATAATAATATGATTTACCATATCGACAGATATAAATAACGACAAAAATATTTTACCCGGTGCAGAGATTAATACTGAGAACAAAGAAAGAGAGAGAGCAATAAGAGAAGTTGTATTGAGGTTATTGAAGTTGTATTAAGGTGTGTTTACAAATGAACGAAACGTTCGTTTATATAGAAAATGAAAAGTTGGTTTTACTGTGCGTGCATAGTGACAGTGGGCTCCACACATAAACTTTCGACACTTCTTCTCCATTTTTCTTCCTCTCTTTTTCTTCCTTTCGGTGGTGCTTTGTGACTTTTGTAACAAATATTACTACAAACCAAACATAAATAAAAATCTACACTTGGTCTGGTGGTAGAAAAAAATTAACCTTTATTAACTAAGGTGACGTGTTTTACACCCAAAAAAAAAAACTAAAACATAAATAGCACAAATGTCAATAGGAAACGTATATAAACAGATAGGCAAAGAAGAAAGAGTGATGATCTAAATAAATAAATAGATGGCAGTGTTGACCTCACTCACTCACTTTGTCTGGCTCACTCGTTTCCCTAATTCTTCTTCGGCCTTGTCCTCTAACGCTCGCCATCTCTTCCTTTCTTCTTCTTCTTCGATCCCCAAAAGATTTAAATCATTTCGCTCTTCCGCATCCATGTCGTCTTCTTCCCCTCACCAAGAGAAAACCACCGCTCCTTATGGCTCCTGGAAGTCTCCGATCACCGCCGACATCGTTTCCGGAGCTTCAAAGCGTCTTGGCGGCACGGCCGTAGATTCTCGGGGTCGTCTCGTCTGGCTCGAGTCTCGCCCTAATGAATCCGGGTATCTTCGTCTCCTTCTTTGAATTGATTCCTACTTTGATTTCAGAGTGAAAACCTAATTTCTAATTAACGATGATTTGAAGGAGAGGGGTTTTGGTGGTGGGAGGAGATGAACCAATTGATATTACACCAAAAGAGTTCGCTGTGAGCAGGGGCGGACCCAGGATTAAATCTAAGTGGGGTCATACATTAAAAAAAAAAAAGTTACAAGGCAAAAAAAAAAAATTAAAGGGTCAACAAGGGAATTGAACTTGGGTTTAGGGGTGTCATTCCCTAGTAGTCAACCCACTGAGCTGCCAATTCCTTCACTAATTTCATACATCAAATTGAATTTCTATTATGTTTACGGTGTCAAGTGACACCCCTACCCACTGAATGGGTCCGCCCCTGGCTGTGAGGACTTTAACTCAAGAGTATGGTGGTGGTGCTTTCCGGATTTCATCAGATGATAAACTTGTTTTCTCCAATTACAAAGATCAGCGACTTTACAAGCAAGACATTATTGACAAAGGTGATTCTTCTTCTATCATAAAGGTTTGATGATTCTAATTCCTTCATCAACAAGTTCTGATGATGTTGTTGTTCTACTTTCAGATTCATCTCCGAGACCAATTACCCCAGATTATGGTGCACCAGCTGTTACTTATGCAGATGGAGTCTTTGATGCACGCCTTAACCGTTACCTTACTGTTAGGGAAGGTCCGTCGGTCTCTCTACCCTGGGTTCTATTTGTGTTTTTACTGCGATGCTAATTGATTGGCTGGAGTTTATAGATGGTCGCCAGGACAGATCAAACCCAACTACGACCATCGTGGAGGTCAATCTAAGTGGAGAGATACTTGAAGGTACAAAATTCAAGTATGTTTCCAATTTTATATTGGTTCATTGACACTCACATGTCTTTCTTTCTGTGACCCAGAACCAAAAGTACTCGTGAGTGGCAATGATTTCTATGCATTCCCACGATTAGACCCCAAGTGTGAGAGACTGGCATGGATTGAATGGAGTCACCCTAATATGCCTTGGGATAAAGCAGAGCTATGGGTCGGGTACATTTCTGACGGCGGGTGAGCCTTTGCTACTTTCTTTAAATCCACTGCATATCGATTAGTTCATAATTCTTAATCTGAGGCGCTGATTTTCATGCTTATACCTTTTTGCAGAATTATTGATAAACGTGTATGTGTTGCTGGATGTGATCCCAAATATGTAGAATCACCCACTGAGCCAAAGTGGTCATCAAGAGGTATTTGTCTGAAATAAATGTTATGCAGAAAATTACTCTACTTTCAAGAATTATTCATTTCATTTGTTTCTAACATTTAGCTGTTGAAGTTTTTGCTGTTTTACACTAAACTAGGGTATGTTACATAAAAATGAATTCTTTTTATCTGCTCTCTTGTCGTTTCCTCTTGTTCAACCATCTTTCTTTTTCTAACCAACAAAGATTTTGACTTCTGTTGAGGAAAGGTTCATCGGCAATTTCCTTGCATGTGCTTTGGATTTCTTATCTTTACAAATTTTAGCAATTAAGCATTCCCGGAATTTTTTGCAGAAACTAGAGTCTTTCAATTGATTTCATCATGATTGTTCTCCAAACCATTATATGATTTGTTGGAGCCTTAGAAATGGTGAATTAGTTATAGTAGTCATATCGTGGTTAACTATGTCAATCTTTGGTGAGACTCTCTGACTTTATTATGCAGGAGAACTATTTTTCATAACTGACAGGAAGAACGGATTTTGGAATATTCATAAATGGGTAAAAACTCTTCCTTTTGCCAGTTACAGTTACATTTTGTCTGCATCTGCGTGTGTATTGCTGAGAAGTTGTTTTAGATTTGAAACAGAGGCAGTCTTTAAATCACTATAAAAGTGTGGAGGACAATTTTGTGCTCTCATACTTCAAGATTTATGAAATAAACCGTGGGGGGACTTGAAGGAAAGGCTATTACATATTACTACATATATACATATCCCGTTTAAGAGGGTTTTGTTTTCAGCCTACTATATACATCCCAAGTGGTAGATCTAATGCTTGTTTTGTTGGTCATATATATTTGTTGATATGTGCCACTGATATTGGCACCCGAAACTTCTCTTAAAGTAAATTTACTTGCTTCACAAAGAAATTTATACCGTACTCCTTATATTTATATTTCCGGTTTCTCTTTGTGTCACAGATTGAAAGTACCGATGAGGTTATTTCTGTGTATCCTCTCGATGGTGAGTTTGCAAAACCGCTGTGGGTTTTTGGTACAAATTCCTATGAAATAATCGAGTGCTCTGAAGAGAAGAACATAATTGCATGTAGCTACAGGTAATACTGAGCAAACCCAAAATTTATATTTGCGAAGGAAAAAATTGTGTTTCTGTTTGGTAACAATTTATTGTTCCTAAATGCAGGCAGAAAGGGAAGTCATATCTTGGCATTTTAGATGATTCGAAGGGTTCATGTTCTCTGCTCGACATTCCTTTAACTGATTATGATAGCATTGTAATATAGCTTTCTCTTTGTTTTTATTTATTTATTTCAAATTTGTGCCTTTGATTCCCAATTGAAACCAAAACTAACGAAAACTTGTGCTTCAACTTTAGACATTGGGAAATCAATGCCTTTATGTTGAGGGAGCATCAGCAGCTCTTCCACCTTCAGTTGCCAAGGTGAAAATGATTCCCATTTTACGTTTTAATTGAAGATAAGTTGTGTCTGATAATAATAGCAGTGGATTTATTAGTTTCTCATATTAAACAGGTAACATTGGATCAGCTTAAGATGAGAGCACTCAGTTCTGAGATTGTATGGTCTTCTGCCCCCGATGTTTTGAAGTACAAGTCTTTCTTTAGTCTGCCAGAGTTGGTTGAGTTTCCAACAGAGGTTCCTGGTCTAAACGCTTATGCGTACTTATATCCTCCAACCAATCCGCTCTACAATGCTAGCATGGACGAGAAACCTCCGTTGCTAGTGAAGAGTCATGGTATGCAAAAATTACCCCTTCCCGATACCAAAATGCATCCTCAATTTCAAACTTGTTTCATCGTAAGATCATGTCTCCGTTTCATGTATGTGCTTTTTACCCACAACATAGATATTGAAAGCAGCTGCACATACCCGTCTATAATATTGTGCAACGATCTGAATCTGCAGGAGGACCTACTGCTGAATCACGTGGATCCTTAAACCTGAATATCCAGTACTGGACAAGTCGAGGGTGGGCATTTGTTGATGTCAATTATGGTGGAAGCACAGGTTTGTTGTTATGGTTCTAAGTTATTTCTTTACACTTATAAAGTTGGATCATTTTGGCCGTGTTCTTTTATTAGTCGCAGCGACTACACGAGCGACACTAAAAATAAGAAGCAATAACTCATTATATTTACGTTGAAGAGTCTACGACGTCGCTGTGACTACAATTTTAATAGTCGCTGACTGTTTCTGGTTCTCAATAAAAGCTACGTGAAGTGTCGCCATTTTTTCCGGCGACCCCCAAATCTACAAATTAGAGTCGCTGCGATGGAAAATAATGACGTGTACAAAAACTAAATCAGATATCAAAGCTGTTTTTCTTGTTTCCGTCGCTATCACTGCGACTTGCTACCGAACAGGGCTTTTATCATCATAGTTATTTTTGTTGAAGTACTTGGTCTTGAGACATCATGTATTCAGGTTTTGGTCGAGAGTATCGGGAGCGGTTGTTAAGGAGGTGGGGGATTGTTGACGTGAATGACTGTTGTGGCTGTGCTAATTACTTGGTATGTTTTTGTTTTTGATTATTTTATGCGAACAAATTTGTAAGCAATTCTGAAACATTTTATTTTTGTGGTGTTGGGAAGGTGTCTTCTGGAAAGGCAGATGTTAAGCGGCTCTGTATCTCTGGAGGTTCTGCAGGAGGTTACACAACGCTTGCAGCATTGGCGTTCAGAGATGTATTCAAGGCTGGAGCGTCCTTATACGGGGTAAGTACACAACTTTATATACACGAAGACCTTATGAATAACTGATAATTCTTTTTTCCCTCCTAATGTAGGTGGCGGACTTAAAAATGTTGAAAGAAGAATGTCATAAGTTTGAATCCCGCTACATCGACAATCTTGTTGGTGAGTCAAACTCGTTGAAGCTAACATTTATCTTTGCTTCTTTTTTTTTTTTTTTTTTTTTTTTTTTGGTATTGGCTCTCATAATTCTCTAGTGCGTGATCGCAGGAGATGAAAAGGATTTCTATGAGAGATCACCAATCAATTTCGTCGATAGGTTCTCTTGCCCCATCATCCTTTTCCAAGGATTGGAAGACAAGGTTCTTAAATTTGCCACTCAATCAATGTATTAAGATAGTAGATTTTCTTGTCCATTTTGGTAAACGCATTCTGCATTAATGCTGAATACGGTTGCAGGTTGTAACCCCGGATCAATCTCGTAAAATCTATCAAGCATTAAAGGACAAAGGTCTACCTGTTGCTCTTGTCGAGTACGAAGGAGAACAACACGGTTTTCGCAAGGTAAGGCTTACTTGCATTAACAATAACAAAGGATCCATAATTAGCAATGCATATTTTCAGGCGGAGAACATCAAGTACACATTGGAGCAACAGATGTTGTTCTTTGCCCGAGTCATCGGAGGCTTCAAAGTTGCAGATGACATCACTCCTCTGAAAATTGACAACTTCCAATGATTCTTAAATAGATTTGTTTTTGTTGCTTTTTTTGTATCTTTCACATTTGTATCCTTCAAATAATGTTTGCCTTACTATTATTATTATTATTTTTTGGTTATTTAGAGATAATACATGGTGGTGCTGAACATTTCGTTATCAAAACAAAAACCATTTCGCAATCCATAATAATAATAATAATAATAATAATAATTATAATGTATATCCTGTGTTACTAGAACTGGAATGCCCAGTTACAATTCTGGTGATCTATGTGATTGTTTGGTCCGTTACAATTCAATCGTCTTTGCGAGTCTTAAATTCTTTAGCATATTTTAAACGACTTTTCTTGCTCATTTTAAAAACTTAAAACCTGTTTGCCGTTTAAATATTATATTACATATAGGAAACCCTTTCTATTTAAACTTTTTTTTTTCTTTATATTTAGTTTAACTCTAATCAAGCATTTGTCAATCTAATCTTCTTTTATTTCCAGATAATCCACTTGGTTTTCGTTCGGTTTGTAAATCAAGATTCGATGCAAGTCAATATATTTATCATTTTATATTTGAACACCATTCCGTTAGCACTAGGACAATAATTAAACCGTACTTACCTTACTCATACCCGTGAAGTTTAGTTGCCGTCGTTCGTTTTTGAAAATGAGCCTCTAATTGTCGAGATCGGCCTAGCTAATCCGGAGTGTTAAACCAACCTCAAACAATAAGCTTACCCAGTTAGGTGAATGAGGTTCTTGGCAAATGCACCGAATTTAAGTTATGTGATTAGCTCGGCGCATCTTGTTCTGCCCGAAAGTTGCATAGTCGAAAGTAATTAGGGTTATTTGAGTTTTTCCGCAGTTGGCTCTTATGCGTGGTCATTGAAGCGACGTCACCACTCAATAATTGTAATGTTTCTTGCCTATTTTCTGCACGCAGTGGGTATCTCCGATCGTGAGGATGTTGAGCCCTTGGGAGAGAATGTTGGTATTCACCAGCAATTTAAGTTGCTGAGGGTCGACGTGTCTTTATTAGGAGATAGGAAAGCGTGTGCCGACCTGGTTCATGCCACCCCGTTTAGCTATTTGCCTCCTTTCGTCGTTGAGGGGATGGCGGAGCCCAAGGGTTTTGCACGTGTCTCTCATTCAGCGGTGATATATACTCCTGCTCACCCATTTTTATGACAGTGACAGCCTTATTTTGTGTAGATGTTTCTCTCGGTCGCCGAGTATTCCACAAGATCAGAGGTGAGGGTTAAAGAGGTCCGTCGTGAGGCGGATCTTGTGAATCGACAAGTGGCGAACAACTCGGTTTGTCTTTCGCGTCAAATCGATGAGCTGAAGGAAGCTCTTGAGATGGAGAAGCATCGATTGGCCGATCTGGAAAAATTAAGGGAGGAGTTCGAACGAGTGCGCGTTCGGACTGATGAGGTAGAAGTACTTCCTTGATTTTTTAAACACACTGTTCAATGATTCCGCGGAATTGCTACTGTTTAAGTTGTACTTGTCTCCTTCAAAATAACATCTTGCCCATATTTCTCGTTCAACATTCTTTTCTAGATACTCATCATCTTTGGGAAACATTCTCTCAAAATCATTAGAGAGTAGGTCGAACTAACTATGAGTATACGCATGTGCACAGTTTCTGAATTTCGGCGCAGCTACGTCCTTGTCAATTTTCTCACGTTTTGAGACGGATGCCATATACAATGCCCACGCTTTGCGCTCGGATACACATTCACAATTCATTTATGATGCTTGAAACTTTGTCGCTCATAAAAACCAATCCAGGTACTTCCGGTATAGCAGTTTTCAACTTTCTAAAAACCAGTCCTAACTAACATCTTTACCATCATCAATTACACCAAATGCGATTGGGTAATGATGGTGATTAGGATCCTGAGCTGTTGTAAAAATTAAAACACCACCATATACAGTCTTAAGAAAACTTGCATCCACAATTATCCTCATTGCTCTAAAACCTTCGATGCTGGCACCCAAATCGATGAATAGATATTTGAACCTATTCAAACTATCCAATTCTACATTTTTCACTGTCTCGGGATTGGCCTTCTCTAACTCATACATATAAGAAAATTAAATCTTGTAGCTTTTTTTAGGACTTCCCCGCACATCAAAAACATGTTGTTTTTTATCTCTCAAGGCGGCAGAATAGGAAACCGGCAAACCAAGCCTTCATTCTACAATACTTATGATGCTTTTAGGGGTCGGGTCTCCATTTGACCAGGATAGTCAACATGCAAAATAGTTGTAACTAACGTTGTGAGCCTCTCAAATGACTATTGCTTGTAGTCGCAACAATCCGAGAATAGGTATGCTTATTTTTGTTTACTCTGACAGTCCCAAATATTGATTGCTTAGTTCTCGCAGCTCGTAAATACCATTTAAAACCTTCAGAAGATTGTTGGAAATGTAGCATGATTTGCACAGTATTCGACTTAACAGTTCTGTTACAAAGGAATTCTTATTTGCAGCTCTGTTAACTAAATCATGCACTGCCTCCATAGAATAAAATTCTTGATATAACTTAATACCCGTACCATCTTCCCATTCTTCCACATACTGACTCGGTGGTTGTAAGCTCAACATATTGATCTCTAGCATCCATACCACCAT
Source organism: Orychophragmus violaceus (assembly GCA_030180135.1). NCBI lineage: Eukaryota > Viridiplantae > Streptophyta > Magnoliopsida > Brassicales > Brassicaceae > Orychophragmus > Orychophragmus violaceus. The sequence continues at coordinate 12,470,258 of CM058236.1, forward strand.
CCACACCAGCATACATACCAGTATCGATATGATTACCCAACTTGCTGTCCATATCCATCAATTGGTCAAGTGGTGCATTCTCAGAATCATCATTACCCACATTTTCATTAACACCAATACCTGTCAACTCTTCAATAATAGACTCGTTATGTTGTTCTTCTATACCATGCGCTTTGTATACGATAAGGATGCCAATATCATGTATCTCATTAACAACATCACCTCTGCCATTTGAAACCGCCTCACTATAATTCACACCAACTGAACTTCTTCACTCCACTCTTGAAAGTTGCTCAACCCTCGGATTGTTTTCCACATCATTGGATAACTCCACATGCAAAACATGTTTAAGTCCCTCATTATCCACTATCGTTAGATAAACATAAACATCCTCGTCATCTACAATATATCTACAATATATGACTCTCTCCGAGCTTTAGATAGATTGTAACCTAGTTTCAGCTTCCCCATGGATCCATCTATCATTACCTTCATGGGTATTTTATCTACTAACACTTAATAAGTTATCTCATCCAAAGATGAGGTCTTCATCGATATGGCGTATACATGATTACTTGAAATCCATTCGTTCTCTTCTGAAAGCACCCTCCATAGTCAAAATGTACGTTTGTGTTGATTTTCTTTATCGCCTCCTGTAAACAGAATATAATAAAACTCAATTAAAAATGATGTCATTTTGGTACAACTAGTATAACTTTTAAGGTAAAAATGGTATTTGCGGTACAACCGGTATTTTTGGTCCAACTGGTCCAACTATCATAAATACTAGATGGACCAATTGGACTAATTCCCCAGATTTTGAACATGAAATCGAACAGAAATCGAGTTGATTATAGGATTCGAGCTACAATTTACCTAAGATGCAACTCAATTCAACTGAAAACTAACAATGTAGTACTTAAATAACAACAAAATATGCATTCAACAAATTTCTTTCTAAACCCTAAAATTCCCAAATAAATCTCAAATTCAATAAATTAAGCTCAATGTGTGAGAAGAGAGAGGAGGACAAACCGACGGCCGGCGAGAATCAAGTGGATGCTCGAATCATGTGAAGAAGCATTCCCTCGGAATCTCACGTGAAGAAACGGTTTGGGATGCTCGAATTCAGCTTGTACTCGAATCCAACAAAATCCGACGACCGATCAATATGACGTCGATGGGGGGAGCTCTTTTTGAATTTTTAATGATTTTTTTTATCATTTAAAAAAAATAAACTCACCGAATTAAGGGTATAATGGGGAATAACTCACCTTATTAAGGGTTTAATGGGGAATGAATAATATGGGTGACAATCTGATTGTCGGATGGTAATACAGATCATTTTTTGCCAAAAATGGTATTTGTAACTAGAGCTCGGTTTTTAGTGATTTTTAAATAATTATTTATGGGGAATGGAGGGTTCTTCATTTGGGATTTACTATTTATATATATAGCGAGTTGACAAAAGAAAAAAAATTTATATACATAGCGAAGGGATGTGAATAACAACAAACACTCAAACTCTCTTTAAAACATTTCAATTCCTTCCGCTTTTCTCTTTTTTTCTCTGAAAATGGCACAATCAAACTTGTTGGCGACAAAGGAGGGAAAGAAAGGTGAGGCAAGCTCAAGTAGCTTGGAGATTGTGGTCCCAAAGTTTGATAATTCCAGCTTGATCTCGGGTTATGCACAAACACTAATTTTAAGCCTCTCGGGTTATGCATGATATGTGTAACATACCGGTTTGTGGTATATGCGGAGAGGCTTAAAGAATTGATTTGGCTACCTATGTCACCAAAGTGCATTTATATTTTCGGTCATTTGTACAGAGAAAACTGCAGAGTTAAGTGTGCTTGAGCTGGAGTAGTCAAAGGATAGGTGACCTACCGGGAAGTGACTCACGGTATCGTGCGAGTGAGAGAAAACAGATGGAAAGATCGCGTGGTGATTGCACGGACAGTAAATCAAGTCTTTAAAGCCTCCCAAAAATAACAAACTGACCATCAGGTGGGCCCACAGGCCAAGTGAGCAGGCGTTGGGCCCACAGACGAGGGCGGTCAGGGCATTACAAGTGGTATCAGAGCCGAATCCGAGGACGCGTGTGGAGTCAGTGAGGGCTCACACCGTCAAGGATAATGATCCTGGTGCGCAACAAGGGAGTAGCGCTCTGTGAGAGGAGGTGAATTGTAACATCCCGGTTTGTGGTATATGCGGAGAATTGATTTGGCTACCTATGTCACCAAAGTGTACTTATATTTTCGGTCACTTGTCAAGATAAAACTCCAAAGCTAAGCATGCTTGAGCTAGAGTAGTCAAAGGATGGGTGACCTATCGGGAAGTGACTCATGGTATCGTGCGAGTGAGGGAAAAATACGTGGAAAGATCGTGTGGTGATTGCAGGGACAGTAAATCAAGTCTTTAAAGCCTCCCAAAAATAACAAACCGGCCATCGGACGAGAGTGGTCCATTAAACCCGAAAAGACAAGGATAAAAAGAGTGATCCCATGGATGAGAATAACTTAGGTTTTTGGACTGATTGGTATGTTTCTTCATACAAATTTTCTCTTTTATCCCACAAGTATGTGTGAAATCATAAACTTTTATTTTTCATTATAACTAGTAACTTGTTTATGTAATTCACATGAATGACTAATCCCACATAATTCCATTCATAAAATTTGTATTCTAGTTGCAGCCTAATCTGAAAAATCTCCTTTTTTAGAATTTTTTATGATTTATTTTATATTCGAAAATAGAAAATTGACCATTTAACCTTAAAGTTTGCAATATATTTACACCCTCTACCCTCCCTACCTTAAACCTGACCCAACCCAATCTCAAACTCTCTCTCGGATCTACCCTAAATAAAAAAAGGAAATCGGTTTCGATTAACCCAGACCCCTCTTATTCAATTTCAATTTCCTTTTTCCTCCTTTGACTTGCTCTTCACTCTCTGACCTCGAAACTCTCTCCCCCTATCCTCCTAATTTGAGTTGAGCCCTAACCTCGAGAATCTCCCTCATTCTCTGGATTGTGTATTATTCAACGCAAAGAAAAAGAAAGGTAATCATCAAATTTCCACCAAATCCATATAGATTTTCATTTTCAATTTTCAATACTTGGATTTAGAGCAATCTTTGAAATTTCCTATAGAGACATTGTAGAAGTTAAATTAAGAAATGCAATTGTACTCGACATTGGAGGATTAGGGTGATTCTCTCGATTCTATACCGAGAAGAAAAAATCTATAACGGGCTGTAATGAGCATATTATAGGATTAGGAGGATTAGGGAGACATTGTAGAAATAAGTTTAAGGAAGTGTGAGCGGATAGGATAGTAATGAACTCAACTATACACCTAATATTTTGTATAATGGAGCAGGAAACGAGCTTGTCTGAATTCCCAACTCTCGACTTATTTCCTTCTATCTAAGTGACAATGGTAGTTACAAGGAGAGGGAGAAAAAAATGAGAAGAAAGATATGAATTATGATCCTTCTTCAGAGAGAAGGAAGAATGGTAATGCTAATAAAGGAGAGTCTTGAAAGAAGAGAAGACAGTAGCTCAGGGGCATAAGAAATCAAATAAAAAGACCGATGGTGGTGTTGAAGGAAATCCTATTCTAGAAGCTCAAGATGCGGATAATATCGTAGATGCAAATCTAGAAGCTTAAGATGCAACTGTAGATGCTAGTGTTGATGTCCAAACGACGAAAGTTGTAGATGCAGTTGACTGAGGGGAAGATCGGGAAGATGAAACTAAATAAGAGGAGAAAAAGGAGAAGAAACAAATGAAGTATAAGAAAACTTAGAAGAAGACAATGGAGAAGAAAACTTGGAAGAAGACATAGGAGAAGAAGAACTATTAGTCAGAAGCATGTAACCGTACTTTGTGTGCCTCCGAGGTAATATTGGTAAAACTAGTAATATTTTATATGTGAAAATGAGATAACTGATTAAACATCCTTAGTGGAAACAGAAGCATTATGACCGATGGGTATGTATTTCCCTCCAAGTAAGTATAGGAAGAGATTCAATGTAGGGACTCAGTTCTTTATTGATTATTTTTTACTTCGCTCAAGGAATTGGATCCTCGACTCAGCAACATGGAGATTGATTGGTTTGAGAACCATCCTCAGTTTAAACACTTTTTCAACATGCCTAAAGACAAAAACTACAAAGTTCAGGCCATGTGGAAGCTTCTTCTCCGTACGGCAAAAATCGAGAGGAAATGGGATGTCTGGTTTGCTCTATACGGCGTTCCCACCTTATACGGCCTGACACGTGTTGATTTCCAATTAATAATCTCGGAACTGTCCATCGAATTATAAGCAACTTGGCAATATGAAGTTTGTGATGAAGCATTTTGGGAAAATATTATTAGAATTCAAGACGTTAAAGCGAAGCTATAGGAGATGAAGCAAGCATGTAGGGATAAGCTGATGATGGTGATGCTCTTCTTCTTGTGCAGCGTTCTCATAACGCAAACCAAGTGTGGAAAAGTTGCAAAGCCCATGAATCCATTCCTTTTGAGACCAGTAGAGGATCTCGAACTCTGTAAGACGTTCCCTTGGGGGACATTTTCTTTTGATTATATGCTTAGTCAGATCAAGCACATGATGGAACGTTTGGGAGGGGTTGTGAAAGAGGGTGCCTATGGTCGATTCCAAGCTTTTGTCTTCCTTTGGAGGTAAGTTAAACTTAGGTGTTGTTTTATAGTTGAATTTGTAATACTGGAATACTCAATAATAATGTCTTCTTATATTTGCGTAATACTATTTTATTGGGTTTGTGTAGTACTGATATTACTCTTTATATGTGTGCTTTCTAGCTTTTACCATTCAAAGCGATCTCTGAATTGCGGAACAAAATTCACAGAATAGGTTGCACATGCAAATAAGGATTGTCTTAGGAACTGCTAGTCAAAAATCATGAATTGTGATATGAAAGGATTCCCTCTCTCGAAAATGAACGAAGAAACTAGAACAAAAGGCTAAGTTATCATTTTCACATGAATTTTGTTTGGTTAAGATTAATTTTAATCTTTGTATTGTTTTGTTTACGTTCACACAACATTGACAGTTTAATAGTTGTTAGAAATTATGCGGAAAAGGCTATTCTGCTTCAAACCATGGAAGAAGATGACGACGTTGATATGCATGATATCGGAGCCAGATTAAGTGTTTGGTGCATGGATTGACCGTTTTATTTGAAGATATGTACGAAGAAGATGTCGCTTCCCGAAGACCAGTTGTTGAGCCAGTTTCCACCACTGACCCACCGGTACCGGGACACAACGCAATCGAACAGCTCCTAAACAGATTTCGAAATAAAGTGGAAGACATGATGCAAGTAGTTCTTAGAAAGGTTGAAAGATTTGAGGGAAGAATCTCCACAGTGGAATCTTACATGAAGGAACCGAAAGATAAAGCCTCGTAGGTTTTCCAAAGCGTTTTATTTGTTGTTGATTTTGAATTCACTTTTTTGTTGGTTTTAATGAACTAGTAACTTTTTTATAGAAAACGGATGAAATCATAACAATAATGTTGGTTTTGTTTGGTATAAATAGTAGGCTTATATTAAAAATATAAAGACATATATAAGAACCATATATATGTCTTATAAAAGTCTTAGAAAATATGGATTGGTTTTACACAAACGAAGAACACCAATAATCGATAATTGCAAAGATAATTATAGTAAACATGAAATCTTAAACATTTTTTAGTTTTTCAATCTCTTCAGCATGGTATTCAGCTCCTCAATCATTTGGTTGATCTGAAACTCATGGTGTGACATGCTTCGAATTTGCTTTGATTGCTCATCAAACCTCCTTCCTCAATAGGGAGGATCTGACAGAAGTATGAAATTCTGGCTTGGCTTCGCTATCGCTCTTATGTAGTGATCGGCAATGTCACCACTTATTCGACGGTGATATCTCATGGTTTCCGAATGTGAGAGTCATCATCCTACACACAAACAAAGTGCATATCAACTAGTAATTACACAAAACAACCAAACAATTTTATAAAGTATTACCAGTATTACTAGTTATACAAAGTATTACCAGTTTTACGCATAGTAACAGTTTAACACAGTAGCAAATGTATTACCAGTTCTACAAGTTCTACCAGTTTAACATACTTATACAAGTGTTACCAGTTTTACTACCCAGAAATTCAAGGACGTATGATAAATTTACTAAATAACCCTCAATTCACATATATACCTCAAAGTCATTGCATAGAAAGTATATATTTCATATTATGGCTTCGGTTTGAGATGTATTCTCAATGATTCTTCTCTCGGTTATTCATCCTCAACATAGACAATTCTTTGGGATTCCATACACTACAAGAAAAAACGTTTTGCGACTGGACCTTGCGACTATACTTGTAGTTGTAACATTTGGCCACTATTCGGGGACAATATTGTTACTATTTTGCGACAACGGATTATTGAACGTGTATTAGTCGCTTATATACGACCAAAAACGATTGTAGCCAATTTAGTCGTCGATTGACGACTGATTAACGACCATTGTCGAGACCAGAAACAATAGTTGCAGGCTAGTCGGTGATATGTCGACTTTTTTGCGTCTGATGTTAAGAGTCGTAGAACAATCGCGAATTGGTCAGTACATTGGCAATTAATTCGCCACTTCGGGTATAGTAGTAACCAAGTCGTTTATTTGTCGCTATTGATACGACTAATATTCAACTCACTATTCGTGTCGCAGAGTAGTCGGGTATGGGTTGTATCATATAGTATTTTTGGATTTAGTAATAATAATATGAGATAGTTTGTTTATACGTGCTAATAATCTTAATTGATTATCAAAGTTGGTATATATATATATATATATATAGATGATCCATATAGGCATACTCTTTTCATGTTTAATATAATATTTTTGGATTTAGTAATAATAATATATATGAGAGTTTGATTATATTCCATCTGTTTGTGGTAGGTGTACCGGTTTCATGCGCATTCATTTATGACAATTAATAGGAGTGGCCAATTATGTCTACATAGTCGAAATTCAGCCATTTCTCCGGTTACATTTGTAGAAACACAAAGAATTTGGAAATATAGTTACATGGCGGGAGGCTACAATAATTATAGCAACCATCGGGAGTGGATGTATAATAGGTTTGATGATGCCACAAACAATTTCACAACAGCCTTCACAACGGGGGTGGCACAATTTTATGGAACTTGCCAAAAACCAGCGTTTAACGCTGAGCAATGCCGGTAAGTTTCTCTGCCCTTGTCGTTTATGCAAGAATGAAAAAACGGAAACCACAGAGCAAGGAATTTGGAATCATCTGTTTAGTTACGGATTTATGCCTGATTATTGTGTTTGATATAAGCATGGAGAAGAAATCGGTTTGGATATAGGAACGAGTTATGTTGATCCGAATGGTCATAATAATGTAGAAGATAGGTATATGGATATGGTGAATGATACATTTCGTGGTTACGCGACTAATAGTGAAGAACTTGTACGTAATCATTCAAAAGAATTTATGACCTGTTAGAAGGAGCCAACAATCCTTTATATGATGGTTGTCGTGAAGGTCACTCCTAGTTATCCTTCCCTGCTTGGGTCCTTCATAACAAGGCAGAACATAATATGAGTGAAAGGTTAGTGGATTTGATATGTGAAATGATGACAAAGTATTTACCAGAAGGAAACCAGGCAACAGGTTCACACTACAAGACAGAGAAACTAATGCGCAATTTAGGCCTCCCCTATCGTACAATTGATGTTTACATGAACAATTGTATGATCTTCTGGAAAGAAGACGAAAAGGAAGAAAAGTGTCGGTTTTGGGCTAAACCAAGATGGAAGCCAAACGAGAGACAATGTAGAACCAGAGTATCCTACAGTCGTATGTGGTATCTACCAATTGCTGATAGACTAAAGAGAATGTATCAAAGCGAGAAGACTGCATCGGCAATGAGATGGCATTCAGAGCACCAAACGAAGGAGGGAGAAATGTGTCATCCGTCTGATGCGGTGGAGTGGAAATCATTTCAAGCTCAACATCCTCTGTTTGCCCAAGAACCCCATAACGTTTATCTTGGATTATGTACGGATGGGTTCAATCCATTTGGCATGTCTCATAATCATTTGTTGCGGCCCGTGATCTTGACTCCATATAATTTACCCCCTGATATGTGCATGAATACAGAATACTTGATTCTTAAAATTCTGAATTCTGGGCCAAATCATCCGTGCGCTAGTCTCGATATCTTCCTCCAACCTATTATTGAGGAGTTAAAAGAATTGTGGTCTTCTGGAGTCGATGCATACAATGTGTCATTGAAAGAAAACTTTAAACTAGAAGCAGTGCTGCTGTGGACGATAAGCGACTTCTCGGCATATGGGATGTTATCAGTATGGACGACCCATAGTGGATTTTCTTGTCCTATTTCCATGGAAGATACAAAATCTTTTTATCTGCCTAAGGGAAGGAAGACGTGTTGGTTTGATTGTCATAGAAGATTTCTTCCATTTGGTCATCAATTGAGGAAGAATAAAAAAGACTTCTTGAAGGGAAAAGACGCCTCGAAAGAGCATCCACCTGAGGTATTGAGTTGTGAGCAAGTTTATAGCGAGCGATTGCAAGGTGTTAATCCACCGAAAACAAAGGATGTCGGTGGAAACGGTCACGAAAATAAGGAGCCTGGCTATGGGAAGTTGCATAACTGGCACAAGGAAAGCATATTATGGGAGCTTCCGTACTGGAGGGACCTTACTCTCCGACATAATCTTGATTTGATGCATGTAGAGAAGAATGTTTTTGACAATGTCATGAATACTCTTTTGAGTGTGAAGGGTAAATCCAAAGACACCATCATGTCAAGATTTGATATAGAACGATTCTATTCTCGGCCACACCTACATATTTATGGTGAGGGTAAAGCTCATTTCCCCACGTACATATTGTCAAACGATGCCAGGAAAAAATTACTATAATGTGTGAAACATTCAGTAAAATTCCCAGATGGCTATGCGGCCGACTTAGCTACTTGTGTTGATGTGAATTTGAGAATCACACTATTTAAGTGTAACTCGTACTACCCTATGATCGGTAGAGGCACTCAGAAAGAGTAATCTTGGCGTTGTAGACGTTCTTTCGGCAAGAACGTACGGTAAAGACGAACCATTTGTTCTAGGTACGTTAGTTCCATACATGTAAATCTTAATGCCTTTAAATATATGTACGTATATAACTTCATTCAGTACATACAAATTGCACAGCCTCACAAGCAGATCAAGTTTGTTATATGCCGTATCCATACGCGAAGAAACCAAAGAGGGAGTGGCTAAGTGTTGTACAAGTCAACCCGAGGTGAAATATTTCAGGAGATTATGGCGACATGGAACCGATTCTTTTGCAACAAGAAAATGATGATAATGTGATGATGACTAGAATCGAAGATCTCGTTATTGAAAACTCGGTAAAAGGAGGAAACACAATAGATCTTGACTACGAGGTCGGGGATGTGGAACCAGAAGATGAATTCCGATGTATTTTGTCATCTTCTGATGATGAGAATCAAGATGACTATGAAGATCAGGATGAGGAGCCCTTGTAATATGCATGTTAACTTTGTCGAGGTTATTATGGTCTAGGTATTCTTTTGGTTTCTGATTATTTACCTAAATAACTTGGTTTATGCGCGATAAAGTTTTTTGTTTTGGCGGGTCTTATTAGATTAATATTTTTTCACTAGAATGATTATTAGTTTAATATTAGTCCCAATTTGTCGGTCCCACAATATTCCACTATAAATTACAAAAATGAGATACAAGAAAAAAATCAAATATGAATGATAATATAGGAATTGAGTGTCTCAAATACTGATATTACAAGTCGAACTAAGAAAAATAATTAGAGCTAATCCAATTTCTTAAAGGAAAAGTTCCTCCAAAGCCGAAGCTTGAGTTGTGATATCGGTTTCTTTCCACCGGAAACCGAACCGCTATCTCGACTGACAATTGTGTTGTCTTCTCCCAGCAAGGCCATTGATGAGATAGGAACTGTTATGAAATCAACACCTGAACCAATTTTCTCATAAATATAAAGTAACCCAAAGGAATCGATCTCAAACAGTTATCTTGCCGCCTAATATTTTACGGCAAAAGACCATTTGATTGTTTGACCTTGCAAGACTCGTACGTGACTTTATCTATAGGAGAATACTGGTTCCGGTGTTGTTCATGCATGACTCCGGAGGTCGACACACAACCGAACAAAAGAAAACAAAATAACATGTCAGCACATTTAAGGAAGAACTTAAGATAAAAGGTAGAAGATGAAGCGAGGCTCTGTTAGAGCTTAGAAGCGAAGGAGAGGAAATAAGTGAGGATGGGGAAGAATGATTAGAAGAGGGGCTATATATTTAATCAGGGGAAGAAAGATCGGTTATCGAACCAGTCCTGATTTAAAGCGACACGACCTTCCCGTCACGCCAAGCACATTCATTTGTGGAAGAAGAGGCGTCTTAAATGTAACCGAAAAAATCTTAATATACAATTAGGTAACCAAAAATAAGTCCAAAATTTTACTCTTGTTTATCTACGGCTGTTAATTTTTCCCCTATTCAAAAATGCAATAATTATTACTTGTATATGTATTTAATTACTCCCTCGGTCTAATATTAATCATTTTTATAAATCGAAATTTACATTTCCAATTGTATTATTCATTCTCATTTATTAAGATTACAAATAGTAGTCGATTTCTTAATGTTAGTCAAAGAAAGTTATTGACTTAGAGAGACATCTTAAATGTCACTGAAAAAATCTTATTATATATTAATCACTTATTACTAAAATATGGCTATCAATTACCGTTATTAAATTGAAATATTAAACATGAAGGCATAATTAATATGGTTCAATTCACAAAACACCAACAAAAAATTAAATAATACACTAAAATACTAAATTATATATAAAATAATAAAAACACAGTTTATAAAATAAAAAATATTAAATGAGTCTTTTATTTTTTTTTATTTGAAGATTATAAAGTAAAAAAATGTTGAAATGAGACATTTTATAAGATATAAATTTATTTTAGGTCTAGAACTAATAAAGTATATAATTACAAGGACTATAATGTAAAAGAAAAGATGAAACCTCCAATTTAAGGTTTTGTACATTTCAAAGCTAGTCGTCGATCTTAAAACCCAAGAAAGATAATACCGGCGAATCGACACCTCCCTAAGACGCAACCCTAAAAATCCTTTCTTTAAATACACGATGACCCCATAACCATCAAGCACAGAAAGAAGTTGAAATTCCGAAAAAACCGACAAAAAACAGAGAGAAGAAACCCATAACCATCAAACACAGAAAGCATGGCCAATAGGAGATCGATTGTCTCTCTGCAACAACTCCCGATCGAAGTCCTCACCAAGATCGTCCAAAAATCGGCAAAGCTTCCTCTGCCAATTACTGCAACCTTAGAGCAACCTGCAAAATAATGAAAGAAGCCCCCAATAGTCCTGAAGCCCTCCATTCTCTCTGTCTCTCACCGCTGGTGAAGAGGCCTCTACGTACGCTTCAGAAATCCGCGATTCTGGAAAATGCTTAGAGCATGAGAACTACGCCGCCTTCTGAAGGAATTTCTAGCAGTTCTAATCACATTAGGCAACCCTAGGTATAAATTCCATAGCCTAGGATCTAGGGTTCATGTTTATAATTGAATCTACAGAGAATCTCGAATATACCTGGATGATTATGCAGTGGAAAGTGAACAGGGATTCGAGATTGAATAGCGTCTCAAGTGCTGCCCCTCTACTGGTATCCACACGCACAAAAACTGGAACGGACGGGATGCTAGTGCCGCAGAGATCAGATCTCTTAGAGGTTTCTCAGTTTCTCAGAGGTGGCTGTGAATTAGGTCTAGTTGCTGTAAAAGTCGAGCATATATCATATATATATATATATGGACTTTTACCGCGACCTAATTAAACAAGGATCAAACCGTAGTTAATTAAGTCAAACCGTAGTTAATTAAGTCATAAACCAAAATCGTTATTTTGGTCCGCGATCTGTGTCGATCGACACTACCTCAGAAACTCGTTATTGAATGTATATCAAATATACAATCACTAAATCATTACACTAATGATCAACCCCATATAAAACATCCAGTTTGCTTAGGTGTGTGACCCTGTAGGATCATATAATACTATCAATGAGTTCTAAAATCATTGATCATAAGTGGCTTCTAGCAAAGCATTATGATTACCCAGTATCATATGACTGTCTCATCTCGTCAATACAATTTTCACTTAGAGTAAGTACAATTGATTTCAGGACATTCCCAACAATCTCCCACTTGTACGGAAATCATCTATTCCTATAATCCCTTTGTCATTATATCTCGATCTGGCATAAGGCAAGAACTGTGTCATCCTTATTAAGTTATATCATGTTTATCGAACTCTGATTTATACTGATAAAACAAACGACTGACAATCACCTCGTTTGAGCGCGGCCACACATTTTTCAGTATCAAATCTTTGATAGGCCCTGAGATATTTATCTCCTGTTATATAGGAGGGACAAATCCCATCTTGTTCCATCCATGTTCCTTTCACACTTCATGATACGCCCAATCAGTGTCTTTATAGTCACCTGTTACGGCTGACGTTTGACAAAGTCAAGACGGACCAATCCATATGTAAGAAATCATGATGAACTCAGGTCTAAGGACTATACTCTATAGTCGTAATGAGAAACTCTTATGACACTCATATACCTATCTTGTAGAGTTCTCATTAACGGGTCAAGTCCGATACTATGTTCTCTAACATATATCTATGTGATTGACTTTAATACTCTTATTAAATGACTCCATGAAACTTAGTCATCATTTACCTCACATACTAGTCTCACGCGGTTGTTAATATCCCACTTTAACAACCTTGACCAGGGACCAACATAATTTATGTCATTTATTACTTATAGGTTTTCATGATCAAGTCACATACTTGATGACCTATAAGATGTCATAAATTACTTTGGGACTATTATTTAATAACATAATTAAATAATACTGAAACAAATTTCATTAAAATAACATAACCATAGTATGTTTTCATGAACACCATAACATAACTAAAAACAAAAAACAACTCCCACTGAAATCAAGATCATATCTTAAGAAATCTAAGTGCGGTCTCACCTAAGGAGTATCGATCAAAGGCACATGGACTCTTACCTTGTCAGCTCTAGACCACCATACTATCTTTCTTTGGTCCCTTTCTTCTCTTTTCCCTTCCTTAGCATTCTGATTTTTCCCCATTGGTTATCATTTTATTTTATTTATCAGTGCTCTTCCCGTTAAGGGGTGTACTTTGGACACATTACATGGATGCACAGGATATGAGAGTTGTAGCTACCACTCCCAGAGACTACTTCGGAGTTACTAACTCATCCTCAGTTTATTATCTTTTTTTTTATGGAAGGGGAGAAGGGAACCAAATAGGACAGGTTTACAGGCTGTGTCAGAACTAACAAGGGAATCCGACACAAGGTATACCAAGCCCTTAGGTGAGAAAACTAAGTCAGTATTAAGGTGAAGTCAGTAAAAGGATCCTCTGATACCTGAAGTGATGTGGGTATCCTCAGTAGGTTGATCTGTGATGGGGTTTTCTAATAGTCATAGATAGATCCTGCAACTTCATCCCAATGGTTACTTAAGTTCCTGCAAGATATTGTTAACTTCTCCAAAATTCACTGTTTCCTACTTAAACTGGTTTTGACTCAATAAAACAAATTTTTTTGAAAAACAGACTGACTCTAAGAAAACAGAAAGATAAAGTCAAAAGCACCTCCCCCACACTTAAGACACACGGTCCCCAGTAGTGTCAAGCTAAGGATTGGTAAAATAAAAGAAAATGTTATGGATGTGTTGAGTTCTGTCTGATTTTTACCTCTGTCGCACATGCATCGATCGTTGCATAAATACATCGACCGTTGCTAGGCGATTTTTCGTCGTGTGTCGATCGTTTCTCAGGACCGCAACGATCGCTGCAATGCGATTTCTTTCGTGTTGTGACGATCAACACAAGTTCTGTCGATCGACGCACTGCGATTTGGCCGAGACCTGCAGACAAAAACTGACCAAAACCAAAACCAAAACGTAAAATCCTACAAAAACACCAAAAATATAACGCAAAAATGAAACAGTGGGTTGCCTCCCACTCAGCGCTATTTTAACGTCAATAGCTTGACGTTTCAGCTGATCTAGGCAGAGGGTGCATCATCTAGAGGCAGAATCTGACCTACTGGAATCTCGGCTTTAGCCCAATAGTGTTTCACCCTCTGTCCATTCACAGTGAATTCATTACCTTCCTTACTGATCAGAACAATAGCTCCGTAGGGACGCACCTCTTTGATATTGAAAGGACCAGACCACCTTGATTTCAGCTTACCTGGAAACAAATGCAAACGTGAGTTATACAAAAGTACCTGATCATTTGGTGCAAACTGTCTGGAGACAATCTTTTTGTCATGATAGGCCTTAGTCCTCTCTTTGTACAGCTTTGAGTTCTCATAGGCAAGATGCCTAATCTCATCCAACTCATTAAGCTGCACCAATCTTCTCTCTGCAGCAGACTTAAGATCAAAATTCATCTGTTTTACAGCCCATGCTGCTTTGTGCTCAAGCTCCACTGGCAGATGACATGCTTTTCCATATAGAAGATGGAATGGAGTGGTTCCAAGAGGTGTCTTAAATGCAGTCCGGTAAGCCCATAGTGCATCATCTAGCCTTGCTGCCCAATCCTTTCTTGTCTTCCCAACTGTCTTTTCTAAGATTTCCTTGATCTGTCTATTAGAGACCTCAACTTGTCCACTAGTCTGAGGGTGATAAGGAGTAGCAACTTAGTGATGAAATTCATGCTTTCTTAGGAGCTTCTCGAAGACCTTATTAATAAAGTGGGATCCTCCATCACTAATCACAATCCAAGGTACTCCAAATCTAGGGAATGTGATGGTCTTAAACAGCTTAATGACCACCGAAGGATCATTGGTTGGACTAGCTATTGCTTCTACCCACTTAGACACATAGTCCACATCAACCAAGATAAACTTATTCCCATAGGATGAGGGAAAAGGACCCATAAAGTCTATTCCCCAGCAATCAAAAACCTCAACCTCAAGAATGAAATTCTGAGGAATCTCGTGCCTCTTGCTGATTTTCCCTCTCCTTTGACAGACATCACATTGGGAGACAAAAGAATGTGTGTCTTTAAACATCGTAGGCCACCCGAAACCTGCTTGCAGAACCTTAGACACAGTCTTGAAAGTAGCAAAATGTCCAGCATAATCTTATCCATGACAGTGGAATAGGATGTCTGGAACCTCTGTTTCAGCAACACATCTCCTGTAAAGATCACCTGAACAGTGTTTGTAGAGATAAGGCTCATCCCAGTAGTATCGTCTGAGCTCCCTGAAGAACTTCTTCTTTGCATACCCCTTCAAATCATCTGGTTCAGTCTCTGCGGCCAGGTAATTAGCTATATTCGCGTACCAGGGTCGAGCAGTGGTTGCGACATCACCTACCTCGAAGACATAATCTCCAATTTGTATCGTGAAAGGTTCTGGTTCTGTTTCCGCATTGCAACGGTCGTTGCATAAGGTTGCATCGATCGTCGCATCCTCGACACCTGCATCGATCGTCACAAATGTGGCATCGATCGACGCAGTGCGATTTATCCGACAGTTCTGCAGATTTTTGCCCAAATCCGCCTGAAACACTGTCCCGACCATATTGACGTTTTCCTCAGGCAAGTAATCCTTAAGAGGCACGTCTTCCTCAACCAGCATCCTTGAAAGATGATTAGCAACTCCATTCTCAACCCCCTTCTTATCCCTCACTTCAATGTCAAACTCCTGAAGCAACAGAATCCATCTCAACAATCTTGGCTTAACATCTTTCTTCTGCATCAGATACTTCAGGGCTGAATGATCTGTGTGTACAATCACCTTGGAGCCAACAAGATAGGGGCGGAACTTCTCAAATGCAAAGACAACTGCCAACAGCTCCTTCTCTGTAGTGGCATAGTTTCTCTGCGCATCATCTAGTGTCCTACTAGCATAGTAGATAGCATGAAGATTTCTATCCTTCTTCTGCCCCAGAACAGCTCCTACAGCATAGTCACTTGCATCACACATAACTTCAAAAGGTAGATCCCAATCCGGTGGCTGAACTATTGGAGCGCTCACTAATGCTTGCTTAATCTGTTCAAATGCAGCCTGACAATCTGCATTGAACTCAAATTTGGTATCCTTACGCAGCAAAGCAGTTAGTGGCCTAGCAATCTTACTAAAGTCTTTGATGAACCGTCTATAGAACCCAGCATGTCCAAGAAAGCTTCTTATAGACTTGACAGAATCAGGCGCCTGAAGGTTGGTCATTACCTCAATCTTAGCGAGGTCTACTTCAATCCCTGCTTCAGACACTTTATGTCCAAGTACAATGCCATCTATGACCATGAAATGGCACTTTTCCCAATTAAGAACTAAGTGCTTCTCTTCGCATCTAGTCAGTACCTTGCACAGATTATCTAAGCACTCATTATAAGATGACCCATAGACTGAGAAGTCATCCATAAATACCTCCATAAAGTCCTCAATCATATCAGTGAATATGGACATCATGCATCTCTGGAAAGTAGCTGGTGCGATGCAAAGTCCAAAAGGCATCCTACGGTAAGAAAATGTGCCATATGGACAAGTGAAGGTGGTCTTTCCCTGATCCTCTGGGTGGATAGGAATCTGAAAGAAACCTGAGTATCCATCGAGGAAGCAATAGTAGGGGTGATTTGCTAACCTCTCC
This sequence comes from Orychophragmus violaceus, assembly GCA_030180135.1. NCBI lineage: Eukaryota > Viridiplantae > Streptophyta > Magnoliopsida > Brassicales > Brassicaceae > Orychophragmus > Orychophragmus violaceus. Next base: position 12,487,137 of record CM058236.1, read on the forward strand.
AGCATCTGATCAATGAAGGGTAAAGGGAAATGATCCTTCCTTGTTGCAGCATTAAGTTTCCTATAATCTATGCACATCCTGTGTCCAGTCACAGTCCTAGTAGGGATCAGCTCATTCTTCTCATTCTTCACAACTGTAACTTCGCCTTTCTTAGGCACCACATGGACTGGACTCACCCAATCACTGTCTGAAATAGAATAGATGATCCCAGCATCTAGGAGTTTCATAATCTCCTTCTTAACCACTTCCTGTAGATTAGGATTGAGCCTTCTCTGATGCTCAACAGATGTCTTAGACTCTTCCTCAATATGTATCCGATGCATGCACAGCTCCGGAGAGATACCTGAAATGTCATCAAGAGAATAGCCAAGAGCTTTGCTATGCTTGCGTAGCTTTCTTAGCAGTAAAGTGAGCTCTGCGTTGTTCAAACTAGCATTAACAATCACTGGATAAGTTGAATTAGGTCCAAGAAACGCGTACCTTAGCCCCGACAGAAGTTGTTTCAGTTATATTTTCGGAGCTTTTTCCTCTGCCCAATCTCTGTCGACTTGCAACGATCGATGCTTAGTCTGTGTCGATCGATGCAAAGTCGCGGCAGACACATCTAACTTCATCACTTGCTCAGCAGAATCCATCAGTTTTGCATAGCAGATTGCAGGCTCGTCTTGCAGGTGTTCCAGCTCCATTATAGAGCTCAGTAAAGCTCTTTCTAGTGGATCTTCAGCATGTGACTTGTGAAAGTACTCTGCAGCCAAATCACCCAGTGTGTCCACATAGAAGGTCTGTCCGTCGATGGTTGGTCTCTTCACCAGTTTGTCCATATCAAAACTCATCTTCAGATCACCCACATTCAGAATTATTCTATCTCCTTGGCAGTCAATCATCGCGCCAGCAGTATCTAAGAAAGGCCTGCCCAAAATCAGTGGATCCTTCGGTTCCTCTCCATACTGCAGAACCACAAAATCAGTAGGTATCACACATTTACCAATCATTATAGGCACATCTTCTAGTACTCCTTCAGGGATTCTAATTGTTCTGTCTGCTAAGACTAGTGAGATCCTAGTTGGCAAGAAATCAGTCATTCCAAATCTCTTAGCTACAGAGAAGGGCATAAGATTCACACTAGAACCAAGATCACATAAGGATCTTTCAAATCTTTCCCTGTAGATGGCACAATCCAACACAAAGCTCCCTGGATCTTTCAGCTTCTCAGGAATTCTGCCATGAACTACCGCACTACATTCCTCTGTGATCATCATCACACTCTCCTCATCAGACCACTTACCAACAAGCAAGTCCTTTAGACATCGCCTCATCACAGGAGAAGTCTCCATAGAGTCAATCAAAGGCACTTCGACTTTCACCTTTTTAATGATTTCCTTGCATTTGGTATACTGTCTATCGTTCCTAGCTTTCCTGGAATTTTTGGGAAAAGGCACTTTAGGTTTGTAAACCCGTTCACTCGACAGTTTCAGCTTCTCCGGTTTTGAACTCTCTGCAGTCGCCTTGCGTCGATCGTCACTAGTTTTGTGTCGATCGTTGTTGGGCGACTTTTTTACGACAGGTTCTCCGTTTTCGCTTTGCAACAACCGTTGCTGAGTAGCGTCGATCGATGCATTGTGAATATCACGGATCCCATCTTCCAATTCTTCAATTTCTACGAGTTCTTCAACACTCAACTGCTTTTTCTGCCCAGGAGACAGCTCCTTACCACTTCTCAATGTTACTGCATTGCATTGATACTTGGGATTAGCATCAGTTCGTCTTGGGAAATATCCATCTTCCCTCTGAACATACCCAGCAGTTCTTGAAACCTTAGCATCAAGCTCCTTCATATGAGCGCTCAGGTATTCAAATTTCCCGTTCAGATCCTCATAGACAGTACATATCTTCTTGTCGAGGTCTGCAACATTCTTAGTTTGACCTTTCAACAGTTTTTCCAACATAGCCTCCATCTTACTTTCATGGGTAGTAGCTACAGGAGGTTCTTGGTAAGAGGAAGATCCATAAGTTCTCTGATTACCTTGTTGGAAAGGTTTATGAAATCCACACTTATGTCCTCCATTGAAAAACCTATTACCAGACTGATTACCAAGCCCGTTTCCCTGGAAACCAGATCCTCCGATGTAATTCACATCCTCTTCCTGCTCTTCTCCTTCATCATTGATCATCTCAATATCTTGAGCAAAGTGGACAGCTTTCTTCCCAGCTAGAAGATTACAAACTGTGTCCAACTTAGATCTAATATCAGCTATCTCAGAATTCTCCATCTTCCCACCGGACTTCTTCCTTCTCTCATTAGTGGTCTTGCAGCTATTACTGCTTACCAGATTGTCTATCAACTGCTTAGCTTGAGCATGAGTCCTAGTGTTAAAGTTGGCATTGCTAGAATTGTCCAGCGCAGTCTGATATGGAAGATCTATTCCTCTAAAGAAGATGCCTAAAAGTGTTACCTCAGTGAATCCATGGTGCGGGCAGTCACGTTGGTATTTCTTGAATCTCATCCAGGCTGTCTTAAGAGGCTCTGTAGGACCTTGGGTAAAGGTAAGAATGTCTTGTCTGGACTGATCAGAACGGGAATCATCATAGAAATGACGCAGGAAATCACTCTTCAGAGCGTCCCAAGTAACAAACGTCCCAGATGGAAGTTGTTTCAGCCAGGCTGCAGCATCTCCAGCCAGAGAGTAGGGGAAAAGCTTGAGGAACAGATAGTCGTAGTTAACTCCATTGTACTTTATTCCAGTGGCTATGCTCTCAAACTCATCTATGTGATCCATCGGCTTCTCACTTGGAGAGCCATGGAAGGCTTTCTGCCTCAGGAGAGAGTAGTAGACGGTTTTGATTTCAAAATCATTCCTCTCAAATTCAGGAAGTACAAGAGCTGACCGGTTAGCATGGAACTCATCCGGACGGTTATATTCAGCTAAAGTCCTCTCATGGACAACCATCTGTCTACCTTGGGCCTGTCCTTGGCCTTGGTTCTGCTCCTGTTGCGGCCGCTCAGGAGGATCAAGGATAACATTCCCTTCAGCATCTATCGGTTCTCCAACAGCATTGTAAGGATTGTTGTGTCGGTCCCTCAGGACACCTTGAGCATCATGCAATATGATCACACGTTCAACAACCATCCTTTCTATTTGAACTCTTCTGTTAGTCCTCTCTAGTCTAGCAAGTTCTTCAAGTTGGAGGTTTACGAGATTAGTGTTCGGATTACTTCTGGTATCACGCGTCTGCATAAACCGTTTGTAATCGCCAAGCAACGATCGATGCTAACAGTGCAACGATCGATTCAACTCCAATCGCCTAGTATCGATCGACACAAGAAGTGCAACGGTCGATGCTATGCGATTATGAAAACTGCGACAGAGAGAAAACAGAGAAAAATAAAAAAAATCAGTAAACAAAAAAAAAAATCCTAGTAAAAACCCTAAGTTCGAAGCTATCGAAGACTCTAAGATTCCCCGGCAACGGCGCCAAAAACTGGATAGGTCTCGAGTTTTACCCTATACTAACTGCAAGTGCACAGTATATCAATTGTAGTACTTAGGGATTGAATCCACGAGGACTCTGGGCAACGATAGGATTAAGAACTTAAAGAGATTAAAACTAGGAGAAATTAAAAAGCAAATTGTATTCGATTAACTAAAAGCAAGCAGGAAAGTAAACAAGTAGCAGGTTGTTGTTGTAGGCAATAAACTAAAGGCGCTAAGTCTAGGGCGTTCTCAGGAAATCGGACAAGCAGATGAATCATTCAGTCAGGATCTAATTAAACTCAGTTCTAGAACTCAAAACATAAATATAGAATTAACCAAATTCCTTTGCGAGAATTCTCTAAGTCTAAGTGCAGCAATCCAAATTCCTTTGCAATTACTAACAGATTAAACCAGCTTTAATTCCAAGTTTGATATGTTCACAATCTAATTAAACCAAATTCCTTTGCGAGTAATTAAATTGCTCAACCTAAATAGTTCAGATTCTAAACCACACTGTCGTGTCGTATTTAGCAACCTAAGATCTAGATTCTAATTGATCAGGTTAGAACTAGCATTAAACACAATTTAGTTTGAACAACATCTATTGATGTGAATCCTTAACTGAATTAATTATATCAAGCAAGTCATGAAATCCCTATGAGAAACCCTAAACCTAACTATGAAACTACTCAGACATAGATGATGTAAACATAATCAATGAATTAATAGCAATCATAAAAGAGATTAGAATATAAAAGGGGTTCGAAAACTTCTCCAAAACAAATGTAGTACAGGATCAGATCAGCCCCAAAAGCTCTAAAAACTCTCTGCTCTAAGTTATGATAGCGTATGTAAAACTGAAGCTAAAAACCTAATTAAATAGCTAAAACACGACTTGGGGCTTCTGTGTACATATCTGGAACTTTTGGGCATCTTCTGCAATATTGGCATACTTCATTAAACCGCCGAGAGTCTGGCCCAACACGCTATGCATCGATCGATGCAGGTGTGCAACGATCGATGCAGTCATCAAATCTGGACAGTGAACACAACCTCTCGGGTCAAATCTCCAAAGTGCTCCAATTAGCTCCATAATCTCCACTTTTGCTCCAAGCGTACGTGTACCTAATAAAACCTGCAAAGGACTCTAAAAGAACACCAAAAGACACTAAAACAGACTTATATCATGGCATAAAACCGGTAAAAACCATGATATATCAAGGACCGTTGGTGATCTCCCTTGCTCTATCTCAATTCCGGACGATAGTCATCTGTTAATGCCATCTTTCCTAGGTAGTGTAGGGATAGTAAATAGCTGATGTGATTGATTGTGGAACGTAGAACTGCTAGGTTATCGCTTAAACAGAAAACGTTGATTGTGCATGATGGATATGAATGATTTAGTACTGTGGTAGGGCCCCTGAAAGGGTGTTGTGTGGTGGGATGCGTACGGGGTGCGTGTCCCTTGAGAAGTCGTCGGAGGGGGTATGACGAGCCCCCCAAGAAGGATAAAGAAGGATTGTGTGGGCCTACGGGCTGAAGGAAGGTGTCCATGAGTGTGAAAGCACGAGTGGACGTTAGTATTGCGTGGTGAAGCCTTCGGGCCTGATTGCAAGGTGTTCTTAGCTTAGGACTTGTGCTTCATAGTTGTGTAGTGTAAGTCGGGATCGCGGGTTCCTTAAATCCGACCTCACTGGGTAATTGTGTTTGAAACAATTACTCAGTCCTCCTTTCCTTTCACTGTCCCCGTTTTCTTGCAGGTCCGGATGCGGGATTGATTCGATCACGTGACATCATTGGTGTATTTGAATACGAAGGAAGTGTCGGGTCCTGGGACAAGTTGAGTTGGCATCCCGGTTGGACTGAATCCGGTTCAACGGGCGTTCTAATGCCGCGTCTCCGGTTCACCGGAAAACGGGTGTTACACTTTGAGCGGTGATAGCTCGGTGAGGAGAACTGATCTATATGGGACGATTAGAAAATAGGAAGAAAGCGCAGGAACAAAAAACATGTACGTAAATAAAGTCAAACAAAGTGCATGTGCTCAAAATTATTTGTAAATTACAACAAGTTGTTAAAATTTTAGAATAACACAAACAAATCCATAATTATGTATATTAAATCTGAAAATAGTGAGAACATAATACGAAAACTGCAATTTTGGAGAATATAACCCTATATGAATAAATCTGTAAATTTTTTTAACAAACTACAAATCCATAAAATAAAGCTAACTAATCCTCAAATAGAAAGGGTTGACTGGTTGTGTGGCAGGACATAGTTGAATGTCTTTATTAGCACTCCAAAACTGGGTCATACATCTGTTGTTTAGTATTACCACATTCATCAAATATTATGCTGCAAGCTTTAATCACAAATCTCAAATATATTTGTCGCTTAATTCATCTATTTTGACACCTAGTGCAAGGCACTCGATGAACAAAATCGCATACACACCACAATCTCCAGTTTGTTAATTATGTAGTTGTTCTTTTTTGAATTTGATTTGGTATGATTTCCATCTCATTTCTTTGCATTTTTCTACAAACAGAAAAACCAAAGAAAAAGTCAAATTGAAGAACAATTTGAAAACGTGTGCTTAAGATTTTCTTAAAACAACTCGACGACGGGGGATTGAAAAAGGCTTAGGATTTTGGAAAAGAAGTTGACAGCGACAGAGAACACATGCAGAGCCGTGACGTGGTGTGCAACCCATAAATCTTCACTAGTGAATAATTCTCGTGGCCAATTTGGATTAAAATTATAAGTTTACTGTCAGAATCAAAGGGGGTATTGGACAAGTAGAGAGGATAAAACGAGCAAACAAATTGAAGAAAAGTAAATTTTGGCTAGAGTAAAATGTGGGGGGGAGTTTAAGTTTTTTTCTTTGAATTAAAATAAAATAATATTTAGATAAACAATATGAATTTATTCAATTAAAATTATGTATTTCAAAAAAATATAAAATCTTCATATTTTGAAGGATAATTTAGTCTTTTATCAAAATAATGTTATTCTAATAAACAAGAAGGTTTAATGGGAATGTAGTAATTATGGCTAAAATCAATACTATTAAAAAATTATAGTCATTAGAAAACTAACTTTTGGGGCATGTGTTATTTACAATTTGTGCCATTGCACATTAATGATTTAATTAAATTTCATTAAATGTAATTATGGAATATGACATTATCTCTACAATCCATGTTTTCAAACAAGACAATTATTAAACATGTAGCCAAACAACCAAAATATAATGAGACATACTTTCCAAATTAATTAAAATCGAAACAAATATATATACAATCATTAAACTATTAAATCAATTGATAAATATAATTAAATAATTTATATAACAACTATTTTTGTATATATAAGTTAATATTATATAATTTATGATTTAATTCAAAATATATTTATAATATATTCTAATATCTTCTTTATCTTTGTTTCAAAAAAATAAAAAATAAATATATATATATACATATTACGATTGATGTTTTTACGATTTTACTTTTTAGCGGGTTCTTCCATCAAATTGCAAAATATTTAAATCATTGAATGGGTTGAAAAATAAATTAGCCAATTTTGATTATAAATTTTCTTAAAAAAATCTTCGCATGAGATTAATATATATATATATATATATATATATTAAATAATTTCAGTTTATATATTTTAAACTTAATAAAAATATTAAAATTATTTTATATTTATATTATTCAAATATTTGAGGCGTCAAATTATACTTTATGTTTGAATGTAGTTTTTAACGGGTTGTTCCGTCAAATTTGAAAATTATATATACCACTAAAATATGTGTTAAATATATATATATATATATAAATATATAAACGGATTGTTTTGTTTATACTTTCGTAAATATTTAATTATTAAATATAAAACATAATAATTTTTTATAATTTATATTATTTTATAAAATAATATTTTAGATAAATGCAATGAAATTAAACTTATACCACTTAACTTTTACAATGGTTGTTTTCACACACACATATATATATATATATATATATATATATATATATATATATATATATATATATATATTCAAACCATGATCTTACGATCCCAAATAACACACAATTCATTTTTAAAATAATCTAAATTATTAAATCACTTTTTATAATACGGGTTAAGCAATTATAATCAAAATTAGATTACATAATTAAAAATCTAAATTACTATGAACAAAATAAACAAAAATTAAAATTTATAAAGAAAATAAATCCGCGCTTTCTAAGCGCGGATCAAAATCTAGTTAGTGTTATTAAAATAATTTTCACTTAGTATTATACTACGTCATTTTCTCAAAATAAGTAGTTATACGTCATACATAAATTCTCAAAAAAAAAATTAAGTTATCATTTAATTTATTATATGGAATCAAATATTAATGTCTTGCATTCATTCGAATAATAGATGTTGGTGATGGGCTTGAACACTCACTTAATCATTAGCCTACTAAATATGGTTGAGAAAGCATGCCTATTAACACCTTTTTACATCATGGCCCACTATGCTGCCCCAATAAGATTGAGGGCATATATAAAGTGGTTTGTGGTTGTTCGAAGTACAAGGGGAGGAATAGTGCAATCATTATCTACCACCAACCTATCTCGGCTAGACCCATAGAAGCTATGTCACGATATCCGCCGTAAGGTTGAAGCTGAAAGGGTTCTCATCAAATCCAGATTCTGCCAAGCAAAACCAAGGTTCAAGGTGGACAAGATTGTTCAAGCTCTCCTTCTGTTCACTTTGAAGCATCAGATTCGTCCAAAGCAGAGCTCTTATGGAGTGTTTCAGTTCGTCAATGGCAGCGCCACTAGTGTTGCTCCAATAAATATTAAGAACTGCATTTGGAGTTGAGAGGGGAGGATGTGCAAACAATCTTCATGGAAAGATTTGATTTCTTTCATTCTCAAGCCTCTCTTGAGAGGGAATGTTGAAATTCAGACCGTGAATGTCGAACTGATGTGGTTGACCAGAATGGCTAAACAACCATAACCCGAGAGGATAGCCCGTGAGATGACCCAAGTAGGCTTAGTGACCCAAGCAGGTGCACTCAATGAGGTGAACCTTGTTGACGGTTTAAGTGGTGGACCAGTGGCATAACCGAAGTTGTGGCCCAATGGGCTGATTCGATGCATTCATAATCTCTGAACATTAAATGCAATGAATGAAGAAAGCTCCCCTCTCTGCTACATGCATGATGGAAAACAATTGAATTATATTTAGTTTAAGTAATCATTTACTATGTTATATATCCTAGAATAAAGTTGTTGGACAGCTTGTAATGTTTTCTCTATAAGTATGTATTTTCTGCCATAGAGAAACAGATCTATGGAGCTCGTGTTCTACTCTATTCTCTCCATATAATCTGTTCTTATACAGTTTATTATTTGATCGATTTCGCCCATATAAATTTATAATGATATGAATCACATACATCTCTAATAGTGTGTTTGTTTGTCATTGTGGTTCTCCTTTCTCCATATCCGTCTCAGAATCTTAGGGTCCGAAATGTATTCAAATTCTACTGCGGTGTGATAACTCTAAGTCTATCACTAAAATGGCATTCTAATTTACCATTGATGTTATTAATAAATTTTACAACGTGATTAGTTTTATATTAACTGTGTGCATAACTCAAATTGCACAAAATTGCGATTGTTGTGCGAGTAGATATTTTATTATCTATTTTACAATTTTGTATCTACATATGTAGCTAATTATATTAAAATTTATTATTGCTAATTCAAATATATTATCTCATAATATTTTTCGTCAAAAATGAAAAAATCCAGATTTCACCAATAACATAAAATATAGGATTGTTTTTTTTTTAATTGGGATTTTCTATTCATGGTTAAGGGATATGATTTGGATTATTGTGCAATCAGAATTAAGGTACTTGTGTTTGAGAGATCTCTTCTTCTTGTGTGTCCTGTATAAATATTATGGTTATGGTAGGGTCTGTCACAACACATTTATGAATTATGTAAATAGCAAATAATTTCTAAGGTTTGTAGCGATATCTCAAAGTCATGTTATTGTGTCCAAGAGCATGGGAAAGATGGTTGTGGTTTCAACTCAAAGACTGAAGATCTCGGTCCCACATTTTGATACTCGGAGCTTATCAAGGGCTATGGCAAGACTCTTATTGGCAGGTGTATGAATCCTAAAGGCCAAGATACCAAATCCTTGATTCACATGCTTCCAATGATTTGGAAGATGGAGGAAAGAATTGCTGGAGCGTATCTAGGAGGAATGGGACGCTTTCAACTGGACTTTGACAACGAGGAAGATATTCTCGAATTTCTCAGCTTGGAGCCGTTACATTTTGACTTTTGGATGGTCTCCTTAGTGAGATTGGAGCCAATCATCGATGTTGCTTCCTCTTCATCCATAATTTTTTGAGTGAAGGTCATGGGAATTCCTCTTCATTGGTGGGCTGAGCCTACCTTCAAGAGTGTTGGAAATGGGATCGAGAAGGCAGGTTCTATGGACTTGGAAAATGGCAAGGTCAAAGTGGTTCTCGACGGGTTTCAACCTTTGGTTTCCGAGACTGTGGTCGAGTTAAAATCTGGTGAAGAGATAGTTGTGCAATTAAGGTATGAAAGATTACATGGTTTATGTAGAACCTGCTACAGCCTCTATCATGACCAGGAGATATGCCCACAGAATGTAGAACGGAGGCCTATGGAGGAGACCATAAGAAGAAGCGGTGATAGAGAACCTAAAGGACTATCGGATGGACCAGCGCCGATGAGATATAGAGGTGTGGTTGTTCATGGAGAACGTTATTGTAACATCCGTCTCGCCGGATCCAAGTCAACAACTCTTTGACTCCACGAGTCATAGTCCACAAGCGCGAACCAAGCCATAAACCGAAACCAACACTTAAATAATTGAAAAAGGTTTACTTTATTGAAATAGAAAACCGAGTATTACATGAAAACCGAACCAAATAGCTTAACGTGCAACAGAATAAACGCTTAAGTCTTAATGAAACGAAAGAACGAAAAAGAGAAGAAAGAAATCCCGCTTCCCCAAAACATAGCACCACACCGTCCGTCTACCCCTGCAACGCTCCAAGGTTACCTGTAAAACAATCAACGAAGGAGGCCTGAGTAATTGGTTCGACACCAATACCCAGTGAGGGGGGATTCTAGGAATATCGCTATCTCTACTTTATACTAGCACAACATCAAGAACGAGTCCAAGGTTAATAACACCTTGCACCCAACACCCGAAGGCACAAGCAATATAATGTCCAAATCGTACTTTGGACTCCTACCGCCCGAAACGCAACCAAATCAACAGCCCCGAAACCCGCCATTGGCCCCAGTGCACAACAACAACAACTTGGGGGGATCGCCAAAACCCCCTTCCGACGATACAAGGGTCACGTACCCAACCTCGATATACGTGTGCCGCCACTCAACACCCTTTCGGGGGACCTAAAACAGTTCTATCAAGCATAACCTTCACACACAATCAACGTTTTTGGTTCAAATGATAATCTAAGGTCTAGGTGCTGTTTTCAGATTAAGTGACAACCTATATTCTAGGTGATTTTTAATCACATCAACGCAAATCATCCGCTAAAACTAGACTATCTAGGAAAGACACTATTAAACGAGGATTCAAGTCCCAACATTGCCGTAGAATAAAGAAAAGATCACGTTGGGTCCTCACCTTAGTCTAGATCTGAGAAACGAGAGTAGATCTGGTGAAACCGGCTATAGATCTGGAGATCCTGCACACAGATCTAGGATTTTAGAAGACAAATCTAGAGAAAGAGAACGGATTTAAGGTTTTGGCCAATAGATCTGAACAAAAGAGGAAGATACGGTTCAGATCTACAACTTCTATACATCAGAAACATATATCTGAAGCAGATCTGAGTGAGAGAGAGATACGGTTCAGATCTACAACTTCTATCCATCAGAAGCATAGATCTGAAGCAGATCTGAGCGAGAGAGAGAGAGAGATACGGTTCAGATCTACAACTTCTATCCATCAGAAGCATAGATCTGAAGCAGATCTGAGCGAGAGAGAGACGGGAAGAGCAATACGGTTTAGATCTACCACTTCTACGGATCAGATCTGATCTAGAAGCATAGATCTGAAGCAGATCTGGGATTTAGAAGAGGAAAACGGAGTAGATCTGAGATATGGGGAATCTCACCTTAAGAACGCGAAGAACGAAGGGCTCTGCACTCAAATAATCGAGAAGGCGACGACTCGGAGTACGGGATCGGAAGCGCGGGAGAGAAGCGATCTCCGGCGACTTTTCTAGCGAGATCGGACGGCGGCAGTGGCTCTCCGGGAGGTGGCGGCCGGCGGTCTCCGGCGGTGGTCGGCCGGCGGCTGATCGGCGGCGGGCGGTGGCTGGCCGGCGGTCTTCTGCAGCTCCGGGCTGGTCGTCGGTTGTCGGCTGGCTCGGGATGCGGGCAGAGCTTCGTTGTCTCGAACTTTGTGCTAAATGAGAGGGGCTACTCCTCCTTTTATAGGGGATGGGGCTAGGTTTTCCTTCCCCTCGAGTTGGGCCTTGGGCCTTTGGCCCATATCCTCCTTTCCTTTGGGCTCAAGTAAAGACATTTGGCCCTTTTCCCCTATTTCTTTGGGCCCAAGCAATTCTTCTTAGGATTTTCCTTTGAGCCCTAATATGGGTATGTTACAGTGATGATTCTCGGGATGGGAGGAAGGACTCAGGAAGAGCAGGTGACAAGCATATACATGATAAAGGCAAGAGCAAGGCTGTCGATTATAGGGAATTTTTAAGAGTTTCAAGTCGAAGGGACTTCCGTTCAAGTGCACAAAGATACGACAGAAGGTCCACAAAAGGTTCATCTTCTTATTCAAGGAAGTATAAGACGCTCTCACCAAGGGAGTTCAGAAGGAGATATTTTCAAGATGGGAGAGGTTCGGGCAGAGATAAGGCAGAATTTCTGACTGAGCAGGAGAGGCTTTTGTTGGAAGATTTTCAGGAAAATAAATCACCATTGAGAGGATCAATTAAAGGTACTGACAACATGATGGGAGAGACTACCGGGGGGAATGGAAAAGGGGTCAAACATGTGAAAAAGGTGAGAAAGAGCTCAAATTTGCAGAAGAGCCATCTAAGGGGATAGATAAACATAGCGGTTTGAAGGATCAAGATGAAGAAATGGGTGAGGATTTTGAAAATGATGACTGCTTGGGTGATTCAATGGAGGCGCAAGCGGATGATCAGAAGGAAGAGGAAGGATTTTCAGCACTCAATGAGATGGATTTTGTTGAGCATGAGGGAGTGCAACAATTTTTTGGTAGTAATGAGGCGCTGCAAGAGGGTCAGGATAATGCACTGGCATCAGAAGAGGTTCCAGAGGTATTAGGGAAGGCTGAAGGTAAGAAAATTGAAATTCAGAAACATGTAGGGGGAAAAAGAAGGTCTTCAATGGACCTCCACTGCTGCTGGGTCGTTTTGCTAAGAAGAGGATGGTCCAGTCCTTAACTTCACCAAGAAAGAACCTTCAGAAGGGTGATGGTGAGTTGAAGAAGATGCAGAAAGATTCCAATCTGCCAAAGACTGACAACGACAGCGGTGTTGACCGTCAGAATAATTGGGCCTTGTCAACATTTCTTTTCCTATTGATTCCTATTGTTCTTCAAATGGTCACCAGTTAGAGCCTAAGTTTATGGAGTCAATAAGTTTAAAGCATTTAGTCTTGGTTAAGAGTATATGGTTTCTATTTCAATTTCATAGTTATGATTGGAGTCTGTGTTTCTATCTGAGTTCGTCTAAGAGTTTTTTGATTACGTGGGTCATATGCTTTGTTCTATCCTTTAATCACATGAATAAGATTGTTGGTTTTGCATATGGTTTTATGTTCAATGGAAATTTGTTCTGACCTTTTCCTTATGGCTCTGGCACATGGATACTTCTGAGGAATCAATTATATGGTTGAGGTTTATATGTATATCTCCCAAGTATTTGGAACAAAGATGGAATATGGTTGGCAACTTCTATTGCCAGATTCACTTCTTACCATATGGAAGAAGGATCCAACTGTTGGAATCCCTAGGATCCAGGGTCTAGGTGATTGAATCTAAGAACTGACCTCGTGTTTATCTGGAGATTGGCAGCGGAAATTGGAGCAGGTAAACAAGAGCTAGAGCGCCTCAATTGCTGCGCCTCTATCGTAGTCCACACGCACACAAGCTGGAATCCGCCGGGATGCTAGTGCCGGGAATCGGATCTCCTGTGGATCTTATGAGTTTCTGTGTCTCTGCTTTCTCTCTGAGAAGCGACACCAACGGCTAGGGCTCATGTCGATCATATAAGTCATTATATATCGACCTGGGATGACTAAAACGACCTGGGATCAAACCCGACTCGTTTAAGTCATTCACTCGAAACTTAAGTCTCGAAGCCCAATGTGCATCGATCGATACACTTACTGTATCGATCGACACACCCTTTCAAAAACCTGCGTCGATCGACACACTCATTGCATCGATCGACACAACTCTTCTAAACTCAATTCAATGCGTATCCAATACACATTGATCGGATCATATGCCAATGATCAATCCCATACTAAGTGTATCCAGCTTGCTTAGGTGTGTGACCCCGTAGGTTCACACGATACTAGAAATGAGTTACAACTCATTTGTCATAAGCGGTTTCTAGCAAAACATTATGACTACCCAGTATCACATGAATTGTCCGATCTCGACAATACAACTATCTTTAGAGTAAGTACAATATGATTTCAGGACATAATCCCAACAATCTCCCACTTGTACTGGAATCATCTATTCCCATAATCCCTTTATCGCTATATCTTGATATGGCATAAGGCAAGGAACTGTGTCATCCTTATTATAGCCAACATCATGTTCATCGAACTCCTGATCTATACTGATAAAAAAATGACTGACCATCACCTCGTTTGAGCACGGCCATGCATTTTCTCAGTATCAAATCTTCGATGGGCCCTGAGATATTTATCTCCTGTTATATAGGAGGGACAAAATCCCTTCTTGTTCCATCCCTGTTTCTACACATACTTCATGATACACCTAAGCAATGCCATTATAGCCGCCAGTTACGGATCGACGTTTGACAAGGTCAAAGTGCACCAATTCATATGCTAGAAAGCATGATGAACTCAGGTCTAAGGACTATACTCTATAGTCGTAATGAGAAACTCTCATGACACAAATATAACTATCCTGTAGAGTTCTCATTAGCGGGTCATGTCCGATCATATGTTCACCAACATATATCTATGTGACTGACTGTGATACTCATATCATTGACTCCATGAAACTTAGTCAACAGTCACCTCACAAGCTAGTCTCTCGCGGTTGTCAGTGTCCCACTTTGACAATCTCGACTAGGGATAATCATAATTTATGTCATCTTTTACTTATAGGGTTTCATGATCAAGTCCTCAACTTGATGACCTATAAAATGAACATAAAATACTTGGGACCATTATTTAATTATCCAATGATCAAATAATGCTGATGTCAGTTTTTTTTCATAAACATGACTGCATCATGTCTATCTGAACATCATAACTAACATAACTCCCACTAGAATCTAGACCACGTCTTCAGATATCTAGTACCTACAGTAACAGCATGAAACTCATGCTTAGGTTGTGAGAGATTCTGCGGTGTTCTTGCTTGGAACCATTCCAACAAATCACACCGCTATTCTTTAATAAGCACTATTCTACGGTCCACTGTTTGGAGACCTTTCCAACAGATAGCGCCGCTACACAGACAAAGACA
Organism: Orychophragmus violaceus; assembly: GCA_030180135.1. Taxonomy (NCBI): domain Eukaryota; kingdom Viridiplantae; phylum Streptophyta; class Magnoliopsida; order Brassicales; family Brassicaceae; genus Orychophragmus; species Orychophragmus violaceus. The sequence goes on from CM058236.1 coordinate 12,502,424, forward strand.
CATAACCAGGTGGGAACCGGGAATCATCTTTATCCGTCTAACTACTCATAACAGATTCATCATTTTTCTCAGTTGAACAAGAACTATCCTTAGTGTTTCTCAAACACATGGGGATATTCTTTACAACTATCCAGTGACTTTTACCGGAGCAAATTTGGTATCTTTTCGTCATGCTTTATGCGTCAGTTGCATCTAGACGAGTGCAACATATGGCATTCATGATGGATTCTATTGCATAAGCAAAAAGGAATCACACTCATAGATACTAGCTCAGCCTGTGTCCAAGACACTTTTTTTTGCTAAGATCAATACTAGCTCAGCCAGTGTCAAAGACACTCCATCTTGCTAAGATTATTGCCATAAGACCTTTGGTGTGAAGCCATTCTTGGAATCAAGCACATTTGAACTGTCCAATACCTTATCACCATAAGGATTCTGACACGATCCAATTGCTCTTTGCAATCCATTTCAATGGATCCTTATTCCAAGAACTTTCGCGGCTTCTTCCATGTCGATCGTTAAATTTGACATCCGACCCAAATCTTGACAAGACTTTAGCGTCGGAACGTCGTTTATGAGATTAAGTATGTTATAAACATACGGTGTGAGAATTGCAACTACGCTCCTTTTAGTTTACTTGTAAACGCACGGTTTCTATACGTTCCTGATTACGTCAACACCTTTGACCGTTTTAACAGAACATAGATTCCAACTCCAAGTTGTTTGCTTCAATCCAGAAATGGATTGGTGAAGCTAACGTACATTCCTAGTTAATTTTCGGAGTTGGAGCTCACCTTTTGCTTCTTTGAATTTCGCAGGCTCGTCACTTTTCAATGATCAACAGATCACAACAATCGGTCATGAGGAATCACCCTCGGTTTAGTGACGGATCCATCAGGATCAGCGAACTTAGGCTCCACAGGTTCAGATCCTACATCACTCTGTAGATCCAACCGCTGCTCTTCCTTAACAGGTTTAACAGCCTCCTGTGTTTCTCGAATTTCTTCGAGCTGTACTTTTACTCCCACTGTTTTCTTGGAAAAACAGAGATCCGAACAACAAAACTTTGTTCTCGGATTGGTTGCAAAAGTACTAAGCCTCGGTTTCCCTAGGACAACCGGTGAAGCAGCCCTTATCAGATTTGGGTTCAAGTTTGTTCGTTGACAACTGTCTTACACAAACCTTGCAATCCCAATTAATCAGAAAAGCATACTTGGAAATCACCCAGTCCACATCCAATGTGGTGTCTTTCAACTGATTCTGATAGAAAACTAATTTGCGTAAACATATTCATTTTAGAGCGTATTTTAAAAGGATAATGGAAGATTCCAGTGACTCATCATTAATCGGAGCATATCTAATAAGGTCCGATTCGTTCTCTCAGAAACACCATTTAGGTTTTCCAGGAGAAAAGAGTTGTGATATGACTTCACACTCACTTAGATGATCACCCAATTCTTGACTCAAGTATTTTCCTCCGCGATCTAATCAAGGATCTCAATACTTCTGTCAAATCGGTTCTATACTTCATTTTTGGAACTCCTCAAAGGATTCATACTCGTGTCTCATCAAATGAACACAGCCATACTTACTGATGCCATCAATAAGTTAATGAAGTAGTGAAGATTTCCTTTGGCATTTATGCTCATCGGGCCACACACATCAGTATGAGCAAGGCCCAATAAGCCTCTGGCCCTTCTCTTTAGCTCTGCCAAAGAAGCCTTAGTCATTTTGTCCAGTAAGTAGAATTCATGTCTCAAATGATTTATAATCAAATGAGCCTAAAGCCCATAACAATGGAACTTCTGAATCCGCTTCACTCTATGTGGTCAAAACGACTATGTGATAGGTGTATAGTTTTATCCCTATTCTACTGCAAGTGCACAGTTAATGCAATCGTAGTATATAAGGTATCGAATCCCACAAGGACTCTCAGTCACACAATAGATTATTAGTAGTTAAGATTAAATTAAGCGAAGCAAATGTGAAAACAGTAAACGAAATAGCAAAGTAAATCAAGTGAGTTTGTAAGCAAGAAGGCAAAGCGTAGGTTTCAGGAGTTCTCAGGAAATCAGGAACGCAAGCAATCAATCTATCTAGATCTAATCAATAACTGTTCTAGAACTCAAACACTGATATAGAATTAACCAAATTCCTTTGCGATAATTCTCTAAGTCTAAGTGCAGCAAACCAAACTTCCGTTTGCGAGAACTAACAGATTAAACCAGCATTAATTCCAAGTTTGATATGTTCACAATTAACCTGAACCAAACTTCCGTTTGCGAACAGTTTAATTGCTTATCTAGGTTCTTTCTAGCTAAATTAACCAACTTCCGCTGCATTAATCAGCCTAACATCATAATTCTGATTAGCTACTTCAGAATTAGCATTAAGAACAACTTAGATAAAGAACTAGCAGATATGAATCTCTACAGATTAATTAAACTATAATTCTCTGAAATCCTTAATGAGAATCCTTCAACCTAACAGGTGATCTACTCAGACATATTCATCGAGACAGAAGATATCATAAGTAGAAAACCAAATATCATATAATCAAATAAGAACTGGGGTTCAAAATCAAGTCTCTTTCGAGATCATGATCAGCCCCTCAACTCTCTCTCTGAGTAAAACTTAACGTAAGAAAAGCTTGTCAAAAGCGTAGCCTAAACATTGGCTTAAAAACTCTATTTATAACCTAAAACACGTTTTGGGGCTTCTTTGTAAATATCAGGAACTTCTGGGCAAAACTGCAATTTCATCATTCTTCATTAAACCGTCGTTTGGCCCATCTCGCTGGTGCATCGATCGATGCCATAAGTGTGACGATCGTTGCTGCTCGGAAATATCAACAGTGAACTCTATCTCTCGGCCAAATACTCTAATTAGCTACAGAAAGTGCCAAAATCACCAAATATGCTCCAAATGTGCTTGTACCTAATAAACACCTGAAAAGACTCTAAAGCATAGTAAAAGACTCGATAAATAACACATATACCATGGTTAAAATCCCTAAAATCCATAGTATATCAACTCCCCCACACTTAGCTCTTGCTTGTCCTCAAGCAAGACAAAGAACTAAATGTAGATAAGAGGTTTGAAAACTCTTCAGAAACTCTTTTCATCCTAGAAGCTACAATACTCAGATTCCCCTTAGTAAACCACTGCAAGAATCAATCACAGAATATCAAGACCAACATGTACTTCCCCCACACTTAGCAACTGTCCTAGGTAAACTCCACAATCACATTCAAGCATTCAAATTCTCCCTACTGACTTCTGCAAGTATTTAAGTGCGGTCTCACCTAAGGAGTATCGATCAAAGGGCACATGGATTCTTACCTTGTCAGCTCTAGACCACCATACTATCTTTCTCTAGTCCCTTTCTTCTCTTTCCCTTCTTTAACAACTGATTTTTCCCCATTGGGTATCATTTTATTTTTTTTTATCAGTGTTCTTCCCGTTATGGGGTGTACTTTGGACACATTCCATGGATCACATGAGAGAAAATAGTGTTTGCTACCATTCCCATGACCACTTTGGAGTTACTAACTCATCCTCAGTTTATTATCTTTTTTTGATTTTTTTTTACTTTATAGAAGGGGAGAAGGGAACTAAATAGGATAGGTTGACAGGCTGTGTCAGAACTAACAAGGGAATCCGACACAAAGTATACCAAGCCCTTAGGTGAGAAATCTAAGTCAGTATTAAATTGAAGTCAGTAAAAGGATCCTCTGATACCTGAAGTGATGTGGGTGTTCCCAGTAGGTTGATCTGTGATGGGGTTTTCTAATAGTCAGAGATAGATCCTGCAACTTCATCCCAATGGTTACTTAAGTTCCTGCAAGTCTTGTAAATCTTCTCAGAAAATCATAGTTTCTTACTTAAACAATTTTGACTCAATAAAACAAAATTTTTTTTGAAAAACGGACTGACTCTTAAGAAAACAGAAAACAAAAGTCAGTAGCACCTCCCCCACACTTAAGACACACGGTCCCCAGTAGTGTCAAGCGAAGGATTGGTAAAAATAACTAAAAAGTGTTAATCGATGTTTGAGTTCTCTCGTATTTTACCTCTGTCGCTCAAGCATCGATCGTTGCACTAAGTGCATCGACCGTTACTTGGAGATTTTCGTTGAGTGTCGATCGTTGCTCAAAGCAGCAAAGATCGTTGCAATGCGCATATCGGATCAGACAGCCAGTTAGCAGGTTAGTCCGTCGGTTTATGTCAATTTTTAAAAACCTGCAGGCTGAAAACACTAGAAACATAGTAAAATCGAAGCAAAAGATGTACCAAATAAAGTACAAATCATCCAAACATAGTAGAGTCCTAAAAATCAAAAGGAGAAAAGTGCAAAGGAAAAGAAAAAGTCAGAATACAGAACCGAAAGTCTGAATATGGAGACTACGCTCACTCGCTCACATCATCTATCCCACCATACAGTGCATCGTCATCGGCTGCCTCAGCTGCGGGATCAGTGGCATCCTCTGGAGATCGCTGTCGACGACGTCGGTCAGGTACGGGCTGATGGATCTGTGGTGGCCTCCTGCAGCTGCAAGTACGCACGAAGTTCCAAAGAACTCAAAACATACCATCTGATCTCTCTCTCCACTCTGCCTCAGAGTATGCACCGTAAGCCATTGCAGGCTCTGGAAAGGGACCCACAACGTCGACTGGGGTAGGCGCTGGCGCAGGAGTAGGGGCAGCAGAAGTCGAAGCTCGTGAGGAAGGCTCTCCCAGTGGATGATCCATAGTCGGAATCCCACGCTGCGCAGACTCAGGAGGCTGAAATCTCAGTGCCTCTAATGTGTCAATCTGTGTCCATCTGGCAGCAGGAAGCTCTATACCAGTCCTCCCAGTGGTCGGATCAGTGTAAACCCAAATGCGCCCCTCCTTGAGCCAGGTAGCGCTCTGCAAATGGCTGAGATCCAGGAACTCCCGAGGTGTATCATGCTCTGTGCCATGAAGAGGAATCCCACAATACTCAAAAATGGGAGTAAGTAAACTCCCTACCGTCTCAGTACCAGCTCCATCAAACGGCTTCAGCTGCAGATCAACTAAATGCTGTGCGAAAATAGCTCCCAAGTTGAGACCCGCAGTAGGATCTCTCACGCCAGAACCTCTAAACTGATCTCTCAGCCCCATAAACAGCAGCTCCATCTCATATTTGCGTATCTTGTTGGCCTCAAACTTGCAAAGCAAGCTCCAGCACAAGATACGCGAGACATATCGCAGCACCGGATGTCTCATCTGCACTACTGGTGTGGTCCTGGAGTTGTATCGACCGCTGCCAATACTCTCCCAGAATGTGCGAGCCTCAACCGGATCACACTCGAGTGGCATGGCGATGCGCCTCGGCTCAGTACTGAACCCGTAGATCCTGCAAAGGTCAAGTAGAGGAATCCGATACCTGACTCCCCAACTCATGAAGGTGAATGCACCCACTGTAGCGCTCCTGTGGTCGGGATCCGAGTAAACCACTCTGCAAGTGGCCAATAACTGCCTGACCAGCTCAGGATAGAGATCATAATGTCGCATCGGCATTGTCCCTAGACCAATGCCTCTGCATACAGCGAGTACCTGCTCATCAATCCCCAGAATCTTGCAGGTGGAGTAGTCAGCGAACTTGGTCGGCTTGAAGATCATCCCACACCAACCACTGTAGAGAAGCGAGTCATACTCGTCCCATCGACTGAGCAATGGCCGCTCTGTGAACTCAGCGGACTTGAAGAAACGTATAAGGTCCTCAGGCCACTGTCTGGTCGTCTGAATCGGTGTGGCGTCCTCTCTGGGCCAAGGTAAAGCAACTGGCGGCCCGTATCTGGCGTATGGTGCGGGTGGCTCTGACTCTCTGCCAAACCATTGAGGCGGTGGGGTGTAGTGTCGTGTTGCTGTGGAAGCTGTGGCTCGCTTCTTGCGGGGTTGCCTTTGAGACGCCATCTGCAAAAACAGAGTTCAAACATTTATAAGTCTCGGCAAAATTTCACTGTGAAATCGCGAAGCATCGACCGTTGCATCTAAGGCATCGATCGTTGCAAGGCGATTTCGTTGTATCGAACATTTCCCAAAATCGCAAAGCAACGACCGTTGCTCGAGAGAAACGACCATTGCAAGGCGATTTTGCCGCAAACAAAACATCAAAATCAGTCAAATCCAAGCCACATTGCCTCAAATCAGTTCAAAATCATCATCCATCACCCTAAATCGTTCTAATTACGCATGCATCATCGATTTTTGGTTCAAAAATCTAACACCCTAGAACCCTAAAATCCAATCCGAAAATTTGAAGAATAAAAGTTCATTACCTTGATTTCCTGAGATATGAGTTGGAGAAATAGATTGGGAGTGTAAAAATAAGTAGATAGCACTTGGAAACAAGAAATTTGATGAAGAAATGATGATTTTTGGGCGGAGGTTCTCGGTGTGTCGACCGAAAGAAATGGAGAAGAAGGAGAGAAAAGAGGGTTTAAGGTAACTTACCTTGGTCGTGGGTGCAACGATCATTGCTGGTTGCAACGATCGATGCTGGTTGAACCAGATTGATTCCGGTTTAGCTCAACGTACCTTAATTTTCGATTTGAACCAATTGCAACGACCGTTGCACATGTGAGCAACGATCGTCACACATCTCCAGAATTGTGTTCTGTATCTAAAAAACTAACAAAAACAAATAAAAACGTGAAATCCTAAGAAAAACACCAAAAATGAAAAGGAAAAATAATTAAACCTATCAGTGGGTTGCCTCCCACTCAGCGCTTGTTTTAAGTCATTAGCTTGACTTTTGGAAATGAGGTCGCAATCATGGAGGTTTCAACAGAGACTTTGAGTGTCTCTGTGAATGTCTTATCATCCACGGTGGTGTGTAAGCAGTAGCAGCATGATGTCGTCCAAGGAACGTCGGGAGGAATGTAGGGTGAGATTGACACTTGGGTGTTTTAACGCTCTTTCCTGCATTCAAGACAGTGGAGTCAGGAGGTTTAAACTTAGAGGATTTACGCTTTACCTTTGGCAAAGATTTGATGTTCGGAGCCTTCTGTTTATGAGAAGGCTCTTGTGGAATCACCATCTTCTTGTCAACCACCACTGTGCACTGAACCACATCTTTACACTTAACGGGAGCTTTCGGGAATGGTAACGGAGGTTTGTAGGTTCTTTCCTTAGCAGGTCCTTGAGATATGAGCGAAACTGATTCCTTTCGGGGTGCAACGATCGGTGCATGTGATGCAACGATCGATGCTGTCGTCTCAGCTCGGGTTTCAACTACAGTCTCGGGTTTATCCGCTTCTCGGTCCATTCCAGCCATCTCAGACTCAAATTTCTCCCCTTGGCTTGGCCCCGCATCAATCTGAACTATCCAAGTCAAGATATCTATGTCAATCTCTGCTGAGTCAGGTGCATCGAAGCTTTCAAACTCAGGTAATTCAACATCAAATCCCCCTCTGTCTTCCACAAATTCCACAGCCTTAACTGCTAGACATGATCCCTGATCCACCTGTGTGTCATCCTGAATGGGAATGTTGCTGGCATGAGCTTCTTGAGAATCCTTCCTTGAGAACTTGAAACTTGATCCATCTGTGTGTCCAGCTGCTTCATACGAGTGTTCAAGGATTCAAATTTCTCATTCAAATTAGTGTACAGGTTCTCTAGCTTCGAGCTGAAGGAAGCTGTGTTCTGCTGTTGCTTTTCAATTGATTGTTCTATAATCATATCTAGTTTGCTCCTTTGTGTAGGAGGTGCCAGATAGGAAGTATAATTATGGTCTCTTGATCCTTGAGCATGCCTAGAACCTTGTCTCTGCTGATGTCCCAATGTATGTCCATAAGAGTCAGCTCCAGCCATATAGTGTACCTCTGCAAATTTATCAGTTTTTGCCTCTGCTTGGAACTGTCTCTCCCTAAGTAAGATGTCGTGGATGTCATCTATCTTATTCTGCATCTCAGCTACTTGCCCAACCAATACATGGTAATCTGGTAAGATGGGGTTTCCTTCCCCATCTATTTTCTGACCTTTTGCGTTGCATATGTGACCCTCTTGGTCTCGTAAAACGCCGTTTTCACCGCGAATCAAAATCACAGGCTCCATGGCGCGGAACCTATTGAACGTCTCAGATCTCAGCATTGATGTTCTCGCCTTGTGTCGATCGATGCAAGGTGGCAACGATCGATGCAGTGCGAATCCCTGCGAATCCAAAAATCAAAAACGTGAGTAAACAAGAAAATTAAAAAGAATGCTTAGTCTAAATCCTAATACTAAATCTATTGGTGAACTCAAAGAGTCCCCGGCAACGGCGCCAAAAACTTGATAGGTGTATAGTTTTATCCCTATTCTACTGCAAGTGCACAGTTAATGCAATCGTAGTATATAAGGTATCGAATCCCACAAGGACTCTCAGTCACACAATAGATTATTAGTAGTTAAGATTAAATTAAGCGAAGCAAATGTGAAAACAGTAAACGAAATAGCAAAGTAAATCAAGTGAGTTTGTAAGCAAGAAGGCAAAGCGTAGGTTTCAGGAGTTCTCAGGAAATCAGGAACGCAAGCAATCAATCTATCTAGATCTAATCAATAACTGTTCTAGAACTCAAACACTGATATAGAATTAACCAAATTCCTTTGCGATAATTCTCAAAGTCTAAGTGCAGCAAACCAAACTTCCGTTTGCGAGAACTAACAGATTAAACCAGCATTAATTCCAAGTTTGATATGTTCACAATTAACCTGAACCAAACTTCCGTTTACGAACAGTTTAATTGCTTATCTAGGTTCTTTCTAGCTAAATTAACCAACTTCCGCTGCATTAATCAGCCTAACATCATAATTCTGATTAGCTACTTCAGAATTAGCATTAAGAACAACTTAGATAAAGAACTAGCAGATATGAATCTCTACAGATTAATTAAACTATAATTCTCTGAAATCCTTAATGAGAATCCTTCAACCTAACAGGTGATCTACTCAGACATATTCATCGAGACAGAAGATATCATAAGTAGAAAACCAAATATCATATAATCAAATAAGAACTGGGGTTCAAAATCAAGTCTCTTTCGAGATCAGGATCAGCCCCTCAACTCTCTCTCTGAGTAAAACTTAACGTAAGAAAAGATTGTCAAAAGCGTAGCCTAAACATTGGCTTAAAAACTCTATTTATAACCTAAAACACGTTTTGGGGCTTCTTTGTAAATATCAGGAACTTCTGGGCAAAACTGCAATTTCATCATTCTTCATTAAACCGTCGTTTGGCCCATCTCGCTGGTGCATCGATCGATGCCATAAGTGTGACGATCGTTGCTGCTCGGAAATATCAACAGTGAACTCTATCTCTCGGCCAAATACTCTAATTAGCTCCAGAAAGTGCCAAAATCACCAAATATGCTCCAAATGTGCTTGTACCTAATAAACACCTGAAAAGACTCTAAAGCATATTAAAAGACTCGATAAATAACACATATACCATGGTTAAAATCCCTAAAATCCATGGTATATCACTATGCTAAGGAAAAATCGAGTTCAAGTCGTCAGACTTAAACCGTTTGGTATTTATGTTATATTCTGGTGTATATTGGTTTAAGACATAAAACCCATTTATCAAAAAGGGGTGCTACCATATAATATTTCATTAAGATCAAAAGAGCAAAACTTGTCTTTTATCAGAATGAAAAACATCCAAATTCTTACAAGAAAATGAAAGACATCTCTGCATAAAGCAGGTACATAGTAGCAATTACTTAATTCAAAAACCAAGCTTGAAAGGCTCCTACAAGTGGAGAATATCTACGGCTTATGTAGCAACCATTGCTCCATACCAGACACGCAGTTCCACTTGTCCTTTCCTCAACGTTCTACTGTTGCTTAGGCCCTGCATATTTCCAAAATATCAGTACCACAACCAGTATCCAATACATACATAGAACTTGAAGTAATAACACAATACCTGAAGAAGAAGTACCATACATCTCCTTCATCTCTTGTGAATCTTCTAAGAATTTAATGCAATCTCTCTTCCAATGCCCTGACTCATCACAGTAGAAGCACTTCCTAACACCAGATGGGCCGGACTTGGGCTTATAATATGACACAGGCCTATCCTGATTCCAGACGGTCTTGCCTCTACCCTTGTCAATACAAGATTTCTCAAATCTTTTACCCTTTATGATGTCTTGCTCTGCTGTTTTGAGCATGCCATGCAGCTCAGTCAACGTCTTCGTCAAGTTATTCTTGATATAGCTTTTCATAAACTTATCATAACTAGACGGCAGTGACTGCAGAATGATGTCAGTGGCCAACTCTAAGCTGACAGGACATTCCAGTTTCCCCAGGTTATCAATGTAACCCATCATTTTAATGACATGAGGACTCACTGGAGCATCCTCTGGTAGCTTGCACCCAGTGAGAGACTTCACCATCTGGAATCTCTCAACTCGTGCCAGATCCTGAAACTTCAGTTTCAGGCTGGTGATCATCTCTATTGGCGACTCCATGTTCTCGTATTGACTCTTTAAGTCCGATACCATGGTAGCCAACATCAGACCACGCACATCTACCACATCAATATAATGCTTATTCCAAGCATCATATACTGCATTCGAGCGATTGGTCCTAAGCCTTTCTGGAAGAGCTTTCTCAAGAACATAGTCCTTACTCTCCTGCTTGAGGATTAATCTCAAATTGCGATACCAATCCAGGAAATTTGATCCATTTAACTTGTCCTTCTCAAGGACGGATCGAAACGAAAAAAAAGTTTTAAACATAGGCTGAAATTTTAATAAAAGAAAATTTTAGTTATGAAGCTCAGGAAATGAGAAATCTTATCTAATAAGAAAACTCGCATTATATTCAAACAATGTTTCCGCTATGAATATAATGATCCAAGATCCATACATCAATAAAATCTGAGTGGACGACTCGTTGATATATCATGGTTTTTACCCATTTTATGCCATGATATAGATGTGTTTTTAGTGTCTTTTGTGTTATTTTAGAGTTTTTAACAGGTTTAATCAGGTTTGGAGCTAATTGGAGATAATTGGAGTATTTTGGGACTTTTGGAGCATTTTGGCCGAGAGTTTAACTCACTGCCCGATTTGATGATCATGCATCGATCGACACACCTTTGGTGTCAATCGACACACTAGCGAGATGGGCCGTACGCGGCGGTTTAACAAAGTTATGAAGATTTGCAGAGAAGCCCAGAATAGTTCCAGTATTTACACAGAAGCCCCAGCCGAGATTATGCCTATATATTTAGAGTTTTGGCTTTTATTTTAGATACGCTTTCATACTTAGAGCTAAGAGATTTTTAGAGCTTTTGGGGCTGATCTAATCCTGTACTTCATCTATTTTGGAGAAGATTTCGAACCCCTTTATCTATTTAATTTCTTATATGCAATCTATTATTTCTATGATTTCTGTTTCATTAATCATGTCTGAGTAGATTCATAGTTAGGTTTAGGGTTTCTCATTAAGGAGTTGATGACTTGCTAGACTTGTTTAATTCAGTTAAGGATTCACATGATTAGAATGTTCTTCGATCTAAATTTTGCTTAATGCTAGTTCTAACCTGATCAATTAGAATCTAGATCGTAGGTTGCTAAATACGACACGAGAGTGTGGTTTAGAATCTGAACTATTTAGGTTGAGCAATTAAATTATTCGCAAAGAGATTTGGTTTAGTTTAATTGTGAACATATCGAACTTGAAATTAATGCTGGTTTAATCTGGTAGTAATTGCAAAGAGATTTGAATTACTGCACTTAGACTTAGAGGATTTTCGCAAAGAGATTTGGTTAATTCTAATTCCGTGATTTGAGTTCTAGAACTGAGTTTAATTTGATCCTGACTGATTAACTTGTCTGCTTGTCTGATTTCCTGAGAATTCCCTAGACTTAGCGCTTTTAGTTTATTGCTTTCACAACCAATTCCTGCTACTGATTTACTTTCTCGCCTTGCTTTTATTTAATTCACTACCTGCTTTTATTCCTATTAATAATCTCTACGGTTCTGATCTATCGAGACCAGTGTCCCTGTGGATTCGATAACCCTATATACTACATTGATATTGCTGTGCACTTGCAGTTAGTATAGGGAATAAAACCTGACCTATCAAGTTTTTGGCGCCGTTGCCGGGGACTCTTAGAGTCTTCGATAGGACCGAACTTAGGGTTTTTACTAGGAATTTTTTTTTCTTTTTTGTTTTTGTTTTCGTTTTTATTTTATTTTTACTGATTTCTTCTCTGTTTTCTCTCTGTCGCAGGTACCGATTTCGCCTTGCGTCGATCGTTGCACCTCTTGTGTCGATCGTCACTAAGCGATTTGAGATTGAATCGATTGTTGCACTGTTAGCATCGATCGTTGCTTGACGATTACAGACAGTTTATGCAGAAGCGTGAAACTCGAAGTAATCCGAACTTAAGCCTAATCAATCTCGATCTTGAAGAACTTGGACGTCTAGAGAGGACTAACCGAAGAGAAAGAAGAGAAAGAATGGTAGTACAGAGGCTGATTCTAGTACGCGATGCTCAAGGTACTCTGAGGGACCAAGATAACAACCCATACAATGCTGCTTGGCAAAGGGTTGATGCTGAAGGGAATGTCATCCCTGACCCTCCTGAGCCACCGCAACAGGAGCAGAACCAAGCGCCAAGACAAGCCCAGGGTAGAGAGATGGTTGTCCATGAGAGAACCTTAGCTGACTACAACAGACCGGATGAGTTTCATGCAAACCGGTCAGCTCTAATTCTTTCTGGCTTTGAGAGGGATGATTTTGAGATCAAGACCATCTACTACTCGCTGATGAGACAGAATGCATTCCATGGTCATCCTACAGAGCAGCCTATGGATCACATTGATACATTTGAGGACCTAATCAATGGCATGAAGTATGATGGAGTCTGCCAAGATTATCTGTTCCTCAAGCTCTTTCCATACAGTCTCGCTGGAGACGCTGCTGCATGGCTGAAGCAACTGGCACCTGGTCAGTATACTACTTGGGCAGCCCTGAAGAGTGAGTTTCTGCGTCACTTCTATGATGATGCGCGTTCTGATCAGTCCAGACAGGACATTCTGACATTTACCCAAGGTCCTACTGAGCCACTTAAGACTGCTTGGATGAGATTTAGGAAGTACCAGCGTGACTGTCCACACCATGGATTCACTGAGGTCACATTGCTAGGTATCTTCTTCAGAGGCATAGATCTGCTATATCAGTCCTCGCTGGATAACTCCAGTAATGCAAACTTCAACACCAGAACTCCTGCACAAGCTAAGCAGTTGATTGAGAACTTAGTTAGCAGCAACAGTTGCAAGACTATGGATGATAGGAGGAAGAAATCTGGTGGAAGTGTAGAGAATTCAGAGATGGCTGAATTTAGATCTAAGCTGGACACAATTTGCAATCTCCTGGCTGGTAAGAAGGCTGTCCACTTTGCACAAGATGTAGAAGTAATTCAGACTGAGGAGGACACTCAGGAAGAAGATTTGAATTACATTGGAGGATCTGGTTTCCAAGGTAACAGATTTGGTAATCAGCAGGGAAACAGATTCTTCAATGGAGGACAGAAGAGTGCCTTCGCAGGCAATCAGAGCTCAGCTGGTTTTGGACAGACAAGTGGTTTTCAGAAGCTTTTTGGACAAGGTACTCAGAGAACCTATGGATCTTCATCTTATCAGACTCCTCCTTCACCTACAGCTCATGAGAGTAAGATGGAGACAATGATGGAACAGCTGCTGGAAAGTCAGACCAAGATCTCTGTGGACTGCAACAAGAAGTTGGATGCTGTCTACGAGGATCTCAATGGAAAGATCGAGTCTATGAACACTCAAATGAAGCAGTTGGATACTCAAGTGAATCAGATTTCCAGCTCTATGAAAGGAAAAGGAGTAGCAGACACTCATATTAAGGCCTGGTCTGTGTACATTAATGATGGATCTCACCTAGGTGAAAAATTTGAGCTAAGTACAGCTGAATTGGTGAAAGAAGAAGAAATCTCGGATTTTGGAGAAAATCTCTCGGGTGAAAAATACAGTGTTGCATCGATCGACACACATCTAGTGTCGGTCGATGCAGGTCGTGAACAGACAGACTTGCCGAATGATAATGGTATTGATGCAAATTTGAACCTTGATAGCTTATTCTCTGGAGTCTCTGAGATTTCTCAACAGGAAATCTATGCGCAAATCATTAGACAACACTCCTCAATGTCTGAAGTAATCAAGCAGGAGATAGAAGAGCTTAAGAAGCTAGAGGATATTGGTGAAGAATTGGAAGAAATTCCATCTTCTGATGATCCACCATATCACCCATGTGTGCAGAGGTACTTGAACAAGATGCTGCCTTTAGATGAGGAGCTGAGAGATTGGGTGATTATAGTTCCTCAACATATTAGTGATGTTCTGCTGACTAAGATCCCAAAGAAGCTGCCAGACCCTGGAGTCTTTGTGCTTAACTGTTCTATCTTTGAAGATAGTTTTAGGCGCTCTCTTTGTGATTTAGGAGCTGCTGGAAGTCTTATGCCATACTCTGTGGCAGAGAAGCTGGGAATGCTGGATTTTAAGCCTACTAGGACCTCTCTTGTCCTAGCTGATCAGCCTATAAGAGTTCCGGAAGGACTTCTTGAGGACATCCCGGTGAGAGTTGGAAACTACTTAGTTCCAACAGACTTCCTAGTGCTGAAATATGACTGTGATCCGGATGAAGCGTTACTACTTGGAAGACCATTTTTGGCTACAGCGGGGGCGGTAATTGATGTTAGGAACAGCCTGATAGACCTCCATCTGGGAGATGAACCGCTGCGTTATGAGATGGATAAGCTGCAAAGACCACTGATAGATGGGCAGACATTCACCATCATGGAAGCAGATGATGGGCAGCCGGATGACACTGTGATTATAGATCCTGGAGCGGATTTTACTCCATCTTTTCTTGGACACGAGCATTCTATGACAGCCTACTCGCCACCTTGGATGAGGAGACTTGAACAGAGACAGAAAAAGTCTCTGTCAAGATCTCTCGTTGCCTGAAAGATCTTGTTCGTCCGGTCAAGCTAATGACCTTAAACAAGCGCTGAGTGGGAGGCAACCCACTGTTTTCGTTTTTGCATTTTGATTTTAGTATTTTTATAAGATTTTACGCTTGTTTCTGGTTATGGTGAGTTTTTGTTTGAAGGTCTCGGATTAAAACGCAGTGCATCGATCGACACACCACTGTGTCGATCGTCACAATACGACAGAAATCGCACTGCAGCGATCGTTGCGGTCCTGAGCAACGATCGCCCACAACGAAAAATCGCCTAGCAACGGTCGATGCACTTAGTGCAACGATCGATGCCTGACTGCGACAGAGGTAAAACCCGAGAGAACTTAACCATCCTTAAACAAATTTTTATTTTCTTTTTGCCAATCCTTCGCTTGACACTACTGGGGACAGTGTGTCTTAAGTGTGGGGGAGGTTCTACTAACTTCTTTCTTTTGTTTTCTTAGAGTCAGTTAAATTTTTCAAAATTTTTGTTTTATTGAGTCAAAATTTGTTTAAGTAGGAAACAATGATTTTTTGAGAAGTTTAGCAGCACTTGCAGGAACTTAAGTAACCATTGGGATGAAGCTGCAGATTATCTCTGACTTTTAGAAAACCCAGACACGGATCAACCTACTGAGAACACCCACATCACTTCAGGTATCAGAGGATCCTTTTACTGACTTCACCCTAATACTGACTTAGATTTTCTCACCTAAGGGTTTGGTATACTTTGTGTCGGATTCCCTTGTTAGTTCTGACACAGCCTGTAAACCTGTCCTATCTAGTTCCCTTCTCCCCTTCCATAAAAAAAAAAAAAGATAATAAACTGAGGATGAGTTAGTAACTCCGAAGTGGTTATGGGAATGGTAGCAAAACTCTCATATCCTATGCATCCATGGAATGTGTCCAAAGTACACCCCTTAACGGGAAGAGCACTGATAAAAAAAATAAAATGATACCCAATGGGGAAAAATCAGAATGCTAAGGAAGGGAAAAGAGAAGAAAGGGACTAGAGAAAGATAGTATGGTGGTCTAGAGCTGATAAGGTAAGAATCCATGTGCCTTTGATCGATACTCCTTAGGTGAGACCGCACTTAAATACTTGCAGAAGCCAGTAGGGAGAATTTGAATGCGTGAATGTGATTGTGGAGTTTACTTAGGACATTTGCTAAGTGTGGGGGAAGTATATGTTGGTCTTGATGTCTGCAGGTTGATTCTTTCATGTGGATTACTAAGGGGAATCTGAGTGTTGCTGCTTCTAGGATGAAAAGAGTTTCTGAAGAGTTTTCAAACCTCTTCACTGCATTTTAGTTCTCTGTTTTGCTTGAGGGCAAGCAAAGGCTAAGTGTGGGGGAGTTGATATATCATGGTTTTTACCCATTTTATGCCATGATATAGATGTGTTTTTAGTGTCTTTTGTGTTATTTTAGAGTCTTTTACAGGTTTAATCAGGTTTGGAGCTAATTGGAGATAATTGGAGTATTTTGGGACTTTTGGAGCATTTTGTCCGAGAGTTTAACTCACTGCCCGATTTGATGATCATGCATCGATCGACACACCTTTGGTGTCGATCGACACACTAGCGAGATGGGCCGTACGCGGCGGTTTAACAAAGTTATGAAGATTTGCAGAGAAGCCCAGAATAGTTCCAGTATTTACACAGAAGCCCCAGCCGAGATTATGCCTATATATTTAGAGTTTTGACTTTTATTTTAGATACGCTTTCATACTTAGAGCTAAGAGATTTTTAGAGCTTTTGGGGCTGATCTAATCCTGTACTTCATCTATTTTGGAGAAGATTTCGAACCCCTTTATCTATTTAATTTCTTATATGCAATCTATTATTTCTATGATTTATGTTTCATTAATCATGTCTGAGTAGATTCATAGTTAGGTTTAGGGTTTCTCATTAAGGAGTTGATGACTTGCTAGACTTGTTTAATTCAGTTAAGGATTCACATGATTAGAATGTTCTTCGATCTAAATTGTGCTTAATGCTAGTTCTAACCTGATCAATTAGAATCTAGATCGTAGGTTGCTAAATACGACACGAGAGTGTGGTTTAGAATCTGAACTATTTAGGTTGAGCAATTAAATTATTCGCAAAGAGATTTGGTTTAGTTTAATTGTGAACATATCGAACTTGAAATTAATGCTGGTTTAATCTGTTAGTAATTGCAAAGAGATTTGGATTACTGCACTTAGACTTAGAGGATTTTCGCAAAGAGATTTGGTTAATTCTAATTCCGTGATTTGAGTTCTAGAACTGAGTTTAATTTGATCATGACTGATTAACTTGTCTGCTTGTCTGATTTCCTGAGAATTCCCTAGACTTAGCGCTTTTAGTTTATTGCTTTCACAACCAATTCCTGCTACTGATTTACTTTCTCGCCTTGCTTTTATTTAATTCACTACCTGCTTTTATTCCTATTATTAATCTCTACGGTTCTGATCTATCGAGACCAGTGTCCCTGTGGATTCGATAACCCTATATACTACATTGATATTGCTGTGCACTTGCAGTTAGTATAGGGAATAAAACCTGACCTATCACTCGTCATCACCCAGAGTTTAGTCATCTAGGTAAGCAAATCATTGCTAATTGTACCCAGTACAACTCTTGGTCGCAGATGAGATAATCCATGTCTCATCCACTCTGATGTCTCTGGGCCCAGAACTTCTGATAGCCCAGTCAAGTAAAACCAATCTCTTCAGTCTTGTGATCATTGATAGTCGCACTGCAAGTCTATCAATGATCACCTGCCTTACTCATGTAGCGTGGATACCAAGGACTCCAAGACTATCCAACAACTAAACGAGTCTTGACAGTAGACAAGATTGGGCAAGACATCAAGATCACTTGATATTTTGTTGAGGAAACGGAACATTTAAAAGGTTAGTAAATCAATCTCTTAGGTCATGTAATTGTTGATGTCAAGCACTGCAAGACCATCAACACTACTACCTGCCTTTACTCATGTAATTGTGGACACCAAGCTCCTGGCAAGAGTACCACAACAACGAAATGAGTCTTGACAGTTGACCATATTGAATACTAATCTTTGATCTAATACACATCCAATGTGCATTCGATAGGTTTAGAACACGTTTTACTTCTAATTTCAATTAAGTTTTGCTTGTTCTAATTAAAGTGGGCTAGGTCATTTGGTTCGATTTCTTAATCATTTGGTTCAAAACCAAACGATTACGTTTAACCAACCAGATAATCGGTCAATCCAATTGAACCGGTAAATGACCAAATGAACCGGTTTTTGGACCAATTGAGATACCGGTCAAATCCAATTCAACCGGTCCATCCAACTGAACCGATTCAACCAGTTTTAACTAATCGCGATAACCGGTCCAATTCAATTGAACTGACTTATCCAATCAAACTGATCTTAACCAATCAAATCAGTTTATACCAATTGAGATAACCAATTCAATCCAATTGAATCAATTCATCCGATTTAAACTGATCTGATCTACCATAACCAAGCATGATAACCAGTTCAATCCAATTAAACCGATTAACCAATCGCAAGGCCTATGTCGACCGACACTAAACCTGTGTCGATCGATACAATAGGGTATTAGGGAATTTTTAATCGAATTAAACCGTCATGACCATGCGAGATAACCGGTTCAATCCAATTGAACTGATCTATCCTTTCGCACATCCTGTGTCGATCGATGCACCCAGTGTGTCGATCGATGCACCCAGTGTGTCGATCGACACAGTGCGATTTCTAAATCGAAACCCAATGTTTTAATAGGCGAATTCGTGGTGCATCGACCGACACAAACTTGTGTCGATCGACACTATGCGAAAACACAAATTCTTTTGCATTTTCGCGCTGCATCGACTGACACATCCAGTGCATCGATCGATGCTGTGCGAAAACCCTAAAACAGTTTTGCCGTTTTCGCGGTGTGTCGACCGACACAAACTTGTGTCGATCGACACAGTGCGAAAACACAGTTCTTCGTTTTCGATATAATTAAATCCGAGATTACAATTATCAAAACGAAACCTAGCTAGCATCAATTCAATCAAATACCATTTAATCGAATTCCAGGCTACAGATTCAATGGATTAAAACCCTATGGCTCTGATACCACTGTTTGGAATCCCTAGGATCCAGGGTCTAGGTGATTGAATCTAAGAACTGACCTCGTGTTTACCTGGAGATTGGCAGCAGAAATTGGAGCAGGTAAACGAGATCTAGAGCGCCTCAATTGCTGCGCCTCTATCGTAGTCCACACACACAAGCTGGAATCCGTTGGGATGCTAGTGCCGGGAATCGGATCTCCTGTGGATCTTATAAGTTTCTATGTCTCTGCTTTCTCTTTGAGAAGCGACACCAACGGCTAGGGCTCAGGTCGATCATATAAGTCATTATATATCGACCTGGGATGACTAAAACGACATGGGATCAAACCCGACTCGTTTAAGTCATTCACTCAAAACTTAAGTCTCGAAGCCCAATGTGCATCGATCGATACACTTACTGTATCGATCGACACACCCTTTCGAAAACCTGCGTCGATCGACACACTCATTGCATCGATCGACACAACTCTTCTAAACTCAATTCAATGCGTATCCAATACACATTGATCGGATCATATGCCAATGATCAATCCCATACTAAGTGTATCCAGCTTGCTTAGGTGTGTGACCATGTCGGTTCACACGATACTAGAAATGAGTTACAACTCATTTGTCATAAGCGGTTTCTAGCAAAACATTATGACTACCCAGTATCACATGAATTGTCCGATCTCGACAATACAACTATCTTTAGAGTAAGTACAATATGATTTCAGGACATAATCCCAACACAAACTTCTATGGACTAAGAGTGTTGGAGTTTTAATTTTTGGTTTATGCTGAGCTATTCCAGCAAACAGTCATGCATATGGGTACACTTGAATGCAGGTTTTCTTTGCTAATCTCACAGGGTGATGCTGTTTCTCATGGACTTTCTGAAACCATGTTAGTTAGGATAGGTTTTATCCTTGTTTCTGTTATTAGAGTTCTTAATCGTTTTCATGTTTTTTTTGGTTTGGTGTTGGGTTTGTAAGTGTTAAGGATTTTATGAATTGTGCTTGGGGTGGGGGATTCAGTTTAGGCTGTGTCGTCTCTCCCTTAAAGCATGTAAAGCATTGGCTTGAAGCCACATATAGAAAAATTAAGGCCACATTGTCATAAATCGATTTTCTGAAAATAAATATGTTTTTCTTCGTTTTAAGGCTAGAAGTCGGTGTAGAATCGAAGATTAGTGTTGGATCTACAAAAAATAAGTAAAAATCGATTTGAAATCAAGAAGTAACGATGAGAAGAGTGAAAATATGGCTGCTATCGAGATTTAGGGTTGCAGACTCGTCAATGAGGAAGAAGAAGACAACGTCAAATGACCAATTTGCCCTTCATTAAACTGGAAGAAAAAAAATTTGTCCCAAAAAGGATTCGAACGTGTGCCCCCATTAGAGAAATTAAGGCCCTTGAGCCACCCGGACAACCATTACAACATTTTTACTAGAACATTTAATATATATATATAGCATTATCGATTTATAAAAAAAAAACCCTAAAACATTTTTGCTTTAGGCCTCCAAAATATTCGAGACGGCACTGAGTTTGAGTTTAGGTATTGGTATTATGAGTAATATTAATTATTTTAGTGGTCGATATGCATAAGTTGCAGAAACTACGAGAGTATATATGATTATTTATCTCGAATATTTAGGATGTCGGAAAATTAGCATCAAGTGGAATGGACAGGATACATGCATGGTTCTGTGGTCCTTCAACTATGTAACAGTCTATGTTACTGTAAAGGTTAAGATTCTTAGCATAGACATTGTTTTTGGGGAAAAAGAAGCTTTCTTTGGGTGGTGATTATTGATTAAGGGGTGGACAGAGCTTTTTGTATTTAGAAATTCTACTTTCATCGTCATTTCATGGGCAACATTGGATATCAATGTAAATTATCATTTTCTCTCTTTTTGGAATAGACTTCGAAGTCAGGAAACATATAAGAATTCTGAAAACCTTGTCTCAGTATGAACATTTTGCTAAATGTCTTACCATATGGGAGTTTCCAGAATCTGAAGGGTGTTTGAAAGACACAGAATTTGTGGGTTTGATGGGAATCAATAGATTTTTTTGGTCTGAAAAGAAGATGCCTCCTGATTCACGAGCTCTAATATACGATCAACCTTTTATTAATGGGAATCTTAAGCTGGAACTCTCAAGGATTGGGTAGTAAGTGGAATATCAGTTTTTTACGAGAAATCTGGTATAAATACAAACCAGAATTTTTGTTTCTTTTTGAAACAAAACAGAATTATGGGTTTACCAGCATGTTTATGAATCATCTCGGGTATGAGAAATTGTACATGGTGGAACCAAGAGGAGCTAGGAGGTTTAGCATTATATTATAATGAATCTTTCAATGTCAACATCATTTATACTACTAATACGATTAACGACATTGAAGCAAACATTAAAGGGAAAAGAGTAGCAATCTCATTTGTTTATACTGACCCAGTACATAATTTACGGGATCAAGTCTGGGAGAGATTGACTAGAATTTGTATAGTACAGACTACTCCTTGGTTCATTATTTGTGTTCTGAATGAGTCACTGGAAATCATGAAAAACAAGGGGG
Source organism: Orychophragmus violaceus (assembly GCA_030180135.1). Lineage (NCBI taxonomy): Eukaryota > Viridiplantae > Streptophyta > Magnoliopsida > Brassicales > Brassicaceae > Orychophragmus > Orychophragmus violaceus. The sequence goes on from CM058236.1 coordinate 12,524,114, forward strand.
AGCTTTGAAGCACGCATCAACATTTGTATCCTTCAATAACATGATTCGGGATTGTGGTTTAATAGAGTTTCCATCACTGGGGGATTCACTCTCTTGGAGAGGACGGAGAGGAAAACAGTTAATTAGGTGTAATTTGGATAGAGCGTTAGCTAATGAGGATTGGCACACAACCTTCCCATTCTCATTTTTGAATATTTGGAAATGGTAGGGTCGGACCATCGACCAGTTGTAGCAAACATTGAGGAATAGGTTCAAAAACGACGAGGTTAATTCAGGTTTGAGAAGCGGTGGATAGGAAAAGATGGCTTCATGGAGACGGTTAAAATGGGGTCAGACGACCGGAAAATGGTACGGTAAGGACTTTTATGGATGAGATTGGTAGTTGTAGACATGAATTATCAAAATGGAGGAAAAACAATCTACCTTATGGTAACGATGTAATTAAGGGGCTACATGATGCACTGGAAGAGGCGCAAAAGGATGACATGTGAACTCATGAGGAAGTCTTGGAGATTACAGAAAAATTGAAAGAAGCTTACAAGGATGAGGTTTTTTGGAAACAAAAGAGTCGAAACTTATGACACACCGCAAGAGATAGATACACTAATTTTTTATTTGCATTAAAAAATAAAAGACGAGCGCGGAACCGGATTGGCGGACTTCACAATTTGGCTGGGGAGTGGGTCACAAAAGAGAAAGAAATTGAACTGGTGGCGGTAGATTATTTTGATGACTTATTTACATCAAATGATTCGATGGAGTTTGAGGATTTTTTGCAAGAGGTTCTGAGGTCAATTAATTCACAAATGAATGAGAAACTTATGACGCAGACTTAAAAAGAGGAGGTAAGGAAAGCTTTATTAATGATGCATCCAGAGAAAGTTCCAGGTACGGATGGTATGACAACACTTTTTTCCAACAGTCGTGGCCCATTATTAAGGAAAATGTTACGCAACTGGTAAATCAGTTTATTCATGATGGGTTTTAGATCCAAGGATTATTTCAACGAACATTTGTCTTATTCCAAAAACGGAAAGACCAAGAAGGATGACGGAATTACGACCTATTAGTCTTTGTAATGTAGGCTATAAGATCATATCGAAGGTGATGTGTCAACTTTATAAAGGGTTTTCTACCAACTTTTGTCTTGGAAACACAATCGGCTTTTACTGCAAAGAGAATGATCTCGGATAATATTTTTATAGCTCAGGAGATGTTCCATTGTTTGAGAACAAATCCGTCTTGCAATGATAAATTTATGGCAACTAAAACGGAGAGGAGATTAGTGCAGCTTAAAGACAAGAAGATTGTCTCTAGACAATTTGAGCCTAATGATCAGGTACTTTTGTATAACTCTCGTTTGCAATTGTTTCCAAGTAAGCTGCGATCTATGTGGTCTGGTCCTTACACGATAAAGGAGGTTCGTCCCTACGGTGCTGTTGTTCTGATCAGCCAGGAAGGTAAGGAATTGACTAGGCCTGGGATTTCGGATAGTTTGAATCGGATCGGTTCGGATATTCGGATAGTCGAATATTTCGGAAATCATAGAATCTACCAAAATAAATGAAACATATTTCGGTTCGGTTCGGATCAAATCTCGGATAGTTCGGTTAATGAATCACTAACCTGAAATGAACCGAATAATAGAAAAAAAAATCGGATACCTTTATAAATTACAGATATTTCGGGTATTTCGGTTTAATTATTTGGATAATTTCGGTCCGGTTCGGATAGTTCGGATAAAACGGATAAACTGGTTTAAAATGGTTTAATTTGAATAACCCATGAATTAACCAATCAATTAACCTCTATCTACAGATCATACTTAACCTTATTATAACTCTATTTAAAATGGCAGAAGCATACAAATGTAAAAACATAAACAAAGCAATATTAGAAGTAGAACCAACATCAAAGAAAACTAGAACCAGCATCAAACATCATCTCTTTATCAATTGAAGTAGCAAAACACCATAATCTTGTTTTTCAATACCACAAACTTGTCTTGTTTTATCCTTACAATCTAGAGATAAAACATGAGAAGTTTGATACAAAAAGAAAGAAAGACAAGGAAATAAAAAAACCGTGATAAAGGGTGTTAAAAAAACAGGTCTTAACATCTTCAAAGCTAGCTTCACTTAAAATCAAAATGACTCCAACACACGACATACCATTCCATTTTCTGCAAGAGAGAAAGACAAAGTGTTACTATAGACCGAGATGATAAAAACAGTGATAAAGAGTGACAAAATCAGACGCATTTACATATTTAGACCGAGATGTTACTATAAGGAAATCAATCTCTTAAAGGAAATCAATCTCTTAAATAAGTGTACCTTTAATTCATGCTATAGGTCAACAAGCCTCTTGAGATTGTTGAGGAGAATCTATACAAGGAAAATATAATAAAAGAGTTAACATGTTATATTGAAAAATGAGAACTTATACAAGAAGATGACTTGATTACCTAATGACTCATGGAAATCGAGTTCTTCAAACATCTGCACCAAGTTTTCAAGCTTCTCAGCATGAATTGTATTCCTCAGCCATTGTTGCAAGAAAATCAAAGCCTCAATCATATATGGGGTCAAACAACTATGGAAAGGATCCAATATCCTACCACTAGTACTAAATGCTGACTCTGAAGCAACATAAGACACTTGAATGACGAGCACATCCCTCGCTAGCTCTGATAAGATTGGAAACTTTGGACTGTTACGGTTCCACCATGATAATACATCATAGTCTAATCCCAACCCATTAGTAGTTCTGTTAACTGGTTTCTCCATAAGGTATATGTCTAGCTCACTGCTTCCTTCTTCATTTGCAGATTCAGTGATCATCTCAGAATACAGAGACTCCATTCTCTCATATCCATCACTGCCCTAATTGAAACTCTAAGATGAGTACTCTCTTCATATAGCTGTTTCATCACTGCCCTAAGTGAAACTCTAAGATGAGTACTCTCCACACTCTCCTTTCCGTAAAGCTTGTCAAAGCAAATAGATGCAAATTGCATCTTGTTCCGAGGATCAAATACAGATGCAATGATCACTAGTGGATTCATATTGAGAAGCCCATCCCAATATTTCTCAAACTTATCTCTCATAGCTCTTTCTTCTACCTTTAGCAGCTAATCATTATTGTTGCTTAGAGAGATCCTTTCAATTATCACAATCTCACTGTAGCAAAGTGAAGATGTCACGGTTTTGGATGCTGAGAAGGCCAAAGTGCAATTGAAAAAGATCTTAAGAAACCTCACCAACCTCTGTACATCATTCCAGCTTTCAGTAGTAGGTGGACCAGTACGCTTCAGTCCATTCTCCTCTGATTCCATGAAGTATTCACTATAAATCATGTCTTCAGTCAATAGTTTCTGAAATTCAACCCTAAACTTGAGCGCAGCCGTGAGCATAAGGTAAGTATATTTCCATCTTGTAACACAGTCTAAAGACAAGCTTCTCTAGATACATGTCATGTCTCAACCCTTAGCTGAAACGATTTCAGTCTTGTGCCTGATGACCTTACATACTACACGACATTCCGAATAGAGACTATACTATCATTCACCTTAGCTAGACCATCCCTCACATTTAAGTTTAGGATATGAGCACAGAAACGCATATGTAGTAGATCGCCACCTCTAACCAATGCATTCGGTCCCTTCATGCGAAATTCATATGTGAATAACCGCAAAGCCTTATCATTATCCTTCGCATTATCAACTGTGACCGTCAAGATATTTTCAATACCCCACTCCTCTAAACATTGAAGAAGATGTTCAGAAATAGTCTCACCTTTATGATCGGTTATGGGCTTGAAGCTGATAATCCGTTTCTGTAGATTCCAATTCCCATCAATCCAGTGAGCTGTGACAACCATGTAGCTATACGAGGTTGTAGGAGCCACTCAAATGTCAGTCGTGAGAAACACAAGCTTCTTATCACATACAAAGAGCTTTTTCAAATTCTCTTTCTCACACAGGAACATGGACAAGATATCATGAGTTGCTGTCTTTTTGCAGTGGACAGTGTACATAGGAAGAACATTGTGACAGGATCTCCTAAACCCCTCTGATTCAACAAACGAAAATGGAAGCTCATTAATCACTATCATTTCATTCACTGACCTCCTAAACAAAGCTTTATCATACTTAAATGTTGTCACTACACCACTAATATCACCAGCCAATACCTGCTGAGTACCACGACTTTCAAATGCCAAGAACAACTTACATCTAAGAAGGTGATTTTTCATTGGACTTGTCCCGGCTTTCTTGGTGTCACAACAGATCTCTTGTCTATAGTAACGGCAACTACAAACTGTAAGATCATCTTCCTTCTGAATAAAATGCTGCCATACCTCTGCCCTATGAGCTGGCCTTTTCCGTGGTTTAGGTGGAAGATCAGAAGTCGATCTCTGAGTTGTAGTTCCTTTCGTTCCAACATCAGGAGGTGCTTCAACTTTTTCCTCAAGAAAATCATCATTGTTATCGTGAGAGTAATTTGCAGACATCACCTTCAATGAGAGAACACATTAACACAAAATCAGTATCCAGTACACAACTACAAAGTACACAAAGATTGTAACAACATAACACATCAACACAATATCAGTTTCTAACTAAGGATTTAGAAGTTCACAACACTATCTATCTATATGTCTATGTCAATAAACCAAACACAAACACAAGTAATAACCCGATGATTCACTACTCTATACTCTAACTCTAGTCGGAAATCGGAAATCAGTACATATATATTACAGAAGACTTACAAAGAAGAACTTCCATGATGAATTGATACCTAATTAGGCTTGCTAGTGTCGATTTAATACTGCCTTAGCACATGCATTGACAAATTTAGTAAGTTTTTCGATTCAATGATGAACTCTTGCGCTTCTATGATTTAGGGAGAATTTAGAACGGATTGGGTGTACTGGACACTGGTTTTGCCGCTGTTGATGGTTGATTGAGACGATAGACACTGATTTAGTAGCATTTGTTGACCTTAGAGCCTTGGCTTAATTGCAAGTTTGTTCTTGTGTCTTTGATTGCAGATGCCTCCTCGTGCAGCTCCTCGCAAGCGGAGCAGAGCTACTCCAGCTGCTGCAGATGCTTCTCCTCCTCCCGATGAGTGGTTTACGCGAGCCTCACCACCACCTGCTCCATATCAGAGAGACCGTGAGGCTATACAGTTTCCTTGGCCTAAGGGAGAGAGGGATGCAATTCCGACGACTAGACAGTGGGCACTTGCGCCTAAGGACTTGATTAAGAGTGCAGAGTTTACAGATAGAGCGATCTCAGAGCAGTGGGATGACTACGACATGTTTCTCTACAACGGTTGGTTAGACATGGTGATTGAGACCACTAAGTTTGCTGACTATCGGACCTGCAAGAACATGGACATCGATCAGGAGGTGCATTCCTTGGTTCAGAGTATTGGGTTAGGGACGATGCCGATGAGTTACTACGAGCTATATCCGGATCTAGTGAGACAGTTGTTATCCACTTGCAGAGTGTACTACCCATACCCGATGCGCTGGAGAGCTGCAGAGGGCACTTTCACTTTCATGTGTCTGGGAGCCAGGTATCGCATTCCGCTTCTAGACATCTGCCGATATATATGGATTCAGTGTGGAGCCTACTCGATGCTCCATCGTTCATGATTGGGATGCTGCAGGCACTCAGTTCTTTTCGGATCATTTTGGTAATGAGCCATACAGCTCGAAGACTTCGAAGCAGATGTCTGTTAGGCATCCAGTTTTGAGATATGTGATACGCATCCTGGGCTACACCATGCTAGCCAAGTCTGAAGCAAACAAGATGAGGAAGAATGAGCTGCAGATACTTTACATTGGTTTGAGGCCCTTGTTTGTTGGAACTGAGCTGAGAGATCCTGCACATGAGCTGAACTTAGGAGCTGTATTTGCTGAGAACCTATGCACACTGACGAAGAAGGCTTTTGATGGGGAAAGGACAGAGACTGTAGGGAGCTTGCTTACTCCGATATTTCGAAACTGCAGGATCCCTTTAGAGGGCAGAGACTGTGACACCAGAGAGATGTACATGGATTTGAGTCATCCGAAGAGTGCCACATGGATGAAGGAGGACCGTCTATGGGTTTACTATGACTCGCGCCTGGAAAAGCGCTGTGTGGAGCTTCCAGCTGCTGATTTGACTAGGATCGATACCTTGGATTCCTTGAGCTTTGAGCCTCCTAGGAACGAACATCACAGAGTACCTACGATTGCCCATCCTCTCGGTGAACCTTCTTCGCGAGCTTCTTCTTATTCAGCGACTGCTGCTGCTGACATTGGTCCCTATCCTGCTCCATCGATGAGCGTCCATGAGATGGCTGAGGGTGATTGGCGTGAGCATGTGGATGGTCGGTTACAGAGGATGTGGGAGTGGATGCATGGCTGCACTTGCAGGAGACAGCCACAAGTCCATCAGCCTGTTCCTAGACGTCGTCTACGCTCTCCTACTCTTGCTGCGAGCTGTGGTTCTGATCCATATGATGGCATTGATGATGAGTTCGAGTGATTTGATATTTGAGCTGTTGTTTCCTGACTTTCGGTTCTGCACTTTTCACTTTTCTTTTTCATTTTCTTGGAGTCTTGTTGGTACTTATGTTTTGGGATGATGTGCATGTTCTATGACATTCTGTTGCTTTGATTTTTGCATTGTTTCTGGTGATTTCAGCTTACAAGTTTGATTTTTGATAAATCTCACGAGTTAGGTGTTGTCTGCTGAATTGTTCGACCAAAATCGCAGTGCAACGATCGACACGGCCATGTCTGTCAATTGACTCAATTCGTGAGTCGCCCTGCAACGATCATCACTGTCCTGAGTGACAATCGACACAGATCGCAAATCGCACTGCAACGATCGTCGCGGTCCTGAGCAACGATCGACGCAGTTGCGAGACAGGTAAAAAACGACAGAACTCAACACATCCCATCACATTTTTCTTTCTTTTACCAATCCTAAGCTTGACAGCACTAGGGAAAGTGTGTTTCAAGTGTGGGGGAGGTGGTACTGACATATTCTTTTTCTTTTCTTAGAGTCAGTTGAGTCTTTTGTGTCTGTTTTATCGAGTCAAAATAGTTTGAGTAGGAAACAACGAATTTTTTAGGAGATCACCACACTCGCAGGAACCTAAGTGACCATTGGAATGAGCTTGCAGATGCAAGTATGTCTATTAGAAAATCCAACGCATATCACTTTAGGTATTCAGAGGATCCTTTACTGACTTCACCCCTAATTTTGACTTACTTTTCTCACCTAAGGGCTTGGTATACTTTGAGTCGGATTCCTCTGTTAGTTCTGACACAGCTTGTAAATCTATCCAAGTATGGTTCCTGATGTGAGATGGTATGATGGTAGAGAGAGAGATGGACCGAGAATGGAGAGAAGAGGAGAGTGATGGTCGAATGGAACGAGAAGCTGGCCGATGGCACTCTCTTCTCGTCAAGGGATAGTTGAGTGATGGTTTGTGAGTTACTGATTGTTAGGAACAATGAGGAAGATCGAGGCAGCAAGCAAAGCCAAGAGTCCCACTTGTCTAAGGGGCAGCCGCGCAGAGAGAGTGAAAACAAAAACCTGTAGGGTATTTCGTGGTTCTAACTTGCTTAATGTTTCATATAGCCAAAAGAGTGTTTAAGTAATACAACTGGAAACAAATGGGCCAAAAGAAACAGTGGCCATCAAAAATTACTAAGAAAATAAGAGAAATAAGACTTAAAAACAAAAAAGGAAAGTCTTGGTCGAAAATAGATAGGAGGCCGGTATGTCTCTCTAATGAATGGGCCTCGGATCACCTCGTTAAAAACCTTGTAAAGAAAACCCATTTGGGACAAAACTTCACAAGGGAAAAAGAGTATGATCTTTATCCCAGAGGCAGACCGGTCAGAGAATCATCTAGCTCGATGCAGAAGACCATGGTCGGTCCGTGCGTCCGGAGTATGGGCAAGGGTGTGGTCTGCTCAAATGGGCCGTTAGCTTCGGTATAGATCATCCTCCGGGCCAACTTGTTCAGGACAGGTTGTCCTTGGTCGAGATGGCCTAGCTAGGTCATGATGTCTTCTAGGCTTGTCCTCGAGATCAGCTGCTCCATGGCATTGTTGAATTCGGCATGTATCTGTCGCTGTCCCGAGCGCGTCCTTGGTACATCTCGCATGGTCGGGAACAGGTCGGTCAGCTTCTTGGTAGAGCCTAGTCCGTCTTGTTCGTCCAACTCAGTGTCGGCCAAGCTGATGTCCTCATCACTCCCTCCCTCTTGAAGAGGTTCTGGCCTCAGAACTGTATCACCTGCACAATAAGGAGACAAATCAGCAACATTAAAACTCGACGATATGCTCATCTCACCAGGGAGTTCCAATTGGTAGGCGTTGTCGTTGATCTTCTTTAGGACCCGAAATGGTCCATCTCCTCGTGGAGCAAGCTTGGACTTCCTCTTGTTTCTGAACCGTTCGGGTCGCATGTGAACCCAAACCCAGCCGCCTGGCCTAATGTCAATCTCCTTCCTGTGTTTGTCGGCTTGCTTCTTGTACTGCTCCGTCCGCTTCTCGATGTTCTCCTTAACCGCCTGGTGTAGCTTCGCGACGGCCTCAGCCTTGCGCTCTCCATCAAGATTGATGAACTCCAATGCTGGCAGTGGCTTCAGATCAAGTGGCGTATCTGGCTTAAATCCATAAACAACCTCAAAAGGAGACATCTTAGTAGCGGAGTGTTTGGGACCATTATAAGAAAACTCAACAAAAGGAATGCAATCCAACCAATGTGATCAATTTTTACCAACCGTGGCCCTTAAGAGGGCTGAGAGAGTCCGGTTCACGACCTCGGTCTGTCCATCAGTCTGTGGGTGACAAGTGGTCGAGAACAGTAGCTTGGTACCAAGCTTCCTCCACAACGTCCTCCAAAAGTGACCTAGGAAGGTTGGGTCACGGTCCGAGACGATGGTCCGTGGCAGTTCGTGCAATCTGACCACTTCTTTGAAGAAGAGATCGGCTGTCTGGGTCGCATCATTCGTCTTAGAACACGGTATGAAGTGAGCCATCTTTGAAAACCGGTCGACCACAACGAAGATCGCATCCTTGTTCCTGATCTTAGGCAAACCAAGCACAAAATCCATAGAAATATCGACCCATGGTCGGTTAGGTATAGGCAAAGGTAAGTAAAGACCGTGAGGATGTGACCTGGACTTGGCCTTAAGGCATGTGATGCACTTGGAGCAGAAACGCTCCGTGTCTCGCTTCTGATGTGGCCAATAGAAGTGCTCTACTAGGACACTCAGTGTCTTGTCCACGCCAAAGTGTCCCATCAGTCCTCCTCCATGGGATTCTCAGATCAGGAGCTCCCTCATCGATCCCTGAGGAATGCACAGCCGCTTGCCCCTGAACAGGAAACCGTTATGCAAGTAGAAAACTCCTTTCGGTCCTTTGCTACATTCCTAAAACATTTCACCAAAATCAGGGTCAGTATCATAATCTTCTTTGATAAGTTCAAACCCCAAAAATTTGGCCTCCATGGTGCTGATCAGTGTGTATCTCCAGGACAATGCATCAGCTACCTGATAGGGATCTAGTTTTATCTTATTCTACTGCAAGTGCACAGTTAAGCGATTGTAGTATATAGGGTATCGAATCCACAAAGACTCTGGTTTCGATAGATTTAGAACTATAGAGATTTAAACTAAGAAGAAAGCAATGTGAAGTAAACTAAATAGAAGTACGAGAAAGTAAACAATTAGCAGGATTATCGGTTGTGAAATCAGTTAATTAAGGGCGCTAAGTCTAGGGCGTTCTCAGGAAATCAGACAAGCAGACAAATCATTCAGTCAGGATCTAATTAAGCACAGTTCTAGAACTCAAATCACGGATATAGAATTAACCAACTGTCGTTGCGAGAATTCTCTAAGTCTAAGTGCAGCAATCCAAATTCCTTTGCAATTACTAACGGATTAAACCAGCATTAATTTCAAGTTCGATATGTTCACAGTTAAACTAAACCAAATTCCTTTGCGAGAAGTATAATTGCTCAACCTAAATAGTTCAGATTCTAAACCACACTTTCGTGTCGTATTTAGAAACATAAGATCTAGATTCTAATTGATCAGGTTAGAACTAGCATTAAACACAATTTAGATCGAAGAACATTCTATTCATGTGAATCCTTAACTGAATTAAACAAGTCTAATAATTCATGAAATCCTTAATGAGAAACCCTAAACCTAACTATGAATCTACTCAGACATAGATAATGAAAACATAATCAATGAATAATTAGATATCATAAAAGAGATTAAATAAGTAAAGGGGTTCGAAATCTTCTCCAAAATAAAGATGAAGTATAGGATCAGATTAGCCCCAAAAGCTCTAAAAACTATATGCTCTTAATTATGATAGAATGTGTAAGCGTATGTAAAAACTGATCTAAAATCCTAATTAAATAGCTAAAACACGACTTGGGGCTTCTGTGTAAATATATGGAACTTCTGGCCACTTCTGCAATATTGGCATTCTTCATTAAACCGCCGAGTCTGGCCCATTCGCGCTGTGCATCAACCGTTGCAGGTGTGCAACGATCGACGAAGTCATCAAATCTGGACAGTGAGTTCTTCTTCTCGGACCAAATCTCCGAATCACTCCAATAAGCTCCATAATCTCCACTTTAGCTCCAAACGTGCGTGTACCTAATAAAACCTGCAAAAGACTCTAAAGAGACACAAATAGACTCTAAAACAGACTTATATCATGGCATAAAACCGGTAAAAACCATGATATATCAACTCCCCCACACTTAGCCTTTGCTTGCCCTCAAGCAAAACAGAGAACTAAAACATGGTGAAGAAGTTTGAAAACTCTTCAGAAACTCTTTTCATCCTAGAAGCAACAACACTCAGCTTCCCCTTAGTAATCCACTGAAAGAATTAATCACAAGACATCAAGACCAACATATACTTCCCCCACACTTAGAAACTGTCCTAAGTAAACTCCACAATCACATTCACGCATTCAAATTCACCCTACTGACTTTTGCAAGTATTTAAGTGCGGTCTCACCTAAGGAGTATCGATCAAAGGTACATGGACTCTTACCTTATCAGCTCTAGACCACCATACTATCTTTCTCTAGTCTCTTTCTTCTCTTTTCCCTTCCTTAGCATTCTGATTTTTCCCCATTGGGTATCATTTTTTTTTTTAATCAGTGCTCTTCCCGTTAAGGGGGGTACTTTGGACACATTCCATGGATTCACAGGATATGATAGTGTTAGCTACCACTCCCAGAGACCACTTCGGAGTTACTAACTCATCCTCCGTTTATTATCTTTTTTTTTCATTTTATGGAAGGGGAGAAGGGAACTAAATAGGATAGGTTTACAGGCTGTGTCAGAACTAACAAGGGAATCCGACAAAAAGTATACCAAGCCCTTAGGTGAGAAAATTAAGTCAGTATTAAGTTTGAAGTCAGTAAAAGGATCCTCTGATACCTGAAGTGATGTGGGTGTCCTCAGTAGGTTGATCTGTGATGGGGTTTTCTAATAGTCAGATATTGATCCTGCAACTTCATCCCAATGGTTACTTAAGTTCCTGCAAGTGCTGTTAATCTTCTCAAAAAATCATTGTTTCCTACTTAAACTATTTTGACTCAATAAAACAAATTTTTGAAAAATATACTGACTCTAAGAAAACAGAAAGATAGATGTCAGTAGAACCTCCCCCACACTTAAGACACACTGTCCCCAGTAGTGTCAAGCGAAGGATTGGTAAAAAGAAAGAAAAAGTTAAATGTTAATGGACGTGTTGAGTTCTGTCTGATTTTACCTCTGTCGCTCAGGCATCGATCGTTGCACTAGGTGCATCGACCGTTGCTAGTCGATTTTCGTGTATAATCGATCGTTGCTCAGGACCGCAACGATCGCTGCAATGCGATTTCGATCGTGTTGTGACAATCGACACAGTGTGTGTCAATCGACGCACTGCGATTACTCCGAGACCTGCAGACAAAAACTCACCAAAACCAGAAACACAACGTAAAATCCTACAAAAACACCAAAATTAAAATGCAAAAACGAAAACAGTGGGTTGTCTCCCACTCAGCGCTCTTTTAACGTCAATAGCTTGACGCTTCAGCTGATCTAGGTAGAGGGTGCATCATCTAGAGGCAGAATCTGACCTTCTGGAATCTGACCTGCTGGTTAGAACGACAGCTCCATATGGACGCACCTCTTTGATCATGAAAGGACCGGACCACCTTGATTTCAGCTTACCTGGAAACAAATGCAAACGAGAGTTATACAAAAGTACCTGATCATTAGGCTCAAACTGTCTAGAGACAATCTTCTTGTCATGATAAGCCTTAGTCCTCTCCTTGTACAGCTTTGAGTTCTCATAGGCAAAATGTCTAATCTCATCCAACTCATTAAGCTGCACCAATCTCCTTTCTGCAGCAGATTTAAGATCAAAGTTCATCTGCTTTACAGCCCATGCTGCTTTATGCTCAAGTTCCACCGGCAGATGACATGCTTTTCCATACAACAGATGAAACGGAGTAGTTCCAAGTGGTGTCTTGAATGCAGTCCGGTAAGCCCATAATGCGTCGTCCAACTTAGCTGCCCAATCCTTTCTCGTTTTCCCCACAGTCTTCTCTAGGATCTCTTTGATTTGCCTGTTAGATACTTCAACTTGTCCACTAGTCTGAGGGTGATAAGGAGTAGCAACCCGGTGATGAACTCCATGCTTCCTTAGTAGCTTCTCGAAGACCTTATTAATAAAGTGAGATCCTCCATCACTAATTACTATCCGAGGTACTCCAAATCTAGGGAATATGATGGTTTTAAACAGCTTAATAACCACCGAAGAATCATTGGTTGGACTAGCTATTGCTTCCACCCATTTAGACACATAGTCCACATCAACCAAGATGAACTTATTCCCATAGGATGAGGGAAAAGGACCCATGAAATCTATGCCCCAGCAATCGAAAACCTCAACTTCCAGAATGAAGTTCTGAGGCATCTCATGCTTCTTGCTGATCTTCCCTCTCCTCTGACAGGCATCACATTGAGAGATGAAAGAATGAGTATCTCTAAACATTGTAGGCCACCAGAAACCTGCTTGCAGAACTTTAGACACAGTCTTGAATGTAGCAAAATGTCCAGCATAATCTGATCCATGACAGTGGAATATGATGTCTGGAACTTCTGATTCAGCAACGCATCTCCTGTAAAGACCATCTGAACAGTGCTTATAGAGATAAGGCTCATCCCAGTAGTATCGTCTAAGCTCCCTAAAGAACTTCTTCTTTGCATAACCCTTTAAATCATCTGGTTCTGTCTCAGCAGCAAGGTAATTAGCTATATCTGCATACCAGGGTCGATCAGTGGTTGCTACAGCAGCAATTTCGAAATCATAGTTCCCAATTCGGATCCTTAAAGATTCTGGGTTCGTATCAGGTCTGCATCGACCGTTTCATGTGCATGTGTCGATCGTTGCTTCCCCGATACTTGCATCGACCGTTGCCAATGTGGCATCGATCGACACTGAGCGATTATCCCGACAGTTCTGCAACACTGTACCGACCATATTGACGTTTTCCTCAGGCAAATAATCATTGATGGGCACGTCTTCCTCAACCAGCGTCCTTGAAAGGTGATCAGCAACTCCATTCTCAACCCCTTTCTTGTCCCTCACTTCAATGTCAAACTCCTGAAGCAGCAGAATCCATCTCAACAATCTTGGCTTAGCATCCTTCTTCTGCATCAGATACTTCAGGGCTGAATGATCAGTATGCACAATCACCTTGGAGCCAACAAGATAGGGGCGGAATTTATCAAATGCAAAGACAACAGCCAACAGCTCCTTCTCTGTGGTGGCATAGTTTCTCTGCGCATCATCTAGTGTCCTACTAGCATAATAGATAGCATGAAGCTTTCTATCCTTCTTATGCCCCAGAACAGCTCCTACAGCATAGTCACTTGCATCACACATAACCTCAAAAGGTAGATCCCAATCCGGTGGCTGAACTATCAGAGCACTCACCAATGCCTGCTTGATTTGTTCAAATGCAGTCTGACAATCTGCATTGAACTCAAATTTGGTATCCTTACACAGCAAAGCAGTTAGTGGCCTAGCAATCTTACTGAAGTCTTTGATGAACCGTCTATAAAAGCCAGCATGTCCAAGAAAGCTTCTTATAGACTTAACAGAATCAGGTGCCTGAAGGCTGGTCATAACCTCAATCTTAGCGTGGTCTACCTCGATCCCTGCTTCAGACACTCTATGTCCAAGTACAATACCATCTCTGACCATGAAGTGACACTTTTCCCAGTTAAGGACCAAATGTTTTTCCTCTCATCTAGTTAGCACTTTGCATAAATTTTCTAAGCACTCATTATAGGAGGATCCATAAACTAAAAAATCATCCATAAATACCTCCATAAAGTCCTCAATCATGTCAGTGAAGATGGACATCATGCATCTCTGGAAGGTGGCTGGCCCATTACAGAGTCTAAAGGGCATCCTACGGTAAGCAAATGTGCCATATGGACAAGTGAAGGTGGTATTCCCCTGATCCTCTGGGTGGATAGGAATCTGAAAGAAACCTGAGTATCCATCGAGGAAGCAATAGTAAGGGTGATTTGCTAACCTCTCCAGCATCTGATCAATGAAGGGCAAAGGGAAATGATCCTTCCTTGTTGCAGCATTGAGTTTCCTGTAATCTATGCACATCCTGTGTCCCGTCACAGTCCTGGTAGGGATCAGTTCATTTTTCTCATTCTTCACTACTGTAACTCCGACTTTCTTAGGCACTACATGGACTGGACTCACCCAATCACTGTCCGAAATAGGATAGATGATCCCAGCATCCAGGAGTTTCATAATCTCCTTCTTAACCACTTCCTGTAGATTAGGATTAAGCCTTCTCTGATGCTCTACAGATGTCTTGGACTCGTCCTCAAGATGTATCTGATGCATGCACAGTTCCGGAGAGATACCTGAAATGTCATCAAGAGAATAGCCAAGAGCTTTTCGATGCTTGCGCAGCTTGCTTAGCAGTAAAGTGAGCTCTGCGTTGTTCAAACTAGCATTGACAATCACTGGATACGTCGAATTAGGTCCAAGAAAGGCGTACCTTAGCCCGGATGGAAGTTGTTTCAGCTCAATCTTCGGAGCTTTTTCCTCTGCCCAGTCCCTGTCGACTTGCAACGCCCGATGCCTAGTTGGTGTCGATCGTTGCATCGTCGCGTCTGATGTTTCCACCTTGCATTACTGCTTCAACAGAATCCATCATCCTTGCATAGCACATTGCGGGCTCATCCTGCAGGTATTCCAGCTCCATTATAGAGCTCAGTAAAGCTCTTTCTAATGGATCTTCAGCATGTGACTTGTGAAAGTATTCTGCAGCCAAATCACCTAGTGTGTCCACATAGAAGGTCTGTCCGTCGATGGTTGGTCTCTTCACCAGTTTGTCCATATCAAAACTCATCTTCAGATCACCCACATTCAGAATTATTCTACCTCCTTGGCAGTCAATCATCGCACCAGCAGTAGCTAAGAAAGGCCTGCCCAAAATCAGTGGATCCTTTGGTTCCTCTCCATACTGCAGAACCACAAAATCAGTAGGTATCACACATTGCCAATTATTATAGGTACATCCTCCAATAATCCTTCGGGAATTCTGATTGTTCTATCTGCCAAAACCAGTGATATCCTAGTGGGTATAAAATCAGTCATTCCGAGCCTCTTAGCAACTGAGAAGGGCATAAGATTCACACTGGAACCAAGATCACATAGGGACCTTTCGAATCTTTCCCTGTAGATAGCACAATCCAACACAAAGCTTCCTGGATCTTTCAACTTCTCAGGAATTCTGCCCTGAATTACTGCACTACACACCTCGTTGATCATCATTACACTCTCCTCATTAGACCACTTTCCAGCAATTAAATCCTTAAGACATCTCTTCATCACATGGGAAGTCTCCATAGAGTCAATCAAAGGCACTTCTACTTTCACCTTTCTAATGAACTCTTGGCACTTTGCGTACTGCTTATCATTCTTAGCTTTTCTGGGATTCTTGGGATAAGGTACCTTAGGCTTGTAAACCCTCTCGGTCGATTGTTTCGGTTTCTCTGGTCTTGAACTCTCTGCAGTCGCCTTGCGTCGATCGTCACTGGCGTTGTGTCGATCGTTGCTAGGCGACTTTGTTACGACAGGTTCCTCGTTTTCGCTTTACGTTGACCGTTGCTGACTGGCGTCGATCGATGCATTGCGAATATCACGGATCCCATCGTCCAATTCTTCAATTTCCACGAGTTCTTCGACACTCAACTGCTTTTTCTGGCCAGGCAATAGCTCCTTACCACTTCTCAATGTCACTGCATTGCATTG
The DNA here is from genome assembly GCA_030180135.1 of Orychophragmus violaceus. Classification (NCBI taxonomy): domain Eukaryota; kingdom Viridiplantae; phylum Streptophyta; class Magnoliopsida; order Brassicales; family Brassicaceae; genus Orychophragmus; species Orychophragmus violaceus. Next base: position 12,540,508 of record CM058236.1, read on the forward strand.
ATACTTGGGATTAGCATCAGTTCGCCCTGGGAGATATCCATCTTCCCTCTGAGCATATCCAGCAGTTCTTGCAACTTTAGCGTCAAGCTCCTTCATATGTGCGCTCACGTATTCAAACTTCCCGTTCAAATCCTCGTAGACAGTACATATCTTCTTATCGAGGTCTGCAGCATTCTTAGTCTGACCTTTCAGCAGCTGTTCCATCATTGCCTCCAACTTACTCTCATGAGCAGTAGCTACAGGAGGTGCTTGGTAAGAAGATGATCCATAGGTTCTCTGAGTACCTTGTCCAAAAGGTTTCTGAAAACCACTAGTCTATCTAAAGCCAGAGGAGTTCTGATTGCCTATGAAGGCGCTCTTCTGTCCTCCATTGAAGAACTTGTTTCCCTGCTGATTACCAAATCTATTACCTTGGAATCCAGATCCTCCTATGTAATTCACTTCTTCATCCTGAGTGTCCTCCTCAGTCTGAATTACCTCAACATCTTGGGCAAAGTGGACAGCTTTCTTACCAGCTAGGAGATTACAAACTGTGTCCAGCTTAGATCTAATATCAGCAATCTCCAAATTCTCTACATTCCCACCAGATTTCTTCCTCCTCTCATCAGTAGTCTTGCAACTGTTGCTGCTTACTAAGTTATCAATCAACTGCTTAGCTTGAGCAGGAGTCCTAGTGTTAAAGTTTGCATTGCTAGAGTTGTCCAACGCAGTCTGATATGGAGGATCTATGCCTCTAAAGAAGATGCCTAAAAGTGTTACCTCAGTGAATCCATGGTGCGGGCAGTCACGTTGGTATTTCTTGAATCTCATCCAGGCAGTCTTAAGAGGCTCAGTAGGACCTTGGGAAAAGGTGAGTATGTCCTGTCTGGACTGATCAGAACGTGCATCATCGTAGAAGTGACGCAGAAACTCATTCTTCAGGGCTGCCCAAGTAACAAACTGCCCAGGTGGCAGTTGCTTCAGCCATGCAGCAGCGTCTCCAGTGAGACTGTATGGAAATAGCTTGAGAAACTGATAATCCTGGCACACTCCATCATACTTCATGCCAGTGATTATGTCCTCAAACTGATCAATGTGATCCATAGGCTGCTCCGACGGATGACCATGGAAAGCATTTTGCTTCATCAGCGAGTAGTAGATGGTTTTGATTTCAAAATCATTCCAACCAGGAGGTACAAGAGCTGACCGGTTGGCATGAAACTCATCCGGTCTGTTGTAGTCAGCCAAAGTCCTCTCATGGACTACCATCTGTCTATTTTGGTTCTGTCCTTGGCCTTGCGCCTGCGGTTGTGGTTCAGGTTCCTCAACCTCAGGGATCACACGTCCCTCAGCATCAATCCTCTGCCCAGCAGCATTGTAAGGATTGTTTTGCGGATCCCTCAGGATACCTTGAGCATCTTGTATCAGAATCAAACGTTCACGTACCATCCTTGCTCTTCTTTCTCTTTTGTTAGTCCTCTCTAGTCGTCCAAGTTCTTCAAGTCCGAGATTAACGAGGTTCAAGTTCTGATTACTTCTAGTTTCACGCGTCTGCCTAAACTGTCTGTAATCGTCAAGAAACGATCGATGCTATCAGTGCAACGATCGATTCAATCTCAGAATCGCCCAGTGACGATCAACACAAAAGGTGCAACAATCGACGCTATGCGAAATTGGTACCTGCGATAGAAAGAAAATAGAGAAAAAAAATCAGTAACTAAAACAAAAAAAAATAAAAATCCTAATAAAAACCCTAAGTTCGATCCTATCGAAGACTCTAAGAGTCCCCGGCAACGGCGCCAAAAACTTGATAGGGATCTAGTTTTATCCTATTCTACTGCAAGTGCACAGTTAAGCGATTGTAGTATATAGGGTATCGAATCCACAGAGACTCTGGTTTCGATAGATTTAGAACTATAGAGATTTAAACTAAGAAGAAAGCAATGTGAAGTAAACTAAATAGCAGTGCGAGAAAGTAAACAAGTAGCAGGATTATCGATTGTGAAAGCAGTTAATTAAGGGCGCTAAGTCTAGGCCGTCTCAGGAAATCAGACAAGCAGACAAATCATTCAGTCAGGATCTAATTAAGCACAGTTCTAGAACTCAAATCACGGATATAGAATTAACCAACTGTCGTTGCGAGAATTTTCTAAGTCTAAGTGCAGCAATCCAAATTCCTTTGCAATTACTAACAGATTAAACCAGCATTAATTTCAAGTTCGATATGTTCACAATTAAACTAAACAAAATTCCTTTGCGAGAAGTTTAATTGCTCAACCTAAATAGTTCAGATTCTAAACCACACTTTCGTGTCGTATTTAGCAACCTAAGATCTAGATTCTAATTGATCAGGTTAGAACTAGCATTAAACACAATTTAGATCGAAGAACATTCTATTCATGTGAATCCTTAACTGAATTAAACAAGTCTAATAAGTCATGAAATCCTTAATGAGAAACCCTAAACCTAACTATGAATCTACTCAGACATAGATAATGAAAACAAAATCAATGAATAATTAGATATCATAAAAGAGATTAAATAAGTAAAGGGGTTCGAAATCTTCTCCAAAATAAAGATGAAGTACAGGATCAGATTAGCCCCAAAAGCTCTAAAAACTCTCTGCTCTTAATTATGATAGAATGTGTAAGCGTATGTAAAAACTGATCTAAAATCCTAATTAAATAGCTAAAACACGACTTGGGGCTTCTGTGTAAATATCTGGAACTTCTGGACACTTCTGCAATATTGGCATTCTTCATTAAATCGCCGAGTCTGGCCCATTCGCGCTGTGCATCGACCGTTGCAGGTGTGCAACGATCGACGCAGTCATCAAATCTGGACAGTGAGTTCTTCTTCTCGGACCAAATCTCCGAATCACTCCAATAAGCTCCATAATCTCCACTTTAGCTCCAAACGTGCGTGTACCTAATAAAACCTGCAAAAGACTCTAAAGAGACACAAATAGACTCTAAAACAGACTTATATCATGGCATAAAACCGGTAAAAACCATGATATATCACTACCACGTTCTCCTTTCCCTTCTTGTACTTGATGATGTACGGAAAGGTCTCCACGAACTCAAGCCACTTGGCGTGCCTCCTCTTCAGATTTGTCTGTCCTCTCAAATGCTTGAGCGTCTCGTGGTCGGTGTGAATAACAAACTCCTTAGCCAGCAAGTAATGCTGCCAAGTCTCCAAGGATCTAACCAACGCATACAACTCCTTTTCATAAGTAGGATAGTTGAGCGTGGCTCCACTCAACTTCTCGCTGAAGTAGGCGACCGGTCGCCCACCTTGTGTCAGAACAGCTCCAATCCCTAAACCTGAAGCATCACACTCAATCTCAAACGTCTTATCAAAATTAAGCAAAACCAAAATAGGAGCATGGGTTAACAAATCCTTGAGTTTCTTAAATGCGGCCTCATGTGACTGGCCCCATTTGAACGGGACGTCCTTCTTGATCACGGCTGTGACTGGGGCGGCCACTGTGCTAAAATCCTTCACAAACCGTCTTTAGAAGCTGGCTAAACCGTGGAAACTCATGACATGGCCGATCGTGGTCGGGGTCGGCCACTACTCAATAGCTTTGATCTTTTCTTGGTCAACCTGTAAGCCCTGCGAACTAACAACAAAACCTAAAAAGACAAGCTTATCAGTGCAAAAGGTGCACTTCTTGAGGTTCGCATACAGACCCTCCTTTCGAAGAGTATTTATTACTTGCTCAAGGTGCAACAGATGATCAGCAAAACAGCGACTATAGATCAAAATATCATCGAAGTAAACAACGACAAACTTACTGATGTAGGCCCTCAAGACATGGTTCATGAGGCGCATGAACGTACTGGGCGCATTGGTAAGGCCAAATGGCAGGACCAGCCACTCGTAAAGGCCCTGCTTAGTCTTGAAAGCCGTCTTCCACTCGTCGCCTTCCTTCATTCGAACCTGATGGTACCCACTGCGTAGATCGATCTTAGAGAACACGGTCGCTCCGTGTAGCTCGTCCAACATATCGTGCAGCCGTGGTATGGGATGTCGGTACTTGATGGTGATGTTGTTGATGGCCCGACAGTCGACACACATCCTCCAAGACCCGTCTTTCTTAGGAACCAACAAGACTGTTACCGCACACGGGCTGAGGCTCTCGCGAATGTAACCCTTGGACATGAGGTCCTGCACTTGTTTCTCCAGCTCCTTGGCCTCGGTCGGATTCACCCTATATGCAGGCCGGTTGGGCAGAGCCGCTCCTGGCACGAGATCGATCTGATGCTCAATGCCTCGTATGGGCGGTAGACCGGCTGGTATCTCGTCCAGAAAGACATCCTTAAACCTGTCCAACAAAGAAACAACTTCCCGGGGAAGCTCAACATCGTCTGAACACGAATGTAAAGCCTCCATGAAGACCATTAGTAGCACCTGCGTGTTCTGATCAATAGCTCTAGAAACAGAATGTGAAGAAATAATTAAATTGGTCTTACGGTTCTTCTTATCCTTGGCAAGGTGTACTTGCATCTCATGCACTTCCTGCGGTGTAAGAGGCGCGAGCTGATACTTTAGCTTGTCGTGCATAAACGAGTAGTGATTGGTCCGCCCGTTGTGCAAGGACTCCTTGTCGAACTGCCACGGTCGGCCGAGTAATAAGTGTCCAACCTGCATAGGAACCACGTCGCATACTACCTGATCGTGATATCGCCCAATGCTGAAAGGTACGATTAATTGATCGGCGATCCGGATCTCCGTGTCATCGTTCAGACACCGAAGTCGGTACGTTCGCGGGTGCTTAGTCACTTGCAGACCGAGCTTATCAACCATGTTCCTGCTGGCCACGTTAGTACAAGACCCACCCTCAATAATAAGACTACATACCTTGCTGTTCACGGCGAGTGTGGAAGATGTTCTCGCGTTGAACCGTCTCGGTATCAACAAGCGCACTGAGAGCTCTCCTGATCACCAATAACTCTCCAGAGTCGGGATACTCTATGGGCATCCCTGTATCAAGTTCCTCCATGTCTTCATCCTCCTGTTTATCCTGTGACTCGTACTCGCCGGCTTCGTTCAAGATCATGACTCTCCGTTTTGGGCAGTCTCGAGACATATGTCCTTTACCCTGACACTTAAAACATGTGATATCTCTAGAACGGGACGTACTAGTAAACTTACCTGGGTCTGGTCGGTTGGGCTTAGACGTCTCAATGGTCGGCTTCTTGAACCTGGACTCAACCTCAACCGACTTACCTTTGTCAATGGGCCGTGGAGCTGGTGCAGTCCAAGGCGTGTTGGTCCTAGGCCGGGTTTTGGTCGCGGACTTCCGCTTGTTGTGATGCTCAACCTGTATACACAAGTGCAACAACTCGGGCATATCGTGATAAGGGTGAATTTCTACCTTTCTAGCGATCCGCTCGTTCAGTCCGTCCACGAACTGGGCCATCAGAGTCTCTTCTGAATCGTCTAGCTCAAGCCTATTCCGCAATTGCTCGAACTCCTCAAAGTACTCTTCCACCGTCTTAGTTCTCTGCATCAACTTACGAAAACGTTTCTGCAAATCTCTGTGGAAATGGGCAGGAACATACCTTCACCTTAACTGGAACTTCATGTCAGTCCACGTAGCGATCGGTTTGTACCGATGGCGCCTTCGTTCCGCAGCGTCCCGATCCCACCATGATAGTGCATGTCCTGTGAACTGTGTCACTGCTAAAGATATCTTCCTGGCTTCGGGATATCCATAATGGTCGAAGATGTGCTCCATCCTCCGCTCCCAGTCTAGATATACCTCCGGGTCCACTTTTCCTGCAAAATTAGGAGGCTTTAGTTTGATATCATTAGGATAGGGGCGTTGTACCTCTTGTTCTCGTATGCGTCCTCTGTGAATAGGGTCACGCTGGTATGGTGGTCGAGGCCAGTGCTGTCCATTGATATACCATGGATTTTAGGGTTTTTAACCATGGTATATGTGTTATTTATCGAGTCTTTTACTATGTTTTGGAGTCTTTTAGTTATGTTTACAGGTCTAGACACGTTTGGAGCGGAATTGGAGTTGTTGGAGCATTCTGGAGCATATTTGGAGTATTTGGCCGAGAGATAGACTTCACTGTCAATATTTCAGAGCTGCAACGATCGACACACTTGTGGCGTCGATCGTTGCATATGCGAGATGGGCCAAGACGACGGTTTAATGAGAAGAATTAGATATTGCAAGTTTGCCCAGAAGTTTCCATAATTACAAAGAAGCCCCAGCCGACTTTAGACCATTATATAAGAGTTTTTAAGCCATTGTTTAGGCTACGCTTTACTTTAGTTTTATTTTATTTCAGAGAGCCTTAGGGGCTGATCTTGTTCTCGAAAGAGACTTGATTTCGAACCCCTGTTGATTATTCTGTTTAATGATATTTGGTTTTCTACTTATGATATTTTCTGTCTCAATGAACATGTCTGAGTAGTTTACATGTTAGGTTGAAGGATTCTCATTAGGGATTTCATGGAATTATAGTTTAAATCAATCTGTAGGGTTCATATCTGCTAGTTCTTTGTTTAGGTTGTTCTTAATGCTTAATCTGAAGTAGCTAATCAGAATTATGATGTTAGGTTGATTAATGCACCGAAAGTTGGTTAATTTAGCTAGAAAGAACCTAGATGAGCAATTAAACTTCTCGCAAACGAAAGTTTGGTTTAGGTTAATTTTTAACATATCAAACTTGGAGTTTAATGCTGGTTTAATCTGTTAGTTCTCGCAAACGAAAGTTTGGTTTGCTATACTTAGACTTAGAGAATTCTCGCAAAGAAATTTGGTTAATTCTATATCCGTGTTTTGAGTTCTAGAACAGTTTCTGATTAGATCCAGACTGATTGATTGCTTGTGTTCCTGATTTCCTGAGAACTCCTGAAACCTAACGCTTCGCTTCCTTGCTCACAAATCACTCCTGCTACTGATTTACTTTTCTGCTCTGCTTTTAGTTTAATCACCTTTGCTTTCTCCTAATTTAATCTTAATAGTTCTAAATCTATCGTTGACCGGAGTCCCTGTGGATTCGATACCCTAAGTACTACAACTACATCACTGTGCACTTGCAGTTAGTATAGGGATAAAACTACACCTATCAAGTTTTTGGCGCCGTTGCCGGGGACTCTTTTGAGTCCTCGATAGATTTGAACTTAGGGTTTAGACTAGGATTTTCGTTTTTAATTTTTGCTACTAATTTTTTTTTCTTTTTTCTGTTCTTGCGTTTCAGGTACGCCTGTAATCGCTTTGCATCGATCGACATTGTCCTGTGTGTCGATCGTTGCATTCTCGAGCTTGCATCGATCGACGCTACTCTGCATCGATCGACACAGTGCGAAAGAATGATGGGAATGATGGAACGAATGTTGGAAAATCAGCAGAATAACTCGTTCTGCAGAGGCTATGGTTCCAATTCATTCACCAGAGACTATGAATCTCCATCATATCAGCCTGTTCCTCCTCACAATACACAGTCTAATAAGCTGATGAGCATGATGGAGCAGTTACTGGAAAGACAGGAAGAGGAGAGGAACTACATAAATGGTTCTGGGTTTCAAGGAAACAGGTATGGAAATCAGCAAGGTAATTCCTATCAAAGGACTTATGGATCACCCTCCTATCAGGCATCTTCTGCTGCTAATGCTTATGAGAGCAAGATGGAATCTATGATGGAGCAGCTGCTAGAGGATCAGACTAAGACTGCTATGGACTTCGACAGGAAGCTGGATGCTATACATGAAAATTTGAATGGGAAGTTCGAATACTTGAGCACACATGTGAAGAAGCTAGATGTCCAAGTTCAGCAGACAGCTGAAGAAATACAAAGGCAAAATGCAGCTAGGAAAGCTGAACAGAAGCGGTGCATCAAAGCTGTGACCTTAAGGGATGATATTGAGTTGCTAGGTGAAGAAGAGAGCATAATCTCAGATTTTCTGGATGAATATTGTCTGTCTGAGACATGCATCGATCGACACCCCTTTAGTGTTGATCGACACGCCGTTCTGACGGCAATTTCGAGTTCTTACGACAAACAGAATCGCCCTGCATCGATCGACACACATCATGCAACGATCGACACAGAACGCAGACATGACCAGAAACCTGCAACAGTACCGGAACGAGTCTATAAGCCCCCTGTGCCATATCCTAAGGTTCCTAAACCTTCCAAACAAGAGCTAGAAGTGGCTAACTGCATGAAAGTGATAGATAAGAAGGTGAATAAAACACCACCAGTTGAAACTTCGCGAGTTCATGCAAAGAAGATGATCTCCACTAATGGTCATCTGAAAGAAGAAGTTCAGATTGGTGGAAATACAGTATCTGATAGTGGAAAGAAGAAGATGGCAGTTCCTCTTGAACCTGCTCTAACATCTTCAGTACCTGCAACTGCTCATAAGCAGAAAGCTCCAGACATCAGATATACATCAAAGGTAAGGTACAAATCACCTAAGCTTAAACCTTCTGATCACATTGTTTTGAATGCAGGAAAACGCAGTAGACCGCCCAAGCTTCGCTCCCGCCCTGATTCTGATTACTCTTTCCTTGGGAAGCCTCATGATCATAATGCCTATACACCTCCTTGGATGAAGAGATATTCACAGAGACACTCAAAGTCTCTGTTGAAACCGCCTTGAGTCAAATCTCTTCCAATAGTCAAGCTAATGACTAAAAACAAGCGCTGAGTGGGAGGCAACCCACTGTTAGGTTCGTTTTTGTTTTCATTTTTTCGTTTTGATTTGGTATTTTTAATTTTTCTGTTTAAGTGTGTTCAGAGCTGAGGGAAACAGGAATAATCGCATTGCATCGATCGACACACATTGTGCATCGGTCGATGCAGTCGCGGTTTACGGTTTAACAATTCAATTGCGGTTCAGACACCGGTTATCTAAATAACCGCGAGCATATTCGCCTTGCATCGATCGACACCCTTGTGGCATCGATCGACACAGGGCGACGACAGGTAAGTAATCTGCAACTTTTCGGTTTGTTCTTCAATTTGATTATTCTTTCACCGAGCTCATGCTTTGATTACACTGGGGACAGTGTAGTTTAAGTGTGGGGGAGGAAGCTACTGACGCACGCTTTTGTTTTCTTAGTTTTTCAAAGTTTGTTTTATTGAGTCAAAATTTGTATGAAACTATGATTTTTCGAGGAAAAGTTTCGCTTGAACAGGAACTAAGTGACCATTGGACAGACTTGCAGAGCCTCTATGACTATTAGAAAACTCAGACACGGAACAACCTACTGGGAACACCCACATCACTTCAGGTATCAGAGGATCCTTTTACTGACTTCAACCTTAATACTGACTTAGATTTCTCACCTAAGGGCTTGGTATACTTTGTGTCGGATTCCCTTGTTAGTTCTGACACAGCCTGTCAACCTATCCTATTTAGTCCCCTTCTCCCCTTCCATAAAATAAAAAAAAGATAATAAACTGAGGATGAGTTAGTAACTCCGAAGTGGTCATAGGAGTGGTAGAGACCCCTATTATCTCCTGTGCGATCCATGGAATGTGTCCAAAGTACACCCCATAACGGGAAGAACACTGATAAAAAAAAAATGATACCCAATGTGGGAAAAATCAGTTGTTAAGGAAGGGAAAGAGAAGAAAGAGACTAGAGAAAGATAGTATGGTGGTCTAGAGCTGATAAGGTAAGAATCCATGTGCCTTTGATCGATACTCCTTAGGTGAGACCGCACTTAAATACTTGCAGAAGTCAGTAGGGTGAATTTGAATGCTTGAATGTGATTGTGGAGTTTACTTAGGACAGTTGCTAAGTGTGGGGGAAGTACATTGTGGTCTTGAGTTCCGTAGGAAAGTTTTCAGTGGCTTACTAAGTGAATGTGATTGTGAAAGTTCCTAGGACGAAATGAGTTTCTGTGTTTTCAAACTTCTTTTCTAATGCTTTGGTTCTTTACTTGCTTGAGGACAAGCAAGAGCTAAGTGTGGGGGAGTTGATATACCATGGATTTTAGGGTTTTTAACCATGGTATATGTGTTATTTATCGAGTCTTTTACTATGTTTTGGAGTCTTTTAGTTATGTTTACAGGTCTAGACACGTTTGGAGCGGAATTGGAGTTGTTGGAGCATTCTGGAGCATATTTGGAGTATTTGGCCGAGAGATAGACTTCACTGTCAATATTTCAGAGCTGCAACAATCGACACACTTGTGGCGTCGATCGTTGCATATGCGAGATGGGCCAAGACGACGGTTTAATGAGAAGAATTGGATATTGTAAGTTTGCCCAGAAGTTTCCATAATTACAAAGAAGCCCCAGCCGACTTTAGACCATTATATAAGAGTTTTTAAGCCATTGTTTAGGCTACGCTTTACTTTAGTTTTATTTTATTTCAGAGAGCCTTAGGGGCTGATCTTGTTCTCGAAAGAGACTTGATTTCGAACCCCTGTTGATTATTCTGTTTAATGATATTTGGTTTTCTACTTATGATATTTTCTGTCTCAATGAACATGTCTGAGTTGTTTACCTGTTAGGTTGAAGGATTCTCATTAGGGATTTCATGGAACTATAGTTTAAATCAATCTGTAGGGATTCATATCTGCTAGTTCTTTGTTTAGGTTGTTCTTAATGCTTAATCTGAAGTAGCTAATCAGAATTATGATGTTAGGCTGATTAATGCACCGAAAGTTAGTTAATTTAGCTAGAAAGAACCTAGATGAGCAATTAAACTTCTCGCAAACGAAAGTTTGGTTTAGGTTAATTGTGAACATATCAAACTTGGAGTTTAATGCTGGTTTAATCTATTAGTTCTCGCAAACGAAAGTTTGGTTTGCTACACTTAGACTTAGAGAATTCTCGCAAAGAAATTTGGTTAATTCTATATCCGTGTTTTGAGTTCTAGAACAGTTTCTGATTAGATCCAGACTGATTGATTGTTTGTGTTCCTGATTTCCTGAGAACTCCTGAAACCTAACGCTTCGCTTCCTTGCTCACAAATCACTCCTGCTACAGATTTACTTTTATGCTCTGCTTTTAGTTTAATCAACTTTGCTTTCTTCTAATTTAATCTTAATAGTTCTAAATCTATCGTTGACCGGAGTCCCTGTGGATTCGATACCCTAAGTACTACAACTACATCACTGTGCACTTGCAGTTAGTATAGGGATAAAACTACACCTATATCATAGTTTTTACTAACTTGATAGGTGTCAGGTTTTAATCCTATATCTAACTGCAAGTGCACAGTTCAGTAGTTGTAGTATATAGGTATCGAATCCACAGGGACTTCGGTATTCAATAGCTCAAGAACAGGAAATTAAACTAGAAAGAAAGCAATGTGATTGAATTAAAAGCAATGCGAGAAAGTAAACAGAAAGCAGAGATTGTTGGTTGTGAAAGCAAGTTATTAAGAGCGCTAAGTCTAGGGCGTTCTCAGGAAATCAGACAAGCAGACAGTTCATTCAACAAGGATCTAATTAAGCACAGTTCTAGAACTCAAAACACAGATATATAATTAACCAAATTCCTTTGCGATAATTCTCTAAGTCTAAGTGCATCAAACCAAACTTTCGTTTGCGAGAACTAACAGATTAAACTAGCATTAATTCCAAGTTTGATATGTTCACAATTATCCTAAACCAAACTTTCGTTTGCGAGAAGTTTGATTGCTCAACCTAATTAGTTCAGATTCCTAAACCCCACTTCTGTGACGTATTTCGCAACCTAAGATCTAGATTCTAATTGATCAGGTTAGAACTAGCTTTAAGCACAATTAGATTGAAGAACAGATATAGTTATGAATCCTTAACTGAATTAAACAAGTCTAGCAAGTCATGAAATCCTATGTGAGAAACCCTAAACCTAACAAGGAATCTACTCAGACATAGATAATGAAAACATAATCATATGAAGAATAAATTGCATAAAAGATAAAGAATTAAAGGGGTTCGAAATCTTCGCCAAATACAGATGAAGTAAAGGTTCTGATCAGCCCCAAAAGCTCTAAAAATCCCCTGCTCTTAATTATCAAAGCGTAAGTAAATAAAACACCAAAAACTTAATTATATAGGTCTAATCTCGGCCAGGGGCTTCTTTGTAAATATCAGGAACTTCTGGATCAGAGTGCAATATCTTGACTCTTCATAAACCGCCGAGTTTCGGCCCATCTCGCTGGTGCAACGATCGGTGCAAGTGTGCAACGATCGACGCATTTCTCTGTATCGGACAGTAAACTCTATCTCTCGGCCAAACACTCCAAAAATCTCCAAAAAGTGCCATAATCACCAATTATGCTCCAAACCTGATTATACCTGTAAAAGACTCTAAAAGAACACAAAAAGACACTAAAACACACTTATATCATGGTCTAAAAGTAGTAAAAACCAAGATATATCAACTCCCCCAAACTTAGCCTTTGATTGCCCTCAAGCAAAACAGAGAACTAAAGCTTGGTGAAGAGGTTTGAAAACTCTTCAGAAACTCATTTCATCCTCTAAGCTACAATACTCAGATTCCCCTTAGTAAACCACTGAAAGAATCAATCACAGGATATCAAGACCAACATGTACTTCCCCCACACTTAGCAACTGTCCTAAGTAAACTCCACAATCACATTCAAGCATTCAAATTCTCCCTACTGACTTCTGCAAGTATTTAAGTGCGGTCTCACCTAAGGATTATCGATCAAAGGGCACATGGATTCTTACCTTATCAGCTCTAGACCACCATACTATCTTTCTCTAGTCCCTTTCTTCTCTTTTTCCCTTCTTTAACAACTGATTTTTCCCACATTGGTATCATTTTATTTTTTTATCAGTGTTCTTCCCGTTATGGGGTGTACTTTGGACACATTCCATGGATAGCACATGAGATAATAGGGGTCTCTACCACTCCTGTGACCACTTCGGAGTTACTAACTCATCCTCAGTTTATTAACTTTTTTTTTTTTTACTTTATAGAAGGGGAGAAGGAACTAAATAGGATAGGTTGACAGGCTGTGTCAGAACTAACAAGGGAATCCGACACAAAGTATACCAAGCCCTTAGGTGAGAAATCTAAGTCAGTATTAAATTGAAGTCAGTAAAAGGATCCTCTGATACCTGAAGTGATGTGGGTGTTCCCAGTAGGTTGATCTGTGTCTGGGTTTTCTAATAGTCATAGATAGATCCTGCAACTTCATCCCAATGGTTACTTAAGTTCCTGCAAGTCTTGTAAATCTTCTAAGAAAATCATAGTTTTTTACTCAATAAAACAAAAATTTTGAAAAATGGACTGACTCTTAAGAAAACAGAAAGATAAACATCAGTAGCACCTCCCCCACACTTAAGACACACTGTCCCCAGTAGTGTCAAGGGAAGGATCGGTAAAAAGAAATAAAAATTCTGTTGAGTTCTGTCGGGTTTACCTCTGTCGCTCAGACATCGATCGTTGCACTAAGTGCATCGACCGTTACTTGGCGATTTTCGTGTATGGTCGATCGTTGCTCAGGAGCGCAACGATCGCTGCAATGCGATTCCAATCGTGTTGTGACGATCGACACAGAAGTGCGTCGATCGACACAGAAGTGCGTCGATCGACGCACTGCGAATCTGTCCGAGACCTGCAATCATAAACTCACCAGAAACAAAAACAAACGTAAAATCCTAACAAAAACACCAAAAAATAAGTAGAAAAACACCAGTACCTAATGGTGGGTTGCCTCCCACCCAGCGCTTGTTTAAGGTCAATATCTTGCCGGACGGACAAGATTTTTCAGGCAGAGGGTGCATTATCCAGAGGCAGAATCTGACCTCTTGGAATCTCGGCCTTAGCCCAATAATGTTTTACCCTCTGTCCATTTACAGCGAACTCATTACCTTCCTTGCCGACTAGAACGACAGCTCCATATGGAAGCACTTCTTTGATTGTGTAAGGACCGGACCATCTTGATTTCAGCTTACCCGGAAACAAATGCAAACGAGAATTGTATAAAAGTACCTGATCATTGGGCTCAAACCGTCTAGAAACAATCTTCTTGTCATGATAAGCCTTAGTCCTCTCCTTGTACAGCTTTGAGTTCTCATATGCAAAATGTCTAATCTCATCCAACTCATTAAGCTGTATCAATCTCCTTTCTGCAGCTGATTTAAGGTCAAAGTTCATTTGCTTTACAGCCCATGCTGCTTTGTGCTCAAGTTCCACTGGCAGATGACATGCTTTTCCATACAGAAAATGAAATGGAGTAGTCCCTAATGGAGTCTTAAATGCAGTCCTGTAGGCCCATAAAGCATCATCAAGCTTAGCTGCCCAATCTTTTCTTGTCTTCCCAACTGTCTTCTCTAAGATCTCTTTGATCTGTCTGTTAGAAACCTCGACTTGTCCACTAGTCTGAGGGTGATAAGGAGTAGCAACTTGGTGATGAATTCCATGCTTTCTTAGGAGTTTCTCGAAGACCTTATTAATGAAGTGAGATCCTCCATCACTAATCACTATCCGAGGTACTCCAAATCTAGGGAATATGATGGACTTAAACAGCTTAATGACTACTGAAGAATCATTGGTTGGACTAGCTATTGCTTCTACCCACTTAGACACATAATCTACAGCAACCAGGATGAATTTATTCCCATAAGATGAAGGAAAAGGACCCATAAAATCTATGCCCCAGCAATCAAAAACCTCAACCTCAAGAATGAAATTCTGAGGCATCTCATGCTTCCTACTGATTTTCCCTCTCCTTTGACAGGCATCACAATGAGAAATGAAGGAGTGAGTATCTGCAAACATTGTAGGCCACCAGAAACCTGCTTGCAAAACCTTAGACACAGTCTTAAAAGTAGCAAAATGTCCTGGATAATCTGATCCATGGCAGTGGAATAGGATATCTGGAACCTCTGATTCAGCAACACATCTTCTGTAAAGGCCATCCGAACAATGCTTATAGAGGTAAGGTTCATCCCAATAGTATCGCCTAAGCTCTCTGAAGAACCTCTTCTTCTCATACCCTTTCAGATCATCTGGTTCAGTCTCTGCAGCCAGCTAGTTGGCTATATCTGCATACCATGGTCTATCAGTTGTTGTGACAGCATCAATCTCAAACTCGTAGCCTCCAATCTGAATTGTAAAAGTCTCTGGATCTGTATCCGCACTGCAACGATCGTCGCAGAGGAGCGCATTGATCGTCGCTGTCCCGATAGGTGCATCGATCGACGCCGAGATGGCATCGATCGACGCAATGCGATTAATCCGACAGTTTTGCAGGTTTCTGTCCAAATCTGTGTGAAACATTGTCCCAACCATATTGACGTTCTCTTCAGGCAAATAGTCATTAATTGGCACGTCTTCCTCAACCAGCATCCTTGAAAGATGGTCAGCAACTCCATTTTCAACCCCTTTCTTATCCCTCACTTCAATGTCAAACTCCTGAAGCAACAGAATCCATCTCAACAATCTTGGCTTAGCATCTTTCTTCTGCATCAGATACTTCAGGGCTGAATGATCAGTGTGTACAATCACTTTTGTGTTGGAAGTTTCAGTTGATCCTGATTCAATTCTCATATTGATATCAACCTAAACATGCATCAGATCTAGGTGTTCTTATTTAGAAACATTATGATCTCACCTTTTACCTGTTTGTTGCAGCGGAATTGATGAACAGGTCAGAGATCAGGGAGATACACCAAGAGATGAATCCTCCAAAGGCTCACACACGCAATCACCGGAAACTGGCTGCTAGACCACGAGGAGATGGGGCGCAGAAGAGAGAGAGAGGCGCGGCTGGGATTAGGGTTGGGAGAAAGAGGCTTTGGCTTTTAGTTTATAAAAGCCTTCTCTTTCCCTTTTTGGGCTTTTGGGCCCAAAACACCAATCTGATTAAATCTCATTTAATCAGACCCGTTAATCTTTCTCTCTTAGTACGACAAATGCCTAGCACTTTTGTCGTACTTCTGCTAAGCCGTTCCTACATTATTTCCTGCTAGCTTAAGCGTGTGACCCATATGGGATCATACAATAAAGGCAATAAGTCCAAGACTTATAGATCATGAGCGGACTCTAGCAAGCCATCATGACCCCCAGTATTGTATGACTTATGTCTGATCACTGACATACTATTACGTTATAGAGACAGTACAGAGATTGCTGGACACAATTCCAACAATCTCCCACTTGAACTGGAATCTCTGTATTCATAATCCCTTTCGTCTCAATATCTCGATTAGTCATAAGGCAAGATTGGTGTCATCCTTATAAAGCCTAATCTTGTTCATCGGACTCTGATTTGATACTGACAATCCAAACGACTCGGGAAAGTCCGTTTGAGCATGGCCATGCGTTTTCCAGTATTCAAATCTCCGATTGGCCTAGAGATATTCACTCCATTTATATTGGAGGGACAAATCCCATCTTGTTCCATCACTGTAAACTACTTACTTCATGATGTACCCAAACAAGGTCCTTATAGCTATCGCGGAACGATAGCGTTAGACAATGATCAAAGTGCATCAGTCCATATGCAGTCACATGCATGCGAACTCAGGTCTAAGGACTATACTCTATAGTCGTAGTAAGAATCTCTTATGACACAGATATAAATATCCTGAAGAGTTCTTATAAGCGGGTCTTGTCCGGTCGTATGTTCCCAACATACACCTATGCACTGACTTTGATGCCGCGCATCTATGACACACCGAGACTTTGTCATAAGTCACGTACCAATCCAGTCTCACACGGTCGTGGATGTTCCAATTTCAACAACCTTCGACTAGGGACAGGATGATATAAAACATCTATCAAATATAGGGTCTCATGATCAAGCTAAATGACTTTGATGACTCAAGATCAAGTCATTTACTTCGATGACCTATAAAATGATTCATATCATTTTGGAACGATTATTTCATCACAGTTAAAATAATCTTGAAATAATAATTTCATTAAACATAAAATAATGTTTTACAAGAACATATCAAATAACTAAAATAAAGCTCACAAAACTCCCACTCAAATTTAGATTACATTTCAATGTTTCTAATGCCTACAGCTTCAGTCAGGAACTCGAGCTTAGGCCTTGGGAGTGGCTTTGTCAACGGATCAGCGACATTATCATCTGTCGGAACTCGGCTGATCTTGACTTCCTTTCTATTAATGATGTCACGTATCAAGTGATATCTTCTTTGAACATGCTTGGATTTCTGGTGTGATCTTGGTTCCTTTGCCTGAGCTATAGCACCATTGTTGTCACAAAATAGCGCCAGAGGCTCAGCCGCATCTGGTATCACACCTAGTTCCATAATGAACTTTCGTATCCAAACAGCTTCCTTCGCTGCTTCTGAGGCGGCGATATATTCAGCTTCTGTAGTGGAATCAGCAACGGTGTCTTGCTTGGAGCTTCTCCAACTTACTGCACCGCCATTCAGACAAAAGACATAACCGGACTGTGACCGGAAATCATCTGTGTCTGTCTGGAAACTTGCGTCCGTGAATCCACTGACTTTAAGCACATCACTTCCACCGTACACTAAGAACTTATCCTTAGTATGTCTTAGATACTTCAAGATATTCTTTACGGCAATCCAATGGTTTTCACCTGGATTTGACTGGTATCTACTCGTCATGCTTAATGCATAAGCAACATCAGGACGAGTACAGATCATGGCGTACATGACAGATCCTATTGCAGATGCATAAGGAATATTCTTCATGCGCTCAAGCTCAGCAGCCGACGTAGGGCTCTGCTTCTTGCTTAGCGTTGTGCCATGTACCATTGGCGTGAAGCCCTTCTTGGAATCTTTCATGCTGAATCTTTGTAGGACTTTGTCAATGTATGAGTCTTGACACAAGCCTATCAGCCTCTTAGGTCTATCCCGATAGATCCTAATTCCAAGAACGTATGCGGCTTCACCCATGTCTTTCATGGAAAAACAACTTCCAAGCCAGTCCTTTACAGACTTCAGCATTGGAACGTCGTTTCCGAGAAGCAGTATGTCATCAACATACAGAATAAGAAAAACGATTTTGCTCCCACTAGTTTTCTTATACACGCATTGTTCTTCTTCGTTTCTGATGAAGTCAAATTGTTTGATCGCTTCATCAAAACGAAGATTCCAGCTCCTCGATGCTTGCTTCAATCCATAAATGGATTTATGAAGCTTGCATACTTTCCCAGCATTCTTTGGATCTATGTAACCGTCAGGTTGCGTCATATACACATCCTCTTCCAGAATACCATTCAGGAAGGCGGTTTTCACGTCCATCTGCCAAATTTCATAATCATGAAAAGCTGCAGTTGCTAGTAGAATCCGAATAGATTTCATCATAGCCACCGGTGAATAGGTTTCATCGTAGTCCACACCGTGAACTTGTCTGAAACCTTTTGCCACCAACCTGGCTTTATAAATCTGGACATTTCCATCCACGTCAATCTTCTTCTTGAAGATCCATTTGCACTCGATGGCTTTTACACCAGCGGGTAAGTCAACCAACGAAAATACTTGGTTGACCGACATGGAGTCCATTTCGGAATCAGTGGCCTTGCGCCACTTAGAGGAATCTGGGCCCATCATGGCTTGATTGAAGTTCGATGGTTCATCACCATCAATGATCAAAAGATCATGACAGTCAGTCACGAGGAATCCCTGATATCTCTCGGGTTCGTGACGGATCCTCCCGGATCTTCGAACTTCAGGTACTACAGGTTCAGGCTCTACAATTTCTTGTAGATCCTCCTGCTGCTCTTCCTCATTAGGTTGAGCAGTATCCTGTTCATCTTGAATTTCTTCAAGCAGTACCTTACTCCCACTGTCTTTCTTAGAGAGAAACTCCCTCTCAAGAAAGTTACAATCCCGGGCAACAAAGATCTTGTTCTCGGAACGTAGATAGAAGTAATAAGCCTTGGTTTCCCGTGGATAACCAATGAAGTAGCATTTATCAGATTTTGGTGTAAGCTTATCTGATATTAATCTCTTAACATAGGCTTCACAACCCCAAATTCTTAGATAAGACAGTACTGGAGCTTCTCCAGTCCATAATTCATATGGTGTCTTTGCTACTGCTTTTGATGGCGCTCTATTTAGTGTGAACACTGCTGTTAGCAGAGCATATCCCCAAAGGGATATTGGAAGGTCTGTGTGACTCATCATAGATCGAACCATATCCAATAAGGTCCGATTTCTCCTCTCAGACACACCATTCCATTGAGGTGTTCCAGGAGGAGTGAGTTGGGACACGATCCCACACTCTCTTAGATGATCACTGAATTCCTGGCTTAAGTATTCTCCTCCTCGGTCGGACCGAAGAGCCTTAATGCTTTTGCCAAGTTGGTTCTGTACTTCATTTTGGAATTCTCTGAACTTCTCAAAAGATTCAGACTTATGTTTCATCAAATAAACATATCCATACCTACTGAAATCATCAGTGAAGGTAATGAAGTACTGATAGTTTCCTCTTGCATTAGTGGACATTGGGCCACACACATCAGTGTGTATCAGGCCCAATAAGTCACTGGCCCTCTCGTTAGGTTTATTAAAGGGGGCCCTTGTCATTTTGCCCATCATGCAGGATTCGCATTTCTCACATGACTCAAAGTCAAATGAGCCAAGAAGTCCATTCGAATGGAGCCTCTTGATGCGTTTCTCGCTGATGTGCCCTAAACGACAATGCCATAGAAACGTTCGGTTTTCCTCATTAGGTTTAAACCGTTTTGTATTAATGTTATAAATTGGCGCGGATTGATCGAGTATGTAAAGCCCATTCGTAAGAGGGGCAGAACCATAGAACAAATTGTTGCGATTGAAGGAACATAATTTATTCTTAACTGAAAAATCATAACCTTCCAAATCCAACAAAGAAATTGAAATAATATTTCTGCTTATAGCAGGTACAAAATAACAATTATTAAGTTCTAAAATCAATCCCGAAGGTAAAGACAACAAGTATGTGCCTACAGCTAGTGCTGGAACTTTCGCTCCATTCCCAACTCGTAGCTCCACTTGTCCTTGCTTCAGCCTTCTACTGTTGCTGAGTGCCTGCATATTAGTACAAATATGAGCCCCACAACCAGTATCCATAACCCATGAGGTATTATCAGAAGTAGTTGTATTAACTTCTATAACAAAAATACCTGTCGAAGAAGTCTCGAGAGTCTTCTTCTTCAATTCCTTTAGACCTTCTTGGAATTTCTTACATTCTCTCCTCCAATGCCCTGGTTCTTTACAGAACCTGCATATGTCAGTTGGCCCAGCCTTGGACTTGGGCTTGGGCTTTGGCGTGTCCTTGTCCGCGACTTGGACAGCCTTGGCCTTTCCCTTATCCTTAGCAGAGGATTTCTTAAACCCCTTGCCCTTTTGCACCATAAGCACATTGGGGTCCTTGGCGGTTTTCCTCAAGTTGGGCTCTGCAGTTTTGAGCATTCCGTGAAGCTCAGGCAACGTCTTACTCAAGCCATGCATGTTAAAGTTCAGAATGAACTGATCATAGCTTGCAGGTAAAGACTGCAGAATGATGTCGCAAGCAAGTTCCTGGCTGATAGGGCAGTCGAGTTTCTGAAGATGATCGAGATAACCCATCATCTTCAAGACATGAGGACTCACTGCCGCATTCGCAGCCAACTTACAGTCTAAGAGGTTCTTAACTGTCTGAAACCTCTCAGTTCTTGCTTGCTCCTGAAAAAGCGATTTCAGGCTTGCCATTATCTCAATTGGTGACAACACACTCTCGAACTGCATTTGCAGCTCAGCAGTCATTGTCGCCAACATAAGGCAATACACATCATTTTCGTCTGACGAATGCTTTTCCCAAGCATTATGCAGAGTCCTGGCAGCATTGGCAAGAGGCCTCTCGGGGAGGGGATCTCGAAGGACATAATCCTTCTTCTCCTGCTTGAGGACCAGCCTCAAGTTCCTTGACCATGTCAGGAAGTTCGTTCCAGTCAGCTTCTCCTTCTCGAGAACAGACCGGATCGAGAATGTGTTTTGTGTGCTTGTAGTAGTCATATCTGAAATATATAAATAAAAAGGTTATTAGTTATTATGTTCAAAATGACTAATCTCGTATTAAAGTATAATATGATTAATCATGCATTATATTCAATAACATAAGTTACCCTCAATAGAATATAATGATTCCAAGATCCACATATAACTAAGATTAAGGTGGGCCACTGGCCGTCACCCAATCTTAGCTTATATCGGTAAGCCCTAAGTCGGCTAATTATATCCGTGATATAACTCTTGGTTGTGAATCTGGGCCCGAGGCCCAATCCACTCTGATGTCTCAAGGCCCGGGACTCCCGATGGCCTAGTCAAGAAAACCGGACTATACAGTCATGTAATCATTAATGTCTGGGACTCCCAATGACATTTATGAATCACAAACCGTCTTACCCATGCAAAAGCAGACATCCTCACACTGTAAGGCCATGAATGCAATTGAATGGGCTTTGACAGCTGACATAGCCTGGACAAGACATCCAACGCTTGATATTATTTGAGGTTCGTAGGTTTATTAAAATCATTCCCAAAATAGAAGATTACTATTTCGGGAAACTTTCTATTTATGGAAACCTACTATTTTTGGAAACTTTCTAAAATTGGAAACTTTCTAAAACCGGAAACTTTCTAACTTTAGAAATTTCTTTAAAATCCAAAACCCGCAAATTCAGAAACTTCTATTTTAAGAAACTTTCTAATTATAAAATTTCGGAAACTTTAATTTAAAACCGACTTTATAATTTTATAAAATAGATTTTAAATTATTCTGAAGAAAGACTCAATTAACTGGCCCAATTGTTTTAACTTCTTGGCCCGAGGCCCAAGAATTGGTCCATGTCCAAGACATGACCCAATTGTCCAATTAATTGACATAACCGGTCTGGTTCATTAAAACTGGTCTAACCAAGTTTTTAATTACTACGATGACCACAATTGTCAACCGGTTATTTACTAAACCGGATTTTCTCAATTTATTTGGTCCAACCAAATCAAATTAGAAATTCCTGGTTTAGGCACTAAATCCAATAATTCTTTCGACATTGGATTTCTTATCCCGGTTTAACCAGATTTAATAAAATTATTAAAATCTGTTTATTAAACCAGGACGATTTAATTTTAATTAAAATCTTAAACCGAACCGAAACCTCACGTCAAAACCCTAACCAACCGACGCAAAACGTCCAGCCGCAAGCCATCATGCCGCGGCGGACAGATCGGTCGCGAACGGTTTGGGCCGTATGACCGGGACGGGACGGTACAGCCGGGACGACGCATCCACGATCGCCGAGTGATCGGGACGTGAGGCTCGCCAGCAGGACGCGATCGAGACGACGCGATCGGACGCGACGCGACGATCGATCACGATCGATCGAACGATCCGATCGGATCCAATCCGACCGTCCCGACCGTCCGACCTGCGATCGACCCCGTCCGTCCGACCCATCCTTCTCGTGGCCGATCACCAAAACCCGAGTCATATAGCTCGGTTTTGTGATCCAATTAATGTGTTTAGAGTTCAATTCTGATTCTTAACTGTTTTATCTTATCAGTAATTGATTCAAAAACAATTCTAAACAGATTAAACAACCTAAACAATGAATCTAAACAAGAATCCTAAGAACCAATGGCTCTGATACCACTGTTGGAAGTTTCAGTTGATCCTGATTCAATTCTCATATTGATATCAACCTAAACATGCATCAGATCTAGGTGTTCTTATTTAGAAACATTATGATCTCACCTTTTACCTGTTTGTTGCAGCGGAATTGATGAACAGGTCAGAGATCAGGGAGATACACCAAGAGATGAATCCTCCAAAGGCTCACACACGCAATCACCGGAAACTGGCTGCTAGACCACGAGGAGATGGGGCGCAGAAGAGAGAGAGAGGCGCGGCTGGGATTAGGGTTGGGAGAAAGAGGCTTTGGCTTTTAGTTTATAAAAGCCTTCTCTTTCCCTTTTTGGGCTTTTGGGCCCAAAACACCAATCTGATTAAATCTCATTTAATCAGACCCGTTAATCTTTCTCTCTTAGTACGACAAATGCCTAGCACTTTTGTCGTACTTCTGCTAAGCCGTTCCTACATTATTTCCTGCTAGCTTAAGCGTGTGACCCATATGGGATCATACAATAAAGGCAATAAGTCCAAGACTTATAGATCATGAGCGGACTCTAGCAAGCCATCATGACCCCCAGTATTGTATGACTTATGTCTGATCACTGACATACTATTACGTTATAGAGACAGTACAGAGATTGCTGGACACAATTCCAACATTTTGAGCCAACAAGATAAGGGCGAAATTTCTCAAATGCAAAGACAACTGCCAACAACTCCTTCTCCGTAGTGGCATAGTTCCTTTGTGCATCATCCAGTGTCCTACTGGCATAATAGATAGCATGAAGCTTTCTATCCTTCTTCTGCCCAAGAACAGTTCCTACAGCATAATCACTTGCATCACACATAACCTCAAAAGGCAGATCCCAATCCGGTGGCTGAACTATGGGAGCACTCACTAATGCCTGCTTGATCTGTTCAAATGCAGTCTGACAATCTGCAGTGAACTCAAATTTTGTATCCTTACACAGCAAAGCAGTTAGTGGTCTAGCGATCTTACTGAAATCTTTGATGAACCGTCTATAGAAGCCAGCATGTCCAAGAAAGCTTCTAGTAGACTTAACAGAATCAGGCGCCTTAAGGTTGGTCATTACCTCAATCTTAGCGCGGTCCACCTCTATTCCTGCTTCAGACACTTTATGTCCAAGTACAATGCCATCTCTGACCATGAAATGACACTTCTCCCAATTAAGAACTAAATGCTTTTCTTCACATCTTGTCAAAACCTTACACAAATTATCTAAGCATTCATTATAGGATGATCCATATACTGAGAAATCATCCATGAATACCTCCATAAAGTCCTCAATCATGTCTGTGAATATGGACATCATGCATCTCTGGAAAGTGGCTGGTGCATTGCAGAGTCCAAAAGGCATCCTACGGTAAGCAAATGTCCCATATGGACAAGTGAAAGTGGTCTTTCCCTGATCCTCTGGATGGATGGGAATCTGAAAGAAACCTGAGTAGCCATCGAGAAAGCAATAGTAAGGATGATTGGTTAACCTCTCAAGCATCTGATCAATAAAAGGCAAGGGAAAATGATCCTTTCTGGTAGCAGCATTCAGCTTCCTATAACTTGATAGGGTCAGGTTTTAATCCTATATCTAACTGCAAGTGCACAGTTCAGTAGTTGTAGTATATAGGTATCGAATCCACAGGGACTCCGGTATTCAATAGCTCAAGAACAGGAAATTAAACTAGGAAGAAAGCAATGTGATTGAATTAAAAGCAATGCGAGAAAGTAAACAGAAAGCAGAGATTGTTGGTTGTGAAAGCAAGTTATTAAGAGCGCTAAATCTAGGGCATTCTCAGGAAATCAGACAAGCAGACAGTTCATTCAGCAAGGATCTAATTAAGCACAGTTCTAGAACTCAAAACACAGATATAGAATTAACCAAATTCCTTTGCGATAATTCTCTAAGTCTAAGTGCAGCAAACCAAACTTTCGTTTGCGAGAACTAACAGATTAAACTAGCATTAATTCCAAGTTTGATATGTTCACAATTATCCTAAACCAAACTTTCGTTTGCGAGAAGTTTAATTGCTCAACCTAATTAGTTCAGATTCCTAAACCACACTTCCGTGTCGTATTTAGCAACCTAAGATCTAGATTCTAATTGATCAGGTTAGAACAAGCTTTAAGCACAATTAGATTGAAGAACAGATATAGTTATGAATCCTTAACTGAATTAAACAAGTCTAGCAAGTCATGAAATCCTATGTGAGAAACCCTAAACCTAACAAGGAATCTACTCAGACATAGATAATGAAAACATAATCATATGAAGAATAAATTGCATAAAAGATAAAGAATTAAAGGGGTTCGAAATCTTCTCCAAATACAGATGAAGTAAAGGTTCAGATCAGCCCCAAAAGCTCTAAAAATCTTCTGCTCTTAATTATCAAAGCGTAAGTAAATAAAACACCAAAAACTTAATTATATAGGTCTAATCTCGGCCAGGGGCTTCTTTGTAAATATCAGGAACTTCTGGATCAGAGTGCAACATCTTGACTCTTCATAAACCGCCGAGTTTTGGCCCATCTCGCTGGTGCAACGATCGGTGCAAGTGTGCAACGATCGACGCATTTCTCTGTTTCGGACAGTAAACTCTATCTCTCGGCCAAACACTCCAAAAATCTCCAAAAAGTGCCATAATCACCAAATATGCTCCAAACCTGATTATACCTGTAAAAGACTCTGAAAGAACACAAAAAGACACTAAAACACACTTATATCATGGTCTAAAACTAGTAAAAACCATGATATATCAACTCCCCCACACTTAGCCTTTGCTTGCCCTCAAGCAAAACAGAGAACTAAAGCTTGGTGAAGAGGTTTGAAAACTCTTCAGAAACTCATTTCATCCTAGAAGCTACAATACTCAGATTCCCCTTAGTAAACCACTGAAAGAATCAATCACAGGATATCAAGACCAACATGTACTTCCCCCACACTTAGCAACTGTCCTAAGTAAACTCCACAATCACATTCAAGCATTCAAATTCTCCCTACTGACTTCTGCAAGTATTTAAGTGCGGTCTCACCTAAGGAGTATCGATCAAAGGGCACATGGATTCTTACCTTATCAGCTCTAGACCACCATACTATCTTTCTCTAGTCCCTTTCTTCTCTTTTTCCCTTCTTTAACAACTGATTTTTCCCACATTGGGTATCATTTTATTTTTTTATCAGTGTTCTTCCCGTTATGGGGTGTACTTTGGACACATTCCATGGATAGCACAGGGGATAATAGGGGTCTCTACCACTCCTGTGACCACTTCGGAGTTACTAACTCATCCTCAGTTTATTATCTTTTTTTTTTTTACTTTATAGAAGGGGAGAAGGGAACTAAATAGGATAGGTTGACAGGCTGTGTCAGAACTAACAAGGGAATCCGACACAAAGTATACCAAGCCCTTAGGTGAGAAATCTAAGTCAGTATTAAATTGAAGTCAGTAAAAGGATCCTCTGATACCTGAAGTGATGTGGGTGTTCCCAGTAGGTTGATCTGTGTCTGGGTTTTCTAATAGTCACAGATAGATCCTGCAACTTCATCCCAATGGTTACTTAAGTTCCTGCAAGTCTTGTAAATCTTCTCAGAAAATCATAGTTTCTTACTTAAACAATTTTGACTCAATAAAACCAAAAATTTTGAAAAATGGACTGACTCTTAAGAAAAAAGAAAGATAAACATCAGTAGCACCTCCCCCACACTTAAGACACACTGTCCCCAGTAGTGTCAAGCGAAGGATCGGTAAAAAGAAATAAAAATTGTTAAGGTTCTGTTGAGTTCTGTCGGGTTTACCTCTGTCGCTCAGGCATCGATCGTTGCACTAAGTGTATGGTCGATCGTTGCTCAGGAGCTGTAACGATCGCTGCAATGCGATTCCAATCGTGTTGTGACGATCGACACAGAAGTGCGTCGATCGACGCACTGCGAATCTGTCCGAGACCTGCAATCATAAACTCACCAGAAACAAAAACAAACGTAAAATCCTAACAAAAACACCAAAAATTAAGTAGAAAAACACCAGTACCTAATGGTGGGTTGCCTCCTAACCAGCGCTTGTTTAAGGTCAATAGCTTGACCGGACGGACAAGATTTTTCAGGCACCAGGAGATCCTGACAGAGACTTTTTCTGTCTCTGTCCAAGTCTCCTCATCCAAGGTGGCGAGTAGGCTGTTGAAGAATACTCATGTCCAAGAAAAGATGGAGTAAAATGTGCTCCAGGATCTAAAATCACAGTGTCATCAGGCTGCTCATCGTCTGCATCCCATATGGTGAATGTCTGCCCATCTATCAGGGGTCTACGCAGCTTATCCATCTCATAACGCAGCGGCTCATCTCCCAGATATAGGTCTATCAGGTTGTTCCTAACATCGATCATTGCTCCTGTTGTAGCCAAAAATGATCTTCCAAGCAGCAATGCTTCATCCGGATCACAGTCATATCTCAGCACTAAGAAGTCTGTTGGAACTAAGTAGTTTCCAACTCTCACCGGGATGTCCATCAGGAGTCCTTCAGGAACTCGTATGGACTGATCAGCTAGGACAAGAGAGGTCCTAGTAGGAGTAAAATCTAGCATACCCAGCTTCTCTGCCACAGAGTATGGCATCAAACTTCCAGCATCTCCTAAGTCACACAGAGAACGCCTGAAACTATCCTCAAAGATTGAACAATCAAGCACAAAGACTCCAGGATCAGGCAGCTTCTTCGGGATCTTGGTTAACAGAACATCACTAATATGCTGAGGAACTATAATCACCCAGTCTCTCAGCTCTTCATCTAGAGGCAGCATCTTGTTCAAATACCTCTGCACACATGGATGATAAGGTGGATCATCAGAAGATGGAATTTCTTCCAATTCTTCACCAATCTCCTCTAGCTTATTAAGCTCTTCAATTTCCTGTTTAATCACTTCAGACACTGAGGAGTGTTGTCTAACAATCTGCGCATAAATCTCCTGTTGAGAGATCTCAGACACTCTAGAGAATAAGCCATTAAGCTCTAAATCTGCATCAATACCATCATCACTCAGCGAATCTGTCTGTTCACGACGTGCATCGATCGACACTAAGTGTGTGTCGATCGTTGCAATGCTGCAATTTCCACCCGAGAGTTTTTCACCAAAATCCGGGATTTCTTCTTCCTTCACCAATTCAGCTGTACTTTGCTCAAATTTTTCACCTAGGTGAGATCCATCATTAACGTACACAGACCAGGCCTTAATATGAGTGTCTGCAAGTCCTTTTCCCTTTATCGAGCTGGAAATCTGGTTCACCTGAGTATCCAACTGCTTCATGTGAGTGTTCAGGGACTCAAACTTCCCATTAAGGTCTTCATAGACAGCATCTAACTTCTTGTTGCAGTCCACAGAAATCTTGGTCTGACTCTCCATTAGTTGTTCCATCATAGCTTCCATTCTACTCTCATGAGCTGTAGGTGCAGGAGGAGTCTGATAAGATGAAGATCCATAGGTTCTCTGAGTACCTTGTCCAAAGGTCTTCTGAAAACCACTAGTCTGTCCAGAATTAAATGAGTTGCTGTTGAAAGCACTTTTCTGTCCTCCATTGATGAATTTGTTTCCCTGTTGATTTCCAAATCTATTACCTTGGAATCCATAGCCTCCTATGTAATTCACATCTTCCTCCTGAGTGTCCTCCTCAGTTTGAATTACCTCTACATCTTGGGCAAAGTGGATAGCTTTCTTACCTGCTAGGAGATTGCAAATTGTGTCCAGCCTAGATCTAATATCAGCTATATCAGAATTCTCTACACTTCCACCAGATTTCTTCCTCCTCTCATCCATAGTCTTGCAGCTATTGCTGCCTATTAGATTCTCAATCAACTGCTTAGCTTGTGTAGGAGTCCGGGTGTTGAAGTTCGCATTACTGGAATTATCCAGTGCAGACTGATATGGAAGATCTATGCCTCTGAAGAAAATGCCAATCAACTGAACCTCAGTGAATCCATGGTGTGGGCAGTCACGCTGATACTGCTTAAATCTCATCCAGGCAGTCTTTAAAGGCTCCACAGCTCCTTGAGAAAAGGTGAGTATGTCCTGTCTGGACTGGTCTGAACGCGCATCATCATAGAAGTGATGCAGGAACTCACTCTTCAGGGCTGCCCAAGTAGTATACTGAGCAGGTGCCAGCTGCTTTAGCCATGCACTAGCGTCTCCAGCAAGACTGTGCGAAAAGAGCTTAAGGAACAGATAGTCCGGGCAGACTCCATCATACTTCATGCCAGTGACTACGTCCTCAAACGAATCAATGTGATCCATAGGCTGCTCCGTTGGGTAACCATGAAATGCATTCTGTCTCATCAGCGAGTAGTAGATGGTTTTGATCTCAAAATCATTTCTTTCAAAAGCAGGAAGCACTAAAGCTGACCGGTTTGCATGAAACTCATCCGGTCTGTTGTAGTCAGCTAAAGTCCTCTCAAGTACAACCATCTCTCTACCTTGGGCCTGTCCTCGACCCTGGTTCTGCTCCTGTTGCTGTTGCTCAGGAGGATCGGGGATGACATTCCCTTCAGCATCAACCCTTTGCCAAGCAGCATTGTATGGGTTGTTATCTCGGTCCCTCAGGGTACCTTCAGCATCACGTACCAGAATCAAACGCTCACGCACCATCCTTTCTCTTCTCTCTCTTCTGTTGGTTCTCTCTAGACGTCCAAGTTCTTCAAGATCGAGATTAACTAAGCTCGAGTTCGGATTACTTCTAGTTTTCTGCGTCTGCATAAACTGTCTGTAATCGTCCAGCAACGATCGATGCTATCAGTGCAACGATCGCTTCAATCTCAGAATCGCCTAGTGACGATCGGTGCAAGGGTGCAACGATCGACGCAGTGCGATATTGGTACCTGCGACAGAGAGAAAACAGACAAAAATCAGTAACTAAAAAAACAAAAAGAAAACGAAAAAATCCTAGTAAAACCCTAGGTTCTAAGCTATCGAAGACTCAAAGACTTGCACAATGATGTAGGTGTATAACTGCAAGTGCACAGCATTCAGCCATCCTCAAACTCGTCCGTATAATCGTCCAAATCGTCCAGTCGGAAGTCATGGAAGCGTCCGGGTCGCTCAGCTCGTCCATGGTGCTGGTCTGGCCGACGTTGCTGGTAGTTCTGAGGATGTGGGGCCTCTGGTCCGTGTGGACGCTCTCCTGGCCGAGGCTGAAAGGCGCCGGGCCGAGGCTGAAAGGCGCCGGGCCGAGGTTGCTGATCTTCCGGTCGAGGCTGATGATCGCCGGGACGCTCCAAACGGTCCAGTCGGGCTCCAATCGTCTGGATAGCAGCTAGGATCTGATTGAGGTCAGTTGGAGCGCCTTGCTGGTTTTGTTCGTCTGCCATTAATCTCTGCGCACTTAAACAAACAGATCAAACGCACCAAAGAAGAGAAACGAGCAGAACAAAAAGGAAACGAACAAATGCAAACAAATCGGAAAGAGAACAAGGCAATGAAAAAAATCTTCTTTTTTGACTAATAAACTAAAAGTAATCACTAAAACAAAACAAGAATGAAAAACTCACTCAAATCAGATTAGTAACCAAGCAAACGGACCGCAATACTCAAAGCACAATCAAGACGAGCAAAGAACAAAACAGCCGGTTTTCTTTTTAAAATTCTATCAACCGATTTTTTTTTTTTAAACTAAAGAACTATAAAAGGAAAGAGCTAAACCAGGATTTAATGAAAGAGATTAACCAAATTTAAACCAAGTTTCAGATCAATTAAACCGCAAACCGCAAACATCAAAGAACCCTAGCTCTCTCTCTAAACTCGCGGCCGCAAGTGATCTCCAACCTAGCACTCGATTTCTAATCAGATTCTCTTGAGTTCTCAGCTAAATTCAATCACAACAGGAGAAAAACAATCTCAACAGTATTCAAACAGCAACTTCTATCAATCCAAATTCAAATCCAGATTAAACAAATCACTAACAACCTAGCTTCTCTCTATTTTTTTCTCGGTTTTGAAAGGAAGGACAGCAAGCAAACAAGACTAAAACTGAGTAAAGGAGAGAGATAACCTGACTGGTCAGGAGGTTTTAGCTCTGATACCAGATGATGTGAGATGTTATGATGGTAGAGAGAGAGATGGACCGAGAATGGAGAGAAGAGAAGAGTGATGGTCGAATGGAACGAGAAGCTGGCCGATGGCACTCTCTTCTCGTCAAGGGATGGTTGAGTGATGGTTTGTGAGTTACTGATTGCTAGGAACAATGAGGAAGATCGAGGCAGCAAGCAAAGCCAAGAGTCTAACTCGTCTAAGGGGCAGCCGCGCAGAGAGAGTAAAAACAAAAACCTGTAGCGTTTTTCTTGGTTCTAACTTGCTTAATGTTTCATAAAACCAAAAGAGTGTTTAAGTAATACAACTGGAAACAAATGGGCCAAAAGAAACAGTGGCCATCGAAAATTACTAAGAAAATAAGAGAAATAAGACTTAAAAACGAAAAAGGAAAGTCTTGGTCGAAAATAGATAGGAGGCTGGTCTGTCTCTCTAATGAATGGGCCTCGGATCACCTCGTTAAAAACCTTGTGAATAAAACTCATTTGGGACAAAACTTCACAAGGGAAAAAGAGTATGATCTTTATCCCAGAGGCAGACCGGTCAGAGAATCATCTGGCTCGATGCAGAAGATCATGGTCGGTCCGTGCGTCCGGAGTATGGGCCAGGGTGTGGTCTGCTCAAATGGGCCGTCAGCTTTGGTATGGATCATCCTCTGGGCCAACTGGTTCAGGACAGGTTGTCCTTGGTCGAGATGGCCTAGCTGGGTCGTGATGTCTTCTAGGCTTGTCCTCGAGATCAGCTGCTCCATGACATTTTTGAATTTGGCATGTATATGTCGCTGTCCCGAACGCGTCCTTGGTACATCTCGCATGGTCGGGAACAGGTCGGTCAGCTTCTTGGTAGAGCCTGGTCCGTCTTGTTCGTCCAACTCAGTGTCGGCCAAGCTGATGTCCTCATCAGTTCCCTTCTTCTCTTCCTTAAAGTAAAAAAGAAGAGAGATAAACTGAGGGTGAGCTAGTAACTTCGAAGTAGTCGCAGGAGTGGTAGAGACCCCTATTACCTCTTGTGCATCCATGGAATGTGTCCAAAGTACACCCCAATGCGGAAAGAGCACTGATAAGAAAATGATACCCAATGGGAAAAATCAGTTCCTAAGGAAGCGAAAAGAGAAGAAAGGAACCAGAAAAAGATAGTATGGTGGTCAAGAGCTAACAGAGTAAGAGTCCATGTGCCCTTTGATCGATACTCCTTAGGTGAGACCGCACTTAATAGCTTATAGATGTCAGTAGGGTGAATTTGAATGCTTTGAATGTGATTGTGGAGTTTACTTAGGACAGTTGCTAAGTGTGGGGGAATATATGTTGGTCTTGATGTCTGCAGGTGCATTTTTCATGTGGCTTACTAAGGGGAATCTTAGTGTGGTACTTCAAAGATGAAATGAGTTTCTGAAGTTTTCAAACTTCTTCACCACATTTTGGTTTTCTGTTTTGCTTGAGGGCAAGCAAAGGCTAAGTGTGGGGGAGTTAATATATCATAGTTTTTACTTGTTTTAATCCATGAAATAAGTGCATATTCGAGTCTTGTCGTGTCTTTCGAGTCATTACAGGTGTTTATTAGGTACATGCACGTTTGGAGGATTTTGGAAGATATTGGAGCTAATGGGACAAGTTTTGGAGCAAAAGCCGTGAGGAGCTGATTTCACAAGTTCTGATCGACCGTTGCAACGATCGTTGCATCTTTGGCATCAATCGATGCAACCCCGCGCCGTCACATTAATGAAGACTTTGGAGATTTACAGTTTTGCCCCAGAAAGTTCTAGTTTTACAAAAAGAGCCCAAGATGTGATTAGCACTTTATAATTAGGTTTTTGGTGTTTTGTTTAGTTTACACATTCATACTTTTAGCTATTGAGAGAGAGAGAGCTTGAGGCTGATCGTTCTTGTACTGCTTTTGGAGAAGATTTTGAACCTCTTTGTTTCTCTACTCTTTATTTATATGCAATCTATTTATACATTGATTTATGTTTCATTGATCATGTCTGAGTAGATTCATAGTTAGGTATAGGGATTCTCATTAAGGATTTCATGACTTTCTAGACTTAATCAATCAAATAGGATTCATAACTTGATTAGTTCTTCAACCTGAATTGTGCATAATACTAGTTTCTAAGATGATCACTTAGAATCTAGACTTGAGATTATTAAATTGACACGAAAGTGTAATTTAGAATCTGAACTATTTAGGTTGAGCAATTTAATTATCTGCCAAGAAATTTGGTTTAATTGAATTGAGAACAAATCGAACCTGCACTTAAGGCTAGTTTAATCTGTTAGGAGTTGCAAAGAAATTTGGATTTATGTGGTTTAGACTTAGAGAATTCTCGCAACGAAAGTTGGTTAATTCTACATCTGTGTTTAAGTTCTAGAACCGTGCTTAATTTGATCATGACTGATAATTGATCTGCTTGTCTTAATTTCCTGAGAACTCCCTAGAGTTAGCGCTGTTATTATATTGATAAAACAAACCGACTTGCTTTCTGATTTAGTTTCTGATTTTAGTTTATTTATTTTTGATTTACATCACCTAGCTTAATTCGAAGTTCTATAATCTATTGTACGATTACTTGAGTCTCTGTGGTTCGACCCCTGGAAACTACATTTGCATGTGCACTTGCAGTTGAACTTAAGGAATTAAACTCTGAGCATGTCAAATTTTTGGCGCCGTTGCTGGGGACTCTTTTGAATATTCGATAGATTTGAATTTAGAGTTCAAACTAGGTTTTTCGTTTTTGTTTTTGGTTACTAATTTTCTGTTTTTCTATCTGTCTCTGCGTGCTTCAGGTCTGACGCATTGCATCGATCGACGCATCCATTGAATCGATCGTTGCAAGGCGAATCCCAAACTGAATCGATCGACACGGACCTGTGCATCGATTGACGCTTGACGATTACCGACGGTTTATGCCTAATCGCGCGACCAGAAGTAATCCGGACAAGAAACTTGTGAATCTCAGACTTGAGGAACTTGCAAGGTTGGAAAGAACGAACAGGAAAGCTCAGAGACCAGTGAAGATGGCTAACGTGAATGCTGCACCATTGATTTTGATTCAGGATGCTGAAGGTGTTCTGAGAGACTTGCATAACAACTGTTACAATGCTCAGGGACAGAGGACTGATGAGGATGAAAATGTGATTGAACAGCAGATTGTTCCTGAGCAAGAAGCTCAAGGTGTAGGAGTGAATGAAGGAGAAGGTGGACAAGAGAATCCACGAGCTGAAGCCCCACCTAGAGCACCAGAGCCTCCTTTAGGAGGACACTAGCATATTACAATCGACCCGATGAGTTTTACGCCAATAGGTCTGCAATTGTTCCTCCTGCGTTTCCGCGTAATGATTTCGATCTGAAGACTTCATATTACACACTTGTGGGACAACACGTTTTCTGTGGACTCCCACATGAGCAGCCCATGAATCACATAGAAGACTTTGAGTCTTTAGTCACTAGGATGAAGCACAATGGAGTGATCTATGACTACTTACACTGCAATCTTTTTCCTCACTCTCTTGGAGGAGAAGCTGCTAACTGGCTGAAGCAGATTCCACCTGGGACTCTGGCTACTTGGGATGCAGTGAAGAAGAAGTTTCTGCGACATTTCTACCATGATGCTAGATCTGATCAGCTTAGACAGGATCTCTTGACCTTTAAGCGTGGATCTATAGAGCCTTTGAAGGCAGCTTGGGTGAGATTCAGTATGTATCAGAGAGATTGCCCTCATCATGGTTTCTCTGAGGTTCAGCTGCTGGGCATTTTCTTCAAAGGTATTGATTTGTGGTATCAGATGGCTCTAGATGCTGCAAGTAGTGGGAACTTCAACACTAAGTCTCCAAAGGAAGCTAATGAGCTTATTGAGAACTTGGTTACTAGTAATAGTGTCAAAAATGCTTATATGGAGAGGAAGAAGTCTGGTGGCAAAGCTGATAGTTCTTAAATAGCTGAGATAAATAAGAAGATTTGTTATGTTCATAGTCTTATGATTTGGAAGAGGAGTGTTCACTTTGCTCAAGATGTTGAAGAGTTTGAGGCTAAAGATTGCTGCGAAGAAGAGGATGTGAACTATGTTGTGGGACTGGTTTTCAGGGGAAACGATTTGGAAA
Organism: Orychophragmus violaceus; assembly: GCA_030180135.1. Taxonomy (NCBI): domain Eukaryota; kingdom Viridiplantae; phylum Streptophyta; class Magnoliopsida; order Brassicales; family Brassicaceae; genus Orychophragmus; species Orychophragmus violaceus. Next base: position 12,575,204 of record CM058236.1, read on the forward strand.
TCAGCAAGGCAGAGGTGGCTACAATGGAATGGAACAAAGAAGTACCTTCACAGGTAATCAAAACTTCTCTAGCTTTACTCATAAGCCTCAGTTCCAGAAGTCTTATCAGAGTACTAGTAGCCTTGGGAACAACACTAACATCTTCACTAGGAACTATGGATCTTCATCTTATCAGCCTGCTCCTCCTCAAAATGAGCAGAATGAGAAGATGATGGGACTGTTGGAGCAGCTTCTGGAAGGACAGCAGAAGAGTACAGTAGATTTTAATGGCAAGATAGATTCTCTGTACTTGGATCTTAATGGGAAGATAGATGCCATAAGCACTCATGTGAAGAAGTTGGAAGTTCAGGTTGCGCAGACTGCTGGGTCTGTTAAGAGGCAAGATGGATCTCTCCCGGGACAAACTGATGCTAATCCTAAGTACCAATGCAATGCAATGACGTTGAGAAGTGGTAAGGAGGTCATTCCTGCTCAGAAAAGGCAGTTAAGTTTGGAGGAAATCGTTGAGATTGAGGAGATGGAAGATGAGATCCGTTAGTTTCGCACTACATCGACCGACGCACGCACCCCAGCATCGATCGACGCAGATCTTGAACGAGGATAGCGAGCCTAAGCTCGATGCAGAAATCCCTACGAAATCGCCTAGCATCGATCGACACAACAGTGGTGTCGATCGACGCAAAGCGATCCCCGAGAGTTCAAACGCCGAAACACTGAAAAGGCTGATGAAAGGACTTATAAGCCTAAGGTTCCCTTTCCTAAGATCCCACGAAGTCTAAGTATGAGAGGCAACTAGCCAAATGCAAGGAGATCATGAACAAGGTGTTGATTGAAGTGCCTTTGATTGATTCTCTACACACTACTCATGTGATGAGAAGATGTCTTAAAGACATGCTTGCTGGTAACATGACTGATGAGGAGACTGTAATACTGTAATGATGATCACAGAGGTGTGTAGTGCTGTGATTCAAGGCAGAATACCGGAGAAGTTGTAGAATCCAGGTAGCTTTGTGTTAGACTGTGGTATCTACAGGGACAGATTTGAGAGATCTCTTTGTGATCTTGGTTTCAGTGTGAACCTTATGCCTTATTTTGTTTCCGAGAGACTTTGGATGACTGACTTTATGCCTACTAGGATCTCATTAGTCCTAGCTGACAGAACAGTTAGGATTCCTGAAGGAGTGCTTGAAGATGTGCCAATTAGAATTGGTAACTGTGTGATTCCTACTGACTTTGTGGTTCTGCAATATGGAGAGGAACCAAGAGATCCACCGATTTTGGGTAGACCTTTCATGGCTACTGCTGGTGCGATGTTTGACTGCAAGAGAGGGACGATAGTTCTGATTGTGGGTGATCTGAAGATGAGCTTTGATATGGACAAGTTGGTGAAGAGACCAACCATCGACGGACAGACCTTCTATGTTGATACTCTCAGTGGTTTAACTACGGATTTCTTTCACAAGACACATGCTGAGGATCCACTGGAGAGAGCTTTACTGAGCTCTATAATGGAGCTGGAACATCTGCAAGACGAGCCCGCAATCTGCTATGCAAGGCTAATAAATTCTACTGAGCAAGTGATGCAGCTAGATGTGTCTGACGCGCCTTTGCATCGATCGACACCACCCGTGCAACGATCGATGCAAGTCGCAGGCGACTGGGCAGAAGAAAGAGCCCCGAAAATTGAGCTCAAACAACTTATATCCGGGCTAAGGTACGCGTTTGTTGGACCTAATTCGACCTATCCAGTCATTGTCAATGCTTATTTGAACAACGCAGAGCTCACTTTACTGCTAAGCAAGATACGCAACTATCGCAAACCTCTTGGCTATTCTCTTGATGACATTTCAGGTATCTCTCATGAGCTGTGCATGCATAGGATATATCTTGAGTATGAGACTAAGACATCTGTTTAGCATCAGAGGAGGCTGAATCCTAATCTGAAGGAGGTAGTAAAGAAGGAGATTATGAAGCTACTGGATGCTGGGATCATCTATTCGATTTCTGACAACGATTGGGTCAGTCCAGTTCATGTAGTGCCTAAGAAAGGAGGTGTTACAGTAGTGAAGAATGAGAAGAACGAGCTGATTACTACAAGGACTGTGACGGGACATCGGATGTGCATAGACTACAGGAAGCTCAATGTTGCGACCAGGAAGGATCATTTCCCTTTGCCTTTTATTGATCATATGCTGGAGAGGTTAGCTAATCACCCTTACTATTGCTTCTTCGATGGGTATTCAGGCTTCTTTCAGATTCCTATTCATCCAGAGGATCAGGGAAAGACCACTTTTACCTGTCCCTGTGGCACTTTTGCATACCGCAGGATGTCTTTTGGACTTTGTAATGCACCAGTCACCTTCCAGAGATGTATAATGTCCATTTTTGCTGATATGATTGAGGACTTTATGGAGGTGTTTATGGATGACTTTTCTGTCTACGGGTCATTTTATCATGAGTGCTTGGACAATCTGTGCAAAGTGCTAGCTAGATGTGAGGAGAAGCACTTGGTTCTTAATTGGTAGAAGTGTTATTTCATGTTCAAAGATGGCATTGTTCTTGGGCATAGAGTGTCTGAAGCAGGGATTGAAGTAGACCGCGCTAAGATTGAGGTTATGACCAGCCTTCAGGCGCCTGATTATGTGAAGTCTGTGAGGAGCTTTCTTGGAGATGCTGGGTTCTATAGGAGGTTCATCAAGGATTTCAGTAAGATTGCTAGACCACTAACTGCTTTGCTGTGTAAGGATGCCAAGTTTGAGTTCAATGCAAATTGCAAGATTGCATTTGAACAGATCAATCAAGCATTAGTGAATGCTCCTATAGTCCATCCACCAGATTGGGATTTACCTTTTGAGGTTATGTGCGATGCAAGCGATTATGTTGTAGGAGCTGTTTTGGGGCAGAAGAAAGACAAGAAGCATCATGATATTTACTATGCAAGCAGAACACTAGATGATGCGCAGAGAAACTATGCCACTACAGAGAAGAAGTTGTTGGCAATTGTCTTTGCCTTTGAGAAGTTTCGACCTTATCTTGTTGGTTCTAAAGTGATTGTGCACACTGATCATTCAGCTCTGAAGTATCTGATGTAGAAGAAGGATGCTAAGCCAAGATTGTTGAGATGGATTCTATTGCTTCAAGAGTTTGATATTGAGGTGAAGGACATGACGGGAGTTGAAAATGGAGTTGCTGGCCATCTGTCATGGATTAGGGTTGAAGATGACATCCCTATTGATGAATTCTTTCCTGAGGAGAACGTCAATTTGATTGAGACAGTATTTCGGGCGGATTTAGACAGGAAGATGTAGAAATGTCGGATTCAGCGCACTGCGTCGGTCGATGCCACATCAGCAACGATCGATATAGGTATTGGGAGAGCAACGATCGACGCGGACATGTGCGTCGATCGATGAAATGCGCCTACGAACCCAGAATCTTTAAAGGTTCAAATTGGACACTACAACTTCGAAATTTATGATGTTGCTCCGACCATTCGACCCTGCACTACAAAAAAAGTTCACATTGATAGCAGAATGTTATAGCACGTTTTACTGAACTGCTGTCGTAGATGAATTTGAAATTTTCATACTATATAACAGCATTAGATAAGCGCTATCATATAATTTCATTAAGCGGAAATCTAAAATTAGCTTTTCCGCCAAATACTTAATCAAAAATTTAGACTCCCTCTTTTATTTTTCATTATCCCTCTTTCAATTTTCATTTTCCCCTCTTTCTCTTGAACCCTAAAACACAAATTTCCTCCAATTTTTTAGCTTCTCTATTCCTTCTCCACATCCGCCTCTTCCTTGCTCCTCCCTTCTGCATCTCTCAACAATCTCCGTCGTCCTCGTGTACTTCCTCTTCCCCGGACCTTCAATCTCTGCTTCCCACTTGTACCTCTTCTCCGTCGATCCATCCAACTCCGCCTCCATCTTGTACTTCCTCCCCGGCGGACCCCTGAATCTCTGCCTCCCATCTGTACTTTCGCTCTCCAGAACCCTTAATCTCTTTCGTCAGTTTGTACTTCCGATCAGAATCACACCCCTTAGGACCAACCAGTCAAACTTAGTTTCCAATTCAGAAACTCGGTCGCAGAGATACTGCAGAGGGTAATCCGACTCCGCTTTCTGGCGAATCAATTGGTACTTGCAAGACGAAGGAGATTTCTCAATCTTTACCAGATCCGTCACCTCTTCGAATAGATCAAGTGGGGAAGGTGATGAAAATCCGAAAGGTAAACCGAGATCTTCAACATCGTCGTCGATGAAGAAAGGAAACCCTAATAGTAATGCAGAAGGTTCGACAATGGAGATTTCTCTGACTAGGAGAGGAGAACAGGTGTAGGGATCGAGAAGATCGAATCTACGAATCCAGCTCATGGTTTGGTAAGTGTTTGACTCGGGTTTGTGAACTCAGCGAATCAGGTCACGAGTTAAAGCTTTGACAGACTACAGTCAATGACTCGTTTGCCGATTGCATACCCACCTCTGCTTTTCTCTTTCCCGGTCAGTCAGCTTGTTTTTGTCTATCAGATCCTAAGTATTGATATGAGAAATAACGTAGTCTCTTTTGGGTTTTGGATTTTGCAGGTACGGAATTGTGTTCATACATCTTAGCTCTTAGTAGAGGTTTGTACGCAAAAATCTCCGCTTTTGCATTTGTTTGATTACAAAGTTTGAAGAGTTTGTTCATAGCGATCTTACGCTTGCAGAATCGTAGAGTCAGTGAGAAGCACGACAGAGGTCAGACAAGGGAGAGGAAAGTGAAGAAGCCCTCATGGCTCAGGAGTCATATAAAGGTGAGAATAGTAAGCAAGGATTTGAAAGGTGGGAGGTTGTATCTTGAGAAAGGGAAAGTGGTTGATGTTGTTGGACCAAGTACATGTGATATCACGATGGATGAGACACAAGAGTTGGTTCAAGGGGTTGATCAGGAGTTGCTGGAGACGGCATTGCCTAGGCGAGGGGGAGGGGCCGTTCTGATTCTGTCAGGGAAACATAAGGGCGTGTATGGAAATCTGGTTGAGAAAGATTTGGATAAAGAAACTGGAGTGGTTCGTGATTTAGACAACCACAAGATGCTTGATGTTAGGCTTGAACAAGTTGCTGAGTACATGGGTGATATGGATGATATCGGATACTGAACTCTCTGTTGTACTGGGAAGCTTCTAACTTTCAGGTATTGCAACTACCTCATTTCCTTCCTTGCAAGTTTCAGTAGAGCAGGCTTTTGGATAGACAAATAGTTTCACATTGCAAGCTTTTAAATAGAACAATCTTGAAATTATCTTCTGTTTAGTTTCGGAATGTTTAGGATAAGTTGGTTATTCTCCACATTTGTGATTTGGTAAAGGTTGACTCCGTATAATTGATATACCATGCATGTGAACGGGATCAAATGTCAAATAACTCTACCCATATTTATGTGAGAGAAGTGGTGAAGATACAAAACAGAGTTTCATACAAAAAACTATTTATTGATCTTAATTCTTAAGGTTCTTGTGCTTAATGTAATGACAGATGAGGTGCAGCTTGCAGATTTATGAGGAGTTGGTGGACGTATGCGTTGAGTTTACAGACAAAATAGACATTGGCTTCAGTGTCTGTCTTCCAGTAATTGCTGATTCTATATTGCACTCACTGTACCATTTGTAAAAGAGCACACACAGGATTTCAGTCATCAATGGTTTGCTTTTATTTTTTGCAACTTAACTCTCGTTCCCGTTTCAGATTCCTTGAAAATTGATTTTGTAGTCTTCCTATAATGATATATTAATATCCTAGGATCAGATTCCGTTGGGGACCATTGCCAATGTATTTGAAAGAGCCATGATGAGTTCTTTTCAGTTTGATTTTGCTGCCAACGGGTGAGTCCATTCTTACATTATTTCTAGATTTAAAGCAAATTGTAGCTTTTTTTTTGTTCTTTCGGAATGGTGAAGTGTACGTTGTTTGCTTTACTCATGTTTATAGGCATCAGTGAAAGCCAAGGATCATTTCAGTATGGTAACTATCGCCGTGAAGCTGAAGATGTACGCTCCGTTCTGCAACACTTGCGTGGGTAAACCGTCGTATTTCTGCAATAATCGGACATAGTAAGGGTTTTCTAGAATGGTAGTTTTACTTTCTTTAAGACTTAGAGCTATTTTACCGTGTTTGAATATGTAACTATGTAAAATTTGTTTTTGATTAATGAATATTATTGTTATGTATTTTGATGATTTATGAGATAAAAATTATGTAAATCAAATTATAAATAATTTGCGAAACAAAATTAAAAAAAAAAAAATATATATATATATATATATATATATATATATATATTAATTAAATACATTTACATAGCCATAAAAATATGCTACAACAATAAATAAAATAGCACTAAATATGTGCTATAAAAAAATATATTAAAGCACTGCTATAATAGAACGAAGGTATGATAGCATGTCAAAAACGCTATCGTATGGGTGACACCTATCATATCTGCGGATGACATAGCATTTGTAAAAACGCTATGTATGACATACGATAGCATAATTTTCGCGCTGACAATGTACATATTTGTTGTAGTGCTGGTTTGTGGATATTGCTAATTACCTGGCTACAGAGACTGAACCAGATGAGCTGAAGGGGTATGCTAAGAAGAAGTTCTTCATAGAGCTCAGGCGATACTATTGGGATGATCCTTATCTTTACAAGAATTGTTTGGATGGACTTTACAGGAGATGCATTGCGGAATCAGAGGTTCCAGATGTTCTATTTTACTGTCATGGATCATATTATGCTGGACACTTTGCTACTTTTAAGACTGTGTCTAAGGTTCTGCAAGGAGGCTTCTGGTGGCCTACGATGTTCAGAGACGCTCATTCTTTTGTTTCTCAGTGCGATGCCTGTCAGAGGAGAGGGAAAATCAGTAAGAAGCATGAGATGTCTCAGAATTTCATTCTTGAGGTAGAGGTTTTCGATTGTTGGGCCATTGATTTCATGGGTCCTTTTCCCTCGTCCTATGAGAATAAGTTTATTTTGGTTGTTATGGATTATGTGTCTAAGTGGGTGGAAGCGATAGCTAGGCCAACCAATTACTCTTCGGTGGTTCTTATGCTGTTTAAGACCACCATATTTCCTAGATTTGGAGTGCCTCAGATTGTGATAAGTTATGGAGGATCTCACTTTATCGACAAGGTCTTTGAGAAGATGCTACAGAAGCATGGTGTTCATCATCATGTGGCTACTCCTTATCATCCTCAGACTAGTGGGTAAGTAGAGGTCTCTAACAGATAGATCAAGGAGATCTTGGAGAAGACAGTGGTGAAGACAAGGAATGATTGGTCTGCAAAGTTTGATGATGCGTTATGGGCATATAGGACTGCGTTTAAGACGCCACTTTGGACTACACTGTTTCATCTACTGTATGGGAAAGTATGCCATCTCCCAGTGGAGCTTGAGCACAAGGCAGCATGGGCTGTGAAGCAGATGAACTTCGATCTTAAGTCTGCAGCAGAGAGGAGACTAGTGCAGCTTAATGAGTTGGATGAGATTAGGCATCATGCTTATGAGAACTCAAAGCTGTACAAGGAGAGGACTAAGGCTTACCATGACAAGAAGATTGTGTCTAGACATTTTGAGCCTAATGATCAGGTACTTTTGTATAACTCTCGTTTGCAATTATTTCAAGGTAAGCTGCGATCTAGGTGGTCTGGTCCTTTCACGATAAAGGAGGTTCATCCCGACGATGATGTTGTTCTGATCAGCCAGGAAGGTACGGAATTGACTGTCAATGGACAGAGGGTGAAGCATTACTGGGCAAAGGCCGAGATTCCAAGAGGTCAGATTCTGCCTCTGGATGATGCACCCTCTGCCTGATTCGCAGAACAGTCAAGCTAGTGACGTTAAAAGAGCGCTGAGTGGGAGGCAACCCGCTAGTTCGTTTGTACATACTCTTTTTGGTGTTTTTGTTAGGATTTTACGTTTGTTTTTTATTTTTGGTGTTTTTGTCTGCAGAATACGAAGTCTGGAAACTGCATAATCACATTGCGTCGATCATTGCGGTCCTGAGCAACGATCGATGCAGGTGGATATTTGACGTAGGAGAAAATTGCTTTGTGACGATCGTTGCGGTCATGTGCAACGCTCGATGCAAAGAGAAATCAGACGAAGAAAAGCGATTGCAGTGTGTCGATCCTTGCGGTCCTGTGCAACAATCGATGTATCTGGTTTAAATTTAAATCAAAGGTACGCGAGCTACAAACTGGACAATCGGATTGGTTCAATTTCGGTTCGACCAATCACAATCTGCAACGATCGTTGCACATCTTGTGACGATCGATGCAGTCATGAGCCACCCAAGTGCCTTTAACTTTTCTTCTTCTTTCTTCTTCCTCATTTCGCAAAACTCCTCCGAAGAACCCTAGAATGTGTCCTCTTTCCAAAGCCTATTCCACTCGAGTTCTTATCCTCTTTCCCTATCTTTCACTCATTTCAACTGATTTTAAGGTATGTGTCCCGATTCTCTCAGTTTTCATTTTGGCCCAAAGGTATAAAAATCAAATTTTGTCACGATTTGTCTGCTTCCATGATGAATTGATACCTAATTAGGCTTGCTAGTGACGATTTCATACTGCCTTAGCACATGCATTGACAGATTTAGCAAGTTTTCGGAGAATCTTCGATTCGATGACGAACTCTTGCGCTTCTCTGATTTAGGGCGAATTTAGAACGGATTGGGTGTTATGGACACTGATTTTGCTGCTGTTGATGGTTGATTGAGACGATAGACACTGATTTAGCAGCATTTGTTGTTCTTAGAGCCTTGACTTAATTGCAAGTTTGTTCTTGTATCTTTGATTGCAGATGCCTCCTCGTGCAGCTCCTCGCAAGCGGAGCAGAGCTACTCCAGCTGCTGGAGATGCTTCTCCTCCTCCCGATGAGTGGTTTACACGAGCCTCACCACCACCTTCTCCATATCAGAGAGACCGTGAGGCTATACAGTTTCCTTGGCCTAAGGGAGAGAGTGATGAGATTCCGACGACTAGACAGTGGGCACTTGCGCCTAAGGACTTGATTAAGAGTGCAGAGTTTACAGATAGAGCGATCTCAGAGCAGTAGGATGACTACGACATGTTGCTCTACAAAGGTTGGTTAGACATGGTGATTGAGCCCACTAAGTTTGCTGACTATCGGGCCTGCAAGATCATGGGCATCGATCAGGAGGTGCATTCCTTGGTTCAGAGTATTGGGTTAGGGACGATGCCGATGAGTTACTACGAGTTATATCTGGATCTAGTGAGACAGTTGTTGTCCACTTGCAGAGTGTACTACCCATACCCGATGCGCTGGAGAGCTGCAGAGGGCACTTTCACTTTCATGTGTCTGGGAGCCAGGTATCACATTCCGCTTCGAGACATATGCCGTATATATGAATTCAGTGTGGATCCTACTCGATGCTCCATTGTTCATGATTGGGATGCAGCGAGCACTCGGTTCTTTTGGGATCACTTTGGTAATGAGCCATACGACTCGAGGACTTCGAAGCAGATATTTGTTAGGCATCCGGTTTTAAGATATGTGATACGCATCTTGGGCTACACACTGCTAGCCAAGTCTGAAGCAAACAAGATGAGGAAGAATGAGCTGCAGATACATTACACTGGTTTGAGGTCCTTTTTTGTTGGAACTGAGCTGAGAGATCTTGCACCTGAGCTGAACTTAGGAGCTGTATTTTCTGAGAACCTATGCACACTGACGAAGATGGCTTTTGATGGGGCAAGGACAGAGACTGTAGGGAGCTTGATTACTCCGATCTTTCGACTTTGGAGGGCAGAGAGTGTGACACCAGAGTGTTGTACATGGATTTGAGTCATCTGAAGAGTGCCACATTGATGAAGGAGGACCGTCTCTGGGTTTACTATGACTTGCGCTTGAAAAAGCGCTGTGTAGAGCTTCCAGCTACTGATCTGACTAGGATCGATACCTTGGATTCCTTGAGATTTGAGCCTCCTAGGAATGAATAGCACAGAGTACATATGATGGCCCATCCTCTCGGTGAACCTTCTTCTTCTTGAGCGCCTGCTGCTGCTGATATTGGTCCCTATCCTGCTCCATCGATGAGCGTCCGTGAGATGGCTGAGGGTGATTGGCGTGAGCATGTGGATGGTCGGTTATAGAGGATGTGGGAGTGGATGAGTGGCTGCACTTGCAGGAGACAACCACAAGTCCATCAGCATGTTCCTAGACGTCGTCAACGCTCTCCTACTCCTGCTATGAGCAGTGGTTCTGATCCATATACTGGCATTGATGATGAATCCGAATCATGTGAGATTTGAGCTGTTGTTTCCTGACTTTCGGTTCTGCACTTTTCACTTTTCTTTTTCATTTTCTTGGAGTCTTGTTGATACTTATGTTTTGGGATGATGTGATTGTTCTATGACATTCTGTTGATGTGATTTTTGCATTGTTTCTGGTGATTTCAGCTTACAGGTTTGATTTTTGATAAATCTCACGAGTTAGGTGTTGTGTGCTGAATTGTTCGACCAAAATTGCAGTGCAACGATCGACACGGTCCTGTCTGTCGATCGACTCAATTCGTAAGTCGCCCTGCAACGATCATCACGGTCCTGAGTGACGATCGACACAGATCGCAAATCGCACTGCAACGATCGTCGCGGTCCTGAGACGATGAAGTATTCTAATTTTGCCCCAAATCAAAACGACGTCGTCTGATTTATTTTATTTTTTATTCGATTTCGTCCAAAACAACGTCGTATTGTTAAATTATGCTTAGTGAGATGCTTAGTCATCAAGGTTAACGATTAGATTATCAACGTTTAGGTCAATGTATGAATTTACATTGACTTATTTGTTCAGGATTTTAATTCAAATTATTTAAAAGTTGGTGAATGTTTAAGCACGCAGACAAAGTTCATGATTTGATTGTCACACGGCTCAAAAGTGCAGGCACGAATATGTCGTTTCCGTTGATATACTTGAGAGATGATCAGAGTTGAATCGTTGACTTTCATCAGAAGTGGAGGTAGCACTGAATTCAGATGATATCGAGTCAAGGAACGAACTTTAGGAGGAGAGCCATAGTCGCATGATGGAGGAAGCAAAGATAGGAAGATCTTTCACTAAGTTTGAAATCTTGTTCTTAATGATCAATTTCACCTCAATTTTTATTGATGCAGCATATGAGTAGTGGTTACGGTGCATCCGGTTGTTTCTCTCCTTCCAAAGCATATAAATTGAGCCATGTCATTCAAGTAGAATAAGAGTTTTGCGATGTTTTAGAGCTATTATTGATAGAAGCGTATTAGTCCCTGGTCTTTGAGGTGTGATACCACATCTGATCGCCATTTCATCCTAGATGTCCCAAGCGAGTGAGCATTCAAAAAACAAATGGTAAATGAATTCTGCCACGAAGTTGAAAAGAACACAGTTTGCGTCAGTTTGCAAACCCCAATCAAGAAGCATGTCCCTTGTAGGACACCGGATTAGCACAACTAACCAGGTAAGGAAATTAGGTTGTTGTATGCCTCCAGAGAACCACACTTCTTTGTGCCAATTTACCCCTTCAATTGGCTCCTGTAGAATATCATATATTTCCTCAGTAGAGAATGTGCTACGTTTTTCATACATCGGCCCCAATTCATAATAGTCATCACTATGAGACAAGGTACTGTAAGATAATAAGAGATGACATTAACCTGACATTCTGATTTTGCAGGAGGGAGAATCCAATGTCCCATTTCCCACAGCTCCGCTATGTTGAATCATTCAGGATTGGTAGACGATTGGAGTTTTGGCTAATAATGTAGCTCCCGAAATCCCCAAATGGAGACAAATTACCTGACCAGAAGTAACTCCTCTCTCGATTTTACTCAATCTTCTTAATCAACGGGTAAACAATACTTATGAACTTGATAAACTTGTTTACTAGCCAAGAGTGCTTATGCTTTGTGTCAATCACCCAAAACAATGCTTTATTTCCCTAAGAATGTCTGCAGTGAACCAAATGAACCAACATGACCATATGGATTTCAGGCAGAAGAAAATCATCCAAATCATTTGTACGCCGCAACCCAAGTTCAACGCTATAAGGTTCCATAGACCTGAACCCCCTCCCCCCCCCCCCCCCCCCCCCTCTTTTTACTTTGGCAGCATGTTTTCCATGAGACTTTTGTAGAAGCAGCAGCTTCTATACTACCTTTCCAAAAAAGTACATTCTGCATAGTTAGTCAATTTCTTTTGTGAAAGTTTTTGGCAGGATGAATTTGCTAACCCAGAAGTTTTTAATTCCATTGATCACTGAAGAAATAAGTTGGAGCCTTCCAGCATAGGAGAGTGATCTCGCTTTCCACGAGTGTAGCTTGGGTTTTAATTGAATGGATCAGAGGTTTACACTGATCTATCGATATTCTTTTTTGAACATAATGGCACACCCATATAGCCGATAAGTAACAGTCCCATAGTTAACCATGTTTGATTTTCTACATCACTAACTTCATCTGGTTTTAAACATGAAACAAAGAAACAAGTTTTTTGGATGCTTACAGACATCTCCGAGCGATCTTGAAAGTCTTTCAGGGCCTTTAGGATATTCTGAACCGAGGAAATACTACCTTATGTGAATATTAGAAGGTCATCTGCAATGCAAACATGAGTGAGCTTCGTTTTTGAGCATTTGTAGTGGTAGTTTACATGTCCTTCTATTGCCACCTAATCTAGAGCCAATGAAAGTCAGTCCATAGTTACAATAAAAATATAGGAAGATAGGGGATCTCCTTGTCTAAGTCCTCTTCTTTCTTTGAAATAGCCATAGGTTGTATCGTTAGACCCAACCGAGAATGATGTTGTACACACACACCTCTAGCCTTCTGATGAAGATTTCTGGAATGTTTAGACTCCTCAGGTACTGGAATATGAATTCCCACCTAATTGTATCAAAAGCCTTTGCAATGTCCACTTTAATTGTGAACCTTTTTGTTCCTCCTTTTGGTGTAGCATTGGACAATTTCAGAAGCTAAAAGAGTGTTCTCAACCAAAAGTCTTCCATGCACAAAGCCGGTTTGGTTAGAAAGAATAATTTATGGTATAATGGGCTTTTTATTCTCACTAGCAATCAAGATATCACCTTATGTATTGTATTACAACAAGGGACCGGTCTAAAATCAGTTATCATAGATGCACCTGGTTTCTTTGGGACAAGAGTGGGGATGGTTTCATTTAGTGATCTAGGGAGGAAACCAGAGACGAATAAATGATAAATAGCATGTACTAGTTCCTCTCCCACTATGTTCCAAGCTCCCTTGAAGAAACCTGAGGTGAAAATATCTAGACCCGACGCTTTTTTAGGATTTAGCTTCTCAAAACATTGACAATTTTTGGCCCAATAGGTAAGATCGACATTGACCTCTGATAGTGGGGACTACAACTGAGCGAATGAAGATCATTGAACAAGCTCAAAGTAGATGTGATATGTGGTAACACTTGAGTGATATGCATGGAAGCACCAGTCTCATCATACCGCTCATGATCGTTGTAAGGAGGATCTTCATTAACTCTCATAGCAGCAAGAGCTATTTTGGTTTCTTCACTTTTATATGTAATGTCAAATATTTTGTAGCGTTTCATTTCACGGTAACTAAAAATCCGCAGATTTACAAGTCGGCCTGCTATCAGACTGGTAGAAGATTGAGAACCAGCACTTCTAGTGGAGATTTGTAGGAAATCCACGACCTCTTGTGGAATAAGTTCCTCTGCCACTATTAGCACCAAACCTTGCATTATAGCTTCAACGGCCTCAACATGGAGCATAACCAGCATCATTTTCAGAACATTTAAGGCTAAATGAGTTGAGAAAAAGTGTTGAAACGCTTCATATGACTTCAGTCTATCATCAAAACCAGTGAGCCGAGGAGATATGCCATCAAAGGAAGATGCATGATATGAGTCCATTGAATCTTTTATGCCTATTTTGATGGGTTTATACTCTCGACCAAGACCTTGTAAGGTTGAAAATATCTTCGTTCGTTTTGTGACAAGGCTTCTAATGTAGTTTAACTGATCGCACAAGCTCTTAATTTCCTTTAGATAGTCAGCCATAAACTTTTCACTCAAAGAGACTAGATAAAGAAACACGGTTGATGTGTTTAGAACTAGAAAACCTGACCTCGTAAGCAATGTTTGTGCCAAGAACCACACTCAAAATGTCTTCAGAAAGATATATCCAAGAATACAAGACTAAACTATTTGATCATCTCTTAACCACGCTTGATGATCTGGATTAGGAAGATCATCCTTGCCACCTTTTATGTTTGGAACGGAGATGGTGGCCATAGGTTCATGAGTGGAGCCATTGATGAAGCCTAAAACACCTTGACCTGAGAGACAATACTTTAACTGATGTTTCCAATGAATGTAGTTTATCTCGGGAAGTTGTATGATAACACAATTTGAAATTTTCAAGGAAGGTTGAGAGTATAGATCCATGGATGTATTCATGGCTCTGATACCATGAAAGTAAACTAAAACAAAAGCTTAAGCTTGAATGGAGAGAAAAAAGGATGAGTAATATGGTTTTCATTCTCTCTTAGAAAACTTGTTACAACACATGTTCTGTTCTTATACTCAAGTAAATAAACCCTTAGGAATGTGTGGCTCACAACGCAGAGGCAAGGATGAAAGTGAATCCTTCTACGGTTTCTGTTTCAGATTTTCATTACACCTTCTACAATACAGTCTTGTATTCGTTTAAAAATTCTAAATCTCAGCCTTTTCTTTAATTTTAATCACCACTGTTGATGTTGAGTCTGTTGTGTTGGGCTTTGCTTCTTTTGTTTATTCATTTCGACAACAGATGGGCTTAATTTCTTTGTTGAGGCCCATCTTTTGTTCTTCATACAAAACATACACCTTTTGGCGCTAAACTCTGTATCTTGGTTTCTTTGCCTCAGTTTCTGTATTTCTTTTACATTTTATGCCGAATTAGATGTATGAGATTATATTGAGAGAGAAGTTGAAAGAGAAATATGAGTTTACAAAAAAAAGGCTGCAGAAGAAGCGATCGAGTAATCGACAAAGGATACACGAGTTTTGAAAACAAAAAAAATGAAAACATATTTGAACAATTAAAACCTCTCACTTAGAAAATTAAAATCATAACTGGATCAACTTTTAAATCAGATCAATTCTTGATCCACATATCCTCAGTGTCTGCAAAAACTTCAATTTTTCCGAGACAAAAATGAAACAAAGATGAGAAAGTATTGATGACGATAATTGGGAGAAAAATCAATGAAAAACTTACAAAGGGATTAAAATGATCAAGAAGGATGATGTTGAATGAAATTGTGTGGGTTGGAAGACGGAAAATCACACAGTCGACACCATTGAAATTGCGATTGGACGATCTTCCTTCACTTCGCCCTTGGATGAGTTCATATGAACGAGACATAGAAAGAAATTTCTCTCAAGGTCGAGAAAGTAATCAGAACTATGTGGAGTACTTGTTAAGTGTAATTTTATGGGATGGGGAACTACAAATTTTATGCCTGGTACACTACAAATATTTTTTATAAAGTATGTGTTATTATAAATTAATAGTAAAATTAAAAAGAAATCTGAATCTAGTGGTTTATGACTAGTTTTGATCATTTTTAAGTTAAAATATAATTGAATGAAATGTCAATTAAAATGCAACATATTTGTCACATTTTTAAGTTACATATTTCTATCACATATGTGTCAGTAATTATGACAAAAACTAACTACTACTTAACATATCGCACTATTGTGATGCAGCAGCTACTAAATTATGACATAAAATTTTAATCGCATAATCGTCTCATATGTCATAGATTGGTGACAGATATTTAAGGTCTTCAAAATTAGTCACAACATCGAGCGGTTAACATAGTCACAATAATGTCACAACTGTTATAACGTCTATTTCGTCACGTTTATATCACTAGTTGCGACAAATCGTAGTTACAATTTAGAACGTGACAACATATTGACGAAACTATTACTAATTTATGACATTAAAATTTGGTCACAAAACTTACATGATATGTCATAAAATAGTAATGAATCGTTTGTGTCACAAAATTTCTTCACAATATTTTTTTGTAGTGTTGGTTGAGTTGTCTTGACTCTTAGATCCAATAGCAATACCTTAACCCAAGTAAATTCATCAGTAGTATGAGTCATAGATCGGTATTCAGCTTCAACGCTTGACTTTGACGCCACCTTTTACTTCTTCCTTCTTCAAGTGACCAGGTTCCCACCAACAAATGTGAAATACCCTCCTGTTAATTTCATGTCAGTCTTGTCTCCGGCCCAGTCCGTATCATAGTAGCCAGTACTTTCGGAGTGGCCATTCTTGTGCATTCAAATGTCTTTGCCCGAATTTCACTTCAGGTACTTGAGGATGTTTTCCACCATATTCTAGTTGTAGATGGTGGGAGCTTGTTTATGTTGTCTAACCTGGTTCACATCAAAAAAATAAGTCAAGTTGACTAAATGTAAGATAAATAACCTTGCCCACAATTCTTTGGTACTGTCCAATGTTTTCATAGAGTTCCCCCCACAGGTTCTCCTCACGAATATCTTTGAACTTTTATTCAAGTGGTGTATTTGCTGGTTTAGATTAAAGTTTTCATGTTTCACTAAGAAGATCAAGTGGATACTTCCTTTGACAAAGAAATAGCCTTCATCCGAACGATATACTTCTATGCTAAAAAGGTACTTTAGTTAATATCAATAGAATATTTGAGGAAAGACGTGGTATTTTGAATACCTTTTTGTCATTTCCCGAAATTAATATAGCATCAACATAAATCAAGATAACGACAATACATGATTCTTCCTTGATAGTGAAAAGCGAGTGATCAGCTTCTGGCCTTTTTAAATTTGTTTCCAATGAATTTTTCTAAGATTTTGATACCAAGCATGTGGAGATTTCTTTACAACATAGATAACCTTTTTAAGTTTCATAACTTTGTCTTCTTAATTCTCAATATCAGGTTGTGGTGTCATAAAGACTTCTTCTTCAAGTTCGCCTTGAAAGAAGGCATTTTTCACGTCTATCTACCACAAATCCCAAGAAAGATTAGTACCAAGGAAAAAACAATTTTAACTGTATGGAGTTTAGAAACAATAGCAAAAGTTTCTTTGAAATCTTCTAAATATGTTTGAATGAAGCCTTTAGCCACTAAATGAGCTTTGTGTCTTTCTATTTCACAATTGATGTGGTATTTGATTATGTAAACTTATTTGAAACCAATTGCCTTCTTTCATTTAGGTAGATTTACCACATCCCAAGTTTTGCTCCTTTTCATAGCCCCACGTTCTTCATTAACCGCTTCAGTCCGCACACCTCATTATCCTTTTCTTCTTCATATGTGTGAGGTATATCAACCTGGTCAATTTTACTAAGAAAATCTTGATGATCATCATCCAGGTTATCCAAAGAACAATAATCTTTAATAGGATGAGCATCACTAGAAGCAATATTGTTATAGTAAACATGGGTACTTAATCCATTAGAGGGATCTTTACTGGTTTTGGAGCTTTTATGGAGAGAATGAGGCGAGTCGTCTTCATAAATGGCAACCACCACATCATTAATTTCTTCACTCTTCTTCAAGAATTTCATCATTGTGTTCTTGAGTGTTAGAATCATCATAGTATTCTTGGGTGAGAGCATCATTGTGTAAATCAACATTCTTTGATCATCCACAGCCTCTATATCTTTTGATGCAGCTTGTTCAGTCTCCACCTTTGTAATTTCACCATTTTCTGGTTTTTTTTAGGTGGTGAAGTAGGAGATAACTGAATATCATCAGTGGTTTTGTTAAGTTGATGTTTTCAAAAAGATGTTAGAATCACGTTGTGTCCGGTTAGAACCCCTTCTGAAAGGTCAAAACCATTTTGTGTCTAGTCAAAACCTTGTTCTAACCCTAAGTCCTTCAGCTTGTTCTAGTTTTTCTGATAAACTTCTTTCTCCTCATCAAATTATACATTTAGGTAGATAAATATTTTTCATATTTATGGATTGAAGCATTTGTACCCTTTTGAGTGGTAAAGTATCCAATGAATTATGCATTTGATGCTTGTAAGATGAAGTTTGTTCCTTTGGTCATTTGTAATATGAACATAAGAAGCACAACCAAATACATTTAAGAAATCAACAGATGGTTTAACATTCTTAAATACCTCATATGTAGTTTTGTCATTGAGATATTTTGTTTGAAGATGATTGATGAGATAGCAAGCAGTCACCACTGCATCTCCCCAATAATATTTTGTAACATTTTTTTCAAACTTCATCGTCCTACCAAACTCCATCAGGTGACAATTTTTCCGCTTAAAAAACCATTTTGTTGAGGAGTATATGGACAAGATGTTTGATGCATGATTCCATGCTTGGGTTTGAAGGCTTTGAACTCATTGTTGATGTATCTCCTCTATTGTTAGTTTGCAACACTTTGATCTTAGCATTATATTGAGTTGAAACAAAGTTGTGAAAGTTTGAAAAAGCTTACAAAACACGGCCTTGAGCATTACTAATCGGGGAAGTTTGAACTAGCTTGAGAGTCATGCAGTGTAATCTTAAGAACTTGAATGTGAAAACATCCAAGTCTATCATGCTATATTGAGTAATTTTTCAAAAACCAGAAATGGAGGCAGAGTTTCTATCTTCAAGAACATATAGACCATTCTTTATAATTCCTTCTCCAATTATTTCCCATGCTTAATATCTTGAAACTAAAGATCCTTAGGACTGGAAATAGGAAGAAAATCAAGATATTTTGTAGCTTTTTGGATATATAAAAGATTCGAAATAAATTCAGGTAAATAAAGATTTTAAGGGTTTGTTAAACAGTTTTAGGTTCCAAATTCCTTAAATAAGAACTTTGTTACCATTTGCAATAATCACATCTCCATTTTCTGGTTTAACATCATCAATAAGATTAGCATAACTAATCACAAGAGAGATGAACCAAAATGAAAAATAAATTGTTTATGATGTTTAAGAGTATGTAAAGCTTTACCAGATTCTTTCAAGAATGAAATACTCTTAATGAGAGATTCAAGATCAGATTTCTTGACCATGTTATCTTCAGCCGAAGAAGCAGACATTGCTTTACCAGCCTCTCTCTCCTTTGATGGTCTCAAATGTGGACGAAGTACCTAGCACTTGTCCTTTGCATGACCTTTTTTGCAGTGATCACAAACAAACTTGTTGCGGTCACTTCTCTAAAAAGCATCTTCGTTTGCAAGGACTAACTCATTTTTCTGACGAAACATACCAACTGAACCTTCTTCCTTCTAGATCTGCATACAAACATCAATCCAGTTTTAGAGCTTGTCTGATATGAGAATATGACGGATGAGACCACTGAAAGAATTATTGAGAGTGAAAAGAAGCTCAAACACTTGGTCTTTCACGCCTATGATTGAGAATTGTTTGATTCATTGATGGAGGACGAATGGTCTCCAACTCTACACAAAGAGCTCTAAATTTACCAAAGTGTTTCTTGAAAGATTTTTCCTCTTGCTAGAGAGCATTCAGCAAAATTTTAACTTCAAGTATGTGACTGATATTTGACAAAAATTCATTACTTTTAAGGGTATCCCATAGATTCTTTGCTGTTTCAGAATATGAGTAAGCAGGAAGAATCGAATTCTCCAAGAGTTTCAGGAATAGAAAGCACCATTTGATCTTCCTGAAACAATTTTGACTCTTCAAGGCATGCAATTTTTGTGATTACAGAACTTGACTCTTTATTTTCTACCATGTTTTGTGATTGTCTTTGTTACCATGTAAAAAATCATGTGGAAGTGTTTAAGAGAGGAGATAGAACTTAGAGAATAAATAGAAATTGTATATTATTTCTCTTAATTTGTTTTGTACAAGGAGATAAAAATATAAAAAGAATAAACAAATTGTTACATAATAAATGAGAAAAGGTGCATGTAAGAGACAGAGGAGCGTTTAAGCTCGCACGAAGATGAAATAATAGGAGGATGAATGAGGAGAGTAAGTTTGTCTCATTAAAAAATTTACAAAGGAATGCATCTTTATGTTTATGAGTTCAAAGTTGAAATTACATTTGAATTACTCTAAATCAAGTTGATAAGAGAACTGTATTATGATCTGAATCTTGTCTTGTGCAAAACCATAACTCGTTCCTCCATCGTAAATTCATTCATGGTTCGATCTAGTTGTCAACAACATGTTTCAAACATTCTTATTAATTCTCCTTTCCATCTGTGTATTGAATCAGGATTTCCCCATGAAGCCGACCTCCCTCCAAATACGATATTTGTTGATTGCGAACAATAGCAAAAGAGGAGTTTGAGACGGGGTACTCTGCCAAACATCTTCTATATTTCTGATGTGTACTCACAAGTGAAGAATAAATGGTTGTGAGTTTCCTCCATGTTAGAACAGAAAATATTGTTCACTTGCTGACCTCCCTCCCCCCAGCTATGTATTTTGTCACCAATGGCCAAAATATTTAGAAAAGATAACCAAACGACAATCGAATATTTTAGGGTTGAGTATGAGAACCATAACTCTCGAGACCATCCCACTTTTTCCTGCGGGCTTCGAACTTGTATCCAGGTGTTCTTGGTGATGAATTTTTTCTTACACTTTCCTCCCAGACCTCTTCATATATGTGTATCAGGTTATGTTGCTCCAATGTTTAGTCATGCATTCATTAGCTCATCTTCGATCGACTGCAACATCTGAGACCTGTGAGTTCTTATTATAACTGTAAATTTTGACGCTACTGCCGCTGTAGGTGGCAGACCCAAGTCAATGAAACTGTGAGCACCAATAAGGTCATACACTCTTCCCAACTTATACCACTGATCAAACAAAAATGAGGTGGATTCCTGATTTTAACTTCTTTCATGTGAAAATCCTTCGCTATCTCCCTGCATTTAAGAATTTTTCTCCACATCCGATAACCTCGACTTGTTGTGATTTTAATGGTCCAGAAGTTATCTTGACAAATATGAGTACACTGAATCCATCAAACCCATACTATGATCCGAGACACTAGATGCCAAATGAGCTTTAAGCATCACACAAGGTTAACCTCTTTCAGTTGTTTAATGCCCAGCCCGCCCTCCTGATATGGTTTACATATTTCTATCCAAGTAATCTTTGCTTTCCTCGTGCTCAATTCAGGCCCCAACCATAAAAAAGCAAAACACACTTTGTCGATTTCTCTTAAACACCCACTTGGAAAACGAAAACCAGCCATCCAGAAATTGGTCACACTTGTTTTGCCAAATTTTATCAATTATAATCTCCCAGCATATGATAAGCAATTGCCTTTCCAAGAGGTAATCGTCTCTCTAATTATCTATAGCAAAGGAGAGTAATTTGTTAATATATATTTTCTTCGTAAGCCGAGGTAATCCCAAGTATTTAACTGGTAATTTTCCTGCTTCAAACGGTAATGACGAAATTATCTCATCTCTTTTGTGCTCGGGAACTCCTGAGAGATATATATATCTGATTTCTCGATTTTAATCCCGATATACATTCAAATTACTCAAATATCTTTAGTGTACCCTCGATTGAGCTTCTTTTCCCATCGATAAACACCATGAGATCATCAGCAAAACATAGATGTATAAGTTGGATTTGCTTAAAATTTGGGTGGTGTCTAATCCGTCGGTCCTTTGCGGCCTTGTCCAGAATATTTAGAGGGCATTCATCCATATTACAAACAGATACAAAAATAAAGGACATCCATGTCTCATACCTCTTTACCCCGTGACTCGCCATTCACTTGGACAGAAAAGGATATCGTTGAAATAGATAAGTGAATCCAATGAACAAATTGTTGAGGAAAATTTAGTGTTTGCAAATTATTCACCAAAAATGACCATTAGACTGAATCAAATGATGTTCTTTCACCAACTTAGTCGCATGTATAACATTCTTTATTAGTAACTTCTCTTTCATAAAAGGAGACTGATTATGGGCTATAAACTTAGGGAGTATTGATTTCAATCTATTTGTCAGTATTTTTTAGATTACTTTGTATAAAACATTGCAACAAGATATATGGTCATAGTCTCTCGTTTTCACAGTTGCATCTTTTTGGGGATGAGAGCTAGAATAGAATTGTCAAATGAAAACCCTTTTGCAAGAATCCCTTAATGAAAAAAGATTTAATAGCCACAACTACATCAGTACCCACAATACTCCAAGATACTTTCAAAAAAGATAATTATTAGAAAAATAAGAAACTAAACATGTCCAAATTATATTTTTTTTGTTCACAACACCCACAATTCTTCTTCCGTAAGTTTGGTGTTTACCCAAATTGAGTCAGATATTAGACGACACTTCGATGAATTTATTGATTTAGTAAGCAGTAGGTAGATGGTCAATCAAGCAAGCAGCAACACAAATTTGGATAAAGAACTGTAAAGAAAATCTCAGATCAATTAGATTTTGCATCCATTGGAAACAGTGTTGCAAGATCTTCACTGTAATAACTAAGCTTTAACTCTCTTGGCACAATAAAAATACAAACCGGTAATACCAAGATGCAAGCCATGAGTCCATGATCATGAGATTCTGGCTACGTTCCATGAAAGAAATCAAGCTGGATTTAATATACAATATTAATCATTGAAATAAGCTACTACAACCTTGGATTCTATTTGCCAAAAAAGGTAGCCATGACCATCAGATACAGACAAAGCAAATTAGATTTTACTAAGAGGCTTCGGCTTTCTAAACTACTAATCGGCTCGCAGTCTCAGTATCTCCTTTGCCGTTCTTAACCTGAAGTATGGCATGTCCGTCTGAAAAAGATAGGAATAAGACAAAAGAACAAAATATGTTTTATATCAACCTTCGCACATGTTTTCACCCAGTTCTCATCTAAATGCAAATCTTGATGATATATTTTTATTACCTGGCTAAACTGTAGCCCCAGTCCTCTACTGTAAAAATCAATGTACTTAAGCATAAACATCCCACAGTCGTACCTGGAAGATTTGCAAAAGAGGAGTATCATTCAATTCTAACAAAAACTGCTATAACAGAGCGGTTGCATTTAGTTGCAGCTAATCATAAGTTACAATGAACAAAACATCTGAAGAAGAGAAGAAACCTAGGTAGCAAACTATGAGAAACCTCGGTTTGGATTGTTCCATAAGATAAGTTTCCTTTCACTACAATGACGTACCCGTTCTGTTGCAGAGGAAGGTCTTTAACATATTCCATGTCCCATGAACTAACGTCAATATTTTTCCCATTCTTGTCCTTCACTTCATCGACCAAGTACTTAGCCTGACCAATTCAGGTTCCAGCATTATCAAAGCATTGCATCTCAAAAACATATGGGTAAAGTTTATGATCATGAAACTATACAAGGGCATTCAGAATTGTAGGATCAGATCCATTTAGTGAATCAAGATACAGGAACTTGCATTCCCTTTTGTTAATCACTGCAAGGGTCCAATGTACACCTCCGTGGATTGGAACAAATACCTGTGTAGGTTCGTCATCAATTATATTTGTAAAACTTACAAAAAAGAAACCAAAAACTTTAGTTTCTGTGGAAAGCTCACTATGTCACGGTCAATAAGATTATATCCGAGCCTTTTATGTCTGGTCCATCTCCTCACAGCTTCGTAATTGTAACCGGGTCTTGTTAGCTAAAACAAATGTAATTAGATAGAAATATACATAAGCCTGTGAACATACATGACCTACTATTGGGAAAAAACAAAAATACATTGAAATCGAATAAAATTTTAACAAGTCATGGCCAAATGAACAATCTGACACAAAGAAACATAGAGCTGTAAGTATGAGGACTAAAACAGAACCTTGATGTAAAAAAACGTATTGAAGTAATGACACTTGAAGTACTTTTGAGGATCTCTAGTTTCTCTCTCTTTAAGCAATTCGAGATAGAGATTGATGACCTATAAAAACACCATATATCAATGAAAAACTGGAAGGAGTTTGAACAAAATAGATGTAAGATCAGATACGGAAGAACCACATCGTCGTTAAGGCAAGCACAGGGTCTGAGGCATTGCAAAGTCTCTCCACGAATTTCAATGCCGGAGTTTTTATGCAAAACCAAGACCTTCGTTCTGAGATAGCAATACCATTGGTTAAATTCCTAAAAAAGTCAATCACATGACATGCTGGAAGCTTCTAGAATACCTATTTCTCACAGAGAAGGCACTTTTGACTTCAGCTTCTTCCTCCTCCTTGAGCGGTAGAAAAAGCTCATGAGATACCTTCAACAAATCCATAAACCAACTTTCAGTAACAAAACCCAAAGTGCTTAATAGAAAAATAAAAACTTTTCACTATGTAGAACTCTCTAGTTACAAGTTGAATCTCTGGAATATACAAGCCATATACTATTAAACAGCTTAGGTATCACTCCAAATTCTCAAACAGTTTGCATCAACTATAATCAAACCAACCATAAACAATAAAATTGCAAGAAGTCCATTATTCATGGAGTATAAATCACCTCAAGACGCTTTTTCTTCAAACGGGGAGATCTGCGGGGCAATAGTATTCTCAAATAGTTACCAACTTTATCATTTCCAACACAGCAATGTTCCTCAACCGAAATTTCTTTATCATCTTCATCAATCACTTCCTTGTCCTTTTCATGGAACTTCAATGTGGGTTCGTCCTTGTGACCAAACAAATTGCTTCTAATATCTACACTTAGACAGCAATCTCTAGGTTTCAAGACTGGAACACGACGAACCAATGATCTGAATCTAAGAAATCCTCTGCGACGGGCGTGAAATTCTCGGACTTTCGTGGCTGGGTATCTTAGTATTGTAGGATCGGAAGAGGAAACTGGCTTGTCCGAGAATCTGCCTTGTCTTAAGGTGAAGCACTCGACGCCGCGCTTTCGTTTGGCCGCTACATTAGCCATGAGATATCGAATTCGGCGAGCAGAGAAGAGTAGCCCTCTCAAAACCCGTTCGTTTTCTTCGCAGAGCGACTAGGGTTTATGAACCGCCAGCGTCACGGGACACGAGCAGCCATTTTCAAATTTCGAGGGAGTTCCAAGTCGTTTGACGAATTGTACAAAGCTACTTTCATTTCACCCACTCGCCGAATGTCTTTTAATTAAGCCCACATTTACTCGTCTCCATAACTCATTTATTATGACTAGTATTACACAAAATTTGCTAATATTGTTTTTTAGGAATTTTTTTATGTAATTGCTATGAATTTTGAAGAAAAAAAATCAAATATAAATTAAAGAAAATCTGGATATATTGATTTTGTAGATGATTATTTTTTCTAAACATTGACGGTATATATTGATTATGTTAATTAATTGATACATATCCTAAAACCTAACTTTTTAATTAAAATTTCAGAAATAAATCTTAAAAGTTGCCGAGAAAAAAAAATATTCAAGTTTGCTCGGTTTTTTACTATGTTCTAAGTTGATCTCCAATAATTCTTCTTTTGTGTGCATACATGTAGCGAAAGACTAATCATCATTCAGTTGTTAAATAAAACTCAATAGAGATAAAGAATACCAAATGCTATTTGACACATAAAACATCGTACAATCTAACACAAAACAAAAGAAAGTTATAAATAGAAATAAAACAAATAGGTCAAAGAATTTTATTTTATTTTTTGTAAAAAAAGTAAGAAGACATTTGTGTCAAAAGAAAAGAGATAAGAATCAACTTATAATTTCTCTTGCCTTTTCCTTTTTTTGATATTTTAAAAGTAAAAAAAATGATAGTCCATAAGAATTATTCCACCTTACAGTTTAATTAAACGTTAAGATTATTGTATCTAGCTGAATGTACATTTGCTTTTTCTAGAGTTATAAATATATGGTTCAACTATATATAGTGTTGAGAGTGGGTTTAGCACCTCCTCTTTATCCCAGCCCAACAGCTAAATGGTCCATCAAAGATCAAGCTTATTAGAGAAGAATTCGGCCCAACTTGGTGTAGTCTGACAAATTCTTCGGCCGGCCTGCATCAGGAAAAATAAATATGATTAATGATAAATTAACATATTTTCAAAATGGAAAAAAAATAAAGACAAATCTCTGATAAGAAAAGAAAATATATGACTGTTTAGATTTTACATTATCATATCAAAGAGAATCTAGAAAAATAAACTATAATTCTCCCGATATAAATATCATTCCCATGCGGGAAAAGACTAAGCTGAAATATTGTACTAAAACCCTAATTTCCAGAGTAGAAAGATCAATTCGATTTCAGTCATTTTGTTATTGCATTTAATTCCTTTATCTGAATTATTCAAGTCCCATAAAGAGATCAATTTATTGAATTGATCATTGTGAATCATGGATTCAACAATTGGCATTGTCTGTGGGGACTTTGAATACATTCGTACGATCAAAGAAAAAAGACCGGCAATGACGGAAACACCACTCTCGTCTCAAGAGACAGGATGAGCAAGCAACGTTGGCGACATCACCAACACCAGCAAAACAGGAGGAGGAGAACGGAACCAATCCAACTCGTCCACGCAAAGTGATGGAATATGCGACAGTTCGGCAAAATCAGGATCACGAGCCGATGATACACATGCAGGCAGCCCGAACGCTCCAGCCATAGCCACAAGCGGAAAATAATCAACGACGCCCACAAAGGTGCAATCGGCGGATCAACCGCCGAGTTACGAAACAGAATCAACTATGGTACAGAAGAAGGAACCGCCCCCCCGAGAGAATTTGACCGAGATAACCCTTGGTTGGAGTTGATCGAACATGTTAAAATCGACGAACGTCACCTCGAACGAAGCGTGGGAATCGGAGCTGACCTCGATTCCGCCATCAGAGCCGAACTCATAGACTTCCTCAGACAAAATGTGTCGACATTCGTATGGCCGGTTAAGTACATGATTGAAATCGACATGAACATTACATGTCACGAACTCAATGTTGACGGGATATTCAAGCCTATCACACAAAAGAGAAGAAAGTTGGGGACAAAGAGAGCGAAAGCGGTAAATGATGAAGTGGAGGACCTACTAGGAGTTGGGTCCATTACGGAAGTAAAGTAATCGGAATTGCTCGCAAATCCGGTAGGGGTCAAAAAGAAGAACGAAAAGTGGAGTCTGTATGGACTTTGTAGATCTGAACAAAGCGTGTCCTAAAAACTGTTTCCCACTACCTCACATTGACCGGCTAGTCGAAGCAACTGCATGCAATAAACTCTTATCTTTCATGGACGCCTTCTCCGAGTACAATGAGATCTTGATACATCCAGATGATAGGGAGAAGACGTCATTCATAACAGATCGAGGAATATTCTGCTACAAGGTGATCCCATTCGGATTGAAGAATGCATGAGCATTGTATCTGCGCTTCGTCAACAAGATGTTTGTCAAACACCTCGGCCGTACCATGTAAGTCTATATCGACGACATGCTCATAAAATTACTAATTGCAGTGGATCATGTCAGGCATTTAAAAACATGCTTTGACATCCTGAGTGATTACATCATGAAGCTAAACCTAGCGAAGTGTACCTTTGGCGTCACCTCGGGAGAATTCCTAGGATACATTGTGACCAAACATGGAATCGAGGCTAGCCCAAACCATATCACGATGATAATGAACATGCCTTCTCCAACAAAAACTGGAAAAGTACAAATGTTTGTCATTCTATCAACTTCTGAGTGGAAACAAGAAGTTCAAATGGAATGAAGAGTGCGATGAAGCCATCCAACAGCCGAAAGAATATCCCACGACTCCGCCGATACTTGCAAAACCAGAAGAAGGGGAGATGTTTTACCTTTACATAGTAATGTCAAGACCGGCTGTGAGCGGGATCTTAGTTAAAGAAGACAATGATGATCAAAGGCCGATTTTTTACATCGGTAAAACCTTGGACGGAGCAGAGACTCGATACCCAACTGTTGAAAATTTTGTCTTTAGCAGTCGTGACATCGGCAAGAAAGCTTAGACCTTACTTCCAGTCACACTCGACCACCGTCCTAACAACCCTGCCCTTACAATCAATCTTAAACAGCCCAACACGTCCGGCATATTAGCCAAATTAGCAGTCGATCTAAGTGAATATGAAATCGAATTCAAGGGCCGAACCATTGTAAAAGCCCAAGTTTTGGCAGACTTCATCGTCGAACTCCCACCCGAGTTAACGCAAGACGACCCACCATAGGCAAAGAGTTGGGTCTACATATATATGGATCGTCATCGAAGGCTGGCTCGGGGATCAGAATTCGGTTCGAATAACAACATGTGAAGTACTCGAGAAATCGTTCAGGTTAGGCTTTCAGGCCTCAAACAACGAATCCGAATACGAAGCTCCGATCGCCGGATTACGATTGGCCAAAGCTATTGGTGCCAAAGTATCCAGGCATATTGTGACTCACAATTAGTTGCAAATCAATTCAACATAGAGTATGAAGCTAAAAATGAGAGAATAGATGCTTACTTCAGTATAGCCAAGCAGTTGACGAACGACCTCAATTTGTATAACCTGACAAGGATTGCAAGAAAAGAGAATACCTAGGCAAACGTTCTCGCCGAATAAGCTACGAGTTCGGACAAAAATTTGAAACTCACAATTCCAATGGAATTCATCAAAAATCCAAGCATAAGTCTTCCACAAATCTGCAACCTTATAGATGGGGAATTAACGCCCCCTGCCCTTTTATTTTCTGACCGACAACCTGACCGGCTAACAATCAAACAAGAAAATGACCGATCGAACTTGCGTAGGCCATACGAGAAGGATTCGCTACATACCAAAGCCAAAGACGATCCGGTTTGAGTCAATGGCTCAAACCAAACCATCTTTGACTCCGCTTACTCGTTTCCACGATACAAGGCTTTTCAACCCGTATTGTTTCCACGAGTTGTGTTCAGTTCGGTCTAAACCGTATATCAGGGAATGATTCCATATCATAGTATTTTAAATTATTTAAATCCTTTAAACCTATTTTTATCTAGTTTCAAAGGGTTTTCTAAAATTCTTTAAGGCGTCCATAAAATCCGAAACAGAAATATCAAAAACGATTCGACTTGAACCTACTCTGAGTGTACTACGGGTCCGTCGAGCTATACCAAATATAAAAACAAAGAAGAGTTTAATGAGTAATATAAGATTACCCAGTGAATTGGCTCCCAACTAAAGGCTAATAATTCTCACCCAAACCCAAAATAACAATCAACAAATATAAAATAGCCGATCATGTGCTACCAAGACGTAATGAGCTCTAAAATACACAAGCATTATTTATTAATAAAATAGAAACTATGGAAATCGAGCACATGCCCTCGAGTATACTCGATCTAACTAATGTGGATCTAATGCAATCTCCATTCTATAGGTCCCAATCGCGAAGTCGGTAACTTCCACAGAAACACTTAGTTATACCATGATAACTAAAACCTCCCTCGACTCCTATATGTAAACATGTAGTCCTACGACTAGAATACCGTTCCCTGTCCATCGATACGCGGTGACTCGGACTATCCCTAGATAGCCTAAGTTTCCATGCAACAAGGCCCTAGGACGACCCCATTTCTCCGGACTACATACCTACCGCTGTCACTCCGTAGGTTAACGCCTAGTCAGAACCACTACACGAAGGTAAGTGAACTGACCAGGATCTCTTGATGATCCAATTGAGAAGGAAGTACAGAAACACCAACTCTAAATTTTTGAGATCTAACACACCCTACAAACCTAATAATAATAATGTTAAACAATCAGACTCGTTGGGACTCTACGACTCCATACAAGACCAATAAGGTCAAATAGTAATACTAACCCATACCAGTTCCCAGTCTAGCCCGCAAGTCCTATCACTATTCACCAACTCATCCCAACCTACCCGGTTCCGTACCGGGATAGGTATCCACAATCCAGACTTACCTTGTCCCGTACCAGAGTAAGTATCCAACAATAAGCCTACCCATCCCAACACCAGAGAAGGTAAAACATAACAATAATTACTATAACAACACATTAACAATCATATAGATATTCAGTATTATTTCTTATTATTGATTATCTCTTTAATTTTGTATTTCGGTTTAACCTGCTACCTTGGAATTAGTAAACTTACTAACCTCGTAGCCCGTCTATTTATAATTTCATTTAAATTAACCCTTAGATTCATTTTAGTTCCTTGATTTTAATTATTTATTCAATCCTTATTTTACCGCTAGATTGGAGTTAGTAAAATTACTAACTCCCTAGATGGCTTATCCCTAATTATTTAAGTCTTTTAACTCCAATTCTTAACTTCTATCTTTTATTTATTTAATCTGTCATATTGAGATTAGTAAAATTACTAATCTCATGACTTTTAATCACTTCTATTTATTAATATTTTAACATGTTTAACATCATCTAACCAATCTCAGTCACTGTTATAATATTCTAGGTTTGTTATATACTTTATCCGTATTTTCATTGTCTCATAATTTCTGTATTTAGTTTCATTTACTTTAGTTCATATAATATTAATATATATGCATATATTCCTAAGCATGTCATTATATATGTATGCAACAATCATCAAGAAACGAATATTTACGATCAATTATAATATTTAGACGTATGCATATATATCTTATCCGTTTAATTTAATTTCTCAAATTATTTAATTATCATAAATTGTGTTCTATCATAATTAAGTGATGGGTACGAAATCCTACGACTATGGTTTATCAGTTTTGGGTTCTATATGTTGACTCGATCTACCATATATGCAACACGCAACAGACATAGCCAACTCACAGTGTACTAGTGACAAAAGAATAGATGACGGAACCCCGAGACCAAACACGAACCTGTAGCTTTCCAGAACTATTGACTCCTTTGACCCAAGCTTGACCTAAGGGTTGACCGTGGCCGTTGATAGACAAGAAGGAGGGGGCTGGCCGACAGAGTAGTTCCAGCATTGACCAGCGATGGTTGACCGGCGTTGGCCGATTTGACCAAGAGTTTACCGGTCTGAACGGGTTAAAGTGTGGTCGGCAGTGAGAGATCTAGCGGTTCAGAGCTACCGCCGAGGGGAATTCCGATGAGCTTCAGTGTTGACCGGCGAGAGGAGAAGCTTGACTAGTGTGGACTTTTCGGGTTAACTACGCCGGCGATTATTCCGGCGTGAGAGAGGAGGGACGACGAGTGTGGAGAGAAAGCGGTGTGAGCAGGCGGAGGAGAACGATTGTGATCGGTGGAGCTCCGGTGATTCATCAGCGATAGTTTCAGCGATCCTGACGACGGCTCTGACGTGATTAGATGAATGCTTAAGGGCTAATGAGGTTGATTATGAGTTAATGATGAGATAAGAGGTTCTTTAGGCTCAGATAAATAAGGTTTGGGCTTAATGGAATGGTTACTTGGGTTACAAGCAACACAACAAGGAGGAGGAGGAGGAGGTGGTGGTGGTTCACCGACATGGATCAGGAGAGGGGATAGGGAGCTTTTGTGGTTTCTTGGTGAGTGTTGGATGAGTGAAGAAGGGATGTATGAGACAAGGCTTAAATAGCCAATAAGGCATGTAAGTGCATGGACAAAGTGGCACCAAAACAACTCATTCAATGGCACATACTTATATAGGTGTCACCTCCATGTCTTCCATGCAAGTTGAAGTGAACTTTGACCAAAGAAGATTCATGCATCCAAGATAGCCAATCGACGATCACCACGTGGCATGTGGTGATCTCAAGCTGTTTCTCTGATACTTCTCAAAATTTCCGAAACATCTTCAATTTAATTTTTATTTTCCTGGATTTTTTAAAAAAGCTCCTTGGTTTATTTGGTCTTTTTGGCCTTCTGTAGCTCTCAAAACATCAAAAAGATGTTTTCATGTTTTTCTCGATTTTGCCGGTTTTCATTTCCTACATCCCGTAAAACATTTTTAAAATCCGATTTCAGCATTTTCCGTCTTCTAAGTAATCTTTTTTTTAAATAATATTATTTAGCCCGTCATAGCTTCCCGTCTTCATTTTTATTTAAATTACCAAAATACCCTTATATTTAGAAAACTGCATAAATGCCTTCTGGTGAGTTTCTTTTGACTTTTAAGCTGTCCGTTGACGTTATCGTGAGACAGGGTAATACATGGGACATAAACGATGAAGATATTATGGAGGAACAAGTTCATGCCGACGAAGTACAAAGGGACGATTGGACAATGGAGCTAAAGGCATATATATCAGACGGAGAAGTACCCGCCGACAGATGGGCAGCTCGCAAACTTAAGGCTAAAGCAGCCCATTTATCCTTATGGATGACAGACTCTTCCGTTACAACGCTGCCGGCGCACTGCTACTATGTGTATAACAAAAAGAAATCAACGAAGTGATTAAGAAAACCCACGAAGGAGAGTGAGGAAATCATGTCTGAGGACGAACACTAGCTCTGAAGATCAAGAAACTAGGATTCTTTTGGCCAACGATGATAAAAGATTGTGAAAAGTACGCCATGAAGTTTGAACCATGCCAGAAACACGCCCAACCCATATGTGCGCCTACGGAGCAATTGCAGTCCGCAACAGCACTGTACCCGTTCAAGAGGTGGTCCATGGACATAGTCGGACCAATTCACAAGTCTTGGCAAAACAAACACATTATGATCTTAACAGACAATTTCACAAAATGGGTCGAGGCCAAGGCCTATCCAAAAGTAACAGCTCGGCACGTCACCGACTATCTGTGGAAATACATCATATGCAGACACAGGCTATCAAATGAGATCATAACCGACAATGGAAAACAATTTACATCGATCATATTAAGCTTGTTCTGTTAAAAATGCAATATCATATTGAGAAAGTCGACGACGTACTATCCACAAGGAAATGGTCAGGCAGAAGTAACAAACAAAAAAAAAAAATCATTTCCGTACTCAAAAAAGGCCAATACGCACAAAGAAAGTTGGGCCGATGAGTCGGATGGAGTCTTGTGGTCACATCGAAACACCCTGAGACGTCCTTCGAATCAGACCCCATTCGCCCGAGCTCAATGAGTAGAAGCAATGTCACTAGCTGAAGCAGGTTTACCAACCATTCGGCGATCCATGCTCATCCAGAATCCCGAGCTCAATCACAAAATGATTTTGGATAGACTTGCTCACTCGAAGATCAAAGGGACGAAGCTCTCCTAAGAATTCAAAACTATCAGATCCTCACAGCTTTATACTATAACCAAAATACTAAAGGTCACCACCTAACGAAGGGAGATCTTGTCCTACGCCAGGTTCACCAAGGAACAAAAGAAAAGAACGCCGGCAAACTCGGCGTACATTGGTAAGGACCCTATTAAATCTCAAAGGTCATCAAGCCTGGGGTCTATGAGGTCTCCGAGTTGAATGTAAAACCCGTCAACTTCTCATGGAACTCGATGCACCTCAAACGCTTCATCTATAGATTCTCGGATCTTAAAAAAAAATAGAGTACGCTCCCCGAGCTACCACTTATGTAAAACGAACTACGAATGGCTTGATCACCACTTACAAGGTACGTAGGCAGTCCTTGTGGATTCAGATTTCCCTTTAATAAAATCACATCTTTTCAAAGATGCGCTTTTTACATTATCATCATGGCAATATGACCGATTTAAATACGCTCCCCGAGTGCAGTTGTGAAATAAGCCACACCTTCATCATGTGTGCGAAAAGTGTTAACTCTAGCTGCATTGATGAAAGGTTAAGTCGGGATCGCCCCCGCTCGCTTAAGTCTAGTCGAGATAAATAAGTCGACCCGCCTCGCACATCCGATCTCAGACTAAGTGATAAACGTATTACGAAGTCGGCATTTCTTTCCACTCGTATCACAAAACGATAACTGAGGCATACCTAGGAATCCCCCACTTTTACAACAAAACAAAATCAACTCTGCAAGCGTTGTCTCTAAGAGATTTACGATCACAGCCAAAACAAATCGAGAAAAAACAATGAAGGAAACAATGAAACCTTCAACTGCTTTCCAAAAATTGCTTCTTGTCAAACAAACGTCGACAAGATCAATTACGTCGGCACAAACTAGTCAATATGGAAATAAGCCGGGTCGGCATATAAACTAACTTTGCAAGACATTTATATCGAGAGTGTATTTATAGATCAGAACGCCCTAAAAGGATTCATTATATCGACATAATCTATGTCAAAGGAGGTGAGGTCATCAACAGTCTAAAAAATAATGTGAAAGAATAATTTCTTTGTTTTATTTATCTCAAAAGACAAAGATGCATGCCAAGGTACAACAACAAAGAAAAGAATAATGCGAAAAGAAAATTTCTTCATTTTGTTTATCCTCAAAAGTTAGTGTTACAATTCGAGCTACAAAAAAACTAAATTAATTTCTTGAAAGACGAGTTCGTCAAAGTTCCGAGCTATGAGCATCCGAAATAATGATAAAAGGAAACTTACGCTGAAAGCAACTGATCCCAAAAGGAGCGTACCAGAGCACGTTACTGAAATTAACGACGCATCAGATCGATCCAAATGAAGGATCTGATCGCCGCCCTTAAGTTGGGAAGGGCGACAAACAAAAGCAACCATCGGCATAAATTCATGTACCGACGAGCAGCCCCTTAGCAAAAAGTGCATAAGCTCATCGATGAGTTCGATCAGGCATAACTGCGGAGGTCGGCACCAATCCAAACATGATAAAAATGAAGAACATATCGGCATTTCTAAGAAAGGAAGAAAGGTTATTTGAATTACTCCGGGAAACCTGCAGACTTTTCGGTTAAATAGATTAATAAGGATTAACTAACGAGGTAGAAGATATGCCGATCTAGCCATTGTGTCGAACAACAATTTATCGCCGACTTATGCTTCACTCAGTGCGCCAAACTAGGGGGTGGCTTACTCTTGGAGGTGGGTTTAACACCCCTCTTTAGCTTGGCCCAACATCTAAACAGCCCATCAAAGATCAAGCCCAATATAAAAGAAGTTGGCCCAACTCGGCGTAGCCCTTTGTTTTCCTCGGCCGACCTGCATCAGGAAAAGAAAAAATGTTTAATGAAAAATTAACATATTTACAAAATTAAAAAGATAAAGACAAACCTCCGATAAGGAAAGAAAATCTATGACTTTTCAGATTTTACATTATCATATCAGAGAGAATCTAGGAAATAAACCATAATTCTCCTAATATTAATATCCTTACTCTACGCAGGAAAAGACTAAGCTGGAATATTGTACTCAAACCTTAATTTCTAGAGCATAAAGATCAATTCGATTTCGAACTCTGAGATCAATAAAACGACTACGTTTTTTTGGTCATTCTGTTAATGCATTTAAATCTTTCAACAAAATAATATAACTTTTCACTTGAAATTCTAAACCATAACTTTTCTAAAACTAAATTTCTATGGTGCAAAAGCTTAAGTAAACCATGAAAGAAAAGTGATATATCTTTCTCTGTTTTTGTTTAATTATGCAAGCTTAACCCCACTACTCTAACTATTCCTGCAACATATCTAAACTCGACTTTTTAGTGAAGTGATCTTCAAGTTATTTTCAAAAGCTGATTCATAACCCAAAATCTATGTGTTAATGTTAGGTCATCAATTGACAATTTTTGAATCTGAATATATGTTATGTTATTCAAGGCTCAAGGCAAATGTTGGTTTATATAGACCCTTACAACCAATTTATATAGACTACAATATATATAGCTAGAGATATACTAGCTAGATTCGATCATATCGATACGATGATGTTTATCTTTATCTACTTATTCAATTACCCCCCCCCCCCCCCTTCAAGTTGGAGCATACATATTTTGAATGCTTAACTTGCGAAGAAAAAAATCAAATTCTTTTCGTCGTAAAGTCTTTGTAAGAATGTCTGCAAGTTGATCCTTTGTAGACACATGAACCGGTTTGATTAATCCACGCAAAATGTCGTCCCGTATAAAATGACAGTCCACTTCGACATGCTTCGTTTTTTCATGGAAAACAGGATTGACACTATGTCTATAGCCGGTTAGCTATCACTCATAACTGTCATAGGTTCTTTGTGATCAATGCCGAATTCCAAGAGTAATCCCTTAAGCCAACGAAGTTCAGATATTACCTCAGTCATTGCTGGAATTCAGCTTCAACGGAAGACATGGAAACCGTATCTTGTTTCATGGTTTTCCACAAGATAGGCGAGTCTCCCAATTGCACAATCCATCCAGTTAGTAATCGCCGAGTTAGTGGGCATGCTGCCGAGTTAGAGTCACACCACCCTTTGAGATGAAATGAAGAATCTAATTGGAGTAATATGCCATGTCCGAGTGTACCTTTTAATTAGCGTACTACTTTCATGACTGCTAACCAATGCTCTGCTCTTGGATTATGCATAAATTATGATAGCACATGTATTGCACATGTGACATCAGGTCGGGTTGCTGCCAAGTATATAAACAGTCCGACAAGCCTTATGTACTTATCCGGATCAACTAGAAAGGGACTGTCCGCCAATGATAACTTATGATTTTTATAAATCAGTGATCCAGCTGGTTTGCAATTGCTTAAGCCGACTTCTTCAATGATGTCAGACGCATACTTCCTTTAGCAAATATAGATTCCAGCTGAGCTTCGTGCCACTTCAAGAGCTAGAAAGTATTTCACTAATCCGAGGTCTTTCATATGAAAACAAGTAGCCAAGTACTTCTTGAAAACCTGAATAGCATCCGATGAGTTTCCTGAAATTATCAAATCATCCACATATACCAAGATACATAGAGAGACGTCTTCTTTGTTGTAAACAAACAAGGAATAATTCGATCTTTTTTGAATGAATCCATATGTTTTGAATCAGCCAACTTAGCAAACCAACACCATGGGGATTGTTTCAAATCATACATAGATTTCTAAAGTCGACATACCTGAATTTCTCCAAGTTTTTAAAATTCTTGTGGAAGTTTCATGTATAATTCTTCGTGCAAATCTCCATGAAGAAATGCATTGTGAACATCCATCTGATGAACCTCATGATTCTTTTTAGCTGCAAATCCGGAAACAAACGCACAGTGGTCATCTTGGCAACTGGTGCGAAAGTTTCATCATAGTCAACTCCCTACTTTTGGTGATTTCCAAGTAGAACCAGACGAGCTTTATGTCGTTCAATTTCTTCATTTGATTTGTACTTTATTGTGAAAACTCACTTGCATCCAAGGGTTCTCTTATTCGGCGGAAACTCCTCTAGTCTCCATGTTTTATTTGCCTCCAACGATCCGTATTCTAATTCTACAGCTCGTACCCATTTCTCATGTTTCATTGCCTCTGCGAAGGACTGTGGCTCAATGTTTGCGGATAGAGCCACTAAGAAGCTGCGATGCTGAGGAGAGAATTTGTCAAATGAAACAAAATTGCACATAGGATAGAGCGAACGTGAGGGTGGATGAGGAGTGATTGAAAATGTCGTGACAGAGAGAGGAACTTTAACTAAGATTGTACCCACAAAGTAATCCTTAAGACGAGTCGATTGTTGTTAGTTTCGGAGACCACGACAATCAATGGTTGATTCAGTCGTATCTTCAACTAGTGACATGTTGACTATATCATCCACCGCGATGTGGGGTGGTACAACCGCAACTGTCTGGGCTTATTGCAGGTTCTCTTCCTCTGAAACTGTTTCAGCCTCAGACAATTGATAGCAGGTGGTATTATGACCTGCGTATCCGAGGAGAGTAGAGAGTCAATTGAGGTGAAAGGAAAATCCTCTTCTTGGAATATAACGTCTCCTGATACAAACATCGTCTTATGCTCTAAGTCATATAGTTTCCATCCCTTATTTGTGTATGGGTATCCCAAGATACACATTTAGTACTTCTGGATGCAAACTTATCTCCCTTAGAATCGATATTGTGAGCATACGCCAGACACCCAAACACTCTTAGATGCTTAAATCATGGTGTGTGTCCATAAAGTTTCTCAAACGGAGTCATGTTCTTTAGTAGAATTGAAGGAGTCTGGCTGATTAAGTACCCGGCTGTGCGTACACATTCGCCCAGTACTCGATCAGAAATTTGGCTTGAAATCGTAGGGCCCGAGCAACGTTTAAGATATGACGATGCTTGAGTTCTACTCGTCCATTCAACTGTGGTGTGTAAACACACGATGTTTCATGAATTATTCCTTTCTCCTGAAAGAACCGAGTAAGATATATGAACTCTGTGCCATTGTCACTTCGTACCCTTCTCACTTTCTTCGAAAATTGTCGTTCGATCATTGCCAGGATTTCCCGAATTTGTTTTGAAATTGTCGCCTTATCTGGGAGCAAGTATAACCACACAGCCCGTGAATAGCCATCTACAATGGATAAGAAATACTTTGAACCACAGAAAGATGTAGCCCGGTAAGGATCCCACAAATCACAATGAATTAAATAAAAAACATCTTTTGCTTTATTCAAACTATCCAAAAAAGGTTGGCGAGTTTGTTTAGCTCGCAAGCATACATCACAATTTCTAAGAAAAGATTCACTACGGCTAGAAGTCCTAACACATGGGACCATTCCAGTTACTAGAGAAGACGGATGACCCAAACAGTGATGCCATAAAACTAACTCATCACGAACACTTGTTTGCAGAGATGTGAAAGTCTTTATTCCCCGACACTGGTACAATCCCTCTCCCTCACTTTCACTCGCTCCAATCAACGTCCTCATAGTTCGGTCCTGAAAAATTATCAATTTATCGGTTACTTGTCCAATCAAATGATTATCAGTAACTAGTTGTCCCAACGAAATCAAATTCATGTGAAAACCCTCCACAAGATACATGTTTTTAAGTGATACTTGAGGAGTTATATGTATTGTCCCCTGTTTTGTGGAAACTGCTTTGTTTCGAGTTGGTAAGGAGACTGATACAGAAGCAATGTTTTGTATTTCTTCAAGTACTTCTATGCATCATGTCATATGATGCGTTTCTCCGGTATCAAGTATCCCTAGTAGGTCCTCGATCTTACAGCTTTGCTGAGACGATGATTTTTCAGTATGAATGATTCGTTGAGTTGCTTTCCATTGTTCATCTGTTAGACCACTTAATCCTTGCCGATCATTGTCTGTAAGAACACCATTAGACGCTATTGTTGTTGTTGTAGCAGCGCCTATTTGACCCGCATTAGATCGTGGTGTGGTTCCTCTACCTCGTCCAGCTGAGTGTCCTCGATTATCAGCCTTGTTTTATGGCCTTTCTCCCCACCACTCCGGATAGCCGATAACCTTGAAGCATCCTTTAGCCTCATGACCAATTCGACCACACACAGTGCATTGACGACTATCTTGCTTGGATACGTCTCACGTATAGACTTTAATCGAAGAGTTTGAGTTTGCTTGAGTAGCAAAACTCATAAGAGACGTTTCTTGTCCCACGTTTGAATGCAATGTCTCGTTCTGTAAGAATGCTTGATAAAAACTGTCAAGGTGTGGCAGAAGACTGATCGCGCATGATTGTGAACGAACAATCCCATGAATCAAGTCGTCCATACCTGATAGGAAATCGTGAATCTGTAGGATTTCCTTCTCTTTCCCGTGTGCGGAGTTTAGGTCACAGTCACATTTATCGCATGTACATCGTTTAGTGTTCAAACATTCTGAAATCCCGTCCCATATCTTTGTTAATTGGCCAAAGTAATCGTCGATTGTTGAGCCATTATGTTTGCACGAAGCCAATTGGTTTCGGAGTTGTTGTAGCCAAGATCCACTCTTTTGAGCAAAGCGTTTTCTGATTGTCCTTTAGTTTTTTTTTTGCCGTCTCTCGAGTTTAGATTGAAAAATGTATCTGAGGTTCTATTCTGAGCTTGATCCAGCCAACAATTAGGTGATTGTTGGCAATCCAGTCTTCGAGTTGTGGATCATCGGAGGGCGGTTTTTTTAGCGTCCCGTCCAAGAAACTGAATTTCTTCTTGGAGCTGAGTGCCATTGAAAAATTTATGGCCCATTCATCATGATTTGAGCCGTTGAGGAGAGGCTGCGAGATGACTGCGCCGGGATTATCGCTTGATGAAAGGTCGTACGGAGTGATCGTTTTGTGTTTGGAATCAGATGTTGCCATTGCCATTATGAATGCTCTGTTTCTAGAGTAAAAACAGAGTCACTGGTTTCGTGAGATCAAGAGATTCACGATCAAAAGTATTGATTTCGAGATTTAGGTTTGTTTCGGGCTCTGATACCATGGTAAACTTTGAATCTGAATATATGTTCTGTTATTCAAGGCTCAAGGCCAATGTGGATTTATATATACCCTTACAACCGAATTAGATAGAGTAGAATATATATAGCTAGAGATATACTAGCTAGATTCGATCATATCAATCAGATGATGTTTATCTGTATCTACTTATCCTAATATCTTACAAATTTTATCATTGGTTTTGATCAAAGAAGTTTCACACTAACACACTTATCAGCAAGAAACAAAAAAAGGAAAAAAAACTCATCGCCAAACACAATTCAGAAGAAGAAGCCAGCCAACTTAGCATCAACCTTTGTTATTTAGCTTCTTTTTCGGTTATGCGTTTTTCGAGAAGTCTTCTGGGTATGTAGGGCGGAATATACAAAGCCAAACCCAAATTTACATGCCGACACACTCACGCACCTTTTAGACCACGGAAGCGATAAGCACTATTACTTAATTAGTTTACTTGATTCTTTAATCACCTATATCTGAATATGCTCGACCACTTTTTAAATGAATCTCTCCTCTGCTTCCCTTGCTCTTTGGATCCATGGGTGCCCTGCATAATAAAATAAAATGACAAAAATATTTACTTATAAAACAAATTTGTGTTTACAGCTTTTTCAGGGAAACGTTTTATGGAAAAACACCAAAAGAAAGAAAAAAGAAGTTGGGCTCCGTAAATTCAAGGATTGGAGAAAAAAGAGCGATTAGGGTTTATAGTTTTTTCACGTCATCTCCGGCAGCCGCAATCCATCTTCGATGGAGGATCCGGCCGTCAGAGACTCTCCGGAGGCAGCAATGCTTCCTTCTTCGCCGGTGGCGCAATCTGTCCTACGTAAAACATGGGAAAACGTGGTTAACGAGCAAAAAAGCTTGACAAAATGTGAGATGTAAATCTCTGTGAAAGATGGAATTGGCTCATGTGAAATTACAGATGAGGCTTTTGATGATCCTTTGCCACTTTGGGAAGACTTCTTGATTGGTAAATTCTTGGCTAAAGCTCCCGACATAGCCAAGGTGCATGCGATAATCAACAAAATATGGGCAATGGGAAATAAGGATGAGATGATTGAGTTTTACAAGGTGAATGCTTCAACAATGAAGTTTCGAGTGATTAATGATATCACTCGCAACAGAATACTCCGACGAGGAATGTCGAATATTGTTGGGGTTCCGATCGTTATGACAAAGTGGGCACCTCAGAGGAAGAGAAGCAACCGGAAGTGTGCTTTGTTCCTCTCTGAATTCACATATTTGCCAATCAAAGTTTAAGTTTTGTATCAAGTCCAATTGGAGTGCCAGTTCGACTACATCAGGAAACGGAGCAATATCTGGACTTTAAGGTCGTAAAAATCTTTGTCAAGGCAAACTTGACGAAAGTATTGCCACGTTCACTAAGGTTTAACTGGAAAGGAAAGGAAAAGCTAGTAGAGTACTTGTATCCATGGCTTCCGGCTAAGTGTTCCACATGTGGGAAATGGGGCCACTTAACTCGAGCTTGTAGTAGAAGTAGTGAGGAGGGTAAGGAAGTTACAGAAACAAAGTCTCCGACGACTCAAAATATGGAACCATAGAACATGACACAAGAGGTAGGGACTGCAAGTAATGTTCATGTTACAGCAGCGGAGGTTGTTTTTCAGCAAAATGTTTCTCAAACACAGGATGTTACGCTCCATGATACAATGCTGCAAAAAATTTCTTAGTCACAGGATGTTGCGGATGTAATGCTACAAAATACCGAGATGGAGAAAGATGGAGGATAGTGGTCATCACCAACAAAATCAAGTAAATCTCCAAACACAAATCTCAAGTTTGGACAAGTATCCATATTGTCAAAAACAACTTTTACTATTCTGAGTAACACTAGTGAGGATGGTGAGTTAGCATAAGAGGAGGAGTTCGAGGAAGGAGAGGTAAATGGTAAAGAAGATGAGAAGGATTTACACAAAGAAGAGACTGTCCGACTGGACAATATGCAACATCTTATGAAGAAGTGGTCTCTGAACCTGAAGCAGAGGATCATGAAAATGAAAATTCAGAGGAAGAGATTCTCCTAAGTCAATCACAACACATCTTAAAGGATAAACAAAAGGAGAAAGAAGAAGCAACTGTTGAGAAACCTAAGGGCAACCAAGGGAATCTGAATAAACCGAACAGTGGAAGAAATGCTTAATGTCGGGTTTCTTCAGGAATATACAAGGTATTAACAAAGTAGATAAACATAATGTAGTGAGGAAATGGATGAAAGGTGGAGAAATGTAGTTTGGTTGCTTATTGGAAAGGGTAAAGGAAGCAAAGTCGGCTACCATTGTGTCTTCGGTATTTAAGGATTGGTCTTTCTTGTCTAATTATGAGCACAATAACTTGGGAAGGATATGGATTTTTTGGGGACCTAAGGTGAGGGTCACTCCATGTTTTAAGAGTAATCAACTGATTACTTGTTCTATATTGATGGGGGGAATGGAGGATGAAATCTTATGTTTCTTTGTTTATGCTTTAAACACCATGGAGGAAAGGAAGGCGTTATGGACTGATCTAAAGAATCACCAAGATCTACCAATGTTCAAAGATAAACCATGGCTGGTTTTTGGAGATTTTAATGAGACATTAGAGCTGGATGATCATTCTGCATCAAATGACAGGCTGCTGACAAATGGAATGCGAGATTTCCAAGATGTTGCCCGCCACTGTTCTTTTATGGATATGAATTTTTCATGTCCTAGACTTACTTGGTGTAATAGAAGAGAAGAGGGGGAATATGCAGAAAGCTGGATAAGATGTTGATGAATGAAGCTTGGTTTAGGTGCTTTCCACAATATTTTGAGGCAGGTGGTTGCTCAAATCGCTTAAGATGTAGGATAAGTATTATGAGTGAGTTGCATAAACCAAAAATACCTTTTAAATTTGTAAATGGAGTTTCGGAGATGAAGGATTTCTTACCTCTGATAAAATCTGTATGAGATGAGTCGGAGCCTCTATTCTCATCAACTTCAGCCATGTTTTGCTTCTCAAAGAATCTGAACTCTTAAAACCAAAAATCAGAGAGTTTAGAAAGCAGAAAATATGATACATTACTAAAACGGAGAAGGAAGCTTTTGAGTACTTATGTCATTGTCGAAACCAAATGATGACCTCTCCATCGGATAGCTTAAGAGAGGAAGAGGCAAGAGATTACACTAGATGGAGTCTTCTTTCATCTATTGAGGAGTAAGTACTGTGCTAACAAGAAAATATACATTGGTTTAGGGTGGGAGATGGAAACAATAAACACTTTTACCAAGCAGCTACTGTCCGGAAATCCATAAATATGATCAAAGAAATTCAGAAGAGTGATGGTACAGTAGTGAATTCGAAGGAAGAGATAAAAGCTGAGGCAGTGTCTCATTTTTAGACATTCCTAAATCAGTCTTTAGAAGATGGAGTGGAAATCGATCAAATGGATTTGCAAAACCTTTTGAGTTTTTGGTGTGAGGAGCAAGATCAATTGATGCTGGACGGTATGGTCACAGACGAGGAGATAAAGAAGGTTCTTTTTACTATGGCGGCTAGTAAATCTCCAGGACAAGACGTATACATTGTAGAGTTTTATAA
The DNA here is from genome assembly GCA_030180135.1 of Orychophragmus violaceus. Taxonomy (NCBI): domain Eukaryota; kingdom Viridiplantae; phylum Streptophyta; class Magnoliopsida; order Brassicales; family Brassicaceae; genus Orychophragmus; species Orychophragmus violaceus. Next base: position 12,618,989 of record CM058236.1, read on the forward strand.
AGCTACTTGCCCGGTGATAAGAAATGATTTTGTAGTGGCAGTGAAATCATTCTTCTATACTGGATTCTTACCAACAAGTATAAACTCTACCATTTTGGCTCTAATCCCAAAAAAGGAGAAAGCAATAACAATGAAAGACTATAGACCTATCTCATGTTTCAATGTTACCTATAAGGTAATATCAAAGTTGCTAGCTAACATGCTGAAGAGGATGCTATCTAAGTTCATTGCCCCTAACCAGTCTACCTTTGTGAGATGTCGCTTGTTAATGGAGAATGTATTTCTTGCTTCAGAACTGGTTAAGAACTATCATAAGGACTCAGTGACATCAAGATGCACGGTTAAGATAGATATATAAAAAGCTTTTGACTCTGTTCATTGGCATTTTTATTATCTACTCTCTCAGCTTTAAACTTTTCGGCAAAGTTCATCTCATGGATATAGAAGTGTGTCTCTTTGGCCTCGTTTTCTGTGAAAGTTAATGGAGAGTTAGCAGGGTATTTCAGAATCAAGAGAGATCTAGGACAAGGGTGATCCCTATCTCCATATCTCTTTGTCATATGTATGCAAGTTCTTTCAAAGATGATTGACAAGGCGAATGTGGATAAGAAAATCGGTTATCACCTATTGTAAGGAGTTAACTCTAATTCATCTATGTTTTGTAGACGATTTATTATATTTTGCTGATGGGAAGATGAGTTTAGTTACAGGCATTCTAGAGATTTTTAAGAGCTCCTCCCAAGCGTCTGGTCTCCATATGTCTGGAAAAATCTACTTTATATATGGCTGGGGTGAGAGAGGCTGATCAAAAGGAGATTTTGAATCAATTTCCATTTACTTATGGTTTTCTTCCTGTAAGATACTTAGGATTGCCTCTAATGACGAAAAGAATGAGTTTCAATGCCTACACTCCTTTGATTGAGAAAATCCGGGCAAACATAAGTACGTGGACGGTGAGAAGCTTGTCTTTTGCTGGGAGGCTTCAACTGATAAGCTGTGTTATCCAGTGTCTCACCAACTTCTGTATCAGTGTTCAGACTACCAAAAAAGTGTATTAACGAGATAGATAAGATGTGCTCGGCTTTCCTGTGGTCTGGTCCAGCTCTAAGTACAAAAAAGGCAAAAGTTTCTTGGAAAGACTGTTGCAAACCGAAAGCTGAAGCGGGATTATGCTTAAAATCAGTAGGAGAAGCAAATAATGTTAGTTGTGTGAAGCTCATTTGGTGCATACTGTTGGGAATGTCCTGAAATCATACTTGTAATCACTCTAGAGATAGTTGTGTAGTCGAGATGAGACATTCAAATAATACTAGGTAATCATAATGTTTTGCTAGAAGCCACTTGTGATCTGTGAGTTATGAACTCATTGCTAGTATTATATGATCCTACAGGGTCACACACCTAAGCAAACTGGATATATTTTATGAGATTGATCATTAGTGTAATGATCTGGTGAATGTATATTCGATATACATTCAATGGCGAGTTACTGAGGTAGTGTCGATCGACACAAAGGTGTATCGATCGACACAGATCGCGAACCAAAATACTGATTTTGGTTTATGACTTAATTAACTACGGTTCAAACCTTGGTTAATTAGGTCGTGGTAAAAGTCTATATATATGAGATATATGCACGACTTTTACAGAACTTGAACTCAATTCACAGCCAACTTTGAGAAACTAAGAAATCCCTGAGAGATCCGATCTCTACGGCACTAGCATCCCGTCCGTTCCAGTTTGTGTGCGTGTGGATACCAGTAGAGGCGCAGCACTTGAGGCGCTCGTGAATCTCGAATACCTGTTCATCTTCCGCTGCTAATCTCCAGGTAATTTCGAGATCCTTATGATTCAATAAACCTAAATCCCAGATCTTAGGCTATGGAATTTATACTTAGGGTTGCCTAATGTGATTAGAACCGCTAGAAATTCCTTCAGTGCACTACAAGAAAGAGGGGTATCTATAGCGCGACATTATCCGCTATAATAGAAATAGATAGCGCTTTTTTATCCGCTATGTATACGCCCGTTATAGAAAATATCGCACTTTAGATAGCACTTTTATATTCCACAATTATATCCTCCAGTTATTATAGCGCTTTATTTTTTGTTATAAAATGTTAAATAATAGCGCCTTTTAATTGCTATAAATTAGTGATTATAATAGCGGATTTTGATTGCTATTAATCATTTTTTATAGCATTGTTTTTTCTGGTTTTTGCTATTAATTTTTAATTTTGTAGCATTTGTTTGTGCTATAATTTGATTTCCAGCGGTCCTACTTTTGTATGTTTTCGTATTTCCAGAAATGAAACCAAAATCCAAATAAGATATCGTACAATTTTGAAACCTGATAATATATTACAAAGTAGATCCAACACATAGTGTATCCCAAACAACATAAGCATAATGAAAATCAAGCAGCAAACATTCTCCAGACATAACAAGTTTCAGCAACAAGAGCAAACCTATCACACTAGTTTAAGTTTGTCATTTGGCCAAGCAATGGTCGTACCTATAGCATTAGCAACAAACTGAATTTCATCATCTGAAGCTTGACCATCCAGATCATCCACTTCTTGGACATGGCGCAACACCTAAATCCTCCTCTGTTTCCAACTCATAACCATAAGTATCAACATATTTTGTAACTCCAGAGCTAAATGGGTCAAATTCTGCTACACCAACTTCTCCACTCCCATCTTTTATCCTGTGAATCAAATAGGATCATGAGAATATAAAAGCACTAATTGCATTTCCACAAGACATAGGCAAGCAGAAGTCAATACCTCCAATGCTCAATAATCCTTCGCAAAGAACATTCTTGGGGTCTTGTGTAGACACCCAATATATTTCAATGGGTTTCTCGGGCCTTTGAGGTTTCCTTTACAGTGATCCCTACGCATAGCATCAACCATTAGGATTACCACAAGCTCATCTCAGAAAACCACAAATCTTTTAGAGAAGATTTTCTGATATTGAACACAAATGCATCATAATTCCCTCTCAAGAAGCAGAAAGTGAAAGCTTTGAAACAAATTGTTAATGATTACCCCCAATACGCAACGCATACTGGTCAGCTGGAATATCGTCCTTGGACACGAAAGATGCAGAGTACCTGCTTGGTGTCAATGATGAGAGATCAAATTAATTTAATGTAAAAACACACACACACACACCAACATATCCCAACACATGACCCAAACACATGACCCAAACCCATACAACAAGATCTAAACCAGACAGACAAACCACATATCTAAGCAGCTAACCCAACTCAACGGCAAATCGGAAACAAAACGCGGAGAGGCCAAGATGAAACAGAAAAAATCTTCCGATAGATGAACAAATCCATATGACAATAAAAACGCTGGCAACAACACTACGAAAGATCAAGCCCAGGAAATCTTACCGCCGACCAAAAAAGCCGGAGGAGCAAGGCCCAAACGAACCACGCCCAGACGACAGATCCAAGAACACGACGGCCGCTTCCCCCACTACCGCCGAGAAGCTCCTCTTCACAGATCTCCGGAGGCGAGACCATCTCCACAAACCAGCGCTGGGGATTCCCATAAAAGCGGAGGAGGATTAGAGAATCCAAAGAAACTGAAAGGAGCTCGGGCTGAGAAAGAGAAGCCGAATCGCAAAATAAGAGAGGGAGAGGGAGAAATCAACAGAGAGAGAGAGATCGAGTGAGAGAGGAGAGGTAAACGGAAGATTGGAGAAATCTGAAATGAAGATGAGTGTTAGGGTTTCACACTTAGATTTTGGAAAAAAAAAATCAGGGAGAGAAATTTCCCTCTTAAACAAAATTTGGGCCAAAACATCCCAATTAATTGAATTGGTTTGGCGGGTTTCCTAATAAATTAGCGGGCAACTTATTAAAATGATATTATTTAGAATTAACCATTAGAAACTAAAACTTTTATTGGTATTACATATATATATATATATATATTTAAATAGTTTGAATATTAGTTTAATGTATATCCATATTTTAAAGTTTTAAGTTTTAATTATGAGTATGTATATATAATAGTTGAATTATACCCTAAATCATAAACTCTAAACTTAAATCCTAAATCCTATAATCTTTTTTTTACCCTAAAATAAAGTTTAAGAATTATTTTGATATAGAAACAAAGAATGTTAAGAACAGTCATCAAACCAAAAAAAACAAACAAACAAAGTAACAATCGTTTGTTTCATACTTTATTTTTATAAATTTATAGTATTTAAAATCTTATATCCTATATATACCATAAACTAATAGTATTTCAAATCATAAACCCTATATATACCCTAAACTAAAAATCGTATTTTACATACTTTATTTTTTTTAAACTTAATAGTATTTCAAATTATATACCCTATATATACCCTAAACTAATAGTATTTCAAATCATAAACGCTATATATACCCTAAACTAAAAATCGTTTGTTTCATACTTTATTTTTATAAACTAATAGTATTTCAAATTCTAAACCCTACATATACCCTAAACTAATAGTATTTTAAATCATAAACCCTATATACCCTAAACAAAAAACGTTTGTTTCATACTTTATTTTTATAAACTAATAGTATTTCAAATTCTAAACCCTACATATACCCTAAACTAATAGTATTTCAAATCATAAACCCTATATATACCCTAAACTAAAAATCGTTTGTTTCATATTTTATTTTTATAAACTAATAGTATTTCAAATCCTAAACCCTATATATACCCTAAACTAATAGTATTTGAAATTTTAAAACCTATATATACCCTAAATTAAAATTGATATTTTAAAATTTGATATTCAATATTTTATCTTATGTATCATTTTATTTTATTTTATATAGTATTTGTAAAAAATGAACTAAATATTGTTTTATTTTATTTATTTATTTGAATCGAATTTATAGTATCAGTTACTATTCTTTGTGTAGTTTCAAAAAAATTATTAACAAAAACAAAGACATAACATTATCACAAATAAAAATTACATAATAAGCAATAAAACAAACTAACAAGGCTTAAAGCAATAAAAAGAAGACTTAAAGCAAAACCACTTCTGTAAACTCCTCTTTATATGATCCCTCAAGGGTTTGTGACCAACTGTTGATAGCACCAAACAATGGTGGCTCTTCTGTGAGATCTGGTGTTGGTTCTTGATGTTCTTGCTTCAGACATCTCATTAGCCAACTGTTCAAGGCCTTAACATACTGAGAATGAGAATCTATCCAGTTTGATAGCCTTTGACTCCAGTTTCTCAACTCCAGTTTCAATTCCATGGCTAGCTCAAGCTGAGATATGTCTAGATTTCCCTTTATTGTCATCTTATCAAGCTTCTTAGCCTCTGCAATTACTCGGGATTGCCTACTGTGACATTCTAGCATAGAGCTCCACATCTTAGACAACCTAAATTGAGACAAAAAAAAAGCTGATATTACTCATAAGACTGTTTATACGAGCTTCTCACAAACTCCTTTCTCCTCTGCAACGCCAAAATCCCCTTCTGAAGGTTATCAATCTCCTCCAAGCCCTCTTTCTTACTCAATCCTGAACTCACAATCGCCGCTTCCCGCTTCGCTAAAGCAGAAGAGACTGTCCTTTTCAGACCAGCTGGTCCCTTTCTTAAAGGAGAACAAAATTGGATTAATAAAAAGAGATTAGACAAACCTTAGTGCCGATTTTGGAATCGAAATCAAAGTTGGTGACTTGCTGAGCCAAAAATGCAATTATCAGAAAAAGGTGGAGGAGATAAAGGTGATGAGGTTGTTGGCTAGGGTTCAATTCAACGTTATGGATTGAAGATATAAAGTCGGTGAAGTTAGTGGCTACTGGCTAGGGTTCGATCTGAGTTATTGACGAGACTCCCTCCACACAGATTAGGGTTTAAATCTGAATAGAGAAAGAGAGATTTCGACAGGGAAGAGTGAGATTCGAGTGTTGGAGTGAGATTGGAGAGATTGAAGAGACACATAAAAAGGTGAATTCTTTTTCTCCGGGAAATCGAGAGCAGCTCCAAAAGAATCACCGGGGATCCGGCACACCACCTGCGGTGAGAAGAGGGGGAGTTTTCTGACAAGAAGAGTGAGGAGACGTGAGGAGAAGATTGGAGAAGAAGTGTTTCGGCCAAAACAAAAAAATTGGCCAAGTGATCTCCAGTAAAAAATTCCCCAAAATTTTTTTATGGCGCTTAAACGAAAATTAGTTTAACCGGGCTAATTATTTGTTATCTCGCCTTGATCTACGATAGCGGAATTAAGATTGGCACTGCAATAAAAGAGGTGAGTATGCCTTAAAAAGTTACGCGGGAATAAAATAAATATCTGCGCCAAGTATATCATAGCACTGTGATTTTTCTAGCGCTATTAAAAAGTATTATTATTGCAGAACAGAAAAAACGCTATCTTCTATTGCTATGAATACCCCTATTTCTTGTAGTGGTGGTATCAGATCCTTAGGGTTTATCCTATTGAATCTTACAGCATGATATTCAAAATTAGATGAATCTGAATCGATATATGTGATATATGCATGCTAGATTATGTTTTGTTCAAAGCAATCGCGTTTTAGGGTTCTTGTTCATAAATGATTCTGTGGTTTCGCATAGTATCGATCGACACAGTATGGAAACCCGAATAAAATTTTAGGTTTCGATCATAAAGGTCGAAGTTCCTGATGCCCTATCGTATCGACCGACACAACCTTTGTGTCGGTCGACACGGACCTTGTGATTGGTTTAATCGGTTCAATTGGATTGGACCGGTGATCGCGCTTGGTTAAAATTGGTTAAATCGGTTCAATTGGATTGGATCGGTTATTGCAATTGATTTAAACCGGTTTGACCGGTTAATTGCGATTTGATTGAATTGGGTTGATGTCGACCGACACAAATGTTGTATCAATCGACACCGACCGGTTATCGAAACCGGTTCAATTTGATTGACCGGTTATCGCAATGGTTTTGGTTTGGTAGTGTCGATCGACACACGGAGTTGTGTCGGTCGACATACCACTCGGGATTTTGGTTATTGAACCAGAAATCGCAAAAAATGAACCAAAGACTTAACCCATTTCTTAGAATAATTAAAACTCAGTTAGATTAGTTGTTTTAATTAATTATAATCCTTCAAAGATACATATATGATATGTATATCAAATTAAAGGTTTCGCTCCTCAAACTAAATATCAAGTAATCCTTGATGTCTTCCCGATCTTGTCAACTGTCAAGACTCGTTTCATTGTGTGATAGACTTGCAGTGCAAGGTGTCCACAATTACATGAGTAAGGCAGGAAGTAATCGTGTTGATAGGCTTGCAGTGCAAGGCGTAAAAAATTAGATGACTTAAGAGATTGGTGTCAAAAATTAGATGACTTAAGAGATTGGTTTACTTGACTGGGCTATCAAAATTGTTTTGGGCCCAGAGACATCGGGTGGATTTGACATGAGATGTCAATCCACAACCAATAGTTATATTGGATATAACTAGCAAAGTTGTTGCTAACCTAGATAGCTGAAATTTGGGCGATGAGCCAAAGCTCACTCAAGTTTTAGTGAAGCATGGGTCTTGGATCATTATATTCATTTGAGGAAACATTGTTTTGAATATAATGCGAGTTTTCTTAATAGTTAAGATTTCTCATTTCTTGAACATCATAACTTAACCTCTTTCCTTTCCTACTCCAGCTATGTCTAGCACAAACCATCACAACAATTTCTCCCTGAGATCCTTCCTTGAGAATGACAAGCTAAATGGATTTAACTTTCTGGAATGGTATCGGAACTTGAGAATCGTTCTCAAACAGGAGAAGAAGGACTATGTCCTTGAGAAAGTTCTCCCCAAGAAGTACCGAGCCAATGCCTGGCAGTCAGAGATGGATGCTTGGGATAAGCATTCTAGTGATGTGGTCGATGTGTGTTGTCTCATGTTGGCTACCATGAACTCGGATTTGCAGAAGCAATTCGAGAACGTGGAGTCACCAATAAAGATGATCACTAGCCTGAAAAGTATGTTTCAGGAGTAGGCACGAACTCAGAGATACCAGACGGTTAAGTCTCTAATTGAGTGCAAGCTACCAAAGGACGGACCAGTTAGTCCTCATGTCATTAAGATGATGGGTTATATTGATAACTTGGGGAAACTGGATTGTCCCATTAGCGAAGAGTTGGCTACTGACATCATTCTGCAGTCACTGCCGTCAAGTGATAGGCTCAAAGTTTATCCCTATACTAAACTGCAAGTGAACAGCAATGTCAAAGTAGTATATAGGGTTATCGAATCCACAGGGACACTTGGTCTCAATAGATCAGAACAGTAGAGACTAATACTAGAAATAAGCAATGTGATTGAATTAAAAGCGGTGCGAGAAAGTAAATCAGTAGCAGAGATTAACGGTTGTGGAAGCAAGTAATTAAAAGCGTCAAGCCTAGGGTATTCTCAGGAAATCAGATAAGCAGACAGTTCATTCAGCAAGGATCTAATTAAGCACAGTTCTAGAACTCAAAACACAGATATAGAATTAACCAAATTCCTTTGCGATAATTCTCTAAGTCTAAGTGCAGCAAACCAAACTTTCGTTTGCGAGAACTAACAGATTAAACTAGCATTAATCCCAAGTTTGATATGTTCACAATTATCCTAAACCAAACTTCCGTTTGCGCAAAGTTTAATTGCCCAATTTAATTAGTTCAGATTCCTAAACCCCACTTCCGTGACGTATTTAGCAACCTAAGATCTAGATTCTAATTGATCAGGTTAGAACTAGCTTTAAGCACAATTAAATTGAAGAACAGATATAGTTTGAATCCTTAACTGAATTTGAACAAGTCTAGCAAGTCATGAAATCCTATGTGAGAAACCCTAAACCTAACTAGGAATCTACTCAGACATAGATAATGAAAACATAATCAAAGAATGAATAAGTTGCATAAAAGAATAATAGTAAAAGGAGTTCGAAATCTTCTCCAAATACAGATGAAGTAATAGGTTCAGATCAGCCCCAAAAGCTCTAAAAATCCTCTGCCTTTAATTATTAAAGCGTCAGTAAAATAAACACCAAAATCCTCTATATATAGGCCTAATCTCGGCTGGGGCTTCTGTGTAAATACTGGAACTATCTTGGGCTTCTTTGCAAATCTTCATATCTTCATTAAACCGACGTGTACGGCCCATCTCGCTAGTGTGTCGACCGATGCACAAGGTGTGTCAGTCGATGCATGATCAATAAATCGGACAGTGAGTTAAGCTCTCGGCCAAAACGTCCCAAAAGTCCCAAAATGCTCCAAATATCTCCAATTAGCTCCAAACCTGATTAAACCTGTAAAAGACTCTAAACAAAGACAAAAGACACTAAAAACACATCTATATCATGGTCTAAAATGGGTAAAAACCATGATATATCAACTCCCCCACACTTAGCCTTTGCTTGCCCTCAAGCAAAACATAGAACTAAAACATGGTGAAGAGGTTTGAAAACTCTCCAGAAACTCATTTCATCCTAGAAGCTACAATACTCAGATTCCCCTTAGTAAACCACTGCAAGAATCAATCACAGGATATCAAGACCACAATGTACTTCCCCCACACTTAGCAACTGTCCTAGGTAAACTCCACAATCACATTCAAGCATTCAAATTCTCCCTACTGACTTCTGCAAGTATTTAAGTGCGGTCTCACCTAAGGATTATCGATCAAAGGGCACATGGATTCTTACCTTATCAGCTCTAGACCACCATACTATCTTTCTCTAGTCCCTTTCTTCTCTTTCCCTTCTTTAACAACTGATTTTTCCCCACTGGGTATCATTTTATTTTTTTTATCAGTGTTCTTCCCGTTATGGGGTGTACTTTGGACACATTCCATGGATCACATGAGAGATAATAGTGTTTGCTACTATTCCCATGACCACTTCGGAGTTACTAACTCATCCTCAGTTTATTATTTATTATTTTTTTTTTACTTTACAGAAGGGGAGAAGGGAACTAAATAGGATAGGTTGACAGGCTGTGTCAGAACTAACAAGGGAATCCGACACAAAGTATACCAAGCCCTTAGGTGAGAAATCTAAGTCAGTATTAAATTGAAGTCAGTAAAAGGATCCTCTGATACCTGAAGTGATGTGGGTGTTCCCAGTAGGTTGATCTGTGATGGGGTTTTCTAATAGTCAGAGATAGATCCTGCAACTTCATTCCAATGGTTACTTAAGTTCCTGCAAGTCTTGTAAATCTTCTCAGAAAATCATGGTTTCTTACTTAAACAATTTTGACTCAATAAAACAAAAATTTTTGAAAAACGGACTGACTCTTAAGAAAACAGAAAACAAAAGTCAGTAGCACCTCCCCCACACTTAAGACACACTGTCCCCAGTAGTGTCCAGCGAAGGATCGGTAGAGAGAAAATAAAAAATTGAAAAGGCGAAATTATGTCTGTCGGGTTACCTCTGTCGCTCAGGCATCGACCGATGCACTAAGTGCATCGACCGTTACTTGGCGATTTTCGTGTATTGTCGATCGTTGCTCAGGACCGCAATGATCGCTGCAATGCGATTCCTTTCGTGTTGTGACGATCGACACAGAAGTGCGTCGATCGTTGCACTGCGATTTAACCGAGACCTGCAAACATAAACTCACCAGAAACAAAAACAAACGTAAAATCCTAACAAAAACACCAAAAATTAAGTAGAAAAACACCAGTACCTAATGGTGGGTTGCCTCCCACCCAGCGCTTGTTTAAGGTCAATAGCTTGACCGGACGGATGGGAATTTTCAAGTACCAGGAGGTCCTGACAGAGACTTTTTCTGTCTCTGTTCAAGTCTCCTCATCCAAGTTGGTGAGTAGGCTGTTGTGGAATGCTCATGTCCAAGAAAAGATGGAGTGAAATGTGCTCCAGGATCTATAACCATGGTATGATCAGGCTGCTCAAAATCTGCGTCCCTTATGGTGAATGTCTGCCCATCTGATAGGTCGAGTTTTAATCCCTATACTAACTGCAAGTGCACAGTGATGTAGTTGTAGTACTTAGGGTATCGAATCCACAGGGACTCCGGTCAACGATAGATTATAAAACAGAAGAGATTAAACTAGGAGAAAGCAATATGGAAAAGCAGTAAATCAGCAAGCAAAAAGTAAACAGCAGCGAGTTGTGAGCAAGGAAGCGAAGCGTTAGGTTTCAGGAGTTCTCAGGAAATCAGGAACGCAAGCAATCAATCTATCTAGATCTAATCAATAACTGTTCTAGAACTCAAACACGGATATAGAATTCACCAACTCTCGTTGCGAGAATTCTCTAAGTCTAAGTGCAGGAATCCAAATCTCTTTGCAATTACTAACAGATTAAACTAGCATTAATGATCAGGTTTGATATGTTCACAATTCCCCTAAACCAAATCTCTTTGCGAGTAGATCAAATTGCTCATCTAGGTTCTTTCTAGCTAATTAACCAACTCTCGTTGTATCAATCAACCTAACATCATAATTCTGATTAGCTACTTCAGATTAAGCATTAAGAACAACCTAAACAAAGAACTAGCAAATATGAATCCCTACAGATTAATTAAACTATAGTTCCATGAAATCCCTAATGAGAATCCTTCAACCTAACAGGTAAACTACTCAGACATATTCATCGAAACAGAAAACATCTTAAGTAGAAAACCAAATATCATAAAACAGAATAATCAACAGGGGTTCGAAATCAAGTCTCTTTCGAGAACAAGATCAGCCCCTAAGGCTCTCTGAAATAAAATAAAACTAAAGTAAAGCGTAGCCTAAAAATGGCTTAAAAACCCTTATATAATAGCTAAAACACGTTTTGGGCTTCTGTGTAAATATCTGGGCTTTCTGGGCTTTAGTGCATTAATCCTCATTCCTCATTAACGCTCGCGAGATTGTCTGCGTCGACCTTGCATCGATCGTTGCCACAGGTGTATCGATCGATGCAGGTCTGTGAATTCGACAGTGAAGTCCATCTCTCGGGTTAAATCTCCAAAATGCTCCAGAATGCTCCAATAACTCCAATTATGCCCCAAACATGTCTAAACCTGTAAACATACTAAAAAGACTCCAAAACATAACATAAGACTCGATAAATAAGGCATATACCATGGTTAAAACCGGTAAAATCCATGGTATATCAACTCCCCCCACACTTAGCTCTTGCTTGTCCTCAAGCAAGTAAAGAACCAAAGTATAAGAGAAGAAGTTTGAAAACACAGAAACTCATTTCGTCTTAGGAACTTTCACAATCACATTCACTTAGTAAGCCACTGAAAACTTTCCTACAGAACTCAAGACCACAATATACTTCCCCCACACTTAGCAACTGTCCCAAGTAAACTCCACAATCACATTCAAGCATTCAAATTCACCCTACTGACTTCTGCAAGTATTTAAGTGCGGTCTCACCTAAGGAGTATCGATCAAAGGGCACATGGGTTCTTACCTTACCAGCTCTAGACCACCATACTATCTTTCTCTAGTCCCTTTCTTCTCTTTCCCTTCCTTAACAACTGATTTTTCCCCACTGGGTATCATTTTATTTTTTTTATCAGTGTTCTTCCCGTTAAGGGGTGTACTTTGGACACATTCCATGGATCACATGAGAGAAAATAGTGTTTGCTACCATTCCCATGACCACTTCGGAGTTACTAACTCATCCGCAGTTTATTATTATTTTTTTTTTTTTTTTTACTTTATGGAAGGGGAGAAGGGAACTAAATAGGATAGGTTGACAGGCTGTGTCAGAACTAAAAAGGGAATCCGACACAAAGTATACCAAGCCCTTAGGTGAGAAAATCTAAGTCAGTATTAAGGTGAAGTCAGTAAAAGGATCCTCTGATACCTGAAGTGATGTGGGTGTCCTCAGTAGGTTGATCCGTGTCTGAGTTTTCTAACAGTCATAGAGGCTCTGCAAGTCTGTCCAATGGTCACTTAGTTCCTGTTCAAGCGAAAAGTTTCCTCGAAAAATCATAGTTTCATACAAGTTTTGACTCAATAAAACAAATTTCGAAAAACTAAGAAAACAAAAGCGTGCGTCAGTAGCTTCCTCCCCCACACTTAAACTACACTGTCCCCAGTGTAATCAAAGTATGAGCTCGGTGAAAGAAATAATCAAATTGAAGAACAAACCGAAAAGTTGCAGATTACTTACCTTTCGTCGCCCTGTGTCGATCGATGCCACAAGGGTGTCGATCGATGCAAGGCGAATATGCTCGCGGTTATTGAGATAACCGGTGTCTGAATCGCAATCAAATTGGCTAACCGTAAATCGCAACTGCATCGACCGATGCACAATGTGTGTCGATCGATGCAATGCGATTTTTCATGTATCTCTCGGCTCTGAACACACTTAAACAGAAAAATTAAAAATACCAAAACCAAAACGAAAATTGAAAAACAAAAACGAACCTAACAGTGGGTTGCCTCCCACTCAGCGCTTGTTTTTAGTCAGTAGCTTGACTATGGGAAGAGATTAGATTCATGGGGGTTTCAACAGAGACTTTGAATATCTCTGTGAATATCTCTTCATCCAAGGAGGTGTATAGGCATTATGATCATGAGGCTTCCCAAGGAAAGAGAAATCAGAATCAGGGCGGGAGCGAATCTTGGGTGGTGCACTGCGTTTTCCTGCATTCAAAACAATGTGATCAGAAGGTTTAAGCTTAGGTGATTTGTACCTTACCTTTGATGTATATCTGATGTCTGGAGCTTTCTGCTTATGAGCAGTTGTAGGTGCTGAAGATGTTATAGCAGGTTCAAGAGGAACTGCCATCTTCTTCTTTCCACTATCAGATACTTTAGTTCCACCAATCTTAACTTCTTCTTTCAGATGACCATCAATGGAGATCATCTTCTTTACATGAACTCGCAAAGTTTCAACTGTTGGTGTTTCATTCACCTTCTTATCTATCACTTTTATGCAGTTAGCCACTCCTATCTCTTGTTTGGAGGGTTTGGGAACCTTAGGATACGGCACAGGGGGCTCGTAGGCTCGTTCTGGTACTGTTGCAGGTTTTTGGTCATGTGTGCGTTCTGTGTCGATCGTTGCATAATGTGTGTTGATCGATGCAAGGCGATTCTATTTCTCGAAAGAACTCGAAATTGCCGTCAGAACGGCGTGTCGACCGACACATAGGGGGTGTCGATCGATGCATGTATCAGGCAGACAATATTCATCCAGAAAATCCGAGATTATGCTCTCTTCTTCACCTAGCAACTCAATCTCATCCCCTAAGGTCACAGCTTTGATGGATCTGTACTGTTCAGCTCTTCTAGCTTCATTTTGCCTTTGTATTGCTCCAGCTGTCTGCTGAACTTGGACATCTAGCTTCTTCAAATGTGTGCTCAAGTATGCAAGCTTCCCACTCAGATTTTCATGTATAGCTTCCAGTTTCCTGTCGAAGTCCACAGCAAACTTGGTCTGATTCTCTAGCAGCTGCTCCATCATGGCTTCCATCTTTCTCTCAAAAGCACTAGCAGCGGGAGGTGTCTGATAAGAATTACCTTGCTGATCTCCATACCTGTTTCCTTGAAACCCAGAACCATTTATGTAGTTTCTCTCCTCTTCCTGTCTTTCCAATAACTGCTCCATCATAGTTTCCATCCTAGTCTCAAAAGCAGTGGCTGCAAGAGGTTCTTGCCCATACTTTTCAAGTATAAGACTGTGCAGATAGTCGAGTTTACTCTTCAACCCAGCTATCTGTGATCTGTTAATCCCTGGACTGAAGAAATCACACATCTTTCTTACGATATGTGTCGATCGATGCAGGAGAAGCGTCGATCGATGCAAGCGCGATGATGTGTCGATCGACACACAGGACCGTGTCGATCGATGCAAGGCGATTACAGGCGTACCTGAAACGCAAGAACAGAAAAAGAAAAAAAAAATTAGTAACAAAAAGGAAAAACGAAAAAAACTAGTCTAAACCCTAAGTTCAAATCTATCGAGGACTCAAAAGAGTCCCCGGCAACGGCGCCAAAAACTTGATTGGTCGAGTTTTAATCCCTATACTAACTGCAAGTGCACAGTGATGTAGTTGTAGTACTTAGGGTATCGAATCCACAGGGACTCCGGTCAACGATAGATTATAAAACAGAAGAGATTAAACTAGGAGAAAGCAATATGGAAAAGCAGTAAATCAGCAAGCAAAAAGTAAACAGCAGCGAGTTGTGAGCAAGGAAGCGAAGCGTTAGGTTTCAGGAGTTCTCAGGAAATCAGGAACGCAAGCAATCAATCTATCTAGATCTAATCAATAACTGTTCTAGAACTCAAACACGGATATAGAATTCACCAACTCTCGTTGCGAGAATTCTCTAAGTCTAAGTGCAGGAATCCAAATCTCTTTGCAATTACTAACAGATTAAACTAGCATTAATGATCAGGTTTGATATGTTCACAATTCCCCTAAACCAAATCTCTTTGCGAGTAGATCAAATTGCTCATCTAGGTTCTTTCTAGCTAATTAACCAACTCTCGTTGTATCAATCAACCTAACATCATAATTCTGATTAGCTACTTCAGATTAAGCATTAAGAACAACCTAAACAAAGAACTTGCAAATATGAATCCCTACAGATTAATTAAACTATAGTTCCATGAAATCCCTAATGAGAATCCTTCAACCTAACAGGTAAACTACTCAGACATATTCATCGAAACAGAAAACATCTTAAGTAGAAAACCAAATATCATAAAACAGAATAATCAACAGGGGTTCGAAATCAAGTCTCTTTCGAGAACAAGATCAGCCCCTAAGGCTCTCTGAAATAAAATAAAACTAAAGTAAAGCGTAGCCTAAACAATGGCTTAAAAACCCTTATATAATAGCTAAAACACGTTTTGGGCTTCTGTGTAAATATCTGGGCTTTCTGGGATTTAGTGCATTAATCCTCATTCCTCATTAACGCTCGCGAGATTGTCTGCGTCGACCTTGCATCGATCGTTGCCACAGGTGTATCGATCGATGCAGGTCTGTGAATTCGACAGTGAAGTCCATCTCTCGGGTTAAATCTCCAAAATGCTCCAGAATGCTCCAATAACTCCAATTATGCCCCAAACATGTCTAAACCTGTAAACATACTAAAAAGACTCCAAAACATAACATAAGACTCGATAAATAAGGCATATACCATGGTTAAAACCGGTAAAATCCATGGTATATCACCATCTATCAGTGGCTTTCGCAGCTTATCCATCTCATAGTGCAGTGGTTCATCTCCCAGATGGAGGTCTATCAAGCTGTTCCTAACATCAATCAACGCTCCTGCTGTAGCCAAAAAGGGTCTCCCAAGCAATAATGCTTCATCCGGATCACAGTCATATCTCAGCACAAGGAAGTCCGTTGGAACTAAGTAGTTTCCAACTCTCACTGGAATGTCCATAAGGAGTCCTTCAGGAACTCGTATGGACTGATCAGCTAGGACAAGAGAAGTCCTAGTAGGAGTAAAATCCAGCATACCCAGCTTCTCTGCCACAGAGTAAGGCATCAAACTTCCAGCAGCTCCTAAATCACACAGAGAACGCCTAAAGCTATCCTCAAAGATAGAACAGTCCATCACAAAGACTCCTGGATCAGATAGCTTCTTCGGGACCTTAGTTAGCAGAACATCACTAATATGCTGAGGAACTATTATCACCCAGTCTTTCAGATCATCATCTTGTTCAGGTACCTTTGCACACATGGATGATAAGGTGGATCATCAGAAGTTGGAATTTCTTCCAATTCTTCACCAATCCCTTCTAATTTCTTCAGCTCTTCAATCTCTTGCCTAATCACTTCAGACACTGAGGAGTGTTGTCTAAAGATCTGCTCGTAGATCTCCTGTTGAGTAATCTCAGAGGCTCCATTGAATAGGCGATCAAGCTCCAAGTCAGCATCTATGCTATTATCATCCGACGGCTCTGTCTGTTCACGCCCTGCAACGACCGACACTAAGGGTGTGTCGATCGTTGCCATCCCGACGGGTGTATCGATCGGCACAGATGTTGCATCGATCGATGCACTGCAGCAGATTTCACCCGAGAGTTTTTCACAAATATCCAAAAATTCCTGTTCTGTCACCAACTCAGCTGTACTTAGCTCAAATCTTTCACCTAGGTGAGATCCATCATTAATGTACACAGACCAGGCCTTAACATGAGTGTCTGCCACTCCTTTTCCCTTCAGTGAGCTGGACATCTGGTTCACCTGAGTGTCCAACTGCTTCATGTGAGTGCTCAGAGACTCAAATTTCCCATTGAGGTCTTCATAGACAGCGTCCAACTTCTTGTTGCAGTCCACAGAAATCTTGGTCTGACTCTCAATCAGTTGTTCCATCATAGCCTCCATTTTGCTCTCATGGGCTGTAGGCGCAGGAGGAGTCTGATAGGATGTAGATCCATAGGTTCTCTGAGTACCTTGTCCATAGGTCTTCTGAAAACCACCAGTCTGTCCACCATTGGAGAATATGTTCCCCTGTTGATTACCAAATCTATTACCTTGGAAACCAGAACCTCCTATGAAATTCACATCTTCTTCCTGAGTTTCCTCCTCAGTCTGAATCACCTCTACATCTTGGGCAAAGTGGACAGCTTTCTTACTAGTCAGGAGATTGTAGACTGTGTCCAATCTGGATCTTATATTAGCTATATCAGAATTCTCTACAGTTCCACCAGATTTCTTCCTCCTTTCATCCATTGTCTTGCAACTGTTGCTGCCAATCAGGTTCTCAATCAACTGCTTAGCTTGTGTAGGAGTCCTGGTGTTGAAATTAGCATTACTGGAATTATCCAGCGCAGTCTGATAAGGGAGGTCTATGCCTCTGAAGAAAATACCAATCAGCTGTACTTCTGTGAATCCATGGTGTGGACAGTCACGCTGATACTGCTTAAATCTCATCCAGGCAGTCTTCAAGGGCTCCACAGCTCCTTGGGAAAAGGTGAGTATGTCCTGTCTGGACTGATCCGAGCGCGCATCATCATAAAAGTGACGCAGGAACTCACTCTTTAAGGCTGCCCAAGTAGTATACTGACCAGGTGCCAGTTGTCTCAGCCATGCACTAGCGTCTCCAGCAAGACTGTGCGGAAATAGCTTAAGGAACAGATAGTCCGGGCATACTCCTTCATACTTCATGCCAGTGACTATGTCCTCAAACTTATCAATGTGATCCATAGGGTGCTCTGCTTGAAGACCATGAAAAGCAATCTGTCTCATCAGCTGGTAGTAGATGGTCTTTACCTCAAAATCATTCCTCTCAAAAGCAGGAAGCACTAGAGCTGCTCGGTTTGCATGAAACTCGTCAGGTCTGTTGTAATCAGCTAGTGTCCTCTCATGAACCACCATCTCTCTACCTTGGGCCTGTCCTTGACCCTGGTTTCGGTTCAGCTCCTGTTGCTGTTGCTCAGGAGGATCAGGGATGACATTCCCTTCAGCATCAACCCGATGCCCAGCAGCATTGTATGGGTTGTTATCTTGGTCCCTCAGGGTACCTTCAGCATCTGGTATCAAGATCAGACGTTCTCGAACCATTCTCTCTCTCTTTTCTCTTCTGATAGTCCTCTCTAGACGTCCAAGTTCCTCTAGTACGAGATTAAGCAAGCTCGAGTTCGGATTACTTCGAGTTTTCTGCGTTGGCATAAACTGTCTGTAATCGTCCAGCAACGATCGATGCTATCAGTGCAACGTGTTGGAATTATGTCCAGTAATCTCTGTACTGTCTCTAGAAAGTAAGAGTATGTCAATGATCAGACATAAGTCATATAATACTGGGGGTCATGATGGCTTGCTAGAGTCCGCTCATGATCTATAAGTCTTGGACTTATTGCCTTTATTATATGATCCCATATGGGTCACACGCCTAAGCTAACGGGAAAATACGAAGGAACGGCTTAGCAGAAGTACGGTAAAAGTGCTAGGCATTTACTTAGAGAGAATAAAGGGCCTGATTAAATCCATGGGATTTAATCAGAACTGAGAATTGGGCCCAAAAACCCATGAGAACTAAAGGGAGTTTTAATGAATAAAACTTGACCTAAAGCTCTCCAATTCTCTCAGCTTCTGCGCCTCCCTTAGCCTCTCTCTGTGCCTCCTTCTTGCTCGGTCTAGCAGCCACTTTCCTGTGCGTGCGTGTGTGAGCCTTTGGAGGATCCATCTCTTGGTGGTTCTGCTGATCTCTGACCCTTACCTCCCATTCCGCTGCAAAACAAGGTAACAGGTGAGATCCATTAAGTTTCTAAATAAGAGAACCTAGATCTGCATGTTTAGTAGGATGAATCAATCTGAGAATTGAATCAGGAAACACTAAACGATCCAACAGTGGTATCAGAGCCATTGGTTATGTGGTTTTTCTTGTTTAGAATCATGTTTAGGATTGTTTAAAGAGTGTTTTTGAATCAACCTACTGATAAGGAAAAACACTTAAGAAACAAAGAATTGAAACCTAAACAAACAAGAAATCGCATGATCCAATCTATATGAATTGGTATGCGTCGGATCGTCCGGATCGAGACAGACGCACGAACCGATCGACGAGGATCGTGTTGCGTGGTCGCGTCCCGATCAAAGGATGGATCGCGTCCCGATCGCGTGGATGGACCGAGCGGATCGCTGCGATCATCCCGCTATCGTCCCGCACCGCAGTCGAGACCGAGGGCCGAGTGGATCATCGCGATCGCACGCCTCGTCACGTCCCGATCGCACGGCATGGCTCGTTCCGATCGCGAGAGATGGCCCGGCTGTCTCGTCCCGATCGCGCGGCCCGACCGTCCCATCCCGTCCCGAGCATCGACCCGCCGCGGAAGCATGATGGCTTGCGGCTGTCGTGATCGCGTGAAGCTCACGGCTAGGTCGTGATCAATTCACATGATCAAATGGTTCAGTTCGGTTTAAGGCTCGGTTTAAAATTTTATTAAAATTAAACGTCGCGGTTTAATAAACAGATTTAATAATATTTATTAAGTTCTGGTTAAACCGGGATAAGAAATCCAAAGTCGAAAAATTGGATTTTGTGCCTAAACCAGTGATTTTCTAATTTGATTTGGTTGGACCAAATAAATTGAGAAAATCCGGTTTAGTAAATAACCGGTTGACAATTGTGGTCATCGTAGTAATTAATTTTGGTTAAGACCAATTTTAATGAACCAGACCGGTTATGTCATTTAATTGGGCAATTGGGTTATGTCTTGGACATAGACCAATTCTTGGGCCTCGGGCCAAGAAGTTAAAACAATTGGGCCAATTATTTGAGTCTTTTCTTCAGAATTAATTTAAAATTTATTTTTATAAAAATTATAAAATCGATTTTAAATTAATAAGTTTCCAAATTTTTGAAATTAGAAAGTTTCTTAAAATAGAAGTTTCTAGATTTGCATGTTTTGGATTTTAGGAAATTTCTATAATTAAAAGTTTCTATTTTTAGAAAGTTTCCAAAATTAGTAGGTTTCCCAAAAAGGAAAGTTTCCCAAAATAGTAATCTTCTATTTTGGGATGAATTTTTAATAAACCTACAAACCTCAAATAATATCAAGCGTTGGATGTTTTGTCCAGTCTATGTCAGCTGTCGAAGTCCATTCAATTGTATTCATGGCCTTACAGTGTGAGGGTGTCTACTTTTGCGTGGATAAGACGGTTTGTGATTCATAAATGTCATTGGGAGTCCCAGACATTAATGATTACATGACTGTATAGTCTGGTTTTCTTGACTAGGCCATCGGGAGTCCCGGGCCTTGAGACATCAGAGTGGATTGGGCCTCGGGCCCAGATTCACAACCAAGAGTTATATCACGGATATAATTAGCCGACATAGGGCTTACCGATATAAGCTAAGGTTGGGTGATGGCCAGTGGCCCACTTTGATCTTAGTTATATGTGGATCTTGGAATCATTATATTCTATTGAGGGTAACTTATGTTATTGAATATAATGCGTGATTAATCATATTAAGTATAATACAAGATTAATCATATTGAACATATTAACTAATAACCTTTTTATCTTATATATTTCAGCTATGACTACTACAAGCACACAAAACACATTCTCAATCCGGTCTGTTCTCGAGAAGGAGAAGCTGACTGGAACGAACTTCCTGACGTGGTCAAGGAACTTGAGGCTGGTCCTCAAGCAGGAGAAGAAGGATTATGTCCTTCGTGATCCCCTCCCCGAGAGGCCTCCTAACAATGCCGCCAGGACTCTGCATAATGCTTGGGAAAAGCATTCGTCAGATGAAAATGATGTCTATTGCCTGATGTTGGCGACAATGACTGCTGAGCTGCAAATGCAGTTCGAGAGTGTGTTGTCACCCATCGAGATAATGGCAAGCCTGAAATCGCTTTTTCAGGAGCAAGCAAGGACTGAGAGGTTTCAGACAGTTAAGAACCTCTTAGACTGTAAGTTGGCTGCAAATGCGGCAGTGAGTCCTCATGTCTTGAAGATGATGGGTTATCTCGATCATCTTCAGAAACTCGACTGCCCTATCAGCCAGGAACTTGCCTGCGACATCGTTCTGCAGTCTTTACCTGCAAGCTATGATCAGTTCATTCTGAACTTTAATATGCATGGCTTGAGTAAGACATTGCCTGAGCTTCACGGAATGCTCAAGACTGCAGAGCCCAACTTGAGGAAAACCGCCAAGGACCCCAATGTGCTTATGGTGCAAAAGGGCAAGGGCTTTAAGAAATCCTCTGCTAAGGATAAGGGAAAGGCTAAGGCTGTCCAAGTCTCGGACAAGGACACGCCAAAGCCCAAGCCCAAATCCAAGGCTGGGCCTACTGACATCTGCAGGTTCTGTAAAGAACCAAGGCATTGGAGGAGAGAATGTAAGAAATTCCAAGAAGGTCTAAAGGAATTGAAGAAGAAGACTCTCGAGACTTCTTCATCAGGTATTTTTGTTATAGAAGTTAATACAACTACTTCTGATAATACCTCATGGGTTATGGATACTGGTTGTGGGGCTCATATTTGTACTAATATGCAGGCACTCAGCAACAGTAGAAGGCTGAAGCAAGGACAAGTGGAGCTACGAGTTGGGAATGGAGCGAAAGTTCCTGCACTAGCTGTAGGCACATACTTGTTGTCTTTACCTTCCAGATTGATTTTAGAACTCAATAATTGTTATTTTGTACCTGCGATAAGCAGAAATATTATTTCAATTTCTTTGTTGGATTTGGAAGGTTATGATTTTTCAGTTAAGAATAAATTATGTTCCTTCAATCGCAACAATTTGTTCTATGGTTGTGCCCCTCTTACGAATGGGCTTTACATACTTGATCAATCCGCGCCAATTTATAACATTGATACCAAACGGTTCAAACCTAATGAGGAGAACCGAACGTTTCTATGGCATTGTCGTTTAGGGCACATCAGCGAGAAACGCATCAAGAGGCTCCATTCGAATGAACTTCTTGGCTCATTTGACTTTGAGTCATGTGAGAAATGCGAATCCTGCATGATGGGCAAAATGACACGGGCCCCCTTTAATAAACCTAACGAGAGGGCCAGTGACTTATTGGGCCTGATACACACTGATGTGTGTGGCCCAATGTCCAGAAATGCAAGAGGAAACTATCAGTACTTCATTACCTTCACTGATGATTTCAGTAGGTATGGATATGTTTATTTAATGAAACATAAGTCTGAATCTTTTGAGAAGTTCAGAGAATTCCAAAATGAAGTGCAGAACCAACTTGGCAAAAGCATTAAGGCTCTTCGGTCCGACCGAGGAGGAGAATACTTAAGCCAAGAATTCAGTGATCATCTAAGAGAGTGTGGGATCGTGTCCCAACTCACTCCTCCTGGAACACCTCAATGGAATGGTGTGTCTGAGAGGAGAAATCGGACCTTATTGGATATGGTTCGATCTATGATGAGTCACACAGACCTTCCAATATCCCTTTGGGGATATGCTCTGCTAACAGCAGTGTTCACTCTAAATAGAGCGCCATCGAAAGCAGTAGCAAAGACACCATATGAATTATGGACTGGAGTGGCTCCAGTGCTGTCTTATCTAAGAATTTGGGGTTGTGAAGCCTATGTCAAGAGATTAATCTCAGACAAGCTTACACCAAAGTCTGATAAATGCTACTTCATTGGTTATCCGAAGGAAACCAAGGCTTATTACTTCTACCTGCGTTCCGAGAACAAGATTTTTGTTGCCCGGGATTGTAACTTTCTTGAGAGGGAGTTTCTCTCTAAGAAAGACAGTGGGAGTAAGGTACTGCTTGAAGAAATTCAAGATGAACAGGATACTGCTCAACCTAATGAGGAAGAGCAGCAGGAGGACCTATAAGAAGTTGTAGAGCCTGAACCTGTAGTACCTGAAGTTCGAAGATCCGGGAGGATCCGTCACGAACCCGAGAGATATCAAGGATTCCTCGTGACTAACTGTCATGATCTTCTGATCATTGATGGTGATGAACCATCGAACTTCAATCAAGCCATGATGGGCCCAGATTCCTCTAAGTGGCGTAAAGCCACTGATTCCGAAATGGACTCCATGTCGGTCAACCAAGTATTTTCGTTGGTTGACTTACCCGCTGGTGTAAAAGCCATCGAGTGCAAATGGATCTTCAAAAAGAAGATTGACGTGGATGGAAATGTCCAGATTTATAAAGCCAGGTTGGTGGCAAAAGGTTTCAGACAAATTCACGGTGTGGATTACGATGAAACCTATTCCCCAGTGGCAATGATGAAATCTATTCGGATTCTACTAGCAACTGCAGCTTTTCATGATTATGAAATTTGGCAGATGGACGTGAAAACCGCCTTCCTGAATGGAATTCTGGAAGAGGATGTGTATATGACACAACCTGACAGTTACATAGATCCAAATAATGCTGGGAAAGTATGCAAGCTTCATAAATCCATTTATGGATTGAAGCAAGCATCGAGGAGCTGGAATCTTCGTTTTGATGAAGCGATCAAGCAATTTGACTTCATCAGAAACGAAGAGGAACAATGCGTGTATAAGAAAACTAGTGGGAGCAAGATAGTATTTCTTATTATGTATGTCGATGACATACTGCTTCTCGGAAACGACGTTCCAATGCTGAAGTCAGTAAAGGACTGGCTTGGAAGTTGTTTTTCCATGAAAGACATGGGTGAAGCCGCATACGTTCTTGGAATCAGGATCTACCGGGATAGATCTAGAAAGCTGATAGGCTTGTGTCAAGATTCATACATTGACAAAGTCCTACAGAGATTCAGCATGAAATATTCCAAGAAGGGCTTCACGCCAATGGTACATGGCACAACGCTAAGCAAGAAGCAGAGCCCTACGACGGCTGCTGAGCTTGAGCGCATGAAGAATATTCCTTATGCATCTGCAATAGGATCTATCATGTATGCCATGATCTGTACTCGTCCTGATGTTGCTTATGCATTGAGCATGACGAGTAGATACCAGTCAAATCCAGGTGAAAACCATTGGATTGCCGTCAAGAATATCCTGAAGTATCTAAGACATACTAAGGACAAGTTCTTGGTATACGGTGGAAGTGATGTGCTTAAAGTCAGTGGATTCACGGACGCAAGTTTCCAGACAGACCAAGATGATTTCCGGTCACAGTCCGGTTATATCTTTTGTCTGAATGGCGGTGCAATCAGTTGGAGAAGCTCCAAGCAAGACACCGTTGCTGATTCCACTACAGAAGCTGAATATATCGCCGCCTCAGAAGCAGCGAAGGAAGCTGTTTGGATACGAAAGTTCATTATTGAACTAGGTGTGATACCAAATGCGGCTGAGCCTCTGGCACTGTTTTGTGATAACAATGGTGCTATTGCTCAGGCAAAGGAACCAAGATCACACCAGAAATCCAAGCATGTTCTAAGAAGATTTCACTTGATAAGTGACATCATTAATAGAAAGGAAGTCAAGATCAGCCGAGTTCAGACTGATGATAACGTCGCTGATCCGTTGACAAAGCCACTCCCAAGACCTAAGCTCGAGTTCCTGACTGAAGCTGTAGGCATTAGAAACATTGAAATGTAATCTAAATTTGAGTGGGAGTTTGAGGGCTTTATTTAGTTATTTGATATGTTCTTGTAAAACATTTTATGTTTAATGAAATTATTATTTCAAGATTATTTTAACTGTGATGAAATAATCGTTCCAAAGTGATATGAACCATTTTGTAGGTCATCGAAGTAAGTGACTTGATCTTGAGTTATCAAAGTCATTTAGCTTGATCATGAGACCCTATATTTGATAGATGGCTTATATCATCATGTCCCTAGTCGAAGGTTGTTGAAATTGGAACACCAACAACCGTGTGAGACTAGATTGGTATGTGACTTATGACAAAGTCTCAGTGTGTCATAGATGCGCGGCATCAAAGTCAGTACATAGGTGTATGTAGGGTACATACGACCGGACAAGACCCGATTATAAGAACTCTTCAGGATATTTATATATGTGTCATAAGAGATTCTTACTACGACTATAGAGTATAGTCCTTAGACCTGAGTTCGCATGCATGTGACTGCACATGAACTAATGCGCTTTGATCATTGTCTAAAGCTGTCGTTAAGCGATAGTTATAAGGACCTTGTTTGGGTGTATTATGAAATGAGTAGTTTACAGTGATGGAACAAGACGGGATTTGTCCCTCCAATATAAATGGAGTGAATATCTCTAGGCCAATCGGAGATTTGAATACTGGAAAATGCATGGCCATGCTCAAACAGACTTTCCCGAGTCGTTTGGATTGTCAGTATCAAATCAGAGTCCGATGAACAAGATTAGGCTTTATAAGGATGACACTAATCTTGCCTTATGACTAATCGAGATATTGAGACAAAAGGATTATGAATACAGAGATTCCAGTTCAAGTGGGAGATTGTTGGAATTATGTCCAGTAATCTCTGTACTGTCTCTAGAAAGTAAGAGTGTGTCAATGATCAGACATAAGTCATATAATACTGGGGGTCATGATGGCTTGCTAGAGTCCGCTCATGATCTATAAGTCTTGGACTTATTGCCTTTATTATATGATCCCATATGGGTCACACGCCTAAGCTAACGGGAAAATACGAAGGAACGGCTTAGCAGAAGTACGGTAAAAGTGCTAGGCATTTACTGTACTTAGAGAGAATAAAGGGAGTTTTAATGAATAAAACTTGACCTAAAGCTCTCCAATTCTCTCAGCTTCTGCGCCTCCCTTAGCGTCTCTCTGCGCCTCCTTCTTGCTCGGTCTAGCAGCCACTTTCCTGTGCGTGCGTGTGTGAGCCTTTGGAGGATCCATCTCTTGGTGGTTCTGCTGATCTCTGACCCTTACCTCCCATTCCGCTGCAAAACAAGGTAACAGGTGAGATCCATTAAGTTTCTAAATAAGAGAACCTAGATCTGCATGTTTAGTAGGATGAATCAATCTGAGAATTGAATCAGGAAACACTAAACGATCCAACACAACGATCGATTCAATCTCAAAATCGCCTAGTGACGATCGACGCAAGGTATGCAACGATCGACGCAAGGCGAAATTCGTACCTGCGACAGAAAGAATCAGAGAAAAAGTTAGTAAAATAAAAACAAAACGAAAATAAACAAAAACAAAAAGAAAAATTTCTAGTAAAAACCCTAAGTTCGGTCCTATCGAAGACTCTAAGAGTCCCCGGAAACGGCGCCAAAAACTTGATAGGCTCAAAGTTTATCCCTATACTAAACTGCAAGTGAACAGCAATGTCAAAGTAGTATATAGGTTATCGAATCCACAGGGACACTTGGTCTCAATAGATCAGAACAGTAGAGACTAATACTAGAAATAAGCAATGTGATTGAATTAAAAGCGGTGCGAGAAAGTAAATCAGTAGCAGAGATTAACGGTTGTGGAAGCAAGTAATTAAAAGCGTCAAGCCTAGGGTATTCTCAGGAAATCAGATAAGCAGACAGTTCATTCAGCAAGGATCTAATTAAGCACAGTTCTAGAACTCAAAACACAGATATAGAATTAACCAAATTCCTTTGCGATAATTCTCTAAGTCTAAGTGCAGCAAACTAAACTTTCGTTTGCGAGAACTAACAGATTAAACTAGCATTAATCCCAAGTTTGATATGTTCACAATTATCCTAAACCAAACTTCCGTTTGCGCAAAGTTTAATTGCCCAATTTAATTAGTTCAGATTCCTAAACCCCACTTCCGTGACGTATTTAGCAACCTAAGATCTAGATTGTAATTGATCAGGTTAGAACTAGCTTTAAGCACAATTAAATTGAAGAACAGATATAGTTTGAATCCTTAACTGAATTTGAACAAGTCTAGCAAGTCATGAAATCCTATGTGAGAAACCCTAAACCTAACTAGGAATCTACTCAGACATAGATAATGAAAACATAATCATAGAATGAATAAGTTGCATAAAAGAATAATAGTAAAAGGGGTTCGAAATCTTCTCCAAATACAGATGAAGTAATAGGTTCAGATCAGCCCCAAA
Source organism: Orychophragmus violaceus (assembly GCA_030180135.1). Lineage (NCBI taxonomy): Eukaryota > Viridiplantae > Streptophyta > Magnoliopsida > Brassicales > Brassicaceae > Orychophragmus > Orychophragmus violaceus. The sequence goes on from CM058236.1 coordinate 12,646,389, forward strand.
AGCTCTAAAAATCCTCTGCCTTTAATTATTAAAGCGTCAATAAAATAAACACCAAAATCCTCTATATATAGGCCTAATCTCGGCTGGGGCTTCTGTGTAAATACTGGAACTATCTTGGGCTTCTTTGCAAATCTTCATATCTTCATTAAACCGACGTGTACGGCCCATCTCGCTAGTGTGTCGACCGATGCACAAGGTGTGTCGGTCGATGCATGATCAATAAATCGGACAGTGAGTTAAGCTCTCGGCCAAAACGTCCCAAAAGTCCCAAAATGCTCCAAATATCTCCAATTAGCTCCAAACCTGATTAAACCTGTAAAAGACTCTAAACAAAGACAAAAGACACTAAAAACACATCTATATCATGGTCTAAAATGGGTAAAAACCATGATATATCATCAAGCTATGATCATATTGTTATGAACTACAATATGAACAACTTGACAAAGACTTTTACTGAGTTGCATGGGATGCTCAAAACTGCTGAACCTAACATCATGAAGGACACCCCAAATGTTCTTATGGTACAAAAGGGTAAAAAGTTTAAGAAACTTGGTAAGAACAAAGGTGATGGCAAGACGAGCTCGATTGTGAATCCAAGCGAGTCTAACCATGCTCCTAAGGTTATAACTGGTCCTTCTAAAGATGATAAGTGCCATTATTGTTGTTGGGAATGTCCTGAAATCTACCGTACTATCTCTAGAAAGTATGATAAGTGTCGAGATCAGACATAAGTCATAAATACTGGGTGATCATGATGACTTGCTAGAGCCCGCTCATGATCTATAAGTCTCGGATTTATTACCAGTATTGTATGATCCCAAAGGGTCACACACCATAGCTAACGGGAAAGTTAAATGGAAATAATACGGTAAGATGCAAATGCATTTACTGTATTTGTACAGAGAATTGGGCCAAGACAAAAACGGGTTTTTTGTCTGATTTGTGTTTTGGGCCCAAAAGCCTAATAGGCCATTAGTTAATAACTTGGGCCTATATAAGGCAGAAGGAGGCGCCAGAAACCCTAAGCTTTTGGCGATTTTCTGAGCTGAGCCGTCCTCTCTTTCTCTGTGATTTCCACCTCGGTCTAGCAGCCTGATCCGTAGCTTGTAAGCGTGTGGATACCTAGGAGGAGCCGGTGATAATCTGCTCTAATCTGATCTTGCCATTACCATCAATTCCGCTGCAAAAAGGTAAAGATCAGGTTTGTTTTATGATTCAGTTACAAGAACCTAGATCTGTTAAGATTATGTGCTAGGTTGCAATCTGGGAATTAAACCTTGGAAACACCAATAATCCTTCAGTGGTATCAGAGCCTAGGTTTTAGGTTTCTTGTAAATTGGATCATTTGAAAATTGATTTTGGTTAATTGAATTGGTGATGAGCTATGATCGCATGATCGTATTAGTTGTTCACGATTAATTAATGGTTGCGTTAGGGTTTGCGTGAGATAAAGTGTTCACGATTTTGTTCACGTTTCAATTTCAAATGTGTTCTCAATTAATTATTGTGTGCGTGTGTTCACTAGTTGATGTGTGCGTGTAAACTTACAAATTATTAATGAGGATGTTAGGTTTGTGATCACGATTATTTGCGCTTTACCAAATAATGTATATATATATAATATATACATATATAATATAATGTATATTATATATTAGAATATATATAATATATAATAGTATATTATATAAAACATTGTTTAATTAATGTATGGTAAAGGCGTTAACCCAAATCGCGGTTTGCTGGAAATAATTTAATACATGGTATTATTTAATTTCTGGTTAAACCGGATTTAAATTCAAAAATTGAATTTAACCTAAACCGAAGGCTGGTCTAAGTTTGATTTGGTTGGACCAAATAATTTAGAGCTGGTCTGGTTTAGTGAATAGCCGATGGTTTTGATAGTTAATTTGGTCTTGGACCAGAATTAATAAACCGGATCGGTTATGCCAAATTATTGGGCCAGCTGGAATTCTATGGTCTTGGGCCAAGAATTGGGCCTATAATTTGTGACCCAACCCAAAATATTTAATAAAATATTTAAATTAGAAATTTCTATTTTTAGTAAGTTACTAAATTTAGAAAGTTTCTAAAATAAGAAAGTTTCCCAAAATAGTAATCTTCTATTTTTGGAAATAAAACTTAAAAATCCTCAAAAACAATATCAAGCTTGGATGTCTTTCCAATCTTGTCAGCTACTTAACGCTTATTCGATTACAGATATGGCTTACAGTGTGAGGTGTCTGTTTTCGCGTAAGTAAAGTAGTATATAGTCACTAATTTCATTGGGAGTCCCAGACTTTAGTGATTATTTGGCTGTAAGAGATTGGTTTCCTTGACTGGGCCATCGGGAGTCCCGGGCCTTGAGACATCTGGTGATATTGGGCTTTGGGCCCAATTCACAACCGAGAGTTATTGGTTATAACTAGCTGTGTGTATGCTTACCAAGTAAAGCTAATTCCGGGTGACGGCCAGTGGCCCACTTTGGATTTAGCTGAACATGGGTCTCGGAATCATTGTATTCTTATGAGGTTGAACAAAGAAATTTTGAATACAATGCGAGTTTTCTTATAAGTTGTTAAGATTACTCTTTTAATGAACTAAATAACTAAAACTCTATTTATCTCTAAATTTCAGCTATGACGAGCACAAACAATCAAAACACTTTCCCGATCCGGTATGTCCTTGAGATGGACAAACTGAACGGATCAAATTTCTTGACTTGGTCGCGGAACCTGAGGCTAGTTCTCAGGCATGAGAGAAAGGACTATGTCCTTGAGAGAGCTCTCCCCGTGAGGATCGGGTCCAATGCCTCTCATGCAGTATATAATGCTTGGAATAAGCATTATAATGATGCGGTAGATGTGCGTGGTCTGATATTGGCTACCATGGACTCAGATTTGCTGAAGCAATATGAGAACATGGAGTCGCCAATAGAGATGATCAGCAGCCTGAAATTGAAATTTCAGGAGCAGGTAAGAGTGGAGAGATACCAGTTGGTTAAGTCTCTCACTAGCTGCAAGCTACCAAATGATCATCCAGTAAGTCCTCATGTCAGTAAAATGATGGGTTACATTGATAACCTGAGGAAACTGGATTATCCAGTTAGCCAAGAATTGGCAACTGAGATCATTCTGCAGTCACTGCCGTCAAGCTATGATAAGTTCGTAAGGAACTATATCAAGAAAGGCTTAACGAAGACGTTGACTGAACTGCATGATATGCTCAAGACAGTTGAGCCAAACGTGAAGAGTACCCTGTACAATCTCATGAATGAGAAGGGTAGGTTTACTAAACCTAATGCTGACAAGGGTGAAGACAAAGTTGTCCAGATTTTGAATCATGGCAAGCGCGTGTCTTCTGAGCCCGAGTCAGATACCTCTTACGTTGATAAGTGCTGCTACTGTAAAGAGACTGGGCATTGGAAGAGAGATTGCATTAAATTCATGGAAGATTATGAGGAGTTGAAGTCGATGTATGAGACTACTTCCTCAGGTATTCATGTTATTACTTCAAGTTATACCTTATAGGTATTGGATACTGGTTGTGGCACTGATATTTGTTATAATATGCAGAGCCTGAGCAACAGTAAAACGTTGAAGGAAGGGCAAATGGAACTGCGTGTCTGGAAGGAGCTATTGATGCTGCCTCAGCCGTAGGGTTCTCACTTGTAGATGCCTTTGAGGCTTGGTTTTGTATTAAGTAATTGCTACAATGTACCTGCTTTAAGCAGAGTTGTTTTTTCATTTTCTTGTGAAGAATTTGAATGTTTTCATTTTGATAAAGACAAGTTTTGTTCTTTTGATCTTAATGAAATGTTAATTGTAGCACCCTATTCAAGGAATGGGTTTTATATCTTAAACCAAAGAGTGCCTAAATGTAACATAAATACCGAATTGGTTTAAATCTGATGAATTAAACCTGATTTTTCTTGGCATAAATGTTTTGGTCAAATAGAGTAAATCGGATTCAGAAACCCCATAGTTATGGACTTTTGGGCTCATTTGAATGGATATCTTATGAGACTTGAATTCTGCTTACTGGACCAAAAGACAAAGGGCCCATCTTAGCCGAGCTAGAGAAAGGCCCAAAGGCTTATTGGAGATTGAACATACTCATGTATGTGGTCCGATGAGCAGTAATGCCAGAAAAAATTTCCTGTACTTCATTGTCTCTATTGATTACTTCAGTGAGTGTGACTGTGTTCATTTGATGAGACACAAGTCGGAATTCTTTGACATGGTCGAAAGAGTTCCAGAATGAAGTATAGAATCTGAGTGACAGAAGTATTAAGACTCTGGATTAGATCACGAGTGAGAATACTTGAGTCATTAATGGTGTGATCATCTGAATGAGTGTGAAGTCGTTTCACAGCTCAATTCTCCTGAAAACCTTGAGGTATTTCTGTGAGAAAGAATCAGATCTTATTAGAAATGATTAAAGATGAGTCACACGAATCTTCCACGATATTCTTTAAGAATAACGCTCTAGAAATATCTAAGTTTACGCTGAAATAGTTCCACCAATATCAGTTGAAAGACACCACGTAAATGTGGATTGGAATCGATCCAAATTCGTCTTTACTGAGTATTTGTAGTTGTGCTACTTCGCTGGTTGTCCTAGGGAAACCAAGGCTTGTTACTTTTACGTCCATTCTGTTTTCTGAGAGGGGAAGTTACTTTCCAAGAAGAACAGTGGGAGTAAAAGTATAACTCGAAGAAATTCGAGAAATACAGGAGGCTGCTCAACCTGTTGAGGGAGAGCAACGAATGGATTTACAGATTTCTGTAGAATCTACACCTGTAGAGCCTGGAGTTCGCAGATATGAATGAATCAGTCACTAATCCGAGAGTGATTTCTCGTCATTAGTTGAACCTGATGATCATTGAAAGTTCGCATGATCTGATGATCATTGAAAGCGACGAATCTGCGAAATTCAAAGAAGCGAAAGTTAGCCCGGACTCCGAAAAATTACATTTTGTGTAAGTTAGCTTCATCGATCCATTCATGGATGGAAGCAAACATATTGGAGTTGGAATCTTCGTTCTGTTAAAGTAGTCAAGGTTTTGACTTGAACAGGAACGAAGTGGAACTGTGCGTTTACTAAAAGATTAATGGGAGCAATATTGCATATCTCATAGTGTATGTCGATGATATACTGATTCTCGAATATAACGTCCCAATGCTGCAGTCGGTAAAGGACTGGATTGGGAGTTGGTTTTATGAATGACATGGGTAAAGCCACGTAGTTCTTGAATTTTGGATCTAAAGATAGAGATCCAAAAGAGCTGGTAGGACAAAGTCAGGATTCTTAAATTGACAAAGTCCTACACGTAATCAGCAATCCAAGAAGGGTTTTATGCCAATGTCACATGGCAATTCATTAAGCAAGATACAGTGTCCTGCGATAACTGCTGAGCTTGAATGCATGGATAGGATTCCATATGCGACGGCATAAGGATCTATCATGCATGCCATGACACATACTTGTTTTGATGTTGCTTTAATGTTAAGCAAGACAAGTAAAGACCAGTCAAATCCAGCAAAGAATCACTGGATTGTCGTATAGAATATCCTAAAGTATTTGAGGAATACTTAGGATAAGTTCTTGATTGACGGAGAAAGTGAGGTGCTACAAGTCGATAGAGTCTGAAAGGCAATTTTCCAATAGACAAAGATAATTCCTGGTCACAGTCCGGCTATATCTTGTGTCTAACTGGCGGTGCAAGGCACTGTTGCTGACTCCATGACTTAAGCTGAACATTTCGCAGCTTGAGAAGCGGCGAAAGAGGATGTTTGGATAGAAGAGTTCATCACTGAACTTGATGTGAATCACAGCATAGATGAGGCTAGCTGCACATCAGAGGTCCAAACACCTTGAGGGTAGGTATAACCTATTCCGTGAGATAAATGACAGAGGTGATAAGTAGATAAGTAAGTTTCATCGAATGAGAACGTTGCTAATCTATTAACGAAGCCACTCCTTATGCCTAAGCACGAGTCGCGGACTGTAGCTGTAGGATGAGTGAAATTAAGATGTAGTCTTGATTTCAGTGGGAGTTTGTAAAGGGCTTTACTTAGTTGTTTTGAAAGGTTCATGTAAACATAATATTTTATGTTTATGAAATCTAATGATTTCTGGATTATTTTAACTGTGATATAAATAATCGTTCCAAAATGATTCATGTCATTATATATGGGCCATCGAAGTACATGAGTAGACTTGATCCTGAAACCCCATATTTAACGAAATGACATAAATCATAGTGTCCATAGTCGAAGGTTGTTGAAATTGGAACACCAACAACCTGTTAAGACTAGATTGTGTTGAGACTTATGACCAAGTTTCGAGGGGTCATAGATGCGCGGCATCAAAGTCGACACATAGGTATATGTAGGGGAGCATATGACCGGACATGGCCCGCTGATGAGAAACTCTGCAAGATATTAATATCTGTGTCATAAGAGGTTCTCATATACGACTATAGAGTATAGTCCTTAGACCTGAGTTCGCATGCATGTGGCTGCACATGGAGTAATGCGCTTTGATCATTGTCTAACGCTGTTTCGTAACTGGGAGCTATACGGACCTTGGTTGGGTGTATTATGAATTGTGTAGTTCATAGTGATGGAACAAGATGGGATTTGTCCCTGCCGTTTAACAGAGGAAATATCTCTAGGCCAATCGGAGACTTGATAGCTGGTAAGAGAGTGGCCACTCCCAAACGGACTTGCCCAAGTCGTTTGCATTGTCAGTATCAAATATGTTCCGTTAAACATGGTCTGGCTATATAAGGATGACACGCATCTTGCCTTATGCCAGATCGAGATATTGAGACAAAAGGATTAGGGAATGTAGGATTCCAGTACAATCGGAAGATTGTTGGGAATGTCCTGTGTAGGATTCCAGTACAAGTGGGAGATTGTTGGGAATGTCCTGAAATCTACCGTACTATCTCTAGAAAGTATGATAAGTGTCGAGATCAGACATAAGTCATAAATACTGGGTGATCATGATGACTTGCTAGAGCCCGCTCATGATCTATAAGTCTCGGATTTATTACCAGTATTGTATGATCCCAAAGGGTCACACACCATAGCTAACGGGAAAGTTAAATGGAAATAATACGGTAAGATGCAAATGCATTTACTGTATTTGTACAGAGAATTGGGCCAAGACAAAAACGGGTTTTTTGTCTGATTTTTGTTTTGGGCCCAAAAGCCTAATAGGCCATTAGTTAATAACTTGGGCCTATATAAGGCAGAAGGAGGCGCCAGAAACCCTAAGCTTTTGGCGATTTTCTGAGCTGAGCCGTCCTCTCTTTCTCTGTGATTTCCACCTCGGTCTAGCAGCCTGATCCGTAGCTTGTAAGCGTGTGGATACCTAGGAGGAGCCGGTGATAATCTGCTCTAATCTGATCTTGCCATTACCATCAATTCCGCTGCAAAAAGGTAAAGATCAGGTTTGTTTTATGATTCAGTTACAAGAACCTAGATCTGTTAAGATTATGTGCTAGGTTGCAATCTGGGAATTAAACCTTGGAAACACCAATAATCCTTCAATTGTAATGGTTATGGGCATTTGAAAAGAAACTGCAATAAATTCCTGGAAGATTATGAGAAGCTGAAGAAGACGTACGAGACTTCTTCTTTAGGTATTTATGTTATAGAAGTAAATGTTACTATCTCTGGTCCTGCTTCTTGGGTATTGGATACCAGCTGTGGTGCTCATATTTTGCATAAACATGCAGGGCCTAAGCAACAGTAGGACTTTGGAGAAAGGACAAGTGGACCTGCGCGGTGGAAATGGAGCAAGAGTTGTTACATTAGCCATAGGAATTCATTTGTCTTTACCTTCTGGCATGGTTTTAGAACTTAATAATTGCTACTATGTACCTGCTATAAGCAGAAATATTATTTCTATTCCTTATTTGGATTTAGAAGGATATCAGTTTTCAATTATGAATAAATGTTGTTCATTTGATTACAATGATATATTTTATGGTAGCGGTCCATTATACAATGGACTTTATGTTCTAAACCAAAGTGTGCCAGTCTATAACATTCGTATTAAGAGATTCAAGTCAAAAGACACGAATCAAACTTTTCTCTTGCATTGTCGTTTGGGCCACATAAATGAGAAACGGATTCAGAAGCTCCATAGTGATGGACTTTTGGGCTCATTTGATTATGAATCATGTGAAAAATGTGAATCCTTTTATTAGGCAAAATGACTAAGGCCTCTTTTAACAATTAAAGAAAGGGCCAGTGACTTATTGGGCCTTAGGGCATCTCCAACCCACCTCTATATTTGCCTCTAAACTCTATTTTAGAGGCAAATCTACTCCAACCCACCTCTATTTTCACCTCTAAAATAGAGATCTCTATTTTTTCCTCTATATATTGAGGAACTCTATTTTTTCCTCTATAATAGAGGTGAACTTTTTAATTTACAAATCAGTCCATTAACTTTCAAATACTTTTATTTATGACCAAAATAATTAAATATTAATATTTTAATAACTAACAATATAAAATTAATAAATTATAAATTATAATATTTTAATAACTAATATATAATTTAAATAATATTATAATTTTATAATTGTAAAAATAAAATAAATGGGCTAAATTGCAACTTTTATAAATAAAAAATATTATTAGTAAAATAAGAAAGAATATTAGAGAGAATATTCCTTTTTAGAGGAAAATATAGAGGAATACATTGGAGCAAAACCCACCTCTATTATAGAGTTCCTCTATTTTAGAGGTAAAAATAGAGGAATACATTGGAGATGGTCTTATACATACTGATGTGTGCGGCCCAGTGAGCATAAGTGCCAGAGGAAGCTTTAGGTACTTTCATTACCTTTACTAGATGACTTCAGTAGGTATGGTTATGTCTATTTAATGAGACATAAGTCGGATTCTTTTTAAAAGTTCAAAGAGTTCCAAAATGAAGTACATAATCAACTTGGCAATAGTATTAAAGCTCTAAGAGAAGATCGTGGAGGTGAATACTTAAGTCAAGAATTCAGTGATCATCTAAGAGATTGCAGAATTGTTTTCACAACTCACTCCTCCTGAAAATGCCCCAAAGGAATGGAGTTTATGAGAGGAGGAATCAGACTTTATTAGATATGGTTCGATCAATGATGAGTCACTCAGATCTTCCATTATCCTTCTGGGGATATGCTCTAGAAACGTCTGCGTTTACACTAAACAGGGTTCCATCAAAATCAGTTACAAAGACACCACATAAGATGTGGACTGGAAATGTTCCTAATTTGTCTTTCATGAAGACTTGGGGTTGTGAGGCTTATGTAAACGTTTAATCTCTGATAAGCCCACACCCAAATCCGATAAGTGCTACTTCGTTGGTTATCCTAAGGAGACCAAGGCATATTACTTTTACTACTGATCCAAGAACAAAGTGTTTGTTGCTTGGAACTGTGTTTTTCTTGAGAAAGACTTTCTTTCTAGGAAGAACAGTGGGAGTAAAGTACAAATTGAAGAAATTCAAGAATCACAGGAGACTGCTCAACCTGATGAGGAAGAGCAACAGTTGGATCTACAAGAGTTGTAGAACATACCTGTGGTGCCTGAAGCTCGCAGATCCGAAAGGATTCGTCACGAACCCGAGAGATTTGGATTTCTCGTAACCAATTGCCATGATCTGTTGATCATTGACAGTGACGAGCCTGCGAATTTTGAAGAAGCAATGATGGGCCCTGACTCCGAAAATGGCTGAAAGCCGCTGATTCCGAAATGGGATCCATGTCACAGAACCAAGTATGGACTTGGGTTGATTTACCCGATGGTGTAAAAGTCATTGAGTGTAAATGGATTTTCAAGAAGAAAAGTTGACGTGGATGGTAATATTCAGATATACAAACCTAGGTTGGTGGCAAAAGGTTTCGAGCAAATTCATGGTATTGACTATGAAGAAACCTATTCTCCAGTCACTATGCTTAAGTCCATTTGGATTCTCCTAGCAATCGCCGCTCATTATGATTATGAGATCTGGAAAATGGATGTGAAAACAGTTTTCCTTAATGGAATTCTGGAAGAGGATGTGTACATGACACAACCTGAAGGTTTCATTGATCCTAATGCTGCTAGGAAGGTATGCAAGCTTCATTGATCCATTTATGGATTGAAGTAAGCATTTCGGAGTTGGAATCTTCGTTTTGATGAAGCGGTCAAAAGTTTGACTTCATCAGGAACGAAGATGAGCCGTGTGTTTACAAGAAGACTAGTGGGAGCACAGTTGCATTTCTTGTAATGTATGTAGATAACATACTCCTTCTCGGAAATGACGTTCCATTGCTTAAGTCTGTTAAGATTTGGCTGGGAGGTTGTTTTAATGAAGCCGCCTATATTCTTGGAATAAGAATCTATAGAGATAGAATGGACAAGCTAAATTGGATAGTGTCAAGATACTTATATTGATAAGGTCTTACACAGGTTCAGTACGCATGATTCTAATAAGGGCTTCATACCAATGTCTCATGGCATTACTCTCAGCAAGATGCAGTGTCTTTCGTGACATGCTGAGCGAGAGTGATAGGTGTAAAGTTTTAACCCTATACTAACTGCAAGTGCACAGTAATATCAATGTAGTACTTAGGGATCGAATCCACGAGGACTCTAGGCAACGATAGAATTAGAACAGAAAAGATTAAACTAGGAGAAAGCAAATGTGATTAGAAACTAAAAGCAAGCAGGAAAGTAAACAAGTAGCAAGTTCTGTTGTAAGCAATTAACTAAAGGCGCTAAGTCTAGGGAGTTCTCAGGAAATCAGACAAGCAGATAATTTATTCAGTCAAGATCAAATTACGTACAGTTCTAGAACTCAAAACACAGATATAGAATTAATCAACTTTCGTTGTGAGAATTCTCTAAGCCTAATTGCAGAAATCCAAATGTCTTTGTAATTCCTAACAGATTAAACCAGCTTTAATGATCAAGTTTGATATGTTCACAATCTAATTAAACCAAATTTCTTTGCGAGTAATTAAATTGCTCAACCTAAATAGTTCAGATTCTAAATCACACTTTCGTGTCAACCTAGCAACCTAAGATCTAGATTCTAAGTGATCAAGTTAGAACTAGCATTAAACACAATTTAGATTGAAGAACATCTATTGATATGAATCCTTAACTGAATTAATTATATCTAGCAAGTCATAAAATCCTTAATGAGAATCCCTAAACCTAACTATGAATCTACTCAGACATGGAGTATGAAAACATGATCAATGAATAAATAGATATCATAAAAGAGATTAAATAAGTAAAGGGGTTCGAAATCTTCTCCAAAAACAAGATGTAGTACAGGATCAGATCAGCCCCAAATAGCTATAAAAACTCTCTGCTTTAAAGTATGATAGCGTATCTAAAAACTGATGTAAAAACCTAATTAAATAGCTAAATCACGTCTTGGGGCTTCTGTGTAAATATATGGAACTTCTGGGCAATTCTGCAAATTCATCATTCTTCATTAACTCTCGCCGAGACTGGCCCAACTCGCTATGAATCGATCGATGCTGATGTGTGTCGATCAACACGTTACTCTGTTCTGGACAGTGAGCTCTATCTCTCGGGTCAAAACTCCAAAATGCACCAAAATGCTCCAATTATTCCAAATCCACTCCAAACGTGCTAGTACCTAATAAAACCTGTAAAAGACTCTAAAGAAACACAAAAAGACTCTAAAACATACTTATATCATGACATAAAACCGGTAAAAACCATGATATATCAACTCCCCCACACTTAGCCTTTGCTTGCCCTCAAGCAAAACATAGAACTAAAACATGGTGAAGAGGTTTGAAAACTTTCAGAAACTCTTTTTGTCCTAGAGGCAACAACACTCAGATTCCCCTTAGTAGACCACTGAAAGAATCAACTGCAAGATATCAAGACCAACATGTACTTCCCCCATACTTAGCAACTGTCCTAAGTAAAATCCACAATCAATCCAAGTAATTCAAATTTACCCTACTGACTTCTTAAGCATATTAAGTGCGGTCTCACCTAAGGATTATCGATCAAAGGGCACATGGATTCTTACTTTGTCAGCTCTAGACCACCATACTATCTTTTCTGGTTCCTTTTCTTCTCTTTTCCCTTCCTTAGCATTCTGATTTTTCCCCATTGGGTATCATTTTATTTTTTTATCAGTGCTCTTCCCGTTAAGGGGTGTACTTTGGACACATTCCATGGATCGCACAGGAGGTAATAGTGTTTGCTACTACTCCCGTGACCACTTCGGAGCTACTAGCTCATACTCGGACAGGTTTACAAGCTGTGTCAGAACTAACAAAGGAGTCCGACTCAAGGTATACCAAGCCCTTAGGTGAGAAAATTAAGTCAAGTTAAGGGTGAAGGCAGTAAAAGGATCCTCTGAATACCTGAATTGATATGGGTGTCCTTAGTAGGTTGATCCGTGTTGGGTTTTCTAATAGTCATAGATTGATCTTTCAGCTTCATCCCAATGGTTACTTAAGTTCCTGCAAGTTGTTGTTAACTTCTCAAAAAATTCACTGTTTCTTACTTAAACTGGTTTTGACTCAATAAAACAATTTTTTTTGAAAACTGAACTGACTCTAAGAAAACAGAAAGATAAAATTAAGTAGCTACCTCCCCCACACTTGAAACACACTGTCCCCAGTAGTGTTAAGCTAAGGGTTGGTAAAAAGAAAGCAAAAATGTTAATGGATGTGTTGAGTTCTGTCTGATTTTACCTCTGTCGCTCATGCATTGATCGATACATAAATGTAACGACCGTTGCAAGGCGATTTTTCGTCATGTGTCGATCGTTTCTCAGGACCGCAACGATCGCTGCAATGCGATTTTCGTGTTGTGACGATCGACACACAGGACCGTGTCGATCGTTGCATTGCGATTCTGTCGAAACATGCAGACAAAACTCACCAGAAACAAAAACAAACGTAAAATCCTAACAAAAACACCAAAAATGAATAGCATAAACAAAACAGTGGGTTGCCTCCCACTCAGCGCTCTTTTAGCGTCAATAGCTTGATGTTTTAGCTTAATCAGACAGAGGGTGCAATATCCAGAGGATAAATCTCACCTCCTGGAATCTCGGCCTTAGCCCAATAATGCTTTACTCTCTGTCTATTCACAGTAAATTCCTTACCTTCATGGTTGATCAGAACGACAGCTCCACAAGGACGTACCTCCTTGATTGTGAAAGGACCAGACCACCTTGATTTCAGCTTACCTGGAAACAATTGCAAACGAGAGTTATACAAAAGTACCTGATCATTAGGCTCAAATTGTCTAGAGACAATCTTCTTGTCATGATAAGCCTTAGTCTTCTCCTTGTACATCTTTGAGTTATCATAGGCAAAATGTCTTATCTCATCCAACTCATTAAGCTGCACCAATCTCCTCTCTGCAGCAGACTTAAGATCGAAGTTCATCTGCTTCACAGCCCATGCTGCTTTGTGCTCAAGCTCTACTGGCAGATGACATGCTTTTCCATACAGCAAATGAAATGGAGTGGTCCCAAGTGGTGTCTTAAATGCAGTCCGGTAAGCCCATAGTGCATCGTCGAGCTTTGCTGCCCAATCCTTCCTTGTCTTCCCAACTGTCTTCTCTAAGATCTCCTTGATCTATCTGTTAGAAACCTCGACATGTCCACTAGTCTGAGGGTGATAAGGAGTAGCAACTCGGTGATGAACTCCATGCTTCTTCAGCAGCTTCTCAAAGACCTTATTAATAAAGTGAGATCCTCCATCACTAATTACTATCTGAGGTACTCCAAATCTAGGGAATATGATGGTCTTAAACAGCTTAATAACCACCGAAGAATCATTGGTTGGACTAGCTATTGCTTCTACCCACTTAGATACATAGTCCACAGCAACCAAAATAAACTTATTCCCATAGGATGAGGGAAAAGGACCCATAAAGTCTATGCCCCAGCAATCGAAAACCTCAACCTCAAGAATGAAATTCTGAGGCATCTCATGCCTCTTACTGATTTTCCCTCCTTTGACAGGCATCACACTGAGAAACAAAGGAATGAGCATCTGCAAATATTGTAGGCCACCAGAAACCTGCTTGCATAACCTTAGACACAGTCTTGAAAGTAGCAAAATGTCCAGCATAATCCGATCCATGACAGTGGAATAGGATATCCGGAATCTCTGATTCAGCAAGGCATCTCCTGTAAAGACCATCGGAACAATGCTTGTAGAGATAAGGCTCATCCCAGTAGTATCGTCTGAGCTCCCTAAAGAACTTCTTCTTTGCATACCCCTTCAGATCATCCAGTTCAATCTCTGCAGCCAGGTAATTAGCTATATCTGCGTACCAGGGTGGATCAATGGTTGCGACAGCATCTACTTTGAATACATAGTCTCCAATTTGAACCGTGAAAGGTTCTGGGTCTGTATCCGCATTGCAACGATCGTCGCATAGGGCAGCATCGATCGTCGCAACCTCGACACATGCATCGATCGTCACAGATGTGGCATCGATCGACGCAGTGCGATTAATCCGACAGTTTTGCAAAATTTCTGTCCAAATCCGTCTGAAACACTGTCCCGATCATATTGACGTTCTCCTCAGGCAAGAAATCATTAATGGGCACGTCTTCCTCAACCAGCATCCTTGAAAGATGGTCTGCAACTCCATTTTCAACTCCCTTCTTGTCCCTCACTTCAATGTCAAACTCCTGAAGCAACAGAATCCATCTCAACAATCTTGGCTTAGCATCTTTCTTCTGCATCAGATACTTCAGGGCTGAATGATCAGTATGCACAATCACTTTGGATCCAACAAGATAGGGGCGAAACTTTTCAAATGCAAAGACTACAACCAACAACTCTTTCTCTGTAGTGGCATAGTTTCTTTGCGCATCATCTAGTGTCCTACTAGCATAATAGATAGCATGAAGATTTCTATCCTTCTTCTGTCCAAGAACAGCTCCTACAGCATAGTCACTTGCATCACACATAACCTAAAAAGGTAGATTCCAATCTGGTGGCTGAACTATTGGAGCACTCACTAATGCTTGTTTAATCTGTTCAAATGCAGTCTGACAATCTGCATTGAACTCAAATTTGGTATCCTTACACAGCAAATCAGTTAGTGGCCTAGCAATCTTACTGAAGTCCTTTATGAACCGTCTATAGAAACCAGCATGTCCAAGAAAACTCCTCACAGACTTCACAGAATCAGGCGCCTGAAGGCTGGTCATTACCTCAATCTTAGCGCGGTCTACTTCGATCCCTGCTTCAGACACTTTATGTCCAAGTACAATGCCATCTCTGACCATGAAATGGCACTTCTCCCAATTAAGTACTAAGTGCTTCTCTTCGCATCTAGCTAATACCTTGCACAGATTATCTAAGCACTCATTATAAGATGACCCGTAGACTGAAAAGTCATCCATAAATACCTCCATAAAATCCACAATCATATCAGTGAATATGGACATCATGCATCTCTGGAAAGTAGTTGGTGCATTGCAGAGTCCAAAAGGCATCCTACGGTAAGCAAATGTGCCATATGGACAAGTGAATGTGGTCTTTCCCTGATCCTCTGGATGGATAGGAATCTGAAAGAAACCTGAATATCCATCGAGGAAGAAATAGTAAAGGTGATTTGCTAACCTCTCCAGTATCTAATCAATGAAGGGTAAGGGGAAATGATCCTTCCTTGTTGCAGCATTGAGTTTCCTGTAATATATGCACATCCGGTGTCCAGTTACAGTCCTAGTAGGGATCAGCTCATTCTTCTCATTTTTCACAACCGTAACTCCACCCTTCTTAGGTACTACATGGACTGGACTAACCCAATCACTATATGAAATAGGATAGATGATCCCAGCATCTAGGAGTTTCATAATCTCCTTCTTAACCACATCCTTTAGGTTAGGATTCAGCCTTCTCTGGTGCTCAACTGATGTCTTAGACTCGTCCTCGAGATGTATCCGATGCATGCACAGCTCCGGAGAGATACCTAAAATGTCATCAAGAGAATAGCCAAGAGCTTTGCGATGCTTGCGCAGCTTGCTTAGCAGTAAAGTGAGCTCTGCCTTGTTCAAACTAGCATTAACAATCGCTGGATAAGTTGAATTAGGTCCAAGAAATGCGTACCTTAGCCTGGATGGAAGTTGTTTCAGCTCAATTTTCGGAGCCTTTTCCTCTGCCCAGTATCTGTCGACTTGCAACGATTGATGCTTAGGCTGTGTCGATCGATGCAAAGTCGCGTCAGACACATCTAACTTCATCACTTGCTCAGCATAATCCATTAGCCTCGCATAGCAGATTGCGGGCTCATCTTGCAGGTGTTCCAGCTCCATTATAGAGCTCAGTAAAGCTCTCTCCAGTGGATCCTCAGCATGTGACTTGTGAAAGTACTCTGCAGCCAAATCACTGAGTGTGTCCACATAAAAGGTCTGTCCGTCGATGGTTGGTCTCTTCACCAGTTTGTCCATATCAAAACTCATCTTCAGATCACCCACATTCAGAATTATTTTACCTCCTTGGCAGTCAATCATCGCACCAGCAGTAGCTAAGAAAGGCCTACCCAAAATCAGTGGATCCTTTAGTTCCTCTCCATATTGCAGAACCACAAAATCAGTAGGAATCACACATTGGCCAATCATTATAGGCACATCCTCCAATATTCCTTCAGGAATTCTGATTGTTCTGTCTGCCAGAACCAGTGAGATCCTAGTAGGTAGGAAGTCAGTCATCCCAAGTCTCTTAGCAACAGAGAAGGGCATAAGGTTCACACTAGAACCAAGATCACATAGAGATCTTTCAAATCTTTCTCTGTAGATGGCACAATCCAACACAAAGCTTCCTGGATCTTTCAACTTCTCAGGAATTCTGCCCTGAATCACTGCACTACATACCTCCGTGATCATCATTGCACTCTCCTCATCAGACCACTTACCGGCAAGTAAGTCCTTAAGACATCTCCTCATCACAGGAGTAGTCTCCATAGAATCAATCAAAGGCACTTCGACCTTCATCTTTTTGATGATCTCCTTGCATTTGGTATACTGCTTATCGTTCTTAGCCTTCCTGGGATTTCTAGGATAAGGTACTTTAGGCTTGTAAACCCTTTTGTTTGACTGTTTCGGCTTTCCTGCGTCTGAACCCTCTGCAGTCACCTTGCGTCGATCGTTGCTGGTGTTGCGTCGATCGTTATTGGGCGACTGTGCTACGATCTCTGGTTCTATGTTTTCGCTTTGCATCGACCGTTGCTGAGGTGCATCGATCGACGCATTGTGAATTCCACGGATCATCTTCCATTTCATCAATCTCCACGATTTCTTCGACACTCAACTACTTTTTCTGGACAGGAAACAGCTCCTTACACTTCTCAATGTCACTGCATTGCACTGATACTTAGGATTAGCATCAGTCCATCCCGGAAGAGATCCATCTGGCCTCTGAACATATCCAGAAGTCCTTGCAACCTTAGCATCAAGCTCCTTCATATGTGTGCTCAAAGATTCAAACTTCCCATTCAGCTCTTCATAAACATCACCTATCTTCTTGTCGAGGTCTACAACATTCTTAGTCTGACCTTTCAGCAACTGCTCCATCATACTCTCCATCTTACTCTCATGAGCATTAGCTACAGGAGGTGCTTGGTAAGAGGAAGATCCATAAGTACTCTAATTACCTTGTTGAAAAGGTTTCTGAAAACCAGCATTCTGTCCAAAGCCAGAAGAGTTTTGATTGCTTGTGAAAGCACTCTTCTGACCACTGAAAAATCTGTTACCTTGCTGTCCTCCAAACATGTTTCCTTGGAAACCAGATCCTCCAATGTAGTTCACATCCTCTTCCTGACCATCTTCTTCAGCATTGATAACTTCAACATCTTGAGCAAAATGGACAGCTTTCTTCCCAGCTAGAAGATTGCAAACAGTGTTCAATTTACTCCTAATATCAGCTATCTCTTGGTTCTCCATCTTCCCACCAGACTCCTTCCTTCTTTTATCAGTACTCTTGCAGCTATTACTGCTTACTAAGTTATCTATCAACTGCTTAGCTTGCACAGGAGTCCTAGTGTTGAAATTTGCATTGCTGGAATTATCCAACGCAGTCTGGTATGGGAGATCTATGCCTCTAAATAAAATGCCCAACAATGTTACCTCAGTGAATCCATGATGCGGGCAGTCACGTTGGTACTTCTTAAACCTCATCCAGGCAGTCTTAAGAGGCTCTGTCGGACATTGGGAGAATGTGAGAATGTCCTGTCTCGACTGATCAGAGCGAGCATCATCATAGAAGTGTCTCAGAAACTCACTTTTCAGAGCAGCCCATGTAACACACTTCCCAGGTGGAAGCTGTTTCAGCCAGGCAGCAGCATTTCCAGCGAGAGAGTAGGGGAAGAGTTTGAGAAAAAAAAATAGTCATAGTTCACTCCATCATATTTCATCCCAGTGACTGTGTCCTCAAACTCATTTATGTGATCCATCGGCTTCTCATTAGGAAAACCATGGAAGGCATTCTTCCTCAGAAGAGAGTAGTAGATGGTCTTGATTTCAAAATCATTCCTATCAAAATCAGGAGGTACAAGAGCTAACCGGTTAGCATGAAACTCATCCAGACGGTTATAGTCAGCTAAAGTCCTCTCATGAACAACCATCTCTCTACCTTGGGCATGTCCTTGGCCTTGGTTCTGCTCCTGTCGTGGTTGCTCAGGAGGATCAGAGATAACATTCCCTTCAGCGTCCATCCGTTGCCCAGCAGCATTGTACGGATTGTTTTTTCGGTCCCTCAGTGTACCTTGAGCATCAGGCATTATAATCACACGTTCAACAACCATCCTTGCTCTTTGAACTTTCCTGTTAGTCCTCTCTAGTCTAGCAAGCTCTTCAAGTTGGAGGTTAACGAGGTTAGTATTCGGATTACTTCTGGTATCACGCGTCTGCATAAACCGTCTGTAATCGTTAAGCAACGATCGATGCTAAGAGTGCAACGATCGATTCAACTCCAATCGCCTAGTAACGATCGACACAAAAGATGCAACGATCGATGCTATGCGAAAATAAAACCTGCGACAGAGAAGAAACAGAAAAATCAGTAACTAAAACAGAAAATAAAAATCCTAGTAAAAACCCTAAGTTCGAATCTATCGAAGACTCCAAAGAGTCCCCGGCAACGGCGCCAAAAACTTGATAGGTGTAAAGTTTTAACCCTATACTAACTGCAAGTGCACAGTAATATCAATGTAGTACTTAGGGATCGAATCCACGAGGACTCTAGGCAACGATAGAATTAGAACATAAAAGATTAAACTAGGAGAAAGCAAATGTGATTAGAAACTAAAAGCAAGCAGGAAATTAAACAAGTAGCAAGTTCTGTTGTAAGCAACTAACTAAAGGCGCTAAGTCTAGGGAGTTCTCAGGAAATCAGACAAGCAAATAATTTATTCAGTGAGGATCAAATTAGGTACAGTTCTAGAACTCAAAACACAGATATAGAATTAACCAACTTTCGTTGTGAGAATTCTCTAAGCCTAATTGCAGAAATCCAAATGTCTTTGTAATTCCTAACAGATTAAACTAGCTTTAATGATCAAGTTTGGTATGTTCACAATCTAATTAAACCAAATTTCTTTGCGAGTAATTAAATTGCTCAACCTAAATAGTTCATATTCTAAATCACACTTTCGTGTCAACCTAGCAACCTAAGATCTAGATTCTAAGTGATCAAGTTAGAACTAGCATTAAACACAATTTAGATTGAAGAACATTTATTGATATGAATCCTTAACTGAATTAATTATATCTAGCAAGTCATAAAATCCTTAATGAGAATCTCTAAACCTAACTATGAATCTACTCAGACATGGAATATGAAAACATGATCAATGAATAAATAGATATCATAAAAGAGATTAAATAAGTAAAGGGGTTCGAAATCTTCTCCAAAAACAAGATGTAGTACAAGATCAGATCAGCCCCAAATAGCTCTAAAAACTCTCTGCTCTAAAGTATGATAGCGTATCTAAAAACTGATGTAAAAACCTAATTAAATAGCTAAATCACGTCTTGGGGCTTCTGTGTAAATATCTGGAACTTCTGGGCAATTCTGCAAATTCATCATTCTTCATTAACTCTCGCCGAGACTGGCCCAACTCGCTATGCATCGATCGATGCTGATGTGTGTCGATCGACACATTACTCTGTTCTGGACAGTGAGCTCTATCTCTCGGGTCAAAACTCCAAAATGCACCAAAATGCTCCAGTTACTCCAAATTCACTCCAAACGTGCTAGTACCTAATAAAACCTGTAAAAGACTCTAAAGAAACACAAAAAGACTCTAAAACATACTTATATCATGGCATAAAACCGGTAAAAACCATGATATATCAGAGAGCGCATGAGAATCAGACTAATGCTATAGGCATTAGATCTCTTAAGATGTGATCTTGGTTTTAGTGGGAGTTGTTTTTGGTTTTAGTTATGATATGATGTTCATATAGACATATTATGGTTTTGTTAATAAAACTTGTTTCAGTATTATTTAATTATGTTATTAAATAATAGTCCCAAAGTAATTTATGACATTTTATAGGTCATCAAGTATGTGACTTGATCAAGAAACCCTATAAGTAATAAATGACATAAATTATGTTGGTCCCTGGTCAAGGTTGTTAAAGTGGGACATTAACAACCGCGTGAGACTAGTATGTGAGGTGACTGATGACTAAGTTTTATGGAGTCATTAATAAGAGTATTAAAGTCAATCACACAGATATGTGTTGGAGAACACAGGATCGGACATGACCCGCTAATGAGAACTTTACAGGATAGTTATATAAGTGTCATGAGAGTTTTCATTACGACTATAAAGTATAGTCCTTAGACATGAGTTCATCATGTTTTCTTACATGTGAATTGGTCCGCTTTAACTTTGTCAACCGTCAGCCGTAACAGGTGACTATAAAGGCATTGATTGGTCGTATCATGAAGTGTGTGAAGGAATAGGGATTGAACAAGATGGAATTTGTCCCTCCTATATAACAGGAGATAAATATCTCAGGGCCCATCGAAGATTTGATACTGAGAAATGTGTGGCCGCACTCAAACGAGGTGATTGTCAGTCGTTTGTCATGTCAGTATAAATCAGAGTTCGATGAACATGATCTTGGCTTAATAAGGATGACACAGATCTTGCCTTATGCTAGATCGAGATATAGAGACGAAGGGATTTTGGGAATAAATGATTCCAGTACAAGTGGGAGATTGTTGGGAATGTCCTGAAATCATACTTGTAATCACTCTAGAGATAGTTGTGTAGTTGAGATGAGACATTCATATAATACTAGGTAATCATAATGTTTTGCTAGAAGCCACTTGTGATCTGTGAGTTATGAACTCATTGCTAGTGTTATATGATCCTACAGGATCACACACCTAAGCAAATTGGATGTATTATATGAGATTGATCATTAGTGTAATGATCTTGTGAATGTATATTCGATATACATTCAATGGCGAGTTTCTGAGGTAGTGTCGATCGACACAAAGGTGTATCGATCGACACAGATCGCGAACCAAAATACTGATTTTGGTTTATGACTTAATTAACTACGGTTCAAACCTTGGTTAATTAGGTCGTGGTAAAAGTCTATATATATATGAGATATATGCACGACTTTTACAGAACTTGAACTCAATTCACAGCCACCTTTGAGAAACTAAGAAATCCCTGAGAGATCTGATCTCTACGGCACTAGCATCCCGTCCGTTCCAGTTTGTGTGCGTGTGGATACCAGTAGAGGCGCAGCACTTGAGGCGCTCGTGAATCTCGAATACATGTTCATCTTCCGCTGCTAATCTCCAGGTAATTTTGAGATCCTTATGATTCAATAAACCTAAATCCCAGATCCTAGGCTATGGAATTTATACTTAAGGTTGCCTAATGTGATTAGAACCGCTAGAAATTTCTTCACATACTATCTTGCAGGACTTATTTATGGGTTCAATGGATTCACAAATATCTCATTAAGAAAGTATCATTCTGGTCTGTTAAAGATAAAACATCTCTTGGTAATTGGATGTGAAAGAAACTACTTAAATACATAAATGTGGTAATGGGTTTTGTGAAGGCAGATATTGAGAATGGGGAATCAATATCCTTCTGGTATGATAACTATTCGTTTATGGGCAGATTGATTGATATTGCTGGACAAAGAGGACCTTTGATTTGGGCATCAGTCTAACGGTCACAATAGCTCATGTGGTGAGAATGAGAAGAAGAAGAAGGCACCATAGATCAGACTTTATGACAACTATCCAAGATCATAGTAAAAGGCTTAAGTAATGTCGAAGATAGGTGGTTGTGAAGGAGCAGGAACAACACCTTCAAGAAAAACTTGAACAGAAAAAATACTTGGAACCAGATTCGGGAAACAAAGCCTGAAGTAAGCTGGAGTAAAGGAATTTGGTTTTCAAAATCAACTCCAAAATAATCTTTTCAGACGTGGATTGCTACCCTAAACAGACTACCAACATGTGACAAGATGTTAAACTAGAATCACCAAGTAAAGGCAACATGTATTCTATGTTATGCTCATCTCGAGACTTGGGATCATTTGTTCTTTCAATGAAACTATTTTGCAGAGATATGGAGGAAACTTGCTTCAAGTCTATTCTCAGATAAGTACTCTCTAGTCTGGTCACATTTGATGGAGTATTGGTGATGAGAATTAAGGATAAGACCACTCGTTTTCTGTGGAGATATCTTCTCCAAGCTACAGTCTCCGCAATCTGGAGGGAGAGAAATGCAAGAAGATATGGAGAGACACATCTTCAAGCTTCAATCATCATTCAAATATTGACAAGCAATTTAGGAACAAAATCACCTCCATTCGAGCCCATGTATTTACAGGCTTCGATAGAGCTATGGAAATCTGGTTTTCAACTAGATAGACAAAGTGTAATAAGGTAGAATATATTTCTTTGAAAAGTTGCAGTCTTTGTAAAACTGAAGTTTTTGAATCAATTTAACATTCTTAAAAAAAAAAAAAAACAAATTTGACTTTTTGTACCAAAAGTTAAAATCCGGATCAATGACAACAAATTCGGGACTTTTATGAAATAATCTGGCTTTCTATTTTGAAGGAAATAAAAATGTTAAAATACAATACACGGATCGGGTGAATAATAAAAGCAAACATCATGGATAAAAACTGAAACTTACTGAGCTTGTTCGGCTGAGAGTCTTCGAGAAGCATCTTTGCATATCATCTTCCTCAAGAAATATGTACCGATCGAACATACTCAATTGAACAACTTTGGTGGAAACCTCAAGTTTCCTCGGAGTACAGCTTTGAATATCTACTCAGCCGTCTCTCTGTAAAACGGTGTAGGTCCTGCGAGCAACCCATCATAACCTCTGGTGCCACGTAATATGGCATACCCACAACGTCTTCGGTGGACTCGCCTTCACCCAACCGAATCCCAGACCCGAAATCAAAGATCTTAATCGTATCGTTATGTAGATCCACCAGAATGTTCTCCGGCTTGATGTCTCTGTGAACGACTCAATATCGGTGGCAATGTGAAAGCCCCTGGAGTATAAATCCAAAAATATTGTTTGATTTTTAAATTAAATGTTAAAACAAAGATGCTCAATAGATTGAAAGATGTATAAGTTCATGAAATTGAATAGAATATAAAATCTTAATTGGATCAAATAAGTGATTAATAAAATCATTAAAGAAAAAAGAATGTCCATTGGAGTCAACAAACTACTAGGAAACGAAATAATAAGTTAAATAAATAATAACTCGAATGAAGAAATTAGAAAAGTATGGTTCTGAAACTAATCAAAGTACGATTGAGAATGAGATTTCATAATACAACAATTAGTTCATAGAAGATTTCAGATAAAGAAAATGGAACTGATGGAGATTGTGGGTGAGATATAAAAAATATAGAGCCTAGAAAAAATAATAATAAGGTAACAGTTTCTCAAAAAGATGTAGTTTTTATCTTAGTGCGTGAAGATAAAAATAAAATAAAAATTGAGAAATTGACATGTCATCAAATTTTTACTTGTCAAATGGAAAAACATTGCTTCATTTTCTTTTTTTAACTTTTGAATTCCTTATATATTATAAAAGGAGGAGATTGGGACTCCTCAGCGTGTCCACGTAGGACTGAATAAGACTGCTCTAACGATGCCACGTGGCTTCTCCTACGCAGTCAAAGAAGCTTGCGGATCTCGGTTTCGTAATTCGTTTCTATCAATATATTTTGGGCCTGTTTTCGGCCTCTCTCATCTGCTCATAATAGTTAAGACTTAAGATCGTGTCTTTGGGCCCACAACGATGTTTGAAACCCTACAACTGCAACCTCCGATTCCTTCTCCAAATCGCCGCCTCCCTCTAACTCCTCCTCCCCTTATCATCCTCTATTTCGATCAGCCGTTATCGTAGACTGTTTACCTCCCATATCCTAATAACTCGCCATCAAAACCCGAAACCCCGAATTAATACGCCACCTTAAACATATCGCCCTCCCTCGGACACTCTTCGCATCCCACCGTTTCGAGATCTTGCTTATCCGAACCCAATAAATACGAGGCTCCCTCCACCACAATCGGGCCACGCATATTTCGCAGAGCAAAAAAAAACAACAAATCCGATTCCTGGCTTCCGTGTCGTCGACTACGTCGCAGTTCCCGCCTCATCCCCGTAAGTATTTGCTTCTGCGAAAGGTAGAACTTCGTAATTGATGTTTTCTGCGATTTAGTTCAATTGGTCATTCTTCTTCTGTTTTAACTCTTGCGTCGTTTTAAATTGTGCTTAAAAGCTTCAAAATCTACTGCCTTTGTTCAGTATAGCAATTAATTTATTGTATATGGTAGTAGTAAAGCTAAGAACTAAAATGGAGGATGCAATTGTATTGTATAAATGCTTTCGTATTATTTGTTTTGTCTCAGCTATGGAAGGAGATTGTTATTATGTTTGTCTTTGTCAGTCTTGCAGACAAACCCATGGACAGGGTCAATTGTCATTATCGCTAACCATCTCCTCCAGTTATACTAGAGTTAAAGGCATTATTGGAACTATGCGTAGCTGCTCAACGAAATGCCTGAGAGAAACCACGGAACACCATGCTTGAAGGGTACATGAATCGTGGTGATAAAGGGATGTTTACTCTTGGAACGTGGTTGTTTCCGGGTTCGCCAAAGCTGGTTAGCTAGGTTTTGCTAGCCAGGATGCTCGACGCCATGCCTGGAAAAAAAGTGGTGATGTTGAACCCTATGCTTCATGGATACAGCTTAAACGATTATGTCGAGGAAGCTCTGAGGCTGTTTAAAGAATCGCAATTTAGCGCTAATGTGATCACAATGACGACAACTCCAGGGGCTTGTGTGGTAAGGTGGAACTTTGAAATGCAGGAAGCAGATACATGCTCGGATTCCGATCAGCCGTGTCAAATATGATCATGTAAGATAGTTCTTTTAGTTAATTTGTAGGTCAAGTGCGGTGATTCGAAAATATTATATATTGAAATCATTCTTTATATTTTGACTAAAGTTTTGTTATCAATGTATGGGATACTCGAATAATTTGACACTGAGTCTATAAAAACTCTTCGGTTCAAAACTTTGGCAGTTAAATGTATTACTTATTTAGAAGAAAAAGTATGGAGAAGGTAAACAAATGTATTAGTAGTATCTAATGTTGGAAAATAGCTTCGGCTTATTTGACATGACAATGGAAAATGGGATCTAAGAAAAAAATAGCAAAGGCTTGTGGTATAATCCTCCTATATGCCATCACTAAAAGAAAAATTGTTCGACACTGTAATGCGTATATTTTGTAAGAACATACGAATAATAAGAAGCAAAAAGATGGTTCTCCAACTTATTTTAATATTTGAAGAGAAATACTTCACCGGCAAAAGAAAGAAGTGGTGAGTGGAGTACTAAATAGAATTTGATATCACTTCCTATAACTAAAATATTAAAATTTGGCAGTTTGGGAGATCACATATTTTGAGAAATAAAAAGAAAAAAGAAACAGAAATCACCATGCAGTTTCGAAAAGAGCGCGAAAATTTTGAGAAGGGCATCAATGATTCTTACATATATAATAGAAGATGTCTTAGAATGATCCACATCACCTTTTTACATTTTTATAAGATTGAGCTTTGGAATTTAGATCTATCTCAACATTAGACATGGGCAAAATATTTGGACTCGAAATACTGAATCGAATTCGAACTGAAAAAATAGAACTGAATTCGAACCGATAAAATATCTGAACGGGTTCTAATCTTCTATATCCGAAGAACCAGAACTGAGAACCGAAAAATACCCAAAATATATGAATAACAATTATATACCTAAAATATTAATTATATTTAGATTTAATATAACAAAATTATCCAAAATTACAATTATAAACTCAAATATATCAGTTATTTTTAGATTAAAATAGCTAAATTACCAAAACAAACAAAATATATGAAAGTTTTGTTATATTTGTTAAAATTGACAAAGAAATATTTAAATATAACTAATTTTATTTTTGTTTATGTTTTTTGGGTATCCATATATGAACCGAACCCGAATGGAACCGAATAGAACCATAAATGGAATTCTAAAATACCTAAATGAGTCTTATATACCTAGATCCAAAAACCCGAAAGACCCGAACAGAACCCGAACGAATGCCTAAACGTCCATACCTACTCAACACTAACAAGCCCATTAGCCTTACAGGCCAGAGAGCTCACATCTTTTCCTATTGTTTATCATTTCCGTAAAGCCTAAAGATTAATTAACATTTGAGGTATAAAGAGCCTGATTGGTGAACAAAGAGGAACGGTTATATTAGCGGTTAGCGAAAATGCTAAGCAGTTGAATAGTGCAAAACTATAAGTTAAAACTGTTAAGGAAAACTGTTAGAAAAACGGTAAGAAAAAAACTGAGACAATTGCAACTGATACAGAGAGAACCGTGACCAAACCAGTCTGGATGAAAGATTATGAGTGTGCATTTTAGAGCCCTTCTTCTTGCTGATGTGGCCTATCTCCCACATAAACGGGAGACGATGAGTTTAGTTCACTTTGTATCTGTATTTAGCTCATGAGTGACATCGGAGGAAAACATCTACCCAAAGTTCATGAAGCAATTGACATTTACTGCCGAGATCACAACTGCTCTTGCTAACAGGGAAGTCGTGTTTTTAAGGTATGTGGGCTGTTACATATCTGGTAAATGTGTTAAGTCAAGTTATCGTCTTCCCGACTCTAGCAATTACGTTAACCTACCTTTATAAAAGAGAGTAGTTAGAAACATATGCATTGTGTTTCATCTCTTTATCTTCAATGAATATGGTAACCAAGCCAGTGTTCTCTGTAATGGAAGTTATACATAGTTTATTTGTTTGCCTATATACTCCGATAATTTCTTCTTCTGTTTAATTAAAGTTATCAGGGTTTATTGTTGAAATGATAGTAAGTTATACCAGATCTCTACAGAATCAACTGGGTTTATTGTTGAAATATTTGTCCTTTTCTTATGTTCATTTGTTACTACTCACCAGATTTTTGTAAGGAGCTGTATTATAGATCCAGAATTATCACATGTTGAAATGAAGTTCAAGTGACCACGGAAAACAATAAGAAAAAGCCATAGAAAGGTAAGGAAAGCATGGTCACTTATGTATCCTTTCATTTGTGAAATGCTCGGCAATCAAAGTAATAACATCAGTACTCTGAATTTTCAAATATCATTCATACTTCGTCTTACAAAAATAGGCCTCTCCATCTTCCATGGTAACTAAACTCAAATTTGATACTTCGTATGTTATATGACTAGAATTATTTGTTCTTTTTTATCAATTTGTAGATGATTTCTTCCTTAAGAAAAACAAAGCTGATCTCTTTATGCATATTTGGTCTAAAAATATATAATTATATATAAAAAATACAATTATAAAAAATAAATATAATTATATCATCTCTGTTCAACAATAAGAAACTGACATAATTTGCTTGCACCATATGCGAGCACAACTGTTATTTAATATAAATTTTTTAAATAAACATTATTAAATAAAAAACTTCAGAAAATTATTAATTCAATTTATCAACAATAAATGTTCATATTATATTACTTATAAAGGTAAAATATTTAATTACTTATATATAAATTTAAAATTAATAACAATAAAATAAATTATAATCTAATATCATATCTATAAACAACTAATTTTTATTTGTAAACATATTTTCATATTAGTTATAATAAACTAAATTTATATATGTATATAAATATCTATATATATATATATACACTTTTTATTAAAAATATTTTATCTTTAATGCTTATGTAATTTCGAAATTCATATGAATTTACTATATAAAATCATATAATTGACAACAATAATATTTATGAATATTTAAAACTCATACATCAAAAATATTTTAGAATATATCATCTTGCCTTTTTATTATTTTTATCTAAGATTATGTATCTCTAAAATAAAAATAGTAATTTACATCAATTATATTTATCAATATTTAGAACCCATACTATAATTTGTTTTTGAATTTATCAGCTTACCTTTTTTTCTTTATCCGGGATTATATATATTTATAAAATCAAAATCAAAATCAAATGTTAAAACTAATATAAATAAGTAATAAAATTGTTAATATAAACTAAGTTTAATATAGTAAAAACCTTAATTTTATTAATGGCAAAAAGTAATCAACCATTGAGAATGAATAAAAGTTCAAAACACTTCTCATTTAATATAAAGATATGTAGAATTATATATAATTAAATATATTCTTTCTCAAGTATTGAAAATATCACGGCACACTTTACTTTTAATTTAATATATAGGTGACTAATTAAAATATAAATTATCTTTACAAACTAAGCAATGGTATTGAACATTAACCAAAATACATTAATCGATTCAGGTTGTACAATATGTTTTTGTTCAAATAATACTATTTTCCTGTTTGTAAACGCTAAATATTTATGCATTTTCAACTTGATTTACTATACAATTATCAAAAAGTTAAATAAAATATATTATATACATTAAATAATACAATTTAAAAAATAGAGTTATTAATAAAATCATCACAAAATTAATTTATCTATTATTAAATTAAATAAACATAAATTGTTTGTAAATCCACAAAAAAAAAAATAGATATCATCTTTCTCATATCAAAAAAGAACAAATCTACATATAATATATCCGGCACATTAAAGATCCAAAACTTTTTTTAGATAGGGGCATTGTGTTAAAACAAAAAAAAAAAAGCAAAAGAAACATTTGAGCTGGAGCAATTATTTCATTTGCTCACTAAACTTTCCACATTTTGTTCGAACTAACTTAAATTACTTTATAAAGAAAAAATAGTAAGGGGCACGAGATCCATTCTGTTAGACATTATTCCGCCACAGACAGAATGTCGCAAACAAATTATATCTATATATCTACGATACAATCCACTTTCTCCATAAATATATCTTTTATATTTGCAGCAAAAAAATAATAAGAATGGTAACAAAATTAATTCATTAAATAGTAAAAACATTTCAAATAAATTACATATATTTATGTGTATCGAAAATATATAGGAAAGCAAACAAAAACATGAATCATATCAGATACAAATACAAATTCAAAATCTAACTAAAACATAATAAAAAACTAAATTAATTATAATAATTTTAAATGAACAGTCCGTGCGTAGCGCAGAATAACACCTAGTTATACTATATAAAAGCTGCTATTTGAGACTCTAGAGACCATCCACGTCAGATTTTTTAAAACTTTGTATAGCTGCCACGTGGCTTACAACTCATTCTCATTTCATTTCTAAAAATTATGAAGAGAAAACTTTTGGTCTCCCCATTTTCCTTCTCTAGCTTCCTCTCCACTTCTTCTTGACCGAAAGCTTAATTATTTGATCAAATCTCTTTCATGACTTCCCCTCCTCTCTTCGCCGTTTTGCCAGCCGTAGCAGAAGAAAATTTGCTTGAACCAATTCACTACTTCCTTCAAGTGATCAGATGCGTCCCCACTCTATCTCCTAATCCAAGATCCCTGAAGTAACTTTTAAACCTAAGGGCTTCTAAGATAGAAAGTAAAAAAATGAATGTTTGGGATTAACACACCAGTCACCAATCGCGGACCTGTGATGGACAGTGAATGTTTAATCGCCCATCTTCACTTGGGATTTACTTCCTCTCTCTCTCCCTAATTAGAGCCATTTGCTTCAGTTGACATACAATTTTTCCTCTCTTTTTGTGTGAATTCAACGAGGGAAGAGAGCGAACGAGCGAGAGAGATTTCAAAGGTCAGTGTGTAAGTTTTCGGTGTTTTTTGTTTGGCAATGAATCTAAAGGATAATTAAAGTTTCGTTAGTTTCTTTATTGGAGAGGATCCTTATACCCAAGAAAATGAGGATTTGGTGTTTGGTGATATCTTTATGTGAGAAAGAGATGTGCTTGTGGTTTGCAAAGGGAGAGGGGTCTGTGATATGCCATTAAGAGCATATAGAAGGAAGAAGAAGCAAGGAGGAGAAGCACGAGAAACAGAGGAAGTCTCGGTTACAGCTGACGTGGCAGAGCAAGTTGCACCAGCTGAGCTGGCAGTCTCATTAGTTAGAATTGAGTCAACAGGAAAGTTTGACTGTGAGTAGTCGAGTCTTTGTAAATGAGCTTCGTTTATAAGGAGCTCATCGGAGTCAGTTAGAGTCAGTTGGTTATTCTGTTTGGCTTGAGTCTCGGGTGTGAGCTGAGGTGGATTGGCTTTCAAGAGTACGCTCTTGGGTCTGTATTCTTCTTTACTATCAATAAAACTACGTTGTTCTTACCAAATTGGTGCCGGTGAGCGCTCTGGATCAGAACGATCGCGACGAGATGACGAAATCAACGAGAGCAACATCCGATTCACAGGAAAATCAGACGACGACGGTGGAATCGTTGTCGAAGCTTCTATCGCAACATACGACGGCTCAATTGGCGAAGGAAACTCGTCTGTGGGATGCGATTAAAGCGATTGAACAGAAGAATGAGAAGATTGATACTCGCTTGGATAAAATCTGTGGAATTCTGGAGCAGCGATACTCGAATAAGGTATCGGGAGCAGAATCCGAGCAAGATACAACTCATCAGCAGGAACATCAGGTACACTTTCATGACTTGGAACATGGCCGTAGTTCTAGGTCTGAGGAAGGGGCTGTGAATGAAAATTTGGTCAGTAGTAAAGCGAAAATGTTGAAGCGTGTAGAGCTTCCGATCTTTGATGGTGAAGATGCTTATGGTTGGATTGCTTTGGCTGAGAGATTTTTTCGTATCGCGGGATATGACGAGAAAACGAAACTGGAGATAGTTTCGGTCAGTCTTGTGGGAGATGTTCTCAGTTGGTTTAACAGTGAAACACACATAAGACCTTTTGAGAAGTGGAAAGAATTCAAGGAAAGGCTGATAGCAAGGTTCAGTAGAGAAAAGCTCCGTGATCCGAGTCAGCCATTTTTTGCGGTTAAGCAGAAAGGGACAATTGCTGAATACATTCACTTGTTTGAGGACTTATCTACTCAAGTGAGTGGCTTAACTGACAAACAGTTGGAGGGGATTTCATGAATGGATTGAAGCCAGAGATGCGAGAAGTGGTCAATATGTGTAAGCCGGTGGACTTACCAGAAATGATATCTTCAGCATATCAGATGGAGGATAGTGCTCTTTATAAAGTCGTGTGCAAAGAGAGACAGTTGGAAGGAAAATCTGTATCGAGATTTTCAAACTCAAAGTCATATTCAAGCCAGTTCAATCAGTCTGGTTGGAATACAAAACCACAGAATCAGGGTTCAAGTCAACAAGGGTTGAGACAATCAGGAACTCATCAGGCCAGACCACAAGTTAAACTCTCAGAGGCGCAGATAGCAGAGAAAAAGAGGTTGGGCCTGTGTTTTAAATGTGATGATAAGTGGTCAAGACAACATGTGTGCCCAAACCACACTCTACAATTGTTGACAGTGATCAATGGCCTAGAAGTAGATATTGTTGATTAGGACTTGATTGAAGTGGAAGAGGAAGAAGGTAGCTTTACTCATGAGATGATGGAGTTATCTCTTAGTTCATTTCTTGGATCAAAATCTCCTACCACCACGAAACTGACGGGTCAGATTAAGCAACAGAGAGTTGTGGTCATGTTGGATAGTGGAGCGACTCACAATTTTATCTCTCCAGCTACTGTGCAACGACTGGGGTTCGCTACAACTCAGAATTCTAATTTGGAAGTCTTATTAGGCACAGGAATATCAGTTCATGGAATGGGAGTTTGTAAGAAGGTGCATTTGTCCTTACCTGAAATGGCCTTCACTACTGATTTTATAGTGTTGGAATTGGGTAATGCTGACATTATTCTGGGAGTTCAGTGGTTAAGAACTCTAGGCAAATGCACAGTGGATTGGGAGCACCATGAGCTCAGTTTCAAGTATAACGGCAGACCAATAACACTCAGAGGTGAGCCTGCGCTTCATAACACTAAATGTCTCTGAAATATCTGGAGGATACGTCAAAAATTAGAGGCACAGATATGGCCATCACTTTTGCTTCTACTGAACTGAATATGCCACAACTTTAACATCTTCATGTGGCAGTGGAGCAGACTTTACAGAAATATGCGAGTGTTTTCAGCATGCCTAAGGGATTACCTCCCATAAGAGGCAGGGAACATTCTATTATTTTGCAGCAAGGTCAAGGACCCATCAGTGTTAGGCCATATCGTTATCCGCATGCACACAAGGAGGAGATGGATAAATTGGTGTCAGAAATGTTGAAAGAAGGCTTAATCAGACCGAGTCATAGCCCATACTCGAGTCCAGTGTTATTGGTAAAGAAGAAAGACAATTCCTGGAGGTTTTGTGTAGATTACTGATGTGTTGTGTTTTTGAGTGTTTTTAGGCTTGATTTAGGGTGTGATTTAGCTTTAGGAAAAGCATTTAGACAACATTATTGTGTCTTAGCTTTAGATAAATGCATTTAGGCATTATTAGGTTAGGTTTGCTTTGTTTCTTCCTTTTTGTAGGTGGTGGACAACTAAAAGAAGCACTAGAAAGCAAAGGAGGAGGTAGGGCCAAAAGACAACCAAGGAAGAGTGGAAAACAGCTAAGGGTCGGACCAGATACACGCAGCGACGTGCCACAGCGGGGTGACGACGTCGCTGCAGAGATGCAAAACACACAGCGGGCTCGTGAAGCGGGGTCAACATGTCGCTGTGAAGATAAGTTATTTAAGCGAGTACCCCGGCGACATGCACAGCGACGTCCACAAGTCGCTGTGAAACGAAAACACTCACAGCGACGTCGTGAAGCAAGGTCAATAGGTCGCTGTGAGCTTGATGAAGAAAAACGACCGAGATGCACGGCGACGTCCACAGCGACGTTCGCAAGTCGCTGTGGAACGAGAACATGCACAACGACGTCATACAGCGACGTCCACAAGTCGCTGTGCACCCAACTTTTCACCACATGCTCTTTTCCTTTTTACTTTCGGCTTGTAGACCACCCCATGTGTTTGTGGTCGACCAAGGCACGTTTCTATGATCTATTTAAAGGCTCTTAGTGTGTATGAAGAGCCATATCACTTCTTGTAAACAATCACTTCAAACATTTTAGTTTCTTGATCTTTTATGCAATTTGAGTTGTGTTCTTGAGTTCTTCTTCTTGTTCATTTCATTTCTTTTGTTCTTCTTGTTAAATCATGCTTTGTTTCATTGTTGCTATGGCTAGTGAGTAGTTTCTCTTAAGTTTCTGGGTTTGAGCTAAGGTAAGGGTGATCTAGAAATGGTTTAGGTTGTTTAAATAACTTGGGAATATTGGTTTCTTACTTGCTAGAAGTTCTTAATGCTAGGATTGAAATGGCCAATCATCTCCTTGATCTTGAATATTGCTAGCACCGAGAGGTGTAGTTTATGTTTGAATCTCTATCAAGTGCTTTACATTCTTAGCCAACGAGAGTTGATGTTTAAGGTGTTTAGTGGTAGTAAGAACTTGATCTTATTGCTTAGCTATCTTGAAATTGCCAACGAGAGTTGATGTTAATGCTTGATAGGTATAGGGTTATTATCACGAGAGTGGATTAACTAGAAATCGTTGTCCTTAGCCTAAGAAACCACCCACTGTTTGCTGAATGCTTCTAAACTGAATAATGATCACCCGAACCAAAACTCAACCCAAGGAACTTAGTTTTTATTTAATCGTATCTTATCAAATCATTGTTCTGTTTTTGTTCTGATTTGTGTACTTGTAATATTTGGAATTTGGTTATCTTTTTGGTCTTTAGAAACAAAACCCACAAACAAATTGGTTGCACTTAGATTAAGAAAACACTTGCATTCTTAGTGTGTTTAATTACCCCAAGTGGATTGACACCTCAAAACTACAATGACTAGGTTGTATACTTGCAACTGAAGTAAGTGAAGAGGAACTGATTTATTGCTTATCAAGTTTGGCGCCGTTGCCATCTTGGGTGTTAATTGAGCCATTAGGATTTGGTGTTTCCTTGAGACTAAGTCTTTTGGTTACAAAGATACTAATTTTCTCTCTTTCCTTTCGTTTTGCAGGTGAATGAACTTGAGGAGCAGGGGACCAACAAACCTTGTTCCAAGAGTTGAAAATATCAAAGCATTAGAAAGAGAGATTTCAAGAAAAAAGAGAGCAGAAAAAAGATTGACAGAAGAAGAAATAGACATGGCTGACCAGGAACAGCAACAACAAGGAGGAGGTCAAAACAACGAAGGAAGAAGACCACAACATCCACCAAGAGCAACTAGAGCCATCGGATATTATGACGAACCAAACATCAACGACTACAATTCCGGAATCATCCCACCAGGGTTCGACAACAACAACTACGAAATCAAAGCCAGCATCATCAACATGGTTGAAAGAAACAAATTCCATGGCCTACCTATGGAGGATCCGCTAGACCACCTTCACAACTTCGACAGAGCTTGTAGAACGGTTCGCATCAATGGAATTTCTGAAGATGCAATGAAGCTCATACTGTTTCCATTCTCACTTGGAGACAAAGCTCACGAATGGGAGAAGAACCTTCCACCAGACTCAATCACTTCTTGGGATGAATGCAAAAGGCTATTCCTGTCCAAATTCTTCTCAAAATCAAGAACAGCAAAGTTGAGGAATGAGATTTCCAGCTTCAAACAAAAAACAACAGAAAACTTTGGAGAAACTTGGGAGAGATTCAAGAGCTACACCAACCAATGCCCTCACCACGGTTTCACCAAGGAAAGTCTTCTCAGCACATTATACAGAGGCATACTCCCAAAGTACAGGATGATGCTAGACACTGCTAGCAATTGCAACTTCCTGCAAAAAGACGAAAGAGAAGCCATGCAACTAGTTGAGAACTTGGCAACCAGTGACACCAACTATGGGGAGGACTATGACAGGACCTACAGAGAAGGAGGAGACAGAGAGGATTCAAGGAGAGAGATCAAAGCCCTCAATGAGAAACTGGATAAGTTGCTTAAAGCAAACAAAAGGGAAGTCAACTTTGTGGGAGAATTTGATCAACACCAAGGATACATAGAAGACGATACTGATATGTGTTTTGATGGACAGGTTGAGATGAACTATATTGGAGGACAAGGCTACAACAAAGGATTCAATCAGAACTACAGGAATCACCCCAACTTCTCATACCGAAGTAACAACGTGGAGAACCCACAAGATCAGTCTTACCCCCCATTAAAACAAAGCCAAACCACACTTCAAGGAAACTTTCACACAAAACCGGCAATCAACAACAATGGGAATTTCCAACCAAGGCAACTTCCAACCAAGACAACAGTACAACAACAACCAAGGGAACTATCAAGGCAACCAGCATTTTCAAGGACAAGGAATTTTAAACAACTACCAAAGAGCAGATGACCAAACACAACTGCTGAAGCAGTTTATGGAGAGCACCAACAAAGCAATCATAGAAATCAAAACTCAAGTTGAGAGCCTAGCATCAGAAGTTGGAACCATCAAGCAATCCAACAAACCGGGACCTTCATCAAACAGACCACCAGGCTTCCTCCCTGGAAAACCTGAGCCAAACCCAAAGGAGTATATCAATGCCATAACACTAAGAAGTGGAAGAGAGTTACCATCAAGAGAAGTCATTGAGGACAATGAGAATCAAGCTGGGGGGATGGATTTTGAAGTTGAAGGAGATAAGGAAACCATTGGGAATGAGAGGCATGATACAGAAGAAGTCAAAGACATCAAAGGGAAAGGCAAAATGTATGAAGAGTCAAAGGAGAAAGCAAAAACCGGTTCAGCCTCTACATCAAAGGAGAAAGTCTTTGTGCCACCAGCCTATGAACCCAAACTTCCCTTTCCTGGAAGGTTTAAGAAACAGCTCTTGGAGAAGTATAGAGCACTCTTTGACAAACAAATGGAGAAGATTCAGCTCACCATGCCATTGATGGATGCATTCATGCTTGTGCCCCAATACAGCAAATTCCTCAAAGATGCAGTCAAGGAAAGAACGAAAGAGATGGAAGGCATGGTTGTCCTAACCCACGAGTGTAGTGCTATCATCCAGAGAAAAACCAGTCCAAAGAAGCTAGAAGATCCAGGAAGCTTCACCCTACCATGTGCTTTGGGACCACTCTCCTTTGAGAGATGTTTATGTGATCTTGGAGCAAGTGTGAGCCTGATGCCACTCTCAGTAGCAAAGAGCCTTGGTTTCACTCGCTACAAGGAATGTAGAATCTCACTTGTGTTGGCTGATAGGTCAGTAAGACTTCCGGTTGGCATGCTTGAAGATATTCCGGTCATGGTTGGAAATTTCGAAATACCGACAGATTTTGTGGTTCTGGAGATGGATGAAGAACCAAAGGACCCCCTGATTTTTGGAAGACCTTTCTTGGCTACTGCTGGAGCCATCATTGATGTAAAGAAAGGGAAGATTGACTTGCACTTGGGAAAGAACCACATCCTGAAATTTGACATCAATGAAGTCATGAAGAAACCAACAATTCAAGGGCAAGCTTTTTGGATTGAGACATTGGATGCTCTAGCTGACGAGTACTTGGAAGAGCTTACTATGGAGGACGCCCTAGAGACCGTATTAACCACCAAGGACAGCATGACTAAGCAGGTAGATAGGGAAGTACAAGAATACACTAAACTTCTTGACTCTCGCAGGGTGATGGAAGAAGACAACCAGTTTCTGGAGCTACCTAAAGAAGTCCACAGCATCAAATCCATGGAAGGGAAAGAAGCAGCCAAACCAGCTAGCAATGGTGAGTCTAGCTTGGACAGTGACTGGTGTGAGCTGAAGGCACCTAAGGTAGAACTCAAACAACTTCCGGATGGGCTAAGGTACGCTTTCTTGGGACCAAACTCATCATATCCTGTCATTGTAAGTGAAAACCTTGATGAAAATGAATTGAACTTACTCCTAACTGAACTGAGAAAATATAGGAGAGCCATAGGGTATTCACTTGATGACATTAAAGGATTATCACCTACACTTTGTACCCATAGAATTCACTTGGAAGATGAAACAATGACTTCTATTGAGCACCAAAGGAGATTGAATCCTAATTTGAAAGAAGTTGTTAAAAAAGGAAATTCTGAAACTCTTGAATGCAGGGATTATCTTTCCTATTTCAGATAGCACTTGGGTCTCACCTGTTCATGTAGTTCCAAAGAAGGGAGGTATAACTGTGGTTAAAAATGAAAAGAATGAATTAATCCCTACAAGAACTATAACCGGTCATAGAATGTGCATTGATTATAGGAAGTTGAACTCAGCCACCAGAAAAGACCACTTCCCTCTCCCATTCATTGACCAAATGCTTGAACGCTTAGCAAACCATCCATACTATTGCTTCCTTGATGGGTATAGTGGATTCTTTCAAATACCCATCCACCCAAATGACCAAGAAAAAACGACATTTACATGTCCCTATGGCACCTTTGCATATCGAAGGATGCCATTTGGGTTGTGTAATGCTCCAGCAACATTTCAAAGATGCATGATGTCAATTTTTTCCGATCTAATTGAAGAAATGGTTGAAGTATTTATGGACGATTTTTCTGTGTATGGTTCTTCGTTTGCTGCTTGTTTGTCTAACTTGTGCAGGGTACTTCAGCGTTGTGAGGAGACAAGCTTGGTGCTGAACTGGGAGAAGTGCCACTTCATGGTAAAAGAAGGAATAGTTCTTGGGCACAAAATTTCAGAACAGGGGATTGAAGTAGACAAAGCCAAGATAGATGTGATGATGGGATTGCAACCACCAAACTCAGTCAAAGGAATAAGGAGCTTCTTGGGCCATGCAGGTTTCTACCGGCGGTTCATCAAGGACTTCTCAAAGATCGCAAGGCCTTTAACAAGGCTGTTGTGCAAGGAAACTGAATTCATTTTCAATAAAGAGTGCCTTGAAGCCTTCAACAAGATCAAGAATGCACTAGTAAGTGCACCAATAGTCCAAGCTCCAGATTGGGACCTCCCCTTTGAGATCATGTGCGACGCAAGCGACTATGCAGTTGGAGCAGTGTTAGGCCAGAGGAAAGACAGGAAACTCCACGTGATCTATTATGCAAGCAGGACCCTTGATGATGCTCAAACCCGATATGCAACCACAGAGAAGGAACTCTTGGCGGTAGTGTTTGCATTCGACAAGTTCAGATCATACCTGGTGGGATCAAAAGTAGTTGTATACACAGACCATGCAGCTTTGAGGCACTTGTTGGCTAAGAAGGATGCTAAACCAAGGTTGTTGAGATGGATACTTTTACTCCAGGAATTTGACCTTGAGATACAAGACAAGAAAGGCATTGAGAACGGAGTGGCTGATCACTTGTCAAGGCTGAGGATTGATGAGCAGGTACCAATAGATGATTCTCTACCGGAAGAACAACTTCTCATGATTCAGAGTTTGAGAGACGGGTACAACACAATCTTGAAGATGGAGGAAGCGAGAAGTTTAAAAGACGAGCAGTTACCATGGTATGCAGATTTTGTCAACTATCTAGCATGTGGAAGAGAGCCACCCAACCTCAACAGCTACCACAAGAAGAAATTCTACAGGGATGTTACTCGATACTATTGGGATGAACCATACTTATTTAAGAGGTGTTCAGACGGACTTTACAGGAAATGCGTTCCAGAAGAAGAGATGGAAGGGATCTTGTATCACTGCCACGGCTCAGAGTATGGGGGACACAACGCCTCATTTAAAACCGCTACGAAAGTGCTACACTCAGGTTTTTGGTGGCCCAGTCTGTTCAAGGATGCTCATGAGTATGTGACAAGATGTGATGTCTGCCAAAGAAAGGGCAACATTGGGAGAAGGAACGAGATGCCACAGAATCCGATACTAGAAGTTGAAGTATTCGATGTATGGGGGGTTGACTTCATGGGACCCTTCCCATCCTCTTATGGGAATCAATACATTCTGGTAGCAGTGGACTATGTGTCAAAATGGGTAGAAGCTATTGCAAGTCCTACAAACGATGCAAAGGTAGTTATCAAACTATTTAAATCAATCATATTTCCCAGGTTTGGCATCCCAAGAGTTGTGATCAGCGATGGAGGAACCCACTTCATCAATAAGGTGTTTGAAAGCCTTCTTAGGAAGTATGGAGTGAGACACAAGGTAGCATCACCTTACCATCCTCAGACCAGTGGGCAGGTAGAAGTATCAAACCGGCAAATCAAAGCCATACTGGAGAAGACTGTTGGAAATTCGAGAAAGGACTGGGCAAAGAAGCTTGACGATGCTCTTTGGGCATACAGGACTGCCTTCAAGACACCTATTGGCACAACACCATTCAACCTCTTGTATGGAAAATCATGCCACTTACCAGTGGAAATGGAGTACAAGGCAATGTGGGCAGTGAAGTTGCTGAACTTTGACCTCAAGACAGCAGCTGAGAAGCGACTTATCCAACTCCATGAACTTGATGAAATCCGACTGGATGCCTATGAGAACTCAAGGATCTATAAAGAAAGAACAAAGGCATTTCATGACAAAAAGATTGTCAAGAAGGAATTCAAAACAGGAGATCAAGTTCTGCTGTACAACTCCCGGCTGAGATTGTTCCCTGGGAAGCTCAGATCAAGATGGTCAGGACCATTCTCCATCAAAGAGGTAAGACCCTACGGAGCCATTGTTCTTCTCAACAAAAATGGGAGTGAATTCACTGTGAACGGACAAAGGCTCAAGATCTACTCAGCATCAAACCCCGTGGAAGAGGAGATAACAATTCTTCTCACGGAACCAATCCCAGCCTAAGAAAGTAAGGTAGTCAAGCTCGAGACTTAAAACAAGCGCGCTTGGGAGGCATTCCCATGTTATCCTTTGTATATACTGTGTGAATTTCTTTGGTTTGATTTGATTGGTGTGTTCTTGTGTGAATTTTATATGTGTTTTAGCTTTATGTGTGAGTATTCAGGAATAATGGAGAAAGCAAGAGCAAACGTGGAGATTAGACACTGCAGGTCAAGCAAACAGAGAAGCTTCGGGCAAAAGAGATTCACAGCGGGGAGAGACAGCGACGTCAATATGTCGCTGCAGACAGAGAAAATACACAGCGACATCAGACGGCGACGTCCCTATGTCGCTGTGTGCCAAAACAACGAATAATAACGGATAGCCCAGCGACCCACACAACGACGTCGACATATCGCTGTGTGCAAAAATCTTCGCAGCGACATCAGACAGCGACGTCCACATGTCGCTATGGGCAAATTCAGCAAAAAGATCGGATAGCCCAGCGACCTGCACAGCGACCTGTTGACGTCGCCACAGGTAAGAAAACTCACAGCGACATCAGACAGCGACGTCCACATGTCGCTGTGAACCAGGTTTGACCATCCTTTTTCCTTTGACCGCGAATAAAAAAAAAAAAAAAAAAAAAAAAAGGGGGAAAAGAGACTCACCTTCCAAAACTCGACATCTCTCTCTCTTTTCTCATAAAACCTCCATTGCTCTCTCTCTCTCTCTCTCAAAGCTCCAAACACAAAAATCCTTCAAACCTTCACCATTCCTAACGATTTCTCTCCCCATTGTTCACTATTTTCACTCATAATCTCGTCTAGGACTTGTATTCATCGATTTGCCGCTCCAAGGTATGAATTCCGAAACCCTTGTTCTTCGTGGTAATTTTTCGATTTCGGGTTTTAAAGGAATTGATGGGTCAATACTTGTTCATTTGATGATTATAGACACACCCACACTGTCAATTTGAAGAACTATCGGTTAAATCTTGCTGAAATTTGAAATTTCAGATTTTAGGGTTCTTGATAAAAATTTTGGGAAAATCATGATTTGATTGTTTCTTTGTTCATATTAGGGTGATTAGAACTTATTTTGCAAAGGAAACTATATCAAATTCACAATGGATTGAGATTATTTGTGAGAAAGTGAGTAAAACATAAAAAAAATCAGATTTCTAGAATCAAAGAGGAGTTTGAGTGCTTGAATGAACTTTCTAAATGCTTAAATGAAAACAACTGAAGCTACATTGATGATGATTATTGTTTTCAGACTTTAGGCATTTTATTGGTTCAATTTTGTTGTGTTGTCAATTGGAAGAAGGTTTGATCTTTTCAATTTATGTATGTGCAGATGTCAGGAAGATCAAGAGCAGACAGGCTTCGAGCTAGAACACAGCAGCAAAAGGAACAAACTCATCGTTCGGGAAAAGAACCAGCAGTTGAGTATGATGAAGATGATGAAATGATTGACTTCCCAAGCAGTGAGGAAGAGATAGAGCAACCAAGAAAGAAGAGAGGGAAAAGCAAAAAGCCTGCAAAGCCAAAGCAGAAACAACCGAAAACAGCTACCTTAAGGGAAGTGAGACTCAAGCTGAGAGCATTTGAATGGCATGGGACTAAGTACGGAGATCCAGAGATGTGTAAGAGACTGGGGATCTACGAAGATGTGATGAGCATACTGAGAGCTTTGAGCTTGGAAAGTCTGATGGGGGAAGCACATCCAGTATTTGAGTCACCATGCCATCAGTTCCTGTGCACATTTCATGCAACAGAGTTCATGGACAAGCCAACTGAAGAGGATGGGAGTGGTTATGTGACCTTCAGCTACAATGGGATGAAGTACAAGATGGGGTACAAGCAGATATCAAGATTGCTTGGGTTTAAGGACGCTTGGTGCAACCGCCTTCCAGCCATCGATCTCTTGCCAACAGTCATGTGGGGGACAATAGCAAGGGTGAACTACAACACTGGTGAGATGAAGAACTCAGACATAGCCCATCCTGCGATTCGCTATGTTCACAAGATGCTAGCACACACCTTATTTGCTAGAAGAGAGAACAACAAGGTGCGGGAAGAGGAGCTGCGATTTATGGCCATGGGACTTCAACCGGTGATTGGGGAATTTGAAGTTCCGGAAGTCAACTTTGGGAACTACGAGGTATTGGGAGTTGTTGGCTATTTTATGAGGCAGTTGACCTTGATCAGGAAGAAGGCGATGATGTCGGCAGATAAGACGCCAGTGTTCAGGTTTGGAGGGTTGTTGACACCCATTTTCCAAGAGCTCGGAGTTCCACTGGGCAATGGAAGATCCTCATCTCGTTTGGACGAAGCACACCTGAGGAAGTCACTCTACCTAGCAGGAAAGGTTGAGGACAGATATGCTTACACATTCCGGGTTGATCACAGCCAGATGGCGAATGTCCTCCTACCAAACCCCGCCATCACATCATTTCAGGACCAAGCCAACATCCGTTTCTTACCTGATCCCAGATACTATCATAGCACGGTTGTAGAGCCCTTGGAATCGCTGAGAAAGAAAAAGAGAAGTGCTCCTGAAGGCTCATCACGAGGTCCGGGTACAGATGCAGACACTGCGACAGAGACAAGAGGTAGCCCGGATCAGACCATGCCAGAGAGTCCAGTATACGGGACAGCCCGCTACCGTCTGCACGCCACCGACGAGGTAATTCAGGGAGCGCAGTTGCGAAGAGCCCACAGCTATATCCGGAAGTTGGAACGCTGGAACAGACTTCAAGACCGCACCATTGGGAAACTGGTGGAAGCTGGAAGAAGAACGAAGGCAGTCTTGAAGAAGAAGTATAAGGAGAAAACGAAGGCGCTTGTCCAGCAGGTTAAGTATTTGGGTTTTATGCTTTCAGGGAAGAAGGGGAGAGTTCAAAAACCAGAAGGCTACTTGACAAGTGAGGAAGAGGCAAGCTCAGAAGATTTTCCGACGCAGCAGTACCAAGGAGAAGGTACCAGCTCATCCAGCAGAGCACCCCATCGCGTTCCCCTCGATGACCGACGCCGCAGAGCCAGACGCCACATCCCACCACCATCACCAGGCTCCAGCAACGAGTCCTTGTCCTTAGGAGAGAACGAGGACGACTCCGCACCACCAGCTTATTGAGGTACCACCACCGCTTTTGTACATAATTTTTATTTTCTTTCTTTTTACCATCTTTAACTCTCCTAGACTCGCTTTCACACCGAGACGGTGTGAAGTAAGTTTGGGGGGGGTGATCACTTAACCGCATTTTTCTTTTCTTGAGTCTTTTATTTTTGATGCATTGTAAATAATTATGTTTTTGAAAAAAAAAAAAAACCAAAAAAATTGAAAAAATTGAAAAACCAAAAAAAAAATTGAAAAAAAAAAAAGAGCATTTAGTTTAATATTGATTAGGATTGAGTCTAGCAGCATTCTAGGAAAACATTTGCATAGGAGACAATGATATAAATGCCTTGCAAGAAATCTAGATTTCAGAACTCAATATGATGCCCTTGTTAATCATACCATGTTGCTTAAACAACCTTTAAAACACTTGTAAATTTCGAGCTTTGATCACACCACTCCATTACGTTTGTCAAGTAGGATACCCTCGACTTTGAAACCAACTTACTTATTGGACTTAAATGAATCTAACCGTCTCACTTATGGGTTTTAAA
Source organism: Orychophragmus violaceus (assembly GCA_030180135.1). NCBI lineage: Eukaryota > Viridiplantae > Streptophyta > Magnoliopsida > Brassicales > Brassicaceae > Orychophragmus > Orychophragmus violaceus. Next base: position 12,690,369 of record CM058236.1, read on the forward strand.
TGCTTGATCATGGTCACACATACACACTTGGATCACTTTTACCTCATTTTACCACTCTTTATTGATCCAAGTGGCCATTCTCACTCTTAGAATGGTATCCACACCTTAATACCCTACCCTTCTCTTCCAAAACCTTCATTGAATTGATTGAGTGAGGCCTCTTTCTGATAATGCTAACATATGCAAAAGGTTAAAAGTATGAGAACGACAGTGATTAGCTCTCATAGGCTAGTCTAGGAGTTCACATATTGGTTTAGCATTTGGGGGTATAAGCACATGAAATGGGGTAGGGAATGAGAAAAAGAAAAAGAGTGAAATGGGGAGTAAAAGAATAAAAGACCAAAAGGCTTGTAAAAAGAAGAGAGAAACACTTGGGAAAAGAAAATGAAATGGGAAAACTCTTAGTGCAAAATGAAATAGAAGCTGAAAGAAAAAGAGTTTTGGAAATTAAAAGAGCTACTTCTCAAGACCCAAAAATGAAAAGAGTCAAAATGGTAGAAAATGAAGGGAGATTGGCTAAGTAGGGAATGGGAAACACTTTGGGTAAGATTATGAGAGCTAAGAACTGTATGGATGAATTGTTTTTGTCTTGCCACATTTTGCAATATGTCTAGCATTCCTTTTCTTGAGAGTTAGCCACCAAATAAAAGATAAAAGCCTTCCTCTAAACACCATTTGAAACCTTTTAATACCAAGCCGATTGATTGAGATCTAATTCCCATTTGTGAGACTCCACTTTGATAATATGAATGAATGTAAAAGTTGGTGGAATGTTGAGTGGTTGAATCTTGACAATGTGCTTAAGAGAGTAAAATTTGGTGTGTTGATAAGCCTAGAGAAATTAGAGTGGATTAGGGAGTTTTGTTTTTGCAACATGTTATTATTTCCTAAGGACATCATATTGAGGGCTTGCTAGATTTCTTTGGTTATGAGTCTCCAATTTCAAACCTCTCCCCTTTGTTCTTATTGTTGTTTGCTTGAGGACAAGCAAAGAAACAAGTTTGGGGGAGTTGATGTGTTGTGTTTTTGAGTGTTTTTAGGCTTGATTTAGGGTGTGATTTAGCTTTAGGAAAAGCATTTAGACAACATTATTGTGTCTTAGCTTTAGATAAATGCATTTAGGCATTATTAGGTTAGGTTTGCTTTGTTTCTTCCTTTTTGTAGGTGGTGGACAACTAAAAGAAGCACTAGAAAGCAAAGGAGGAGGTAGGGCCAAAAGACAACCAAGGAAGAGTGGAAAACAGCTAAGGGTCGGACCAGATACACGCAGCGACGTGCCACAGCGGGGTGACGACGTCGCTGCAGAGATGCAAAACACACAGCGGGCTCGTGAAGCGGGGTCAACATGTCGCTGTGAAGATAAGTTATTTAAGCGAGTACCCCGGCGACATGCACAGCGACGTCCACAAGTCGCTGTGAAACGAAAACACTCACAGCGACGTCGTGAAGCAAGGTCAACAGGTCGCTGTGAGCTTGATGAAGAAAAACGACCGAGATGCACGGCGACGTCCACAGCGACGTTCGCAAGTCGCTGTGGAACGAGAACATGCACAGCGACGTCATACAGCGACGTCCACAAGTCGCTGTGCACCCAACTTTTCACCACATGCTCTTTTCCTTTTTACTTTCGGCTTGTAGACCACCCCATGTGTTTGTGGTCGACCAAGGCACGTTTCTATGATCTATTTAAAGGCTCTTAGTGTGTATGAAGAGCCATATCACTTCTTGTAAACAATCACTTCAAACATTTTAGTTTCTTGATCTTTTATGCAATTTGAGTTGTGTTCTTGAGTTCTTCTTCTTGTTCATTTCATTTCTTTTGTTCTTCTTGTTAAATCATGCTTTGTTTCATTGTTGCTATGGCTAGTGAGTAGTTTCTCTTAAGTTTCTGGGTTTGAGCTAAGGTAAGGGTGATCTAGAAATGGTTTAGGTTGTTTAAATAACTTGGGAATATTGGTTTCTTACTTGCTAGAAGTTCTTAATGCTAGGATTGAAATGGCCAATCATCTCCTTGATCTTGAATATTGCTAGCACCGAGAGGTGTAGTTTATGTTTGAATCTCTATCAAGTGCTTTACATTCTTAGCCAACGAGAGTTGATGTTTAAGGTGTTTAGTGGTAGTAAGAACTTGATCTTATTGCTTAGCTATCTTGAAATTGCCAACGAGAGTTGATGTTAATGCTTGATAGGTATAGGGTTATTATCACGAGAGTGGATTAACTAGAAATCGTTGTCCTTAGCCTAAGAAACCACCCACTGTTTGCTGAATGCTTCTAAACTGAATAATGATCACCCGAACCAAAACTCAACCCAAGGAACTTAGTTTTTATTTAATCGTATCTTATCAAATCATTGTTCTGTTTTTGTTCTGATTTGTGTACTTGTAATATTTGGAATTTGGTTATCTTTTTGGTCTTTAGAAACAAAACCCACAAACAAATTGGTTGCACTTAGATTAAGAAAACACTTGCATTCTTAGTGTGTTTAATTACCCCAAGTGGATTGACACCTCAAAACTACAATGACTAGGTTGTATACTTGCAACTGAAGTAAGTGAAGAGGAACTGATTTATTGCTTATCAATTACAGGGCTATCAACAGAGCTACCATCCCCGACAAATATCCTATCCCAATGATATACCAGCTCTTAGATGAGCTACATGGAGCTAAGCTTTTCACTAAACTGGATCTCAAGTCAGGCTACCACCAGATCAGAATGAAGGAAGCAGATATTGAAAAAACAGCTTTCAGGACGCATGACAGTCAATATGAGTTCTTGGTGATGCCTTTGGACTCACTAATGCTCCAGCTACTTTCCAGGCTTTAATGAATGAGATTTTCAAGCCATTCTTGCGAAAATTCGTCCTTGTGTTCTTTGATGACATATTGGTTTACAGTTCTTCAGTGGAAGAACACATTATTCACTTGGAAGAAGTGTTAAAGGTTCTCCAGTAACAACAGCTTTATGCAAATAAGAAGAAGTGTTCATTTGCTCAGAAGAAGGTGGAATACTTAGGCCACATAATCTCACATGAAGGGGTAGCAACTGACAACCAAAAGATTGATTCAGTTAAGCAGTGGCCTACTCCTAAGTCAGTGAAAGATCTGAGAGGATTCCTTGGGTTAACAGGGTATTACAGACGCTTTGTCCAGCATTATGGATCAATAGCCAAGCCTCTGACTAAGTTACTAAAGAAAGACTAGTTTATATGGTCAAGATTAGCTCAGCAAGCGTTTGATCAGTTGAAGAACGCTATGATTTCTGCACCGGTATTGGCTCTTCCTGACTTTACTCAATCATTTGTGGTGGAATCTGATGCTTCAGGCTATGGTCTTGGCGCTGTACTAATGCAAGGACGACACCCAATAGCCTACTTCAGTCATGCGTTAACAGAGAAGGAGCAGTTGAAACCAATTTACGAGAGAGAATTGATGGCTATAGTGTTATCCATTCAGAAGTGGAGACATTATCTCTTGGGAAGAAGATTTATTGTGAGAACTGATCAGCAAAGCTTCAAGTACTTATTGGAACAGAGGGAAATAACTCTGGATTATCAAAGGTGGTTGACGAGAATCCTGACTTACGAGTTCGATATTGAATATAAGGTGGGAAGTGAGAATAAGGTAGCGGATGGGCTGTCAAGGATAAATCATGCAGGAATAGAGCTGAAGTCGAGCCAACTGTTGGCCTTGACTATTCCTGCTACTTTACAGTTGCAGGATTTATTCAGAGAAATAGAAGAGGATGAGGAGTTACAGGAGTTGTTAAGAAAGGTTGTAGCCGGAGAAGAGGTTAAACCGGGATACAGTGTGACTGATGGGAAGTTGTTGTATAAGAAGCGTTTGGTGATTCCAGCAACTTCACAGTACATAGCAGTGATATTGAAGGAGTATCATGATAGTCCACTAGGTGGTCATTCAGGAGTGTTAAGGACCTTACAAAGGATCCAAACACAGTTCCACTGGTCCAAAATGAGGAAGCAAATACAAGATTATGTTGTTGCTTGTACTATCTGCCAGACACATAAGTATTCAACATTATCTCCTGCAGGGTTGTTGCAACCTATTGAGCTTCCTATACAAATCTGGTCAGATATATCTATGGATTTCATAGAAGGCTTACCGCTATCACAAGGAGTGAATGTGATCTTGGTTGTAGTTGATAGATTGTGCAAATATGGGCACTTTATTGGGCTTAGACATCCTTACAATGCTGCGGATGTTTCTCGCAAGTTTGTTCAGGAAGTTATCAAGCTTCATGGTTTTCCTAGATCCATCATCTCGGACAGGGATGCTATTTTTCTGAGCTAATTTTGGAGAGAGTGTTTTCGAGCTTCAGGAACTAAGCTGCATTTTAGTACAGCTTTTCATCCACAATCTGATGGTCAGACTGAGGTCCTAAACCGATGTCTCGAAACGTACTTACGCTGCTTTGCATCCACCAGACCAAAAACATGGTCCAAGTTTTTACCATGGGCAGAACTCTGGTACAACACTTCATATCATTCTTCACTGAAGTGTACTCCTTTTAAGCTGGTGTATGGTCGGGAAGCTCCAGCTTTATTGGGTTATGAACAAGGATCAACTCAGAATTTTGAGGTGGAAGAAATGCTTAAGGAGCGGGATGCTGTGTTGCAGACAATCAAGGAGAACTTATTGAAAGCTCAACCACTCATGAAAATGAATGCTGACAAGCATAGAAGGGATTTGGAGTTTGAAGTAGGAGCTATGGTTTACTTGATGCTGCGACCTTATAGGCAGCAGTCTGTAAGCAGACGTATATACCAGAAGTTAGCAGCAAGGTATTATGGACCTTATGAAGTGTTAGAGAAAGTGGGTAAGGTGGCTTATCGGTTGAAACTACCTCATTCTTCAAAGATTCATCATGTGTTTCATGTTTCACAACTGAAACCAGTGATTGGACAAGGCCATATCGTCACTGAGTTACCTCAGAATTTATTGAATGGTGATGACTTAGTGATTGAACCAGATGAGATAATGGATAGGAGGTATGATGAGGAAGGGCATTTAGAAGTCTTGGTCAAGTGGAAAGGCCTTCAAGATCATGAGATGACTTGGTTACGTGTGGGTGAATTGAAGCAGCAATTTCTACACTATTCGCTTGAGGGCAAGCTCAAACTCGACCATGGGGGTATTGATATGCCATTAAGAGCATATAGAAGGAAGAAGAAGCAAGGAGGAGAAGCACGAGAAACATAGGAAGTCTCGGTTACAGCTGACGTGGCAGAGCAAGTTGCACCAGCTGAGCTAGCAGTCTGATTAGTTAGAATTGAGTCAACAGGAAAGTTTGACTGTGAGTAGTCGAGTCTTTGTAAATGAGCTTCGTTTATAAGGAGCTCATCGGAGTCAGTTAGAGTCAGTTGGTTATTCTGTTTGGCTTGAGTCTCGGGTGTGAGCTGAGGTGGATTGGCTTTCAAGAGTACGCTCTTGGGTCTGTATTCTTCTTTACTATCAATAAAACTACGTTGTTCTTACCAGTCTGAAAGATTTACGAGGGGACAGAAGGGAGAAATAGAAAATTTTCCTGAGTGTTTCAATTCCTCTTATAGAGATCTTCAAATTAGTTTCTTCACGCTGCTAATATCATGGAAAGGAAGCTTGTTCTTTTCTTACTCGCATTGAGCTCAAACTTTACGAGATTTCGTATGCATCGTGTGGCTGTGATGCTTTTATTTGTGAATTTTTGTATTGTTATTTCTTAGGTTTTGGGTATCCCGTGAGATATTTAATCATGATGGGCTTAAGGATTACATGTCCAAATTTGGATACTTGGAGGATTGTATCGCCATGAAGGTTTACACTGAGACTATTTCCGTTCAATTTTTTTGTCTAATTTAATTGAAACATTGATTAAGCAACCATGTTACGCCATTGGTATCATCTGAAGATGTTTTTAATGTCTTAGGAACGATCAACCGGAAGCTCACGTGGATTTGGATATGTTACTTTTGCTTCACGTGAAGATGCAAAGGTGAAATGCATTTTTGTTTCATTGCTGGATGAATGATTTTTCGATAAGCACATCTGATTTACTGTTTGTTATTCTTCTGTATACTTGGATAACGCTTTGAAAGGTGATCACTTTTTAGGGAACAAAGTCTTGAGTGTAAACGTGGCTACTCCAAAGGTTGGTTTCATCTAATAAGACATTATTTACTTTTTGTTCCCTCCCATTATCTTTGTTCAAGGAAGAGATTTATGTTATTCTGCCAGGAAGAGATGAGACAGCCTGCCAAAAAGGTGACAAGGATCTTTGTTGCTCGAATCCCTCCATCTGTCTCTGAATCATATTTCGCAGGTAATCCGATTTTCTTTGAGAATGGTTTCTAATAGCAGTTGAAAGTAAAATAATTTCTTGTGTGTTCTTATGCAGACATTTTGAGAGGTATGGGGAAATCACAGCCTTATACGTGCCTAAGGTAAATCTATCATTATCTGTTTGTGTTTTTGATAATATAGCCAAGAGCTTGTGGTCATATCTGGCGCAATTCTTTTGGCTGTCATGCCTCCTAGATTTGATCTCATTCCCCATTTTCTATTTTAGGACAACAACTCGAAGCAACACCGAGGAATTGGGTTTACCACATTCGCTACTTCTGGTTAGTTTTCGCTGAAATCTCATTCAGGATTGAGTTTATATACACATTGATGACAAAAACTTCTTTCCGACTCTGATCCTCAGACTTCATGAGAAAGAAACATAAGAAACTTACGAATGCATTCCTGCTATAGATACTAACTCACTTTTAGTTCGTCTTTACTCTGTTTTTGAAAGTCTGAAGTCAGAAGAAATTTTTATTTTTTGTGGTTTCAAATTAAGTGGAGGATCTGATGGAAGACACTCATGATCTGGCGGTACAATAGTTGTTGTTGAATCGGGCAACACCAAAGGAGGATGATCCTCTTAAGACAACACCAGTAAATAGAATGCCGCGCCCACCCGTGGCGGTTGTAGGTGCTTGTGGAGCTTAAAACACGAATCAGAGACAAAATAATTATTCAAAACGGGAGTGGAACCAACAAGTAGGAAATAAGATCTTTATTGGTCGACTTCCTCAAGAAGCATCCGTTGATGAGCTTCGCGATTAATTTTGGAGATTTGGTCGTTTTCAATATGCATATATTCCAAAGGTGAGTTACAAGTTCCTTTCACAAACAACGTTTGGTTGACATATTTAAACATTCACCTTTTATCAATAAGACCAAAGAGAAGTGGACACAGGTTTCAGATTCCTTACCTATGCTGGAAATGGTGTTGCTGATCGTGTAGCCCGAAGATCTCATGAAATCTGTGGACAAGAGGTAAAAATTGCTTTATAGTTGAGGATTTACATAATAAGTTTTGTACTTTTGGTCTAATGTATGGAGGGATGATTTTGGACAACGTGAGCATATAAATATTTAACGGAAAACACTAATCTAAGATTCCTTAAACCAATTTTGAGTGTGATTCATTTCGTTTTTAATTTGTAAGCATAATTTTAAAAATATATATTAGATCAGAATCCAACACCCATGATAAGTTGAATATTTAAACTATCTCAGAACACATGCACTTCTGCAATCTCGTCCACATGCTACATGAGTTCTACGTTGAACTAAATTAGAAATTGAAGATTAGACTTTGGTGGATAGTGCATCCAATTCTAACTAATAAAATGAGCTGTTTGAGGTTCCAGAGACTATCCACGTAGGCTTGAAAAATAGTTCCACAAAAGTGATACGTGGCAAGCCAATTCCCCCGGATCTGAAAAATAAAAATTCAAGAATAATTGTAGTAATTCGATTCTTTTGGCGTTTGGCTTTCACAATAGCCCAGATTTTCTGTCAGTTTCGGGAGAGTGAGTGTTATCTATGCTTGTTTCTTTGAACTGTTTAATCTTCTCATAATCTCGGGGAAAAAATCTCAACGTTGCTTTTTGAGGAAAGTTTCGAATTTTATTTTCTCTTTTATGTTTTATGTGAGAAGCTCATTCTGATTTTGGTGTGCATTTCGTTCACGTTTTAATGTGAATTTTCGTGTGGATTTTCATACAGGTGCCGTTTGCATGTAGAGAACTGGGATTTGGGTGTCCAAATTGGGTTCTTTGCTCTCTCTGACTTGTGGATGGAGTTTTTGATTTTATCGTTGTGAAAGAGAGCACAAAAAAAACACTAGAGAGGCGTCAAGAGTTGAAGGAAGACATAAATGGGGAAATCGAAGAAAGAGGATCTGAGTCAATTCCTGATTGCTCATCTCATCACCATCTACGATACTTTCCAGGTAATTTTTTCATTCTTACCGATTTTAATTTTGTGTTAATGAATTCGAAGCATAAATAGAGACGAACTATGGTTATCTTTTTTTTTGCAGTTGCTCAAACAAACAGCATCTCCTATGGAGGAGAAAGTTATCTGGAACGATGTTCTTCAGATGTCTGATCACCTCTCTAAACAACCCACCGTAGGTTTCAAGTTCTTCTCTTTTAGGTTCCTTTTTAGTCCCGGTGATGCGGAAACTTAGATCCTGTGTTTGAATTCTCGAATTTTATCTTTTATTTTTCCTTAATTATAAATAGTGGGAATGCTATGAACTGGAGAAGCTCTAAAATCTGAATCACTTACTATGGACTCTTACTTCAACGTTCTTCAAGGTTTTTTGCTTTGTTGCCATGGATGTTGCTGGAAGCGTACTTTGTCGTCATCGATAGGACTCTAAACAAATTGACATCGGTCATTTAGGCCTCCTCTCTATTTATCTTACATCACTGGGCAGCTTTAATCATATTTGTCTGTCTCTTTACTCTACAGTTAAAGGAATACATTGATGATACTGAAGATTTCATCAACATTCAACTGGTAATACCTAAAAACTCAATCTTATTCATCTTCCACAGTTGAACGGTAATCTAGATTGAGAATCTGCTGAGAAAGCATTTGGTTTTGGCAGGATAATGTGCGGAATCAGCTGATACAGTTCGAGTTACTCCTTACGACGGCAACATTCGTGTTGGGCCAACGCTTTCTGCGATCAAACATGTTTCTGTCAAGGAAATCGTTGATTCCAGCTACAAATTGTTGCAGAGTTCTGTCTCCTTAAACGGTAGATACGATTAGATTCCTCGAGTTTTTCATATTCAAAAGCACAAAAGCTAAGATGGAATGTTCTCTACTCTTACTCAAGAACCATATGTTAAACCCATACAGTAGTTTATGAATAAGTATGTAAAAGAAAAGGTTTCTATTCTGACTCTCAAATTCTCGATTATCCTGTTAGTTCCTCTGATTGCTTCAGTTTCTTGATGGAAGTTGTTCTGATTTGTGTATCTTGATTGGTTATACTTGCCGTTTATAAATAGGGAGTGGTGTTCACAGTTTTTATGGTCCTATTCACACCCAGGTTTTGCATCTTCTTTTAAAGGGACACACAATTAGTATAACATTACTTGGTAAATGCATATGTCCAATGTATCTTACAAGTAGTTTAGTTTGTTGTGTGTGATTGTCCAATGTAACAGTGTAGGCCTTCTTCAACTTTAGGGAGAAAGGTGTTACTTTTGCCTTCATAGGCTATATGGGTGATTTACAAGCCTAAGTTACTGGCACTCCTCCGGTTTAAAAATTGAGTGCCACAGAATCAAAGCCATCAGATAGATTTTGTATCAGAGCAGACACTTCAGACAGCACTCCTAAATGGATTACACGGGTACATTAATATATACACAGCTTTTTACCTTATGTATGTTACAGCTTCCAAATCCATGCTTTGACTTTAATGATACAATACGAATAATGAAGAGATCTCTATGTTTTGTATATTTTTAAAAAGTCTTGCATATTGTTTGTAAGTCTGAAGCACTGACCTTTATGTTTTCAGATATCAGTGAAAGATCTATAAACATGGACAATCAATCAAAAGCTTCTACATGGACATACGGTTGCCGCATTCCCAGCTCATTGCATAAGCATGAGAGTGGTCCAAAATAGCTTCTCCTTTCAAGGTCACATAAATGTAAAAATTCTCCTTTTAAACGCTTCTTTTATAATTCTTCTTGCTTTAACTACCTGTTTGACTGAAATTATTGATGTTTTTGTCTCTCTTTCCCTTGTGCTTCAGAGTTTAAGCCAGTTATCATCGGAGTAGTTTTATAACGAATTCTAGCCAGCCACATAGTCGGACCGAGATTTTTTTTTCCCAGATGTGCGAATTTTAGCATAGGGAGATATTCTACTGACATGAAAGGTAGAGTGTTATAACGGTATTTACTAATTCAAAACAACATTCAACGTATAGTAAAGACTCAGTGGACTCATAAAACTGAGATGACCACAGTTAAAATCATTACAAATTCTAACATGTTTTAAGTTGGTAAAAAGTTGATAAACCTTTTACAAAACAAACAACCGAGAGAATTACTACACGAAAAATAAACAACAACAAAAAGTTGTATATAACTTTTAAGTCACAATCTAACTAATGCATAAACAAGAACAATAAAATTATAACAAATTTCAATACATATTCCCGCACGTAGCGCGGGATAACCCCTAGTTATACTATATATAAGCTGCTCTTCGAGGCTCCAGAGGCCATCCACGTCAGATTTTTTAAAACATTGTATAGCGACCACGTGGCTTACAACTCATTCTCATTTCATTTCTAAAAATTCTGAAGAGAAAACTTTTGTCTCCCATTCATTTAGTAGTAAGCCAAAATTCTAAATTAAAAATTTCATTATTTTCCCAACTAAATTCTCTTATTCTCTATAAAAATATATAACTCAGAGAAATCAGAAATTTATACAAAGTATATAACTATTAGAAAGATCATGTTGATAGAGGTTAAATGGATAAGATTATATACATGATATTGACTACGTAAGATTTAGAAAAGAACAAAATTGTAGATATATTGAAGTATAGATAGTCAAAAAGAGAGAAGAAAAGAATTAAAGTTCTTTAAAATAGTCAATGGTGAATATACATAGTATGACTATGATATTCTACGACTTTTATGACAACATTGTTTTTTTTTTACAATTTCTAAACTTTTTTGTTTGGTCATTAATTAGATCAACTAGGTATTGGCCCGCACTACGCCGCGGATTTATTCTAAATACACTTTTTTGCTGAAGTTAGCATTTCTTGAAGTTTTAGCATTCCCAAAAGCTTCAAGTATGCAAGTTGTCTTTAGGATTTCGTACTCGACTCCATAACTACCTCCACCAAAAGCTGCCAAATACTGCATTGCAAATTTCACAGTCACAGATCAAGTTCCACATGATATAAAATATTAGTATATGTTAAGTTATAACATGAGAAAACATGTTAAAAGAGTTTCTTGGGCTAGTAAAATAAATGACTTCGTTAGAAAAAAATTGTAGTTGATTGTTGAATATAGATGGTGTTACTTGGATTGTTTTCCTGAATTTTTTTGGATCATTAGGGTCCTCAAATGGGTAAGCTCCAACCAGCATCACATAAAGGGTTATTCCGCATGACCACACTTCCGCGTGCTACAAAAAACGCAGCGATATGAGTATAAAAGCCAGTCTATTTGTTGCATGACAATCATAAAAAAATATTACTACACAAACTGGCCTATAACCATCCTACTCATATCGATTATCGCCCCATCAATTTTTTAAGTATAAGTTAAGACCCTATGCTTGGACAGTTAGACATGTACAGAGTCATGTACACATAAACCAGAAGTACAATAACGTGTAATTTTTTTTCACAGACCATGCCAGTACAAAGGATATACATAATCTATTATAGTATCTTTGAGCAGTCTTTTAGTTTTTTGTTCTAATATTTTTCCTTTATTCAGATTATCTGCTTAATTTAACCAATCATGTGTCAGTGACAAATTTAATCAATACTATAATAAGACATGAGTAGTGTACCTTGCAATCATATTCCCTCCGGGAAAGAACCTCATGTGCTATGTATGTTGGAGTTCCAACGGTCGATTTAGGCCTAGAATGTAGTATAGATGACTACGTAGAAAACAAAAGAATTGAGGATAAAAAGAAAACAAGAAAAAATTATGAGAACTAAGAGACGAGTGAATAGATAATGATACTCTATTAATCTGTAATGTTTTAAGAATTGAGAGCATTGAGCAAAGAAAAAGGGAAATGAATGAGTACACACCTTAGAGTAACCAAAATCACAGATTTTCAAAAACGGAGCAGGGCTCCCATCAAGCAGTGTGTTCTCAAGCTTCCGATCTCTGTGGTTGCTGCACAGAAGAAACATGAGAAAAAATGTTATTTTGAGTTTCTTTCATAAGCAACATTAAAACACTGGATAACTACCAATCCAAAACATCTTTGATCTGTCCTGAATCATGAACCTCAGTCTGAGTTTGAGCTTGATAAGGAAGCTTACATCAACTGAGAAAGGGCTACTGCAATCTGAGAACCGATAAGGGCATTGTTTTTCACAAGCGCAATATCTAAAACTGTGACAAGGAACTCAAGATTCACAATGCTGAGACATTGCTGTTTCTGTAAGGGTTTGGATTTAAATATCTGAGCTACTTAACGTGATTAGACATTGACATATTTTAGTAGAATATTGAAGATTAAGGAAACCTCGAGAGAAAGGATACTTGGTGCAAGTGACGTGCCTCCAGTTAACTCAATTACCCGTGCAAGTAGGAAGGGAGTTTCTGCACTTCCAATAACGTTCTGTTCCCTGGCCAAAACTAAATTCAGATTTCAGACTGAAAAATAAGAAAAAGAAGCAAAGCCCTTAAAGTATTCCGATGCAAGTATGTATGAAAGATATTAGCTTCCGCTTATGACCTTGCTTCTGTAAGAGCACGCTGAGTTGCTGATTCGATAAGATTTCCCATAGCTGAATGTTGTTTCGGGATTGGAACAGAAAATATAATCCCAGCCTGATGGTTTAGCTTCATGTTTGCATCTTGAAAAAGCGGTTCTCTCAAGGTGGTAAACAATCAAAGCGCATATATTATTGAAAAAAGGAAATTTTAAGACAAAGTTCTTGCCTATTATTCGTGCACAGTCTTCAGGGCTATCTACACGGGAAGGGACCTAAAGAAGTCAATATATCCAAATCAGAACTAAATATCTATGCAGAGCAAGTGATTGAGTTGAGTGCTTGTGGAAAATTTTGCACCTTACAGCCGCTCTTTTCTGCGAAAAATGCCGGAAACTCATCGCTTTTATATGCAGCAACATATACTAAAAACAATAAAAAAAGACTTGTAAGAGAAAATACGAAGCGAAATCACCCTACTTTCGAAGCTAATTCATTTGCCAAAATCACCATATTTTCAAACGGACAAGGCAGTAATATTATATAAGTTACAATAAGCCAGAATATAAAGCCAAGATTAGTTTAAACAGAGCAAACTTTTTTCATATTCTCTCTCTCTGCATTAGCTATAACCAATTTCACGACATCTGCAAAGATTATATATCTACTCTTTTCACAGTAAGCCAGAATATAAAGCCAAGATTAGTTTAAACAGAGCAAACTTTTTCATCTTAACGATGTGGAACTGGAAAAGTAAAATTTCTGAACATTGAAACAAGTAAGATGCTAATGCAGACATAGCTCATACTAACCGGATATTGCAGATATTGGCTGTAAGACCTTTGTAGAATATGCATCCCACATTTTGAGAAATGCCTCTCGGCCCAAAGCATAAGTAATAGAGTTTAATCTCACAGACAGTATATGAGTTTTGCGTCCATGACCAAACAGCAAAATAACAAATTCAATCAACAATTGCAAAAAAGAAAGAGATTATCGACAACAAAAATCTCACAGACAGTATATGTAAGAATGTAACTGACAACAACTATTATAAGAAGCATAGTAAACAACCTTGGAGGCTTTGAAGATACCAAGACGGATTTAATCAGAAGCCGAACGACTAAGAGAAACCTGCATCACTTTGTTCGCGCCGAGGAAGAACCTGAATAAATAAGAACCATATGATATCGTCAAATTACAAATCAAATACTAAAATGAAAAAGATACCCCAACACAGCCAAATGTTGCAACTTTCTCACGGAAATGCAGCTAAAGCAATTTGATTGAAGCTTAGACACCCCCAACACAGCCAAATGTTGCATCTTTCTCAAGTAAACACAAGTAAAAAGATTCAGTTTTCCGGAAATTCAATAATTGAAACCAATCATACTGAAGAAAGAGCAGCTAGTGTTGTTTTGTCTTTCTCATTAAGACTTAATCCCTTAAAAAAGCACAATCGAAAGCAGGTTTTTCTTATTACCTTCATAAGTGGTGACATCAGAAGGGAGTTTCACAAACACAATATAACTATGCATAAGGAGTGCATATTGGCTTCAAAAGTACCGAACACCATCATCTAAACAGAATTTCTAACCATATGGAACTTACTATGGTTGGCATGCCTATGCACACCTCCTATCCTGCCGGTTACAAAAACTTGGATGCCAACCTACGACAACCAAAATTCTATGGATGAAATGAGTATGAAATAATATCACTATTACTAAAGAAAGAGATATCAATAAGATTAGTTACCATTGAAGTGAAAAACAAAGTTGCAGAGACGGTAGTTGCGTCGGCGGCATATCTCTAGGATGATCGCACTCGTCTTTCTTCCGGAGAGACGCCGATAACATCATTCCTTCAAATCGGATCCAAAGATGTATCAGCAGAAGACAAACTCGACAAACCCAACACCACAAAATCAGAAATTTATAGTCTTAATCGACAAGCCTTCCACACAATCCGAGGTTCATAAAGCATAAATCTATGTAATCAGTGCAGTGAAGGAGAAACGTCGGGAGGGAAAAAGCCAAAAAAAATCATCAACTTTGATTAAAGCTTCAATCTGATCTTTAATTAGCCATTTTAAGCGACATAAGAGGAGGTGATTCGACTGGGAAAACAATTACATAGGGAGAGTATTACGTGGGAGAAGGATTTTTTCTAATTGATCCACATAGATTTCCGTTAAAGTGAGGTGTCGGTCTCTCTTTCAACACTGGTGTTGAGTTGTCAGAACCAAGAGAGATACTCCACTTATTATAGTAATGATTTGCAATTCTAAAACTGGTCACCTACAAATCTTTTAAAGCAAATATAATAGTGACTTTGTCTGCATTAGCATAAGATGACAAATACTACCATAATACAATTTTACTTATCAAAATATCAAACAAAATAGACATAAAATACCTCCTCAAGATACATCACTAATCCAAACTTTCAAAAATTTACAAGTGAGAAAAATAGAGGTATTCATTACACATACTAACAAAAAAAAATTAAATGGAACATTACAACCAATAAATTAAATAAAAATATAATTTTAGGTATAACATTCACCCTAAGAACATGTTCACAAGCTATATATATATGTGTGTAAAGATATAAGACTATTAAATAAATGGGTAATGAATCTTGGAATCTGGTAATTAACAAACATATTTGGCATTGTGTTCATTATTATTAAATACCATTTTTCATATTAAGGTCTTCTTTTTACTACGTATGTGGACAAAATAGCACTTCTAAATACGACACTTAATTATAACAAAGAAAAACGGTGTGCAAAACATTTGAAAATCAAGAATCATAGATATCATACAAATTATGCTCACCATTTGCTAATAAAAGTATAATTTCTTTTGAGAATATAGATATGATACGTTTCGCAATAATAATAAAAACATATTTCTCTTGAACTCATTTTCTCTCTCAATAGAAAATACAACAAATAACAAATTCGCAGCAAATAAAAGATGGAATATTTTTTCTGACAGAAAAAAACAAATAGTATATACTAATAACAAAATCCTAATTACATATGCAAGAAATACAACAACAACAATATATATATAACAAAATACAGAAAGACTAACAAATGTATAATCAGGAAAATATAGTTTCAAGAAATTTGAATATTAACCTAGTACGTAGCGCGGAATAATCCCTAGTTATATATAAAAGATAGTCGATTTAGATTGGGACTTAAACCAAATTCCAAAAATTATAGACCCGTCAAATATTCTGCTAGTTCTCTCTTACACCGAAGTCAGTCGCCTTGAACACTCAATTAACTCAAGATACACATTAGCCCGTGCAGTTCTTGTCCGATCATGGGTCTAAAAGCCCCAAAGAAGATTTGTCACTTTTATTATTAAAAATATATATCCTTTGAGGACGGTAGCAGAAAATGAACTACTAACCAAAAGGCACTTAGAAATGGATTCTAGTTGTCTAAAATGTACAACTATTAACTATAACATTGTTATGCCTTCTAGTGTAATAATCTAGGAGCCGTTAATCTTCGAGAAACAAATAAATAGATTCATAGTCTAGAAAATAACGTTAGTGCAACAAGATGTCTTCATGAGTTCAAGAAGAATGTGTGTATTATCTTAATGATGATGCACTTTGTGAGGTTACGTTGGTTCAGCATTCCGGTTTGATGGTGGTTCACTAAGTAAGCTGCGGATTGGACCGTGTTGATCCATAAGTTCATGGGCTGAGTGAAATGGTCAAGCCCATATTGAGGGTTGTTGAGAGTTGTTACGAAAGGAGGTTAAGGAGCTGAGCTAGCTGTTTTTGTTCACTATCCGATTCAGTCTTGTTCATTCTCTTCTCTTGTAATTCTTGACGAAAAACTCTCTGTAAAGATCAAGTGCTCTTAGTGAATTTCCAGGTTCTTATCCTGAAGAGAGATGTACCCAGGTTGATTGGGGAACTCTATACGTGTGTGTGTTCATTCTTGTCTTTGTTTTAAACACACGAGTGAGTGAGTGAAGTGAGATCATTCAGGTTCGATTAAGGAGCTATTATCGGCAACAATTGGTATCAGAGCTCCAGGTTCTTGGAGCACCGCTGCTGGGAAGATAGTAGTTTATATCGATTCGATTGGAAGAAGGTCGAGGAGACTTGAAATCGGAGCAAAGGAAGATCGTAGCAAGAAGATTGAATCGGAGGAGGATAGTTACTCGGGAAGATCGCATCGTAGAAAGATCGTGACTCGGGGAACCAGATCGGAGACTGGACTGACTCGCGAGCTGTGGGAAAGTCAACAAGAAGCAAAGTCTACATCGCATCAGTAGGGGAGTGATTTCTCTAACTCAAATCTCTGTGAATCTTTGAATAGATCCTAGGTTTCGGAACCTTGCCTTAACATTTGATATAGACCATCTGTGAGAGATATTGCCGGATTGCATTCGCTGTTCTTGTTTGCTGTGTATCGTTTTGTGGTTGCAGGTATAGTGTCTTTGATTGTTATTCTGCAGGTAACGCAAAGTAACTACACCTCACTCACAAAAGATGGAACCAACACGGGGAAAATTCGAGATGGATAAATTTGATGGTAAGGGAGATTTTGGCATCTGGAAGTATAGGATGTTGGGACAGTTAGAGATATAGGGACTGGCATCTGTGCTCGCAGAAGATGAGTCTTCAGAGTCTGACACAGAGAAGAAAGTCGATGGATCAGAAAAGAAAGTAGATTCAAAGACAACAGCCATGGACACCAGGGTTAAGAACTTGCTAGGATCATGCCTTAGTGATTTGATTCTTAGGAAGATCATGCATGAGACTACTGCTCTGGGGATGTGGAAGGCATTGGAAAGGGACTATCAGACAAAGTCTTTGCCAAATCGGATATATCTGAAGCAGAGCTTTGCTAGCTTCAAGATGGATGAAAACAGATCTATTGAGGAAAACTTGGACTCGTTTCTAAAGCTAGTCGCAGACCTTGCAAGTCTAAAGATTGACATCAGCGATGAGGATCAAGCAATCCAGCTCTTGACTAGCCTCCCACCACAGTATGAACCTCTTGTTCACACCTTGAAATATGGTACAGGGAAGGAGACCCTTACAGTGAATGAGGTCACCACATCAGCTTATGCGAAGGAGGTGGAGTTGAAACAGAAAGGCCTACTGACAAGGCCAAAGAACTCGTCTGAAGGTTTGTACGTGGAGTCAAGAGGTCGCTCAGAGAAGAGGGGAAACTATAAAGGAAACAACAAACATGGCAAGAGTAAAGGACCAAACAGAGACAGGTCTAAGTCAAAGAACAAGTTTGGACCTAAGGCATGTTGGACCTGTGGCTCAGAGTCACATTGGAAGAGAGACTGTCCGGATAGAAAGAAGCAAGAAACTAAGCAGACAAGTTCAGCAAATGTTGCAACCAGACTCCCTGAACCTATAGCTTTAACAGCAAGTATACAAGAATCAAAGGATGAGTGGGTCCTTGACTCCGGGTGTACTTTCCACATAACACCAAGGAAGGATCTACTCTCTGACCTAGTGGAGTTTGAGGGCAACCGGGTCCTTATGGGAAACAACTCATCCTGCATGGTGAAAGGTATCGGTAAGGTTACCATTGAAGATCCAGACGGATCAGTTGTAACTTTGAGCAAAGTCAGGTACATGCCTGACATGGGGAGAAATCTGATATCATACGGTCAACTGGAGCAGTCAGGGTGTACTTACACAGGTGGATATTTTGAGGTACAGTTCTACAAGGATAAGCAGAAGGTTATCTCAGGAAAATACCATCAGGGCTTGTACTATCTACAGGGTAAAGTTAGAAGGCCAGAAGCTAATACGGCTAAGCAGGTGTCAGATAAAACAGTGCTATGGCATTCGAGACTTGCTCACTTGAGCCAATCATCAATGGAAGCTCTAATGAGGCAAGGATACCTTGAGAAGGGAGAAATCTCAAAACTAGAGTTCTGTGAAGCATGCGTCATGGGAAAATCTCATAAACAGAGCTTCCCAAAGGCAAAGAAGTTCACCAAAGAAATCTTGGACTATGTCCATTCAGACTTGTGGGGATCACAAAACGTCACGCCAAGTCTATCTGGAAATCAGTATTTCATGACGTTGATTGATGACTACTCAAAGAAGGTTTGGATATATTTCTTGAAGACTAAGTCAGAGGCATTTCAACAATTCAAGGAATGGAAGTGTTTGGTGGAAAATCAGACTGGAAAGAAGTTGAAATGCCTAAGGACAGATAATGGACTGGAATACTGCAACAGTCAGTTTGAGAAGTTATGTAAAGAAGAAGGAGTAAAAAGGCATAAAACTTGTCCCTACACACCACAGCAAAATGGTGTGTCAGAACGTATGAATAGAACGATTATGGATAGAGTTCGAAGTATGCTATCTGAAACAGGATTGGAGGGGAGGTTTTGGGCTGAAGCAGCTCATACAGCAGTGTATATCATAAATAGATCTCCATCTATAGCTATTGAACTCAAGGTCCCAGAGGCAGTGTGGATAGGTGGAAAACCAGAATACAGTCATCTTAGAAGATTTGGGTGTATGGCTTATGTTCACAAGGTCAGTGACAAGATCAGTCCACGGGCATCTAAAGGCATCTTCATGGGGTATGCTCAGGGTACTAAAGGATACAGGGTTTGGCTGCTTGATGAGGAAAAGATCACAGTAAGCAAACATGTGGTATTTCAAGAAGACAAGGTATACAAGGATGTATCAGGGGTCAACAGTGAAAACTCAGAAAGGAAGACAGTTAAATCTAAGAAAAGGGTTAAGTTCAGTGAGAACTTGACAGAGGAATACCAGTCAGATGAGGATCAGCCAACAGAGCCACAGCCAGAGGATTATCTGACAGATGAGTCTCACACTGAGGAGACACCAGAAGATAGCTTGGGTCAAGGCGGAGTTGATCCTGATTATACGCCAACGCTATCTGACAGGGAGAGGGACACATGTTCTTCTGATGAAGGTGGAAACATAGAAAATCAGTTAACAGATTCAGAAGCCTCAGACTACTTACTAATCAGAGACCGTGAGCAAAGACTTAGGAAACCTCCTTCCAGATATGAAGATGAGGATTTTGTGGCTTATGCGTTAGCCAGTTCAGAGATAACAAATCTTGATGAACCAAAATCTTTTGCAGAAGCGAGAAGAGTCAAAGAAAGCAAACAGTGGGGAAAAGCCATGGATGAGGAAATGGAATCCTTAAACAAGAATCACACATGGGTCTTGGTTGACAGGCCAGAGAAGCAAAAGGTAATTGGATACAGATGGCTCTTCAAGCTGAAACCGGGTATCCCAAGCATTGAGAAATCAAGATATAAGGCCAGATTGGTCGCAAAAGGATATGCTCAAGTAGAAGGAATTGACTTCACTGAGGTATTTGCTCCTGTTGTGAAACACGTGTCCATCAGACTCATCCTTTCAATGGTTGTAAATCAAGACATGGAATTGGAGCAACTTGACGTAAAGACAGCATTTCTGCATGGTGTGTTGCAAGAGCAGATTTACATGAACCAGCCAGAGGGATATGTCAAGAAAGGATCAGAAAATCAAGTATGTCTGTTGAAGAAATCTCTGTATGGGTTGAAGCAATCACCACGTGAATGGAATCACATATTTGATACATTCATGACCAAACAGAGATATAGGAGGAGTGAATATGATCCATGTGTGTACATGAAAGGATCCAGGAGTGAGAATAGGATATATCTTCTACTTTATGTAGATGATATGTTGATAGCTTCCAAAGACATGGATGCCGTGAAATATCTAAAGAGACAGCTAAGTGAGGAGTTTGAGATGAAAGACTTAGGGCCTGCAAGGAGAATTCTGGGTATGGACATACTTAGAAACAGAGACAAAGGAAGCTTGATACTATCACAGGAAGGATACTTACATCAGGTACTTAAAGCTTATGGTATGTGGGAATGCAGAGAAGTGCAAACTCCCATTGGAGCTCAATTCAAACTAAAGGCCCTCACTGAGAAGCGGATACAAGAACAAGCTCAATATATGGAGCAAATTCCATATGCTAGCGTGGTGGGCAGCCTCATGTATGCAATGGTTGGATCAAGACCAGACCTTGCATACGCTGTGGGATTAGTCAGTAGATACATGGGCCATCCTGGTATGGATCATTGGCAGGCAGTGCAATGGATACTGAGGTACGTTAAAGGAGCATCAGATGTGTGTTTGACATTCAACAAGGAATCAGACTTCATGGTCAAAGGTTACTGTGACTCAGACTACGCAGGGGATCTTGATAAACGTAGGTCAATTTCAGGCTATGTATTTACAGTTGGTGGAAACATAGTAAGCTGGAGGTCGTGTCTTCATAAGGTTGTTGCTCTGTCCACGACTGAGGCGGAGTACATGTCACTGACAGAAGCCGTTAAAGAAGCCTTATGGCTCAAAGGAATCACAGAAGAGATGGGCTTCAGGCAAGAAGCAGTAAAGGTGTATTGTGATTCTCAAAGTGCCATATACTTGGCCAAGAACTACATGTATCACGAAAGAACGAAGCATGTGGCCGTAAAGTTTAACTTTGTCAGAGACATCATAGCTCAAGGGGACGTGAGTGTACTAAAGATTCATACTTCTGAGAATCCAGCAGATATGCTCACTAAGATCCTTCCAAGCAGCAAGTTTGGGAGCTGTTTAAAGACGCTGAAGGTTATCGTCGCCTGAGGAAGCGATGATGGGCATCACCTCCATTGATCAGGAGGTGATCTGAGCAGAATGGTTGAAGTACTTTGTTCTGCCAGAAGGTGTGTTGTTTAGATATCTCTGGTGATCAGGAGATATGCAGGGACTTCATGGTGTTGTAGTCAAACTGTTGTTAAGGTGTTGTTCAACAGTGTTTCCAGGATCAGATACTCACAGGGGTTGTTGAGTGGTGTATAACCAGACAGTGAATGAGAACCAAGGTGGAGAATTGTGAGGTTACGTTGGTTCAGCATTCCGGTTTGATGGTGGTTCACTAAGTAAGCTGCGGATTGGACCGTGTTGATCCATAAGTTCATGGGCTGAGTGAAATGGTCAAGCCCATATTGAGGGTTGTTGAGAGTTGTTACGAAAGGAGGTTAAGGAGCTGAGCTAGCTGTTTTTGTTCACTATCCGATTCAGTCTTGTTCATTCTCTTCTCTTGTAATTCTTGACGAAAAACTCTCTGTAAAGATCAAGTGCTCTTAGTGAATTTCCAGGTTCTGATCCTGAAGAGAGATGTACCCAGGTTGATTCAGGTTCGATTAAGGAGCTATTATCGGCAACACACTTAATTAGTGGAATGACGGGGAGGGACAACATAGGGACAAGACCATTACTTGGTCGAGCTTCAAGGGAGAGTTTTGATTGAACTATTTTTCACCTAATAGATCGGATGGAAAATGAATTTCATGATATTAACACAAGGACCTCGGACTGTAAAAATTTACGAGGCGGAGTTCAGTAGACTAAGGATGTATGCACGATATGGTCCCAATGAGGAACCGGTGATGATAAGAAAGTTCTTGAGAGGACTATGACCCGAGATTCGGAGTATTGTGGAACCATCAAATTTTTACAACCTGAATGAACTAGTGGAACGAGCAATTAATATAGAAGGACTAACATCAAGTAAAGCATGTCAATAAACTCATGTTTCCATGCCTCGACGTAACTAATTTCAGAGGGCGGATGGCCAAAGATCAAGAGGATCATTGTAAGGGGCCTGGCCCAGCCATTTAAAAATTTCTGAGAAAAGAAGAGAAAGCCCAATAATCTAAGCCCAAAAGTCCACCTCTTCTTCCCAAAACCCTAGCTTCCTCACTATTTATATGTGCCTCCTCCCTTGGAAAAAGCAAAAGAAATGATTTTCGGCGAAGCTCTGCCTCCGATCTGTCTCAGCCATCGCACCCAAAAGTCAGATCTATCCATCCTCCATCGTTTGGTGTCGAAAGAGATCCGGTAAGCCCTTTTCAGATCTGATTTTCTTCAACTCGAGATCTAAAACCTCCGTAACTTTTTATCCGTGAGGAATCTGGGAAATCCGAGACCACCAACGCGTTCCTCTCGACGAGACGAAGCTGTAGCCGCAGACCGCACCTCCATAGCTGTCCGGACGCGCCGCCCACGCGTCGCCGGAGCCACGCGCCGCCCACGCGTCGCCGGAGCCACGCGCCGCCCACGCGTCGCCGGAGCCACGCGCCGCCGCCGTCCGCCGGGAGCCGCCGCCGTCCGCCGCCTCCCGGAGCTGCCGCCGACCACCGGAGCCACCGCCGGACCGCCACCGAGTCAACTCGACCGGCGACCGAGTCAACTCGGGTTGACCGGGTCGGGTTGACCGGGTCGGGTCGTTGACCGGTTCAATCCAATTCTGGTTCGGTTAATCCGGTTTGGTCTGGTTTCCCAATTTCGATTTTAATTTTAATTTCAATTTCCGGTTTAGGTCGGTTAAGCTGGTTTGAGCTGGGTATTTTCAATCGATCATATCTAGCTCATCCTAAGCTCGATTTAAGCGAATCAAAAGCCCATCTCACCTGATTTCTCGTCCTCTTTCCAGATATGATGCCCGTTCGGGCTGAGGAAGCTTCTAAATTACCGTTTTGCCCTTTATTTGGCTAAGATGAGGACTGGTCGTTATCTCTATCCTATTCTATTTCAATTCCAGGACATGATGTTGGAATTATGTCCAGTAATCTCAGTACTGTCTCTAGAAAGTAAGAGTATGTCAATGATCAGACATAAGTCATATAATACTGGGGGTCATGATGGCTTGCTAGAGTCCGCTCATGATCTATAAATCTTGGATTTATTGTCTTTATTATATGATCCCATATGGGTCACACGCCTAAGCTAACAGGAAAATGTGTAGGAACGGTTTAGCAGAAGTACGGTAAAAGTGCTAGGCATTTACAGTGCTTAGAGAGATAGAAGGGCCTGATTAAATCCAAGGGATTTAATCAGACTGGGAATTGGGCCCAAAAGCCCAAAAGGAATTAGGCATAAGTTTTATGATTAAAACTTAACCTAGCCACCTAATTTCCCAAAGCCTCCTGCGCCTCTCTCTCTCGTTTTCTGCGCCTCCCACCAGCTGGTCTAGCAGCCAATTTCATGTGCGTGCGTGTGTGAGCCTTTGGAGGAACTATCTCTTGGTGGTTCTGCTGATCTCTGACCCGTACCTCCTCTTTCCGCTGCAAAACAAGGTAACAGGTGAGATCTTTTATGTTTCTAGCAAGAGAACCTAGATCTGGCATGTTTAGGTGAGTTTAATCTGAAGAATTGAATCAGGATTAACACTAAACAATCCTTCAGTGGTATCAGAGCCATTGGTTCTGTTAGGATTTCTTGTTTAGAATCATGTTTAGGTTGTTTAGAAGTATTTGAATCAATCTGTGCTTGAATTGATGAGAAAATACTTAAGAAACAAGGAATTAAAAACCTAAAACCCTAACTAAAAAATCGCATGGACCAATCTCGGATTGGTATGCGTCGGATCGTCCGGATCGGGGAAGACGCACGAACCGATCGCTTAAGGATCATGTTGCGTGGTCGCGTCCCGATCAGCGGATGGATCTCGTCCCGCTTGCGTTGCCGTTGCCTCTCGTCCGATCAGCGATGATGCGCGCGAGATGGACCGCTGGATCGCACGGCGTGAGCTGTCCCGTCCCGTCCCGAATCGACCCGATCACGTCCCGAACGATCGCATGGCTTGCGGCCGTGGGCGGATCATGATCGAGAGATGGA
This sequence comes from Orychophragmus violaceus, assembly GCA_030180135.1. Classification (NCBI taxonomy): domain Eukaryota; kingdom Viridiplantae; phylum Streptophyta; class Magnoliopsida; order Brassicales; family Brassicaceae; genus Orychophragmus; species Orychophragmus violaceus. The sequence goes on from CM058236.1 coordinate 12,714,879, forward strand.
CCGATCACGGATCGTGTCCTGTCTCGCCTAGGGCTGACGTGATCGTCAAATCGGTTCGTTTCGGTTAATGGTTCGGTTTAATTTGTTTAAAACTTAAACGTCACGGTTTAATAAACAGACTTAATAAAATTTATTAAGTTCTGGTTAAACCGGGATAAGAAATCCAAAGTCGCAAAATTGGATTTAGTGCCTAAACCAGTGGTTTTCTAATTTGATTTGGTTGGACCAAATAAATTGAGAAAATCCGGTTTAGTAAATAACCGGTTGACAATTGTGGTCATCGTAGTAATTAATTTTGGTTAGACCAATTTTAATGAACCAGACCGGTTATGTCATTTAATTGGACAATTGGGTTATGTCTTGGACATGGACAAATTCTTGGGCCTCGGGCCAAGAAGTTAAAACAATTGGGCCAATTATTTGAGTCTTTTCTTCAGATTTAATTTAAAATTTATTTAAATAAAATTTAAAAATCGATTTTAATTTAATCTGTTTTCAAAATCTGAAATTAGAAAGTTTCTTAAATTAGAAGTTTCTAGATTTGCATGTTTTGGATTTTAGGAAATTTCTATATTTAGAAAGTTTCCAATTTTAGGAAGTTTCCAATTTTAGAAAGTTTCCAAAAGTAGTAGGTTTCCAAAAATGGAAAGTTTCCAAAATAGTAATCTTCTATTTTGGGAATGAAATTTTAAAATAAACCTACAAACCTCAAACAATATCAAGCGTTGGATGTCTTGTCCAGTCTATGTCAGCTGTCGAAGCCCATTCAATTGTACTCATGGCCTTACAGTGTGAGGGTGTCTACTTTTGCGTGGGTAAGACGGTTTGTGATTCATAAATGTCATTGGGAGTCCCAGACATTAGTGATTACATGACTGTATAGTCTGGTTTTCTTGACTAGGCCATCGGGAGTCCCGGGCCTTGAGACATCAGAGTGGATTGGGCCTCGGGCCCAGATTCACAACCAAGAATTATATCACGGATATAATTAGCCGAGATAGGGCTTACCGATATAAGCTAAGGTTGGGTGACGGCCAGTGGCCCACTCTGATCTTAGTTATATGTGGATCTTGGAATCATTATGTTCTTTTGAGGATAACTAATGTTATTGAATATAATGCAAGATTAATCATATTGAACATATTAACTAATAACCTTTTTATCTTATATTTCAGCTATGACTACTACAAGCACTCAAAACACATTCTCAATCCGGTCTGTTCTCGAGAAGGAGAAGCTGACTGGAACGAACTTCCTGACGTGGTCAAGGAACTTGAGGCTGGTCCTCAAGCAGGAGAAGAAGGATTATGTCCTTCGTGATCCCCTCCCCGAGAGGCCTCCTAACAATGCCGCCAGGACTCTGCATAATGCTTGGGAAAAGCATTCGTCAGATGAAAATGATGTCTATTGCCTGATGTTGGCGACCATGACTGCTGAGCTGCAAATGCAGTTCGAGAGTGTGTTGTCGCCCATCGAGATAATGGCAAGCCTGAAATCGCTTTTTCAGGAGCAAGCAAGGACTGAGAGGTTCCAGACAGTTAAGAACCTCTTAGACTGTAAGTTGGCTGCAAATGCGGCAGTGAGTCCTCATGTCTTGAAGATGATGGGTTATCTCGATCATCTTCAGAAACTCGACTGCCCTATCAGCCAGGAACTTGCCTGCGACATCGTTCTGCAGTCTTTACCTGCAAGCTATGATCAGTTCATCCTGAATTTTAATATGCATGGCTTGAGTAAGACATTGCCTGAGCTTCACGGAATGCTCAAGACTGCAGAGCCCAACTTGAGGAAAGCTAAGGACCCCAATGTGCTTATGGTGCAAAAGGGCAAGGGCTTTAAGAAATCCTCTGCTAAGGATAAGGGAAAGGCTAAGGCTGTTCAAGTCTCGGACAAGGACACGCCAAAGCCCAAGCCCAAGTCCAAAGCTGGGCCAACTGACATATGCAGGTTCTGCAAAGAACCAGGGCATTGGAGGAGAGAATGTAAGAAATTCCTGGAAGGTCTAAAGGAATTAAAGAAGAAGACTCTGGAGACTTCTTCATCAGGTATTTTTGTTATAGAATTTAATACAACTACTTCTGATAATACCTCATGGGTTATGGATACTGGTTGTGGGGCTCATATTTGTACTAATATGCAGGCACTCAGCAACAGTAGGAGGCTGAAGCAAGGACAAGTGGAGCTACGAGTTGGGAATGGAGCGAAAGTTCCTGCACTAGCTGTAGGCACATACTTGTTGTCTTTACCTTCGGGATTGGTTTTAGAACTCAATAATTGTTATTTTGTACCTGCGATAAGCAGAAATATTATTTCAATTTATTTGTTGGATTTGGAAGGTTATGATTTTTCAGTTAAGAATAAATTATGTTCCTTCAATCGCAACAATTTGTTCTATGGTTGTGCCCCTCTTACGAATGGGCTTTACATACTCGATCAATCCGCGCCAATTTATAACATTAATACAAAACGGTTCAAACCTAATGAGGAGAACCGAACGTTTCTATGGCATTGTCGTTTAGGGCACATCAGCGAGAAACGCATCAAGAGGCTCCATTCGAATGGACTTCTTGGATCATTTGACTTTGAGTAATGTGAGAAATGCGAATCCTGTATGATGGGCAAAATGACACGGGCCCCCTTTAATAAACCTAACGAGAGGGCCAGTGACTTATTGGGCCTGATACACATTGATGTGTGTGGCCCAATGTCCACAAATGCAAGAGGAAACTATCAGTACTTCATTACCTTCACTGATGATTTCAGTAGGTATGGATATGTTTATTTGATGAAACATAAGTCTGAATCGTTTGAGAAATTCAGAGAATTCCAAAATGAAGTACATAACCAACTTGGCAAAAGCATTAAGGCTCTTCGGTTCGACCGAGGAGGAGAATACTTAAGCCAAGAATTCAGTGATCATCTGAGAGAGTGTGGGATCGTATCCCAACTCACTCCTCCTGGAACACCACAATGGAATGGTGTGTCTGAGAGGAGAAATCGGACCTTATTGGATATGGTTCGATCTATGATGAGTCACACAGACCTTCCAATATCCCTTTGGGGATATGCTCTGCTAACAGCAGTGTTCACTCTAAATAGAGCGCCATCAAAAGCAGTAGCAAAGACACCATATGAACTATGGACTGGAGAAGCTCCAGTGCTGTCTTATCTTAGAATTTGGGGTTGTGAAGCCTATGTCAAGAGATTGATCTCTGACAAGCTTACACCAAAGTCTGATAAATGCTACTTCATTGGTTATCCGAAGGAAACCAAGGCTTATTACTTCTATCTACGATCCGAGAACAAGATCTTTGTTGCCCGGGATTGTAATTTTCTTGAGAGGGAGTTTCTCTCTAAGAAAGACAGTGGGAGTAAGGTACTGCTTGAAGAAATTCAAGATGAACAGGATACTGCTCAACCTAATGAGGAAGAGCAGCAGGAGGACCTACAAGAAATTGTAGAGCCTGAACCTGTAGTACCTAAAGTTCGAAGATCCGGGAGGATCCGTCACGAACCCGAGAGATATCAAGGATTCCTCGTGACTAACTGTCATGATCTTCTGATCATTGATGCTGATGAACCATCGAACTTCAATCAAGCCATGATGGGCCCAGATTCCTCTAAGTGGCGTAAGGCCACTGATTCCGAAATGGACTCCATGTCGGTCAACCAAGTGTTTTCGTTGGTTGACTTACCCGCTGGTGTAAAAGCCATCGAGTGCAAATGGATCTTCAAGAAGAAGATTGACGTGGATGGAAATGTCCAGATTTATAAAGCCAGGTTGGTGGCAAAAGGTTTCAGAAAAGTTCACGGTGTGGATTATGATGAAACCTATTCCCCAGTGGCTATGATGAAATCTATTCGGATTCTACTAGCAACTGCAGCTTTTCATGATTATGAAATTTGGCAGATGGACGTAAAAACCGCCTTCCTGAATGGTATTCTGGAAGAGGATGTGTATATGACACAACCTGACGGTTACATAGATCCAAAGAATGCTGGGAAAGTATGCAAGCTTCATAAATCCATTTATGGATTGAAGCAAGCATCGAGGAGCTGGAATCTTCGTTTTGATGAAGCGATCAAGCAATTTGACTTCATCAGAAACGAAGAAGAACAATGCGTGTATAAGAAAACTAGTGGGAGCAAGATAGTATTTCTTATTCTGTATGTCGATGACAAACTACTTCTCGGAAACGACGTTCCAATGCTGAAGTCGGTAAAGGACTGGCTTGGAAGTTGTTTTTCCATGAAAGACATGGGTGAAGCCGCATACGTTCTTGGAATCAGGATCTACCGGAATAGATCTAAAAGGCTGATAGGCTTGTGTCAAGATTCATACATTGACAAAGTCCTGCATAGATTCAGCATGGCAGATTCCAAGAAGGGCTTCACGCCAATGGTACATGGCACAACGCTAAGCAAGAAGCAGAGCCCCACGACGGCTGCTGAGCTTGAGCGCATGAAGAATATTCCTTATGCATCTGCAATGGGATCTGTCATGTATGCCATGATCTGTACTCGTCCTGATGTTGCTTATGCATTGAGCATGACGAGTAGATACCAGTCAAATCCAGGTGAAAACCATTGGATTGCCGTCAAGAATATCCTGAAGTATCTAAGACATACTAAGGATAAGTTCTTGGTGTACGGTGGAAGTAATGTGCTTGAAGTCAGTGGATTTACGGACGCAAGTTTCCAGACAGACCAAGATGATTTCCGGTCACAGTCCGGTTATATCTTTTGTCTGAATGGCGGTGCAATCAGTTGGAGAAGCTCCAAGCATGACACCGTTGTTGATTCCACTACAGAAGCTGAATATATCGCCGCTTCAGAAGCAGCGAAGGAAGCTGTTTGGATACGAAAGTTCATTATTGAACTAGGTGTGATACCAAATGCGGCTGAGCCTCTGGCACTGTTTTGTGATAACAATGGTGCTATAGCTCAGGCAAAGGAACCAAGATCACACCAGAAATCCAAGCATGTCCTAAGAAGATTTCACTTGATACGTGACATCATTAATAGAAAGGAAGTCAAGATCAGCCGAGTTCAAACTGATGATAACGTCGCTGATCCATTGACAAAGCCACTCCCAAGACCTAAGCTCGAGTTCCTGACTGAAGCTGTAGGCATTAGAGACATTGAAATGTAATCTAAATTTGAGTGGGAGTTTGAGGGCTTTATTTGGTTATTGATATGTTCTTGTAAAACATTTTATGATGTTTAATGAAATTATTATTTCAAGATTATTTTAACTGTGATGAAATAATCGTTCCAAAATGATATGAACCATTTTATAGGTCATCGAAGTAAGTGACTTGATCTTGAGTCATCAAAGTCATTTAGCTTGATCATGAGACCCTATATTTGATAGATGGCTTATTGTTGGAATTGTGTCCAGCAATCTCTGTACTGTCTCTATAACGTAAGAGTATGTCAGTGATCAGACATAAGTCATACAATACTGGGGGTCATGATGGCTTGCTAGAGTCCGCTCATGATCTATAAGTCTTGGACTTATTGCCTTTATTGTATGATCCCATATGGGTCACACGCTTAAGCTAGCAGGAAATAATGTTGAAACGGCTTAGCAGAAGTACGACAAAAGTGCTAGGCATTTGTCGTACTAAGAGAGAAAGATTAATGGGTCTGATTAAATGGGATTTAATCAGATTGGGCCCAAAAGCCCAAAAGGGAAAAGAGAAGGCTTTTAATGACTAAAAGCCAACTCTCTTCTCTCCCAACCCTAACCCCAGCCGCGGCTACTCCTCTCTCTCTGCGCCCCATCTCAGCTCGGTCTAGCAACCAGTTTCCTGTGATTGCGTGTGTGAGCCTTTGGAGGATCCATCTCTCGGTGTATCTCCCTGATCATTGACCTGTTCATCAATTCCGCTGCAAACAAACAGGTAAAAGGTGAGATCATATGTTTCTAAATAAGAACACCTAGATCTAATGCATGTTTAGTAGGTTCAACTAATCTGAGAATTGAACCAAGAGACTAAACAATCTAACAGTGGTATCAGAGCCATTGGTTCTTAGGTTTCTTGTTTTAGATTCATTGTTTAGGTTGTTTAAATCTGTTTAGATGTGTTTTGAATCCATTACTGATAAGAAAAACACATAAGAAACTGAATTAAAACCCTGAACAAACACTTGAATCACAAAACCGAGCTATATGACTCGGGTTTTGTGGATTGGCCAAGGCGTGATCAACCGGCTTGGCCGGATTGGTGATCACGGCCGAATGGCGACCGGTCGGCTAAGCGGAACGGTCGGGATCGGAACGGTCGGGATCGCACGGCGATCGCGTCCGATCGCGTCATCCCGATCGCGTCCCGGCTGTCCGTGCGGAGCGTCCCGATCGCGTCGATGCCGAGCGTCTGTCCGGTTGCGTCCGTGGATTGCGACCGGCTGATGCTTGGCTGAGCGGCTGGGTTGCGGTCGGCCGACGTCTTGAACGAACGGCTGGAAATTAGGTCACGGCCAACTCGGTTTGGTTCGTGACTAATTCAGTTCGGTTCAAGGCTCGGTTTAAGATTTTAATTAAAAATCAACGTTCTGGTTTAATAAACAGATTTTAATAATTTTATTAAAGTCTGGTTAAACCAGGATTAGAAATCCAATGTCGAAAGAAATATTGGATTTAGTGCCTAAACCAGGATTTCTAATTTGATTTGGTTGGACCAAATAAATTGAGAAATTCCGGTTTAGTAAATAACCGGTTGACAATTGTGGTCATCGTAGTAATTGAAACTTGGTTAGACCAGTTTTAATGAACCAGACCGGTTATGTCAAATAATTGGACAATTGGATCATGTCTTGGACATGGATCAATTCTTGGGCCTCGGGCCAAGAAGTTAAAACAATTGGGCTAATTATTTGAGTCTTTCTTAAGAATAATTTAAAATCTATTTTATAAAATTATAAAGTCGGTTTTAAACTATAGTTTCCGAAATCTTGAAATTAGAAAGTTTCCATTTTTAGAAAGTTTCCTAAAATAGAATTTTCTGGATTTGCGGGTTTTGGATTTTAAAGAAGTTTCTAAAATTAGAAAGTTTCCGGTTTTAGAAAGTTTCCAATTTTAGAAAGTTTCCAAAAATAGTAGGTTTCCATAAATAGAAAGTTTCCCGAAATAGTAATCTTCTATTTTGGGAATGATTTTAATAAACCTACGAACCTCAAACAATATCAAGCGTTGGATGTCTTGTCCAGGCTATGTCAGCTGTCAAAGCCCATTCAATTGCATTCATGGCCTTACAGTGTGAGGATGTCTGCTTTTGCGTGGGTAAGACGGTTTGTGATTCATAAATGTCATTGGGAGTCCCAGACATTAATGATTACATGACTGTATAGTCCGGTTTTCTTGACTAGGCCATCGGGAGTCCCGGGCCTTGAGACATCAGAGTGGATTGGGCCTCGGGCCCAGATTCACAACCAAGAGTTATATCACGGATATAATTAGCCGACATAGGGCTTACCGATATAAGCTAAGGTTGGGTGACGGCCAGTGGCCCACTTTAATCTTAGTTATATGTGGATCTTGGAATCATTATATTCTATTGAGGGTAACTTATGTTATTGAATATAATGCATGATTAATCATATTATACTTTAATACGAGATTAATCATTTTGAACATATAACTAATAACCTTTTTATTTATATATTTCAGATATGACTACTACAAGCACTCAAAACACATTCTCGATCCGGTCTGTTCTCGAGAAGGAGAAGCTGACTGGAACGAACTTCCTGACATGGTCAAGGAACTTGAGGCTGGTCCTCAAGCAGGAGAAGAAGGATTATGTCCTTCGAGATCCCCTCCCCGAGAGGCCTCTTGCCAATGCTGCCAGGACTCTGCACAATGCTTGGGAAAAGCATTCGTCAGATGAAAATGATGTTTATTGCCTGATGTTGGTGACAATGACTCCTGAGCTGCAAAAACAGTTCGAGAGTGTATTGTCTCCAATCGAGATCATGGCAAGCCTGAAATCGCTTTTTCAGGAGCAGGCTAGGACCGAGAGGTTCCAGACAGTTAAGAACCTCTTGGACTGTAAGTTGGCTGCGAATGCGGCAGTGAGTCCTCATGTGTTGAAGATGATGGGTTATCTCGATCATCTTCACAAACTCGACTGCCCAATCAGCCAGGAACTTGCCTGCGACATCATTCTGCAGTCTTTACCTGCAAGCTATGATCAGTTCATTCTGAACTTTAACATGCATGGCTTGAGTAAGACACTGCCTGAGCTTCACGGAATGCTCAAGACTGCAGAGCCCAACTTGAAGAAAACCGCCAAGGACCCCAATGTACTTATGGTACAGAAGGGCAAGGGGTTTAAGAAGTCTTCTGCTAAGGATAAGGGAAAGGCCAAGGGTGTCCAAGTCGTGGACTCAGACACGCCAAAGCCCAAGCCCAAGTCCAAGGCTGGGCCTACTGACATGTGCAGGTTCTGCAAAGAACTGGGGCATTGGAGAAGAGATTGTAAGAAATTCCAGGAAGGTCTAAAGGAATTAAAGAAGAAGACTTTCGAGACTTCTTCATCAGGTATTTTTGTTATAGAAGTTAATACAACTACTTCTGATAATACCTCATGGGTCATGGATACTGGTTGTGGGGCTCATATTTGTACTAATATGCAGGCACTCAGCAACAGTAGAAGGCTGAAGCAAGGACAAGTAGAGCTACGAGTTGGGAATGGAGCGAAAGTTTCAGCACTAGCTGTAGGAACTTACTTGTTGTCTTTACCTTCGGGATTGATTTTAGAACTTAATAATTGTTATTTTGTACCTGCTATAAGCAGAAATATTATTTCAATTTCTTTGTTGGATTTGGAAGGTTATGATTTTTCAGTTAAGAATAAATTATGTTCCTTCAATCGCAACAATTTGTTCTATGGTTCTGCCCCTCTTACGAATGGGCTTTACATACTCGATCAATCCGCGCCAATTTATAACATTAATACAAAACGGTTTAAACCTAATGAGGAAAACCGAACGTTTCTATGGCATTGTCGTTTAGGGCACATCAGCGAGAAACGCATCAAGAGGCTCCATTCGAATGGACTTCTTGGCTCATTTGACTTTGAGTCATGTGAGAAATGCGAATCCTGCATGATGGGCAAAATGACACGGGCCCCCTTTAATAAACCTAACGAGAGGGCCAGTGACTTATTGGGCCTGATACACACTGATGTGTGTGGCCCAATGTCCACTAATGCAAGAGGAAACTATCAGTACTTCATTACCTTCACTGATGATTTCAGTAGGTATGGATATGTTTATTTGATGAAACATAAATCTGAATCTTTTGAGAAGTTCAGAGAATTCCAAAATGAAGTACAGAACCAACTAGGCAAAAGCATTAAGGCTCTTCGGTCCGACCGAGGAGGAGAATACTTAAGCCAGGAATTCAGTGATCATCTGAGAGAGTGTGGGATCGTATCCCAACTCACTCCTCCTGGAACACCTCAATGGAATGGTGTATCTGAGAGGAGAAATCGGACCTTATTGGATATGGTTCGATCTATGATGAGTCACACAGACCTTCCAATATCCCTTTGGGGATATGCTCTGCTAACAGCAGTGTTCACTCTAAATAGAGCGCCATCAAAAGCAGTAGCAAAGACACCATATGAATTATGGACTGGAGAAGCTCCAGTGCTGTCTTATCTAAGAATTTGGGGTTGTGAAGCCTATGTTAAGAGATTAATCTCAGACAAGCTTACACCAAAATCTGATAAATGCTACTTCATTGGTTATCCACGGGAAACCAAGGCTTATTACTTCTATCTACGTTCCGAGAACAAGATTTTTGTTGCCCGGGATTGTAACTTTCTTGAGAGAGAGTTTCTCTCTAAGAAAGACAGTGGGAGTAAGGTACTGCTTGAAGAAATTCAAGATGAACAGGATACTGCTCAACCTAATGAGGAAGAGCAGCAGGAGGATCTACAAGAAATTGTAGAGCCTGAACCTGTAGTACCTGAAGTTCGAAGATCCGGGAGGATCCGTCACGAACCCGAGAGATATCAGGGATTCCTCGTGACTGACTGTCATGATCTTTTGATCATTGATGGTGATGAACCATCGAACTTCAATCAAGCCATGATGGGCCCAGATTCCTCTAAGTGGCGTAAGGCCACTGATTCCGAGTGCAAATGGATCTTCAAGAAGAAGATTGACGTGGATGGAAATGTCCAGATTTATAAAGCCAGGTTGGTGGCAAAAGGTTTCAGACAAGTTCACGGTGTGGACTACGATGAAACCTATTCACCGGTGGCTATGATGAAATCTATTCGGATTCTACTAGCAACTGCAGCTTTTCATGATTATGAAATTTGGCAGATGGACGTGAAAACCGCCTTCCTGAATGGTATTCTGGAAGAGGATGTGTATATGACGCAACCTGACGGTTACATAGATCCAAAGAATGCTGGGAAAGTGTGCAAGCTTCATAAATCCATTTATGGATTGAAGCAAGCATCGAGGAGCTGGAATCTTCGTTTTGATGAAGCGATCAAGCAATTTGACTTCATCAGAAACGAAGAAGAACAATGCGTGTATAAGAAAACTAGTGGGAGCAAAATCGTTTTTCTTATTCTGTATGTTGATGACATACTGCTTCTCGGAAACGACGTTCCAATGCTAAAGTCTGTAAAGGACTGGCTTGGAAGTTGTTTTTCCATGAAAGACATGGGTGAAGCCGCATACGTTCTTGGAATTAGGATCTATCGGGATAGACCTAAGAGGCTGATAGGCTTGTGTCAAGACTCATACATTGACAAAGTCCTACAAAGATTCAGCATGAAAGATTCCAAGAAGGGCTTCACGCCAATGGTACATGGCACAACGCTAAGCAAGAAGCAGAGCCCTACGTCGGCTGCTGAGCTCGAGCGTATGAAGAACATTCCCTATGCATCTGCAATAGGATCTGTTATGTATGCCATGATCTGTACTCGTCCTGATATTGCTTATGCATTGAGCATGACGAGTAGATACCAGTCAAATCCAGGTGAAAACCATTGGATTGCCGTAAAGAATATCTTGAAGTATCTAAGACATACTAAGGATAAATTCTTGGTGTACGGTGGAAGTGATGTGCTTAAAGTCAGTGGATTCACGGACGCAAGTTTCCAGACAGACACTGATGATTTCCGGTCACAGTCCGGTTATGTCTTTTGTCTGAATGGCGGTGCAGTAAGTTGGAGAAGCTCCAAGCAGGACACCGTTGCTGATTCCACTACGGAAGCTGAATATATCGCCGCCTCAGAAGCAGCGAAGGAAGCTGTTTGGATACGAAAGTTCATTATGGAACTAGGTGTGATACCAGATGCGGCTGAGCCTCTGGCACTGTTTTGTGACAACAATGGTGCTATAGCTCAGGCAAAGGAACCAAGATCACACCAGAAATCCAAGCATGTTCAAAGAAGATATCACTTGATACGTGACATCATTAATAGAAAGGAAGTCAAGATCAGCCGAGTTCCGACAGATGATAATGTCGCTGATCCGTTGACAAAGCCACTCCCAAGGCCTAAGCTCGAGTTCCTGACTGAAGCTGTAGGCATTAGAAACATTGAAATGTAATCTAAATTTGAGTGGGAGTTTTGTGAGCTTTATTTTAGTTATTTGATATGTTCTTGTAAAACATTATTTATGTTTAATGAAATTATTATTTCAAGATTATTTTAACTGTGATGAAATAATCGTTCCAAAATGATATGAATCATTTTATAGGTCATCGAAGTAAATGATTTGATCTTGAGTCATCGAAGTCATTTAGCTTGATCATGAGATCCTATATTTGATAAATGTTTTATATCATCATGTCCCTAGTCGAAGGTTGTTGAAATTGGAACACCAACAACCGTGTAAGACTGGATTGGTACGTGACTTATGACAAAGTCTCAGTGTGTCATAGATGCTCGGCATCAAAGTCAGTACATAGGTGTATGTTGGGAACATACGACCGGACAAGACCCGCTAATAAGAACTCTTCAGGATATTTATATCTGTGTCATAAGAGATTCTTACTACGACTATAGAGTATAGTCCTTAGACCTGAGTTCGCATGCATGTGACTGCATATGGACTGATGCACTTTGATCATTGTCTAACGCTATCGTTCTGCGATAACTATAAGGACCTTGTTTGGGTACATCATGAAGTGAGTAGCTTACAGTGATGAAACAAGATGGGATTTGTCCCTTCAATATAAATGGAGTGAATATCTCTAGGCCAATCGGAGATTTGAATACTGGAAAACGCATGGCCATGCTCAAACGGACTTTCCCGAGTCGTTTGTATTGTCAGTATCAAATCAGAGTCCGATGAACAAGATTAGGCTTTATAAGGATGACACTAATCTTGCCTTATGACTAATCGAGATATTGTGACGAAAGGGATTATGAATACAGAGATTCCAGTTCAAGTGGGAGATTGTTGGAATTGTGTCCAGCAATCTCTGTACTGTCTCTATAACGTAAGAGTATGTCAGTGATCAGACATAAGTCATACAATACTGGGGGTCATGATGGCTTGCTAGAGTCCGCTCATGATCTATAAGTCTTGGACTTATTGCCTTTATTGTATGATCCCATATGGGTCACACGCTTAAGCTAGCAGGAAATAATGTTGAAACGGCTTAGCAGAAGTACGACAAAAGTGCTAGGCATTTGTCGTACTAAGAGAGAAAGATTAATGGGTCTGATTAAATGGGATTTAATCAGATTGGGCCCAAAAGCCCAAAAGGGAAAAGAGAAGGCTTTTAATGACTAAAAGCCAACTCTCTTCTCTCCCAACCCTAACCCCAGCCGCGGCTACTCCTCTCTCTCTGCGCCCCATCTCAGCTCGGTCTAGCAACCAGTTTCCTGTGATTGCGTGTGTGAGCCTTTGGAGGATCCATCTCTCGGTGTATCTCCCTGATCATTGACCTGTTCATCAATTCCGCTGCAAACAAACAGGTAAAAGGTGAGATCATATGTTTCTAAATAAGAACACCTAGATCTAATGCATGTTTAGTAGGTTCAACTAATCTGAGAATTGAACCAAGAGACTAAACAATCTAACACTTATATCACCCTGTCCCTAGTCGAAGGTTGTTGAAATTGGAACACCAACAACCGCGTGAGACTAGATTAGTATGTGACTTATGACAAAGTCTCAGGATGTCATAGATGCACGGCATCAAAGTCAATACATAGGTGTATGTTGGGGTACATACGACCGGACAAGACCCGATTATAAGAACTCTTCAGGATATTTATATCTGTGTCATAAGAGATTCTTACTACGACTATAGAGTATAGTCCTTAGACCTGAGTTCGCATGCATGTGACTGCACATGAACTAATGCGCTTTGATCATTGTCTAATGCTGTCGTTAAGCGATAGTTATAAGGACCTTGATTGGGTGAATTATGAAATGAGTAGTTTACAGTGATGGAACAAGACGGGATTTGTCCCTCCAATATAAATGGAGTGAATATCTCTAGGCCAATCGGAGATTTGAATACTGGAAAATGCATGGCCATGCTCAAACGGACTTTCCCGAGTCGTTTGGATTGTCAGTATCAAATCAGAGTCCGATGAACAAGATTAGGCTTTATAAGGATGACACTAATCTTGCCTTATGACTAATCGAGATATTGAGACAAAAGGATTATGAATACAGAGATTCCAGTACAAGTGGGAGAGTGTTGGAATTATGTCCAGTAATCTCAGTACTGTCTCTAGAAAGTAAGAGTATGTCAATGATCAGACATAAGTCATATAATACTGGGGGTCATGATGGCTTGCTAGAGTCCGCTCATGATCTATAAATCTTGGATTTATTGCCTTTATTATATGATCCCATATGGGTCACACGCCTAAGCTAACAGGAAAATGTGTAGGAACGGTTTAGCAGAAGTACGGTAAAAGTGCTAGGCATTTACAGTGCTTAGAGAGATAGAAGGGCCTGATTAAATCCAAGACTGGGAATTGGGCCCAAAAGCCCAAAAGGAATTAGGCATAAGTTTTATGATTAAAACTTAACCTAGCCACCTAATTTCCCAAAGCCTCCCGCGCCTCTCTCTCTCGTTTTCTGCGCCTCCCACCAGCTGGTCTAGCAGCCAATTTCCTGTGCGTGCGTGTGTGAGCCTTTGGAGGAACTATCTCTTGGTGGTTCTGCTGATCTCTGACCCGTACCTCCTCTTTCCGCTGCAAAACAAGGTAACAGGTGAGATCTTTTATGTTTCTAGCAAGAGAACCTAGATCTGGCATGTTTAGGTGAGTTTAATCTGAAGAATTGAATCAGGATTAACACTAAACAATCCTTCACATGAGTCCTTGTTTAATAGCGTCTTTCCTAGGTAGTATAGTTTTGGTAATGTGCGCTATGTGATTGATTGCTAAATATAGAACTGTTAGGATATCACTTAAACCGAAAACGTTGATTGTGATTGATGGCTTGTGTGCGTAGTTGCGAGTGTTGTGGTTGAGTAGGGTTGTGGCCCGAGTGTTGTGTTGGTGTAGGGTTGTGGCCCAAATCGGTTGTGGCCGAGTGAATGCCGGTTGGTGCCGGTGGAGTAGGGTTGTGGCCCGAGTCGGTTCATGGGTGTGTGCATTGTGGTTGGGGCCAATGCTCGCACCTATGGACAAGTTGTTAGTGTGTTGATTGATTGTGTGCCTTCGGGCGTTGGGTGCAAGGTGTTATTAGCCTTGGACTTGTTTCTTGTTGTTGTGATAGCGTAGGATGATATCGCGGGTTCCTTGGATCCGCCCTCACTGGGTAATTGTGTTTTGAAACAATTACTCAGGCCTCTCCCCTTTTCCATCGTTTTTCCCTCGCAGGTCCGGATGCAGGATTGACTGATCGAGTGACGTTATTGGTGGATTTGAATACGAAGGAAGCGCCGGGTTCCTGGGACCAGTTGAGATGGCGTCCCAGTTGGACCATTTTCGGTTCAACGGGCGTCCTAATGCCGCGTCTCCGGTTTACCCGGGAGACAAGTGTTACAATTTGGTATCATAGCCTAGGTTAAGATCTCCCAGTCCTATCCTGGGAGATCGGCTTTCGTTGTTTTCCTAAAAACCGTGTTTTCAAATCTTTTTCAAAAGCGTTTGCGAAAGTTTATAAAATGGTTACTTTGCGAAAGGCTTTTTCAAGCACCAACTATATCATAGATTGTTCTCCACGCCGGTCCTAGTATAGTTAGAATTTTTCCGTGCAGGATGGGTCAGTGTCTTCAAACCTCGGTTGTGCTACTGCCCGCTAGATGTGTGCCGAGATGTATGTCGTGATGTGTGCTATTGAGGTGTATGTTGGGATGTGTGTTGTGGTGTGCGCCTACAGGGCAGTCGGTACTAGTGAGGTGGTGTTGGGGTCAACGTGGGTTCAGAGTATTGTTCAACCAAGTGTGCTAATGTGTAAAGGTGTGAAGACGATCAGACGAGAGGCTAATGCGGGAATACTGTTAGGAGCATTGTAAGAGCTGCAAGGAGTTCTACAGGAGTTGCAAGAGGTCAATGGAAAGACCGGATTGCAAGGAGTGCTACAGGAGTTGCAAGAGGTCAATGGAAAGACCGGATTGCAAGGAGTGCTACAGGAGTTGCAAGAGGTCAATGGAAATACCGGATTGCAAGGAGTGCTACAGGAGTTGCAAGAGGTCAATGGAAAGACCGGATTGTAAGGAGTGCTACAGGAGTTGCAAGAGGTCGATGGAAAGACTGGATTGCAAGGAGGCCATTTGGAAGTGGCGGTGTTCCGACTGGATTAAGCGTCAGGAATTGCTTGAGTTGCTTGGATCACCAGGAGCAGCAGGAGGCTATCCAATTCTGTTCCAAGTAGGGAATCTTGGAATCGGTTTGTGACATCAACTTCAATGAGTTATGGACGGCTCGTTGAAGATTGATCAAGCTGGAACCTGGAGAAGATCATATGGCAGGCTCAAGATTCAATGGTGGGACCGGAAAGGAAACGGTCTGCCCTGGAGTTCTTTGTGGATTACTGGAGCAGCTAATGGAGTTCCTCAAGCTGGAAAGAAGATCGCGGAAGCGTTTTGGGAAGTGGCGCTGTGACATTTGGAATTGCCTGGCAAGCCGGATTTCTGCAATTGCAAGATCAAGTGGACGAAGCTGGTTATTGGAAATGGAATTCCAACGGGAGAGTGTTAAGAAAACACTATTGAGGATTGGCAAGAAGCTGCAAGGGGGAGCAAAGGAGAGCAAGTTTAATGGGGAAGGAAACCCAAGGGATAATGTTTGGAAAGCACTGCACCAGGACCACAAGGTAGGAAACCTTGAGCAGGAATTCGGATTAGAATCGGTTTGGATATCAGAGTGAGCAGCGGAAGCGTGGCATTGGAGCATATCAGGAGTTAAGTGGGTCGTTCCCCACCAGCCGGGTAGCCATAATGGACATGGTTAGCCTCATCGCTCACCAAAGATAAGCAAGGATAGCAAACAGGCGAAAGACGACGCCATAGTGCACGGGAATGGAAACCGTCAAAGTGAATCCATTTGGAAGTGGATGATGCACTGTGGCACGGTAATGGAAACCGTTGAGGAGAATTGGGTTGGAAGTGGAGCATCGCATTCAAGACTTAGAACCACTCGAGGGATGAGTGTTGTTTCTAAACGTCGAAGACCGACCCTAATGGAAATGGGCGGTATCATGTGACATCTGAGTGCATTCTGGAGATGCTAATGGACTGGTACCAAAGAGAAAGACACTTCAGAGCGTGGTTGGAAGTAAAGGGGGGGGGGGGGAGAAGCAGTCTTCAGGATTCAAGGACAAGTTCTTTTCAAGCAAGTAAGCCATCAAGTCAGTTTTGGTCAACGAAGTCTGCGGAGTGTGGATGGTAAAACGTTGCAATGGAGAACTCCCGCCTCGGAATTCGGGATGAATTCTTTTCAAGGGGGGGGAGAATTGTAAGGGCCCTGGCCCAGCCATTTAAAAATTTCTGAGAAAAGAAGAGAAAGCCCAATAACCTAAGCCCAAAAGCCCACCTCTTCTTCCCAAAACCCTAGCTTCCTCACTATTTATATGTGCCTCCTCCCTTGGAAAAAGCAAAAGAAATGATTTTCGGCGAAGCTCTGCCTCCGATCTGTCTCACCCATCGCACCCAAAAGTCAGATCTATCCATCCTCCATCGTTTGGTGTCGATATCTGATTTTCTTCAAACCGAGATCTAAAACCTCCGTAACTTTTTATCCGTGAGGAATCTGGGAAATCCGAGACCACCATCGCGTTTCTCTCGACGAGACGAAGCCGTAGCCGCACCTCCATAGCTGTCCGGACGCGCCCGCAATCGCAGGAGAAAGAATCGCCGGTTTCTCACGCGCCGTCCACGCGCCGCCGACCACCGGAGCCACCGCCGGACCGCCCCCGAGTCAACTCGGGTTGACCGGGTCGGGTTGACCGGGTCGGGTCGTTGACCGGTTCAATCCAATTCCGGTTCGGTTAATCCGGTTTGGTCTGGTTTCCCAATTTCGATTTTAATTTTAATTTCAATTCCCGGTTTAGGTCGGTTAAGCTGGTTTGAGTTGGGTATTTTCAATTGATCATATCTAGCTCATCCTAAGCCCGATTTAAGCGAATCAAAAGCCCATCTCACCTGATTTCTCGTCCTCTTTCCAGATCTGATGTCCGTTCGGGCTGAGGAAGCTTCTAAATTACCGTTTTGCCCTTTATTTGGCTAAGGTGAGGACTGGTCGTTATCTCTATCCTATTCTATTTCAATTCCAGGACATGAGTCCTTGTTTAATAGTGTCTTTCCTAGGTAGTATAGTTTTGGTAATGTGCGCTATGTGATTGATTGCTAAATATAGAACTGTTAGGATATCACTTAAACCGAAAACGTTGATTGTGATTGATGGCTTGTGTGCGTAGTTGCGAGTGTTGTGGTTGAGTAGGGTTGTGGCCCGAGTGTTGTGTTGGTGTAGGGTTGTGGCCCAAATCGGTTGTGGCCGAGTGAATGCCGGTTGGTGCCGGTGGAGTAGGGTTGTGGCCCGAGTCGGTTCATGGGTGTGTGCATTGTGGTTGGGGCCCATGCTCGCACCTATGGACAAGTTGTTAGTGTGTTGATTGATTGTGCGCCTTCGGGCGTTAGGTGCAAGGTGTTATTAGCCTTGTACTTGTTTCTTGTTGTTGTGATAGCGTAGGATGATATCGCGGGTTCCTTGGATCCGCCCTCACTGGGTAATTGTGTTTTGAAACAATTACTCAGGCCTCTCCCCTTTTCCATCCTTTTTCCCTCGCAGGTCCGGATGCAGGATTGACTGATAGAGTGATGTTATTGGTGGATTTGAATACGAAGGAAGCGCCGGGTTCCTGGGACCAGTTGAGATGGCGTCCCGGTTGGACCATTTTCGGTTCAACGGGCGTCCTAATGCCGCGTCTCCGGTTTACCCGGGAGACGGGTGTTACAATCACGCTTCTTTAATCGTGGCCGTTTTGTACGAAGAGGACGAGGTTGATGAGGTAGAGGCAAATGTTTTGCTCCATCTTAGGACTCTCCTCCTTATTGTTATCGGTGTGAAGGGATGAGACATGTTTCTGGAACATTTTCTAATGCAAGAAAAGATGGGATTAAGCTGAATCACATCGGTTGTTATATTTTTAGTGAACCAAACAATTATGAAATGACATGTCTTCAAACTCACCGAATGGCACAACCGGCTATTACTTAGCTGCAAAATGATCAGAAAGTGAATGGACCAGCCCCCTATAGACAAGTAATAGAAGGACATGTGTATGCTATATATAGAGAGAAACCCAGACCTTTTAAGCCTCCAGAAGATTAATCGACAGAAATGTATGGAGTTTTAACTCATTGGGTGATTGATTGTATTTTAAGTTAAGTTACTTGAAAAAACTGCAATATATGAGAAAAGGTTAAAGATGGAATTGAAATTATTGATTGGTACCATTATGTGTTGGTGTAAACCACCCACGTCTTGTTAGTCTCGATTCTCGAATGTGCCATTGAAATCTTTGTGAGTGATGAGAAAATCTTTACGATGGTAAAATTCGGTGTGTCCCATAGAAAACCTCGAAAGAAAACAGGATGGACAGTGATGTAGTTTTCGAAAGGTGTCGTTCTAGTCGATTAGAAATGAGGTTTTGTGAAAAATCATAGGAAGATGAAGGTAGGATAGTGACCCAAGTAAAGAGACCAGTCGGGTTATGGCCATAGAAAGATATGCCAAGGGAAGATGAACGTTCATGGACAATGAAATAATTACGGATATCGGAAGTTCAGTAAAGAGAGAAAGGAAGAGAAGTGAGTCAATGGCCCTTTAGTACCTAGATTGGCCAGGAATGGAGAGATCAGTAGCACAGTGGGTGGAACAATATAAAACTTTTCAACTGATTAAATTTGTGCACTAAGTGCCACGAGGGTTATTGCAAAACCTGTGTCACGGCCCGATCTCGGTGAACTGAAAATGGCGTCGTGGGATATCCACTGACCAAGAACTAGCTAATCGGGACATCTCCAATGGGCTCAAGAGTCTACGCGCTTCCTTCGATTCAAATCACCAACGTAAACCAGCCGACCGATCATCCTGCTTCCGGACCTGCGAGGGGGAAAAATGCGTGAAAAGGGAAAAGAATTGAGAAATTGAATCAAACACAATTACCCAGTGAGTACGGAATCGAGGAACCCACGATCTCGTCTTACGCCAACGCAACTACGAGAACAAGTAGTAAGATAATATCACCTTGCACACAACAACCCAAAGGCACATCACACAACCTACTCAGTTAAACAAACGTCTAGAAGTACAGACTCAGACGAAACCCCCACGCACCCATGAACCGGCGAGTACGCCCACACGATACCCACCGGCATCCACAACGGGGTCTCGTCGCACCCCCTTAAGACGAAAACAACCAGGACACGCAACTTCCTTCTCGGCACCAGGTCACATGTCCTGCCACCAACACCCATCACAGGCACCTTCCACAGCTAACTCATACAAGCCATCATACACAATCAACGTTTTCGGTTTTAAGTGATAACCTAGCTTCTAGGTGCTTCCAATCGCATCAACACAAATCAAAAACTAGATCTAATAACACTTTCACACAAGCGCCTGAAGGCTTACAATCATCCTACTCATCTAAACTATCGTCCATAAGCGCGGACTCAAGCCGTCGCCCCCACACACTTATGAGGACGCCCACAAGATGCCACTGGCATCACAATGGGGGGCTCGTCACACCCCCTCTTGAACAAAACAAGAACACGCAAATTCCTTCTCGGCACCATGTCACATTTCCTACAAACAACACCCCTCACATGCACCTACCACAACTAACTCCACACATGTCCATCAGTCACAATAAAAGTTTTCGGTTTAAGCGATAACCTACCGCAACTAACCTATGTTCTTTCAATCACAACATGCACATTACCAAACTAAGTTACCTAGGAAAGACATTATTAACAAAGGACTCGCACCGTGGAATTGAGATGAAATAAGTAAATATCACGACCGGTCCTCACCTTGGCCAAACAAGGGCACAATCGTAATTTAGGAATTTTTGACACCCAAACGGACTACAAATAAAGAAAAACGAGTGAGATAGGCTTTCATTTCGCTTGAATCGGACTCAGGACGGGCTAGTTACGTTCAATTGAAATAGTTGACTGAAAAGTCAACGGTCAAAGTCAACCCAGACTCAAACCCATATCCGACCCGCTAACCCGACCCATCCTAAATTGGGTCAGACCAAACCAGCATCCTAAATAGAATTGAACTAAGCTAAACCAAATTAATAATGGATTAAATTGGAAAATTGGGATTAGACCGAACCAAACCAGGTCAAACGGTAAACAAACCGGACTGAGTTGACTCAATCGCCGGAGAGTCGATTTGGTGGTCGGTGGCGGTGGATCTGGCGGTGGACGGCAGCTCCGGCAATGGCAACAGTGATGGAAGACGGTGCTCCAGCGGCTACGGCGACTCTCCTATGACTGGCTACGGTGAGTGGCGGCGGGCGGCGGTGGCCGCACGTGGATCTCACATGCTGGTATTCTCTGAGCGTGAGCGGATGTGTGAATCGTTGGATGGAGGCGCGTTCCATGGCTCTGGTTTCGTCTCGTCGAGCTAAACGTGATGGTGGTCTCGGATTTGCGAGATCCTCACATTTTGAAAATAGTGAAGGTTTTAGTGCTCGGGTTAAGGAAGAACATATCGGAAAATAGAACTACGAAAATACCTTCGACTCGAAACGATGGAGAAATACTAGATCTAGTCTCAGAAGCTGGTGGCTGCGACACGAGATGAGCAGGGTTTCATAGGAGGTTCTCTTTTTCCCCTTTTCATGGGTGGCCACCTCTTTAAATAGGAGAAGGAACAAGTTGGACTTAGTGGGCTAGGTTTTTGACAAACCCAAAACTTGAAAGTTTTGGCCATTACAATTCTACTCCACCCCCCCCCCCCCCCCTCTTATTGGGAATTTATCCATAACTCCAAGAGGAAAGATTCTCGGAACTCAAGCCAAAAACCCAACGGAGCACGGAAGGCACTTTAAAGGAAGGAGTGAACTCTTGCAAAGTTACACTTATTTTTAGAATCCATGGAATTAAAGAGAATGAAATGAATAAGGATTGGACTTCCAAACCGTACACCCCGAAACCCGTTGACTTTGGACGATCGCTTGACCAACAATCAACAAAGAACATGATAAAACAACAATCCTTAGTCGGGATTGGAGATGTTAAGGAATGACAACCGAAGAAGCCTCAACTTTCTCATTCTTATTCTCTCATCCAAGGAGGAAGGCAAGATGGGCTAGGCTCACCAAGCGAAACCACAAAAATAAAAATGATACAAGCCGGGAGGGAGGAGTGAGCAAGAAACCAGAAACGACTCCGAAGGAAAGGATAAGATCAGAAGCACTTAGGAAGAATCCATTGGTGCCTCCCATTAGACGACTCTTTTGGGAACCAAGAAACGGCTAGGAATTAAGATTTAGGCAATGACTGCAATAGTCCGGGAAGGGAGAGCATGAAGAACGAAAGTTCAACTTTCAGAACTTCTAAACAAAGAAATAATGAGAGCACCAGGGAGAGGAAAAGGAGATTCGAGAATAAGAAAGGATACTGAACATGAATGACAGAATCTGATCCCCCAGTGAAAAACTGATGGACCTTAATCCAAGCTCTGATACCATTTGTGACGCTCCGATCTCGGAGAACCGCAAACAGCATCATGGGATATCCACTGAACCAAGAACTGGCTAACAGGGACATCCCCAGTGGCCTCAAGAGTCCGCTTCCTTCTTTCAAATCACCAACATAAACCAACCCACCGATCATCCTACTTCCGGATCTGCAAGGGGGAAAAGAGCGGGAAAAGTGAAAAGGACTGAGTAATTGATTCAAATACAATTACCCAGTGAGTGCGGATTCAAGGAACCCACGATCTCGGCTTAGGCCAATGCAACTACAAGAACAAGTACAAAGCTAATATCACCTTGCACACAACCTCACGAAGGAACATCACACAACCGACTCAACTAAACTAACGTCCATAAGTTCGGACTCAGACCAAAGCCCCACGCACCCATGAACCAGCGAGTACGCACACACGATGCACACCGGCATCCATAATGGGAGGCTCATCACACCCCCCTCCTAAAAAAACAATTAGGACACGCAACTTCCTTTTCGGCACCTGGTCACGTGTCCTGCCACCAACGCCCATCACATGAACCTTCAACAACTAACTCATACTAGCCATCATCCACAATCAACGTTTTTGGTTTAAGTGATTATCTAGCTTCTAGGTGCCTCCAATCGCATCAAAAAAATCAACTACTAGATCTAATAACACCTTGCACACAACCGCACGAGGGCTCACAATCAACCTACTCATTTGAACTATCGTCCATAAGCGCGGACTCAAGCCGTTGCCTCCACACACATATGAACCAGCGAGTACGCCCACACGATGCCACTGACATCCACAACAGGGGGCTCGTCACACCCCCTCCAGACCAAACAAGAACATGCAACTTCCTTCTCGACACCAGGTCGTGTGTCATGCGAACAACACCCCTCTTGGGCACCTACTGCAACTAACTCCACACATGTCCATCAATCACAGTCAACGTCTTCGGATTAAGCGATAACCTAACAGTTCTACGTTCTTTCAGTCACATCAGGCGCAGTACCAAACTCAGCTACCTTGGAAAGATGGTACTAACAAAGGAATAATGCCCCATAATTGAGATGGAATAAGTAAATATCACAACCAGTCCTCACATTGTAATTTAGGAATTCATGACGCCCGAACAGACTTTAAATCTGGAACGAGGATGGAAAATCGAGTGAGATAGGATTTCTTTTCACTTGAATTGGGCTCTGGCTTCGTCTTGTCGATCTGAAAGCGATGGTGGCCTCAGATTTGCGATATCCCTCACGGTTTGAAAGTAATAAACGTTTTAGTACTCGAGTTAAGGAATAACTGATTGGAAAATAGAACTACGAAAATACCTTCGACTCTAAACGATGGAGAAATACTATATCTGGTCTCGGAAGGTGGTGATTGTGACAGATGATGAGCAGGGCTTCGCCGGAGGTTATATTTTTCCTTTTCTATGGGTGGCCATCTCTTTAAATAGGAAAAAGAAGAAGGGAACCTAGGGTTTTAGAAATGGAAAGTGGGCTTATGGAATTAGTGGGCAAGGTTTTTGACAAACCCAAAAGTTTGGGCCATTACAGTTCTCCCCCCCCACCCCTTAATGGGAATTCGTCCTAAATCCAAGAGGAAAGATAATCGGAACTCAATCCCAAAACCCAACGAAGCACGAAAGGTACTTTGAAGGAAGGAGTGAAGTCTTGCGCGAAGTTACACACTTATGTTTAGAATCCTAGGAATGAAAGAGAACAAAATGAATAAGGAGTTTCCCGCTCTTTTTCCCCTCGCAGGTCCGAAAGCAGGATGATCGGTCAGCTTGTTTACGTTGGTGATTTGAATCGAAGGAAGCGCCAAACTCTTGAGGCCACTGGGAATGTCCCGGTTAGCCAGTTCTTGGTTCAGCTGATGTCCCACGACTCCGTTTCTGGTGAGCCTAGCCCATCTTGCCATCCTCCTTGGATGAGAGAATAAGAATTAGAAAGTTGAGCCTTCTTCGGTTGTCATTCCTTAACATCTCGAATCCCGACAAAGGATTGTCGTTTGATCATGTTCTTTTTTTATTGTTGGTCAAGCGATAGTCCAAAGTCAACGGGTTTCTGGGTGTATGGTTTGGAAGTCGAAAATGACTGAGTAATTTATTTAAACACATTTAGCATGTGAGTGCGGATTCAAGGAACCCATGATCTCGACTTACGCCAACGTAACTACGAGAACAAGTACTAATCTAATATCAACTTGCACACAAGCGCCCAAAGGCACATCACACAACCTACTCAGCTAAACTAACTTCCATAAGTGCAGACCAAGGCTGAAGCCCCCATACACCGATGAACCTGCGAGTACGCCTACACGATGCACCCCGACATCCACAACGGGGGACTCGTCACACCACCTCATGTCAAAAACAAACGGGATATGCAATGTCCTTTTCGGCACCAGGTAATGTGGCCTACCACCAACGCCCATCACAAGCACCTTCCACAACCAACTCATACAAGCTATCATCCACAATCAACGTTTTCGGTTTAAGTGATAACATAGCTTCTAGGTTCTTCTTGCCACATCAACAAAAATCAAAAACTAGATATAATAACACCTTTCAAATAACCTCCCAAAGTCTCATAATTAACCTACTCATCTAAAATTTCGTCCATAAGCGCGAACTCAGGCCTTCGCCCCCACACACTTATGAACCGGCGAGTACGCCCACACGATTCCACTAACATCCACAACGGGGGGCTTGTCACACCCCCTCCTGGTGAAAAAATAACTTCCTTCCCGGCACCAGGTCACATGTCCTGGAAACAACACTCCTCACGGGCACCTAGCGCAACTACCTCCACACATGCCCATCAATCACTGTCAACGTTTCGGTTTAAGAGATAATCTTATAGTTATATGTTCTTTCCATCACATCACACGCAATACCAAACTAAGCTACCTAGGAAACACGGTATTAACAAAGGACTCGCGCCCCAAAATTGAGATGTAATAAGTAAAGATCAAGACCGGTCATCACCTTGACCAAAGAAGGGAAAAAGCGTAATTTAAGAATTCCTGAAGCCCCAAATGACTCAAAATCTGGAAATATGATGGAAAATTGAGTGAGATAGGCTTCGTTTTTTCTTGAATCGGGCTCAAGACAGGCTAGTTACAATCAATTGAAATAATTTACTGAAAAGTCAACGGTCAAAGTCAACCCGATCAAAGTTAACCCAGTCAGCCTAGACCCAAACCCAGATCCGACCCGCTAACCCAACCCAACAAATTGAATCAGACCAAACCAGCAAATCAAGCCATGCTCAATTGCAATAACCAATCCAAACCAAACTAAATAAAGAAATCGAGTTAAACCAAGCTAAACCGAATTAAAATTTTATTAAACCGGAAAATTAGGATTGGACCGAACCGATCCAGGTAAACATTTCAACAAACCAGACCAATTTGACTCAGCCAACGGTGGTGGCGGGGCTTCAGCGGCGGCTCTAGCGGTGCTTCGGCGATGGCGACGACAGCAAAAGGCGGTGATCCGGCGGAAGCTCTCCGGTGACGAGTGGCGGCGTGTGACGGAGGCGCGGTGGCGCGTGGCCGCGTGAATCTTACGCACTGATCTTCTCTGGGCGATGGCGCGTGCGGCCTCAGATGGAGGCGAGGTCGATGGTTCTGGCTTCGCCTCGTCTATCTAAACACGATAATGACATGAGATTTTTAGATCCCTCACGGTTTGAAAGTAATGAAGGTTTTAATGCTCAATTTAAGGAAGAATAGATCGAAATATAGAACTATGAAAATACCTTCATATCTAAACGATGGAAAAATACTAGATTTGGCCTCGAAGGTGGTAGCTGCGACGGAAGATGAGCAGGGTTTCGCCGGAGGTTCTCTTTTTCCCTTTTCTCATGGGTGGCCACCTCTTTAAATAGAAGAAGGAAGAAGGGTACCTAAGGTTTTAGAAATGGAAAATGCACTTTTTGACTTAGTGGACTAGATTTTTGACAAACTCCAAACTTGAAAAGTTTGGGCCATTACAACCTACCTATCCAAGAATTGAAATGGAAAGTCATGGCTATGGACTTGATTCGGGTTGCTTGCGTATTTACATGCTGCTTACGGAAGCCCTTCTGTGACCATTAACAAATATGTCATTCTTGTATCTTGTAATGACTGAGAATCTTTTTAGGGGATAGTGTAATGGGTCAATCGTCTCTTTATGAAACTTGTTGATTGGTTTATAATGGATGTCATATCATCAAAGCATGGTGTTGATAACTTGAGTCAGGTGGTTGTTAAGAGTGTATAAAACTATATGTAAATGAGTCAGATACAGTCAAAGGCTACATTGGTGGTAGGAGCATGAAGTAAAGAAATTGGAAGCAATGCTTTCAGGGTCCGTTTTTAGTTAAGTTGATCATGAAAATGAGATTTTCCTAAACCGATGGAGACAATCAAAAAGAAAAGTAGGAAAACCATTGTTGTTACGAGATTGCAATCTAGTCCGAGAGAATTAAATTTATGATGAAAAGGGGTCCAAACTAACAAAGAAAGAAGATTTAAAGTGGGGTCGGAACTCTTTCTATTTAATTATTAGGCCGAAGCCAAACAATGAACAGGATTATGAGGTGGAAGGTTGTCGATAGACGAGCTCCCTAAAGATTTCTTGGGCTCAGAGCTTAGCAAGTTACATTATGTGTGAAATGAAAAGTAGAGGGTCTATTTATAGTAAAAATTGTCAGACTTCTTGTTGGGTTGCTGACTCCTTGCGGGCTTTAGTCTTTGGACCGAGATGCTTCTTGGATGGAGGTGTTAGTGCCCCCCAGTTCGGTGATCTTTGGCTTGGGTCGGAGTCGGTGAATTTTGATTCTAAGTCATGCATAAATCTGGTCGGCTCATCGGCTTTACTTTGGCGCTGATTGGACCCTTGGATTTCTTTCACGGCTTGAAAATTAAAGAGACGCGGTTTGCGGACGGCGCGATTTTTGGATTTCTTTATTGTCCTATAAAACCCCTCTTTGGGTCTTCCTTTCCCAATGTTCATCATTTTGTTCAAGTTTTGCCTCCTTTCTTTAGATTTCGCTTTGTTTATCTATGTATTTAGTGAACTTTTCCTTTTCCGGTTTTGGGTATTTAATGATCGGCATCGTCATTTTCTGTCTTGGTTTCCGAACTCTGTTTTCTGGATTGTGTTTTCGTCTGCGAATCGTCTTTGATTAGGTATGTCTCGCGTTTCCTGATTTATCTCCTTTGTTCCCCGAGATTTGTTTCTTTCTCCCGGTATTTGGAGTGATTTGCGTCTTGAAGCAATTTCTGGTGGTGTTGGGTTATTTCTGGTTGATTGTTCAGCTTGGTTGGGGACCATTGTTATTTTGTCTTATCTTAATTAAGATTATAAAGATGGGCCAAAGGAGAATCGAGCTGCCTAATTACGTTTCGATGATTCCCGCGGCTGTCCCTAATAGCCCTCCGGTTCCTATCCTTGTTGAAGACGCGAATGTCGCTCAGCCGGTTGAGCGAGTAATTGACGAACCGTTGACTCCTTCTCGGCAACTTGAGGAAGAGAGGGGGGTTTTTCGGGAGGACCGAAACATCGATGTAGAGGAGGCATGAAATGATGGAGCCGAGGTTGACAATGATGAGGAATTTTCTTTTGATGACGCTATTCCATCTGAAGAAGAGGGCTTGGAAGCAGAGGTCGAAGGGGGTGTTGGTCAGCCAGAGAAGAAGAGACATAGATCGAATCCGGAGGATATGTCTGTGTGTCTTGTTGGTTCGGATTTTTCCCTGAACCAACTAGACCGCGGGGAGGGGGGATAGGACCGACATGCGCGTTCAAGCTTTCCATGATTTTGTTGCGGAGAGGCGGATGAAAAGGCTATTGGAGGGGCCTGACTCCGTACCAACGGATTTTTCGTTCACGTATCGCTATGAAGGAGCGAGTTTGTTGGTTAATGACAAGCATTCATGTATGAACTTCTTCCAGTATTTGAGTTTGTAACCTCACTCGGGTTTGACTCCTGTTGACATGATGCATGAGCAGCGACTTCAACAAGACATGAGTCAGCATTTTACGATGGTAAGTGTCCCACTGACTAGTTTTGTGGGTGTTTTGGGTGTCTTCTCTTATGTCATCTTATTTTTTCATGTTTTCGCCGATCTTAATTGCCTCAGAGGATCCTATGAAGAGCGGCTTTGGACAGCTAAATCCGAAAAGGAGACACTACAAGAAAACGAGGCTTGAACCGACGGAAATTCCGACAGATATTTTGCCGTCGGAATTTCCGACGGGATTCCGACAGAATATCGACGGTTTGAAGCGCGTCGGAATTCCGTCGGTATATACCGAGGGAATCATAAATCTGTCGGAAATTTCCGACAGATTCCCGACAGACAGAGCAGTTTGTCGATAATCTGTCGGAAATCCGTCGGTTCGTAAAAAACTTGCTGACAAATGGTCTCGAACCCGAGACCTTGGAGTGTTTAACCCAATACCCAAACCATTGTGATACTATATGTCATTCGTTTATTACTTTCAACGTTTTTTTTATATCCCTAAGTTAGAATATTATATATAAAAAAACATATTTTATTTTAGAATTAAACATTATTAAAATTTCATTTATTATTAATAATAATAAAAATTACATTATTAAAAATTTTAATTATTATTATACGTCGTTCGTCTCCTTCCATTGGTTGACCATGATGTTCCACTCTCCCGCTGGAACCCAAGTCGGTCTTCCTTCACCCCGTTGCCACCGGAGCTTCATACGCCGCATCTTTGTCTTGAAAACTTTCCTTGCTGTTCGGTGAAATTCCCGCCAGACAATGAAAACATTATCCGGAGAGAATGTAAAGTGTTCCTGAAAAAGACGAAATTAATTGTGTATTAAAAAATTTAGTTTATAATATTAATTAACAAAATTATAACTTACAAGGAAATCCTCGAACCATGCAGTTTTTAGATCCGTCATGACGTTATAGTACGTCAGATAGCGTCCAGACCAGCGATTCTCCATGATGTCGCTGATGACAGAGTGGATGACTGTATTGGATCCGAACCAAATGGCCCGGTGGGCTTGGCGAGAGGGATCGAGGTTTGGCAGCGACCCTCGACCCGGTTCCGCTATAGTTTGAAGAACGGAAGCGCGGACTTCGGGAGATAAGGGTGCGGAATCCATATTTTTTTCTTTTTTTGGCGATGGAAAGAAGAGTGGAAACGGGTGGATATTTAAAGAAAATTTTCCGACGGCAAATCCGTCGGTTTTCTGTCGGTTTTATGATTTATTACCGAAGCGACATTTCCCTATAGGTTACCTTGGGAAGAGAAGTGTGTAAACTCGGATTTGACCGTTGTCCAAAATATTCCGACGGATTTCCGACGAAATTGGGCTAATCAGTCGGGTTTTTGTCGGTAATCCGTCGGAATATTTTTGGTACTGTTGGGCCGACGTAGCCGTTTTAATTACCGTTGGGCTGACAAATTTTCCGACGGATTACCGACACCAGTTTCTTGGTCCGTCGGTTTTCTCTCGGTTTTCCGTCGGTTAGTTTCCTATATATAACCGGGCATTTGTCCCTTATCCTACACACCACACTCTCACTCTCCCTTCTGAACTCTCTCCACTCTCTCTCTAATAATATTTCTTATCAGGCCAAAATGTCTTCATCTAATTATTTCAGATCGTGGATGGACGGACCGAGGGTTGATGAGACGACATATTTAGTGTATAAACCATATGCACTCGGTATTGTGGAATTCATGACGATGGCTTGCAATCAACCTCATACGCAGAAAACCGGTAAGATGAAATGCCCATGTAGTCAGTGTCGAAATGTTAGAAATCCTACAATATTGGCGAAGTATGGCATCACTTGTACTCAGTTGGGTTTATGGCTGGTTATAAGATTTGGTACCTTCACGGGGAGGAAGATGTTGGTGTAGGTACCGTTCAGATGGTTACTGATGCATTTAGAGAAAATATACAGGAAGTAGGTGGTTATCAAATTCCTAGGGCAGAGGAGGAACCTAATGTAGAAACCAGGAGATTTTTTGATATGTTAGATGCAGCGAAGCGTCCGCTTTACGATGGTTGCAAAGACGGACATTCACCATTATCATCTGCAACTAGACTAATGGGAATAAAGACGGACTATAATTTGGCGGAGCCATGTGTGGATGCTTTTTGCGAATTCCTGAAAGATGTTCTTCCTGAAGATAACCTTGCTCCAGGTTCATACAACGAGGTCGAGAAACTTGTTAAAGGGCTTGGATTACCTTATCAGATAATAGATGTGTGCATCGACAACTGTATGCTATATTGGCGAGAAGACGAATACCGATTGGAATGTAAGTTCTGTAAGAAACCACGATTTGAGGATACAAGGGGAAGAGCTAGGGTTCCATTCAAGAGAATGTGGTATATGCCGTTAGCTGATAGGCTGAGGCGCTTATACCAATCTGAGCGTACTGCAGGGGAAATGAGATGGCATGCTGATCATATAAGAGGAGCAGAGATTGCACATCCTTCTGATGCTGAAGCGTGGCGACATTTTCAGAGTGTGTATCCAGATTTTGCATACGACCCACGTAACGTATACCTCGGATTATGCACAGATGGTTTCAACCCGTTTGGAAGGCATGGGAGACCATATTCGTTGTGGCCTGTCATTTTAACTCCTTACAACCTACCGCCATCTATGTGTATGCGGCGAGAGTTTCTTTTCCTGTCCGTACTTGTTCCCGGTCCAGAGCATCCTAGAAGATCACTAGATGTTTTCTTGCAGCCTTTGATACATGAGTTGCAAATGTTATGGCGGCCCGGTGTTGTAGCCTATGATGTCTCATGCAAGGAAAATTTTTTGATGAGGGCTGCATTAATGTGGACAATAAGCGATTTTCCGGCTTACGGTATGTTATCTGGATGGACAACGCATGGAAGGTTAGCATGTCCTTATTGTCAAGAAAAGACTGATGCATTTCAGCTAAAGCATGGCCGCAAATCGTGTTGGTTTGATTGTCATAGGAGATTTCTACCGCCTGATCATCCATACCGGAAAAATACTAAACTTTTTACAAAGAAGAGGAAAGTGTTTGATGATCCTATTCTCCAAGACAGTGGGTCGGTTACTCTGGGTCTCCTGGAAACCTTCGGTGCGCTAAGAACTCGTGAATGTGGTGGAAATGGACATGAGAATGTATACGCTGCTGGTTTATCCCACAACTGGCACAAGTTGAGTATCTTCTGGGATTTACCATATTGGAAGGATCAGCTACTTAGGCATAATCTTGATGTTATGCACATTGAGAAAAATTTCTTTGATAACATCATGAACACCGTTCTCAACGTGCAAGGGAAGACGAAAGATAATGTGAAGTCGAGGCTTGACTTGGTTGATATTTGTAATCGGCCTGAACTTCATATTCAGAAGAACGGTAAACCTACAATTCCAGCCTATTGGGTAGATCAGAAATCAAAGGTAGAGTTTTTCGAGTGGATTGCACGACGAGTTAAGTTCCCAGACGGTTACGCATCTAACTTGCGTAATTGTGTGGACACTGATGGTGATAAGTTTATCGGGATGAAGAGTCATGATTGTCATGTTGTGATGCAACGACTACTTTCGTTTGCATTTGCTTATCTACTCCCCAAAGGTGTTCATAAAGCAATCGCCGCGGTAGGTGCTTTTTTCAGGGATATATGCACGAGATCTCTCACCGCAGACGGGATTCGTTGTTTAGAGGATAACATTCCTAAAATCCTGTGCAATCTTGAGAAGATATTCCCACCGTCGTTCTTTGATGTTATGGAGCATTTACCCATTCATCTCCCGGGTGAAGCTAGGCTCGGTGGTCCGGTACAATATCGGTGGATGTATCCCTTTGAGCGTTATATGTTCCATCTTAAGAAGAAGGTTAAGAACCCAGCTAAAGTTGAGGGTTCAGTTGCTGCTCAGTACCATAATGAGGAAGCGGCGACATTTGCCGGATACTATTTCCCAACACAAATACGCACAAAGAGTCGTCGACCAGCCAGGAACGATGATAGAGGAGAGAGACAAATTTATTCGTCAATGGTACCAAGCATTTTTCAACAAGTTGGTCGGTTAAGCGGTAAAGTGTTAAAGCGACAACTGTCTACCGAAGAGCACGCCCACCTTCAAAAATATATTATGAACAACTGCGAGGAATTGCTTGAGTACGAGAGGTATGTGTAGTTTAGTTAGTTTCAAAAGTTACTTTTATAATGCCGGCATAATTGTTTACAATATTTGGATGATTTTTTGCAGTTTATACATGGCGTCACTAAAACATCAGCATCCAGAACTGTCCGAGGAAGAGTGTGAACGGTGGAAAGATACATACTTTTACGCTTGGTTACACTATTACGTAAGTTTTAAAATATTTAATCACCCAAAAGGCAACTAAACTATCTAAGATGTTGTTTTAATTTTTAAGATAATAATTGTGTAAGTCTAAAATTTTTTTATAGTTCGTAAAAATTATCCTAAAAATTGATCAAGACTTTAGGCTTTACAAACATTTAGCACATATTTTTTTCAAATTTTATATGAGTTTTTCTATTTCGTTAATCCAATGAAATGTTTAATTTGTGTATTATATAGGTCGTACGAGGAGTTCGAGGCTTTTTTGAGCCAAACCGATGGGTTGTTGCCGGGAAGCACTTCTCATACTCCTGTGGCAACGAGTTCGCATCCTCCGCCTCAAGCTGCTCCGACTAGGTTGCCACCGCAACGCCCGCTCTCGGTCGACTCAGGTTAGACCGACGCAGTCCGGGCCACAGCAGTCTACCCATGCTGGCAGCGACTCTATGTCCAACGTCCCAGCAATCCCGGAAGACGATGCGCCAGCGACGATTGCACCGGAGATAGAGTTGCTGGTGGAACAGCCAGGGCGGGAGACGTTGAAACGGCTCCATCCGGATCCGTTTAACAACCCCGGGACGACTTGGTGAGTAGTTTTTAACTTTAACAATTAAATTTTATTCTTTTTAATATTATGTAAACCGTTTTTATAATTGACCCATTTTTTATGAACTTTTACAGGTTCAATATTACGTCCTCCAAGATCACTAAGTCTATTTTAGGAATGATGTGTAGCATGCTCCGTCATCCGTACCCTCAGTACGCGAAAATGCCAAGGTCCGAGCAGCATAACTGGTTCCGGGCATTTGCGGTACGTACACTTATATTCTGTATTTATCAAAGTTTTATTTTTTTAATCCATACTAACGTCAATCCTTTTTTTTTAAAGCAAGAATACACATGGGACAGGAACCGTACGTCCCAAGTGGAGAAGGCTTTCCACAAGAAGGCACGGTCCCATTACACTCACGTCATCAACGAGTGGAAGCAGAAGTGGGTCTTAAAGGAAGACCCGAAGGGAGTCAACCCATCGCTGATTGAAGGGTTCAGCCGCCACTGGATCAAACCCACTACTGCAGCAGATTCGGCGACGCATTCCCAGAACCGCAAGAGCGAGAGGGCCGGTCTGGGAATGGCGACTCATAACGCGGGAGCTAAGAGCACCGCACAACGAAAAATTGAGTTTGTAAGTATTGCTTTATTCAATAGTGTTAATTTTTTATCTTTGACTGATGGTTTTGTAATGTGCTTAAAGAAAAAACAGGGAAGGATCCAAATTTTCTTGAACTTACCCAGGAGGTCCACACGAACAAGTTCACCGGTCAGATCCAGGATCCGCTCGCTCGGAGAATCGTCGAATCAGCAAAGAGGCGGGTTGACGAGGTCCAGACTCAGTTATCCGAGGAGGTCGGTTCGACGGAGGAGGTACCGTCACAGAGGATCAACGAGATCTTTCTTGAGGTAAATTCGTTTGTTTACTCAAAATTTAAATAGATGTTTTTGTTTATTTTAATTGTTTCACTAATATTTGTTACCATACTTTGCAGGAAACGCAACGCAGGAAGGGCCGTGTTTTCGGTTTAGGAAACATGGGGGAAGCCTCCACTCCGCATTCACGCTTCCGACCTGAGAGCGACGTCTTCGCCGAGGCTCTGCGCGAGAAGGATGCTGAAATTGCAGCTCTCAAGGACACCTTTGAAGCTCGGATACGAGAGGAAAGGGTCGAGAACGAAAGAAAGATGGCGGAGATGCAAGCACGGATCATGAACTTCATCCAGTTTGGCGGACCTCCTCCAGGACAAGACTTGGGCGGGACTGAGCATGCAGCGGGACAAGGAGCGGTAACGGAACGGGAGCTTCAGCTACGGGTTCTGTTCAGGGGTTGGGTACGGGATTCGGACCCGGAAACGTTCCGGATCCCAATGTTATGTAAATTTTAAAACACTTTTATTTTATAAAATTAATACAAAATTTTTAAAATATTTCTTAGATAAAATTTTTATAATAATAATTGATTATAAAATAATATATATTAAATATATATTTTTTTTAGAAATAAAATTTCGTATCCGTCGGAAAAAACCGTCGGTAAGCCGTCGGTCCTAACTGTCGGAATACTCTCGGTAATCTACCGTCGGTTTACCGTCGGTTAAGAACCGTCGGTTAAGAACCGTCGGTTAAGAACCGTCGGTAAACCGTCGGTTAGCAACCGTTGGTAAACCGTCGGTAAACCGTCGGTTAGCAACCGTTGGTAAACCGTCGGTAAACCGTCGGTTAGCAACCGTCGGTAAACCGTCGGTTAGCAACCGTCGGTTTGACGTCGGTTAGCCACCGTCGGTTTGACGTCGGTTTTATTCCTATCGGTAGATTGTCGGTTCGCCGTCGGTTATGTTCCGTCGGTAAGCTGTCGATAATCTGTCGGAAAATCGCCTGTCGGAAAACTGTCGGAAAATATTGACGGATTTCCGACAGAATATTTTTTCCGACGCCCTGGAACCGACGGATTTATCCTGTCGGAAGACCATCAGAAAACGCCTTTTCCGACGGTATACCGACGGTTATGTCCGTCGGTTCCGGGCTGTTTTCTTGCAGTGAGAGTCCGTGCTAGAACTTAAGGACGTGCATAAGAAGCTTTCTGAAGTCGATGATGTCAATGCTGAATTTAGGGAGCGGATTTCAGAGCTCGAGGAGGAGCGGCGGAGATATCAAGATGAGACTAGGGGAGAGGTTAGTTCTCTGAAGTCGGAGGTTGAATCTTTTAAGTCCGAGTGCGATCGACTTCAAGTATCCCATGATGGACCCATTCTTGACGAGCGGCAGAAGATTCATCGGAAAGCTTCAGAGCGTCTTTACAAGATTAGGCTAGAGAAGAAAGAGGAGATCCCGGTGATGAACAAACATCTAGAGTTAAACCAAGTTATTGCTCTACTTGGTGCTTTCAGCTTCTTATAGAAGAAGGGATCAGAATTCCTTCTGATAAGATTGATCATCTCAAGGACTATGATGCTCGCTTGCTAACCGTGCTGGCTGTTATGAGGACCGTTTTTCTTGACGATGAGGATCTTCGCATGACTCTGATTGATAAACAAGAGCATGATGACGTGTACTTGGAAGAATCAGTGGACTGTCCAGGAGGGACGAACGTCATGCTTATTACTGCCAAAGTGGCTGCCGGTTTGCCAGCTCTTAGGATTTCCAAATGAACTCTATGTTGTGTCATATTGTTTTGTCTATATTGTTTCTCTCTCCTCCCCCTTTTTGTGGAAGTATTTTTCGATGTGATCGGTTACCGACTTTGCTTTGAAATACTCTTTATATTTCCTGATTTGGGTATTCTTCCCCTTCCCTTCCCTTTTTTGGTAAAGGTCCGGACTGGTGAACGTTCAGACCATTTTATTTCTCACCTTGTCCGTGTTGCCGTTAATGCTCGGGCTTATCTTCTTTTTCAACTATTCCATTCTTTTCTTTTAAGTTTTGATAGTTGTTTAGCACTTGCCTTGGGAAATAAATCGTCGTCTTTAATACCGCCTTGGTGGTTGTTGAAACGTATTTATCACTTCATTTATAACCATTGCTTTTTGTTATAAATGCAGCCTTTTCTATGGTTTTCCTTCGTGGTTTGTTTCTCTCTTCCAAAGAATGCCCCAAACTTTGTGCCTTCTTGTTTCGAGTTAAATGTTTTGGAGATGCCGAGTGATGAGGTTGCTTTATCGAGGAGTTTTTGGCCTTCTTTTTTCGTTGGTCTTTGTCGGCCTCCTGAATTCACGGAATTGCTTGTGCTTTTTCTGCAAAGAGGAGGCTTGTTGTTGTGCAAAGCCGTATCGACTGTCTTCTCTGCCTTCCGCCTTTGTAAGGTTAAAGGCGATGCATGGATCCTTCTTTTGGGTCGATCTGGTTTGTTATTAGTTTCATTAATGTTTAGCCGCTTACTCCGCCGATGCAGTTGTTGCCTTGCATGTGAGTATCCCTTCCTAGGATTCTTGTCTTTTGTTCGTAGTTGGTTAGTCCGACTTTTCCTCATTCCTGTTTGTAGGGGAATCATCAGTACATGGCAGTGGGCTCGTCTTGAAAGATGTTGGTCAGCTTATGCCTCTGGGCAGGTCGTGCAGCGTGTTCGTGTTGCAGGTTCGGTGATCTTTGGTGGGTATCACGAAGTGCTTCCTTGGATTTTGAAGGAGAAGGAAGGTCGCCTGAACTTTTGTGATGGTGGAAATCAACAAAGATCGACCGAGGTGGCGAGGTCGTCTTTCAAGAAATCAGATGTTTTCCTTTTCTGCTTGTGTGTATTTTTTTTTGTTTTTTGCGAATGTTTGTAAGTGCGATTCTGAGCTCGGCTTGTCATGTTGTTTGTTTTTTGGGTGCGAAGTTGTGTTCGGCTTATATTAATATTAATATGCGTAAGTTCTGGCTCGGCTTATCATGTTTGTTTGAATTTTGGGAGCGCGAAACTTGTTTGGCTTTTATTTCAATATTATTAGGCGCAAGTTCTGGCTCGGCTTATCTTGTTATTTGATTTTTGGGATGCGAAGCTGTGTTCGACTTTTATTTCAATATTATTAGGTGCATGTTCTGGCTCGGCTTATCATGTTTATTTGATTTTTGGGTTACGAAGTTGTGTTCGTCTTTTATTTCAATATTATTAGGCGCAAGTTCCGGCTCAGCTTATCCTGTTAAAGTCCATGAATTTCATTTTTCGAAGGAGGTTCGGCTATCAAACTTATTCCAAGGGACTCGTGCTGGTCCGGTCCCGGCTTAAGGTTGTCTAAATTGACAATGTGGCGTGATGCCACTGTGTATGAGACACGTTATCGATCATTTCTCCATAATGTCGATGTTGATAGATTGATGTGTGCGAGCATGTACTTAGAAGATGATTCTTATTTTTGAAAATATAGGAGTGACTGAATCTTGTAAGGGTTGCATACGTACCCTCCCAGGAGAGATCAAGTCGAGCGTAGTTCTTTCTTTTACAAGTTTCAGAGCTGGAGCTCGCTTGCTTACATATATCTAGATAAAAAGGAAAATCCTATTTAGAAAGTCGGAGCCTGAGCTCCCTTCCTTTTTTTTGAGAATGGCCTCGATTTTGTAAGTGACTTTTGGAATGGAGGTGAAGTTGGAGCTTGTTAGGGCAGTTATTTTAGTGAGGGATGAGTCACGTCCAGCTGCTTTGATCATGGGTCTGTGACCGTTTGGTCGCGGAGGGTTGTCGACACTTTGCGCTCGTCCGAGGAGCTCGTCTTTTAAATTTTTTGACTTCCTAAGAGCGTAAATGTTCCTTCTGAGGTCGGAAATTTCACACATTGGTGATAATTCAAAGCGGCTGCTTTCATTGCGTGGATCCAAGGATTTCTTAAGATGATACTATAGATCGCAGGCCGATCGATAACAACGAACTTAATGACCTTGGTTATCTGTCTTGCGCGCACTGGTAGTTCAATTTTTCCAACTGTGGTCGTTTTTTTGCCGGCGAAAATAGTAGGGCTGACCGCTTTATCTCATAATTTTGTAGTTCCATTCTTTGTAAGGTTTATTTGAAGATGAGGTTAACCGAACTTCTAGTGTCGATCAAGGCTTTTGTCACTTCGTAATTGCCTATCTATAGCTTGACGACGAGCGGATTTTTGTGTGGCTCATCCAGTTCTTCTTCGTCCTCCGTGGTGAAATTGATTTTGTCTATGATTCTTATCTCATTAGTGACACTTCTTTTTCCTTTTCGTTGAGCATTTGCCTTGATTGTATGCTGTAATCGACCACACTAAGTCGATGTGGTCAGGAAAACCTCCCATTATCATGTTGGTGTGTTTCCTTGGTGTGTGGGGGGGGGGGGGGGTTCCTTCCTTATCCTCGTCGCGAGATCGTTTCTACGACTCTGCGTCGGCATTGTATTATTCTGCCCGCTGCACGTTTCCTTCTTTCTTTCTTTTTCCTTGGACAAGTCGACTCGTTCGCCATCTTTTTATTGGTTTTGTGCTGCCTGGTTCTCGGCAGGCATTGCTTGTGTATTTCTATTTGTTATATTTGTTTCCCCCTTCTGATATTCTCCGAGCAAAAAGTTTTACAAATGGCGACATTAGTTGGTGTCGTGTCCGGACCTTTGGTGATAGGTGCAGAAACATTTCTCTTTGTCTCTCGTGTTGGAGTTTTTTTCCGTGTCCAATTTTGTGGGTTGTTTGATTGATCGCGCTCGTTTTGCTCACTGGCATAGTAAGTCGTCGTTTTCTTTCCTCCATTCTTTGAATTTTTGTATTCCTGATCGTAATGTTTGTGTGGCTCGATGTATTCTGGTGTTAGTTCTTTTCCCCTTTTCTGTTGATGACTTTGTCGAGGCAAACTTCCTAGCGAGCAACTCTTTTTCTTCTTCTATTTCTAATAAGACGGCCGCTCGGTGGAGGGCATCTTCGAGAATTTGTGATTTCTTTATGGCTAACTCGTTGCGGAATGGTGATTCGTACTAGAGTCCGTTTCATAGTGCTGGGAGCCTTTTGTTATCGGTCACCGATATTTTGGAGACGACGACCTTGAACTTATCGATGTACGATCTGAGGGATTCCTTTGGCCCTTGACTTACCTCCCAAAGGTCGGCGCTTGAAGCTCTTTCTTGAATGAACATGGAATAGTTCTTAAGGAAATTGGTTAATAGCTGGTAATAATTGTTGATGGCGTGTGCCTCGAGGCGTGAGACTAGTTGAGGGCGGCACCGCTTAAATTTTCGACGAAGAGCTGGCAGAATCCGGCATCGTGCTCCTCGGGGAGAACTGTGCTCATCCCATTGTTGTGTTGAAGTCTGTTAGATATTGTCGGGGATCTGAGCCTTCTTTGTAGGTCGGCAGCTTAATCTTTTATGGATGTCTGATCGACGTGTCTGTTATCTTGCTTGTGAACGGTGTGTTCTACATTTCCTTGAGGACTCGGTCGATTTTGGGAGCCGAGATGGTTGCCTTGTGGACCTTTGAAGTCATATGGTCTAATTTTGATCTTAGCAGTTCGATCTTGTTGTCCCTGCTTGCTTTTGATTGGCTTCGCGTTGGTTCGGTGGACGGTGTTTCATTTACTCACGGTCCAGTTGACAACGACAATACACGTATGGGTGGTCGCCTGCTTGATAAGGTTACCAAGGCTGGTATGTTGAATATAACCCTTTGGAGTTGATGGGTGAAGTCTTCCGTTCTTCGGGATGTTCGGTCTGCAGACGTTTGAAGGTCATTGATATGTTCTTGACAAACGTTATGAGCGTTTGTGAGCTGGTAGAAGTGGGTATTGTTACCCCGAGTTAGCTCGTCGACTTGTGTCATCATGCTTTTTATGAGGGAAGAGATGTCATGATGGTTTGGAGTTTGAATGTATGGGGTCTGATTTGTCAGCTCGACGTCTTCGTGCGCGTCAGTTGTCTTGACCTAATCGACTGGGGTGTTGACTGTTGACATTTTCATGTGTGCTAGTGCGGGGGTTGGTTCGATAACTGCGCTTGGCAGTGGTGAGCTCTGAGGGAGTGGGTTCAGAGTCTGTTCTGATGACTCGGGTTGTCATTAATCAGGGATGATCCTGTCATTTTTTACTTCATTTTTTACTTCGTCTAAAGTGTAGAAGAGTTTTTTTTTCCCACAGACGGCGTCAACTATTGTTACGAGATTTATATCTAGTAAGAGAGAGTCACAGTTACGACCAAAAGGGTCTAGTAACAACAATTGACGAGGTGATTAAGCCGGAGCCGAACAGTGAAAAGGATTACGAGGTGGGAGGTCGTCGATAGACGAGCTCCCTAAAGATTGCTTGGGCTCGTCGCTTTATAAGTGTAGCTCGGAGCTTAGCAAGTTACATGATGCGTGAAATGAACAGTAGAGTGTTTATTTATAGTAAAAAAGGTCAAGACTTCTTGTTGGGCTGTTAACTCTTTGCGGACTTTAGCCTTTAGACCGAGATGTTTCTTGGTGAGGTAGCAGATTTCAATGGGCTTATTGATGGAATGCTAAACCCATATTCAACAATCATCGACCACTTAACCAGTTTTACTAGCTCATCTTCAACTTGTTGTCTTAAACAGTTGCTGTAGTCAGTTCTCTAGAAGAGTTTATTAGTCCATGGCGTAGGTGTGGCACCTTATAGCTTCTTGAACTCATTTATGATCCAGCTGTTGTTGTCTCTATAATTCAAATGAATAGCTCAAATAAATGTGCAACTTGACAGTGTCAAGGTCAAGGAAATTAGTCCAAGCATCAGCCAAACGATATTGTACAAGTACTGTTACTGAGATGAATGTATTCTGATGTAGATGAAGTTGTTGTACAGCGAGGAGCAGATATGGGCAAAGATGGAGGCGTTAAGGAAGACAGTTGGATACAATGTTGCAAGGAGCACGACATATTCAGAAGAACTGAAAGCACTTTACATGTTTATGGGTGTGGAACAGCCGATGCTGGAGAAGGAGAATGCAAAAGTCATTGAGATACTTAACTTTCTAATGTCTGTTATTGGAATAAGATAAGAGGTTTTGTTGTTAATATAGTTTCAAGACTCTGTTGTGGGACTGCTTAATGATCGTTTCTTCTGTGTTTAACAATATATATAGCAATTAGGAGATGTTATTCACTGAGGATGTTGGAGAAATTAGAGTCATTAACATAATAAGTCACTTTACCTGTTAAAAGTAACAAAATAAGACACATTAGTGTTGGGGAGGCGTTTTGGCAGTGTTCTTTTTTCTAAAAGGACAAGTTTCCCTTGAGATTTCTTATAGTTTGGTTTGTGTTTAACTAAAAAGAAACTAGTAATGTTATTAGAGATAAAATCCTGACCATTGACCATTGAATTTGTCAATGAATCTTGTCCATTCATTCAAATGAGTGTTGATGGGATTGGAGGAGAATTTTTGACGGGCTAAAAAACGTGAAGGGAGAAGATTTTTTTTTATTTTTTTTTTATTTGTAATATTGGTTCATAACACTTTTTAATAGTTATTTTGTTATTTATTGGTTTTTGTAAAACATAAAATTGTTTTAATTGATACTATAAATTATAATTTTTTTCCTCTATAATTTGATATCCATATTGATATACTTTTGTATATTTTTTATAAAAACTTGTGGACGTTAAAAAGTTGTAGCCTGAATGCATTGGTAAAGTATCGTGGACAAAAGTTTTTGGACAAATCGACATGGACATTATTTTGGTAAACTGTCGCATTTACGATCTCTGTCATTCATTTGTGTATGTATCCATGTGGATGATTTGGTTTGGAACTTCTTGTTTCTTAACTAACTACATAGACATGTTCATTTAAAGTGGTCGTATGGACGAAATAACCGAGAATTATGGTGGAATATATAGATTCCTATGTCCATTAGAACTTGTCTACGATAAAAGAAAACGCGTATAGGAAAATAAATGGGTGTCCATTAAAACATGTCCACACAAATGTAAGTGAAAGGGTAAAACCATATGTCGATATATGTCCATCTTACAATGTCCATGAGACGTTATGTACTTATG
This sequence comes from Orychophragmus violaceus, assembly GCA_030180135.1. NCBI lineage: Eukaryota > Viridiplantae > Streptophyta > Magnoliopsida > Brassicales > Brassicaceae > Orychophragmus > Orychophragmus violaceus. The sequence goes on from CM058236.1 coordinate 12,756,875, forward strand.
CTTACCAATACTGCTGCCGTCGTCCACATCATGTTGTCCATGACGACCCTTTCCAACGACTCATTTCCACATTATACTTTCTTCATTGTGGACATCATTTCTACTTTGTTATCGACATGTTTCATGTGTACACGTTCCACAAACTCAAAATTCTATTTTTGGGATTTGTTGGATTAGTCGTCCATCGTGGACAACATTCTATGTATATATACTCCACATTTACTTTTTGTACATAGACTCGTGGACATACATCATTTTGATATCCGGTTTTGTGCATATACAGTTTTTTTGTGGACAATCATACATAGTTTTCATGCCTCCTTTGATAATTTCTAATATTCATTACGTGGACATTCGTATCCACTACGAAATAGAAATGTTGTTCATAAAGTACAAATCCAGAAATAGGTAAATGTCTCCACTAAATAATGTCCATAAACTTAGTTATGGTATTAATATGAAAATATTGTCCACTAAGTCGTGTATACAATTGTCAATATACTATTGTACTTCAGTTATGATGGACCAATGTCCACAAAGACGACAAAGAGACTTTGTGTACGTGCAAAGGTTGTCCACAAATTAGTGTACACAAATGTCTATGCCAATTGTTTCTCACATATACATACGAAGTCCACAAATAAATGTATGTAAATAAAGCCCACGTATTTAAGTTGATGTGTGTCCACGAAATGATGTACATAAAGTAGAAACAAACGATGTCCATCGAAATGAGTTAGAATAAGACTGTGTCCAATAATTAGTTTAAAGTAAATGTCCATCAAATGTTATTCACAATGGACAAATAACATAAACAATTAGTAGAAAGGGTAAACATATAAAGTTATGACTCTAAAGAACGTGCACCCAGAAAAACGCATCCACAAAAAAGTGTACACACTGAGAAAAATTTGGATCGAAACAGTAAAAACCTGAAAATCGTGAAATATGAATGAAAATCGATGGAAAAAACAAATCTGAGTGGCATGTTCCAAAAAAAAGGTTGTAAAAATCACATGGCATGCCGAATAATTCTTAAGACGACTGCGGATGGAGATTGTGTGCGTTGGAAAATTATTTCAGAAGAGTGGCCGCGTTTTCATGACACCTTGTTCACTGCCAAGCGACTGAGACGATGGTGAAGATGGTGACGGTGAAGATGGAGGGTGATAGATTCCTGTCCGAAGCCGTGATGTTTTAGACAGAATCAAATCCCAAAAATGCTCACTTCAAGTCGGCAAGATAATCCTATGCTCCAAATGGCTCGTGAAGACCCAACAATGAGTATATTAAACTCAAGGCCTGATACTTGCTACGATCCAACAAAGAAGATAGGCGGTGGAAGCTTTAGGAAGAAGTTAGTGTAGAACCAATGAAGAGTATGTCAAACTCAACACCTGAACTATTTCAACACTCACAACACTCTTTGGCTTGATAGAATGGTCACACAAAAGGTTGCGGAATACCTCTTGATTCACCGGTTTGATATCTTAGATATTACTCACTAAGAAATCGAAATGTTCACAAAGGAACAAAGAGAATCACTCTCTATACAAAGAAGTTTTTAATCAGAAAAAGGTTGTTTTATTCATATGATTTTCGAAATACATATAGAAGCAAAGAAATGAAGAGACAAAGAAAAGATGTAGAAAACTAGGAAGACTTTGACTAAGACCAAAGACCAAACATTAAACTAATGTGGAATGACTCTTTGACTACTTTGTCCATTGAATTTGTCTCATGAAGTTCCTGGTCGAATCTGACTTGTTGGGCCACGAAATTTAGCTTCTCTTGGGCTTAGGAATGTTCCCTGGATGCCAAACATAAGTCTGCAAGCTTCCAAAACACTTGGGCCTAGAGATCTTCATGTATAGCATCAGATGAGTCCGTCTAGAAGAATGAAGTACATCTCTCTGATCCTTTGGACTTTCACTCTTTTCTTGGGCTTGTTGGAAAGCTAACAGATTAAGGAAGAAGCTCCAATTGGTTTCAGGTCCAAATTGTACCTGAGCTGGGCTGTGTGACTCAATCTCTGGCTCAGTCGCGGAATACAACCTCAAGCAGAACCATCGATTTGCAAAATTCATATCTTTTTCATATGAACCGTTCTTGAGGTGATTCCAATTCTCACAGCTTCTCTGATGAATCAAGAATCCAGAAAAATTTGTTCCATGGCTTAATTCCTTCTGCTTCGTTCTGAGTCCTCCTTTGAATGCTCGTATGTCTGAATTGCATAAGCTGGAAATCGCTTGAGTTGCAAGTTGCATAACTTCTTCATCAGAACTCTGAATGTACTGATTCAAGTTCGAGGTGTGCTCTAGTTGAGTTAAGAATGTAGTCCAAATGGTCTCTGACAGAATGATAAGACCTCCATGTGTTGATTTGATGCTGAAATCAGGCGGCTCCTTCTTTGGCTTCATGACCGGTTTTGTCCATTTGCGTGAATCATGAGGAAAGCTGGTCAGGATTTCATCATTCCCACCCTCTTGAAAAGGATTTGTCCTCAAATCCAATTTTTCTACATAAAAAAGAAATGGGTTAGACACATAGAAAAACTTCAAGCAAGTGATCCTGAAATAAATCGCTATGTTATGTTTTGGAAAGAAACTTCCTTTTGGTATTGAAGTTGTTTTTCTCAAGTACTTCCAATTCCAAACTTCAGAATGGTAAGTCTTTTGCTGGCTCCTTTTGTTTTGTTGAATCTGAGATCGTTCCTGGTTCAAGCATGCTGTAGGTCCATGATCAACTCCCTTTGCAAGGTCTTGAATCCTCTTGACCCTAGAAATAGTTCCTTGATCCTGTGCTATCAAAACAACTAGAGAAGACAAGTTATCTGGAAAAACAAAATTATCAAGAAGCTTCTCCATTTTTGAAAAGTCTAAAACAGGAATCAAGTTGCTAAGGTTGTTGTCAAACATTTCGTTAATGATCATTGCAAGCATAAAACGCCTAATATCACAAGAACTCTCAAATGATCTCAAACCACGTAAAGCTTTCTTTGAAAAAGAATTGATCTTTGTAAACTCAGGAAAGCTTTCAAAATTTCTGGAAATTGGTTTGCAAAGTTCATTGAAAGTATTTGTTTCACAGAAAACGTCTTGAAAACTTTTCATAGGCTTAGAAACGATTGTGTCAAATGCAAACTCTGCTTTGGCTCTACTTAGCTCAAATGTTTTCCCACACAAAGAATCTCTGAAAGTGGAGTAAAGGCCACGAAAATCATCAAAAAGAAAACAATTTGGCATAAGGAACTTTTCAGAATTGAGTTGTTCAAGAGTTGGAATCATTTTGTCAAAAACAGATTTGGAAACACAAAACTCTTTCACTTGTTCCAAACCAAAACGTTTTTCATCTTGAGCAGAAACCAAAACAAACAAATCAGGCTTTGTTTTAACCATATCATTTTCCTTACAGTGCTCTTTTGGAGGAGGTAATGACATAAGGATTGGTTCTGGTGCAAAGCGGATTGGTTTCTCCAAGACATCTTCTTGTAGTAAACTCCCTTGTGCTTCTTTTGGTGAGCTCTTTTCTTGAACCTGTGGAATGGAATCAATGCTACTCGGTTGCACCGGTTCTGAACAGGTTAGCTCATCACAAATGTTTTTACTTTTAACCACAAAATCAGATTGAGAAGATGGAAGAGAAGACTTAGCTTTCAAGGACTTTTTGAGAAAGGTAAGATGCTTTACGGTTTTTCCTTCAGCTTGCTCTTCCTTCTTGCTTAAGTGCTGCTGATCTTTTTGGGCTTCCAATGGGGATAAAGGAACAAGGTTGATCTTCTTTCCCTCAAACAAGAATGAGTATAGGTTGGTAAGACCATGATGAGTAACTTGGCGATCATATTGCCATGGCCTTCCCAAAAGGATGTGGCTTGCTTCCATGGGCAGAACATCACAAAGAACTTCATCTTGATATCTCCCAATAGACAAAGACACCACCACTTGTCTGGTTACTTTCATTCTCCATTGTTTGTCAACCACTGAACTTTGTAAGGTTGTGGATGCTTTGTTGTCTCCAAGCATAGTTTCTTCACCATTGTTGAACTTGCCACATTTGTACAACTGCCTCCATCAATGATAAGGCTGCACACTTTGTCTTGGACTAGGCACCTTGTTTGGAAGATACTCTCACGCTGGTCGCTCTCCTTGGTTGGTGGTACTTCCTTTTGATCAAAAGTGGAGAATGAATCTGAAACTTCCTCTTTGTTGTTGTTCTCAACTTTTTCCTTTAGTACCATGGGATTTTCACTTGCATCATTCTCCCTGTCATGGCACATAAAGATTTCATTAGAACTAGTACTTGAAATAGAAGTTTCATTCATACTTGTGCGGATTGGTAATGGCTGATCATGTTCTGATTTTTGAATAACATGTTTCTTCTTAGAACAACAAGACATTTGGCTCATTGCTTCAGCTCCTGAGGATGGACGTGTGGTGCTCTCATTTTGATCACTGAACATAGCTTCAACTGCTTCATTCACCCATTTGTCCATATCATGTTTCTTTCCTCGACTCATCCGGTTTTGAAGCTTGTCGGTTTGTTGAAGAATCCTTTGATCATCACGGCTGTTGTCATGATCTGCTCCATCTCTGGCCTGTCTAGAATGATCTCTTGTTCTCCTTATAGGCCTCTCTTGTGGTTTCTTTTGGCGTGCCTTATCCTGCACACAATAAAACTCATAAAAACCCGATTGATCTCCATTTCTTAAACTTTTTCGTTTTTCTTTCATCAAGGCTCTAGATGATGAATAGAAAACTCCTTGGCATGAGTTCTTCTCCTGGTCAGTTCTCCTTTTAAGACCAAACATCTTGTTCCTGCAATTACTTAACAAACAAATCAGAGAAACAAAACAATCCTCACTTTCTCTCTTGTGTTTCTCTCAAAGTGTTTGAACTCTCAATCAAATGACTCTCCAGTGATTTTCTCTAAGTTCCAGAGGAACTAACAATCAATCTCAGTGCTTTTCTACAAAGAAATCAATGGCAAATCAAGAGAAGAAGAAGAAGATAGACAGATTGCAAGATTTTCTTCGGAAACCGATTGACCAAAACCCTTAGATCCGATTTCTCCTGGATCTGAACCGATTTCTCATGGTTCTTATACTTTTTTTTCTTTTTCTTTTTTTTGAATCTTATCTTTGAGGCTACTAGCACTCTTTTCTTTTTTTTTTTTTTTGAATAGGGTAGGCTCGGTTCCCTTACAAAAGATAGATAGAGAAGAAGGTGTTTATGAAAAGAAGAAGATGAAGAGATGAGAAGATGAATAGATAGAGTACCGAACTTGGAAGTGTGGCTCTGATACCACTTGATAGATTCCTGTCCGAAGCCGTGATGTTTTAGACAGAATCAAATCCCAAAAATGCTCACTTCAAGTCGGCAAGATAATCCTATGCTCCAAATGGCTCGTGAAGACCCAACAATGAGTATATTAAACTCAAGGCCTGATACTTGCTACGATCCAACAAAGAAGATAGGCGGTGGAAGCTTTAGGAAGAAGTTAGTGTAGAACCAATGAAGAGTATGTCAAACTCAACACCTGAACTATTTCAACACTCACAACACTCTTTGGCTTGATAGAATGGTCACACAAAAGGTTGCGGAATACCTCTTGATTCACCGGTTTGATATCTTAGATATTACTCACTAAGAAATCGAAATGTTCACAAAGGAACAAAGAGAATCACTCTCTATACAAAGAAGTTTTTAATCAGAAAAAGGTTGTTTTATTCATATGATTTTCGAAATACATATAGAAGCAAAGAAATGAAGAGACAAAGAAAAGATGTAGAAAACTAGGAAGACTTTGACTAAGACCAAAGACCAAACATTAAACTAATGTGGAATGACTCTTTGACTACTTTGTCCATTGAATTTGTCTCATGAAGTTCCTGGTCGAATCTGACTTGTTGGGCCACGAAATTTAGCTTCTCTTGGGCTTAGGAATGTTCCCTGGATGCCAAACATAAGTCTGCAAGCTTCCAAAACACTTGGGCCTAGAGATCTTCATGTATAGCATCAGATGAGTCCGTCTAGAATAATGAAGTACATCTCTCTGATCCTTTGGACTTTCACTCTTTTCTTGGGCTTGTTGGAAAGCTAACAGATTAAGGAAGAAGCTCCAATTGGTTTCAGGTCCAAATTGTACCTGAGCTGGGCTGTGTGACTCAATCTCTGGCTCAGTCGCGGAATACAACCTCAAGCAGAACCATCGATTTGCAAAATTCATATCTTTTTCATATGAACCGTTCTTGAGGTGATTCCAATTCTCACAGCTTCTCTGATGAATCAAGAATCCAGAAAAATTTGTTCCATGGCTTAATTCCTTCTGCTTCGTTCTGAGTCCTCCTTTGAATGCTCGTATGTCTGAATTGCATAAGCTGGAAATCGCTTGAGTTGCAAGTTGCATAACTTCTTCATCAGAACTCTGAATGTACTGATTCAAGTTCGAGGTGTGCTCTAGTTGAGTTAAGAATGTAGTCCAAATGGTCTCTGACAGAATGATAAGACCTCCATGTGTTGATTTGATGCTGAAATCAGGCGGCTCCTTCTTTGGCTTCATGACCGGTTTTGTCCATTTGCGTGAATCATGAGGAAAGCTGGTCAGGATTTCATCAGAGGGAGAGGAAGATTGAGACGAAGGAGAGAGGGGTAGACGAATAAGAGATGTGGAAGATGAACAGTTCGATGGTAGAGATAGGAGGAGATGAAAAACGGGAAGGGAGAAGAGAGATTTTGATTAGGTTTAAAAATTTGAGATTTTGAATGGTAGATATGGCTGACGGTGGTGAGAGGCAGAGATATAAAGAAAGAGACAAAAGATTAGGGTTTCAATGGTTTGTGTATTTTTTGTGAATGAAAAATTAAAGTAAAAAATAAAAGTGTAAGAATTAAAAAAAAAAAAAGTAAATAGATAAAACGTTTAGTTATCTATACTATTAAAACAAAAGTACATTTTAGAGAATGTCTAATTTTTTTTCAAATATTTACAAGGAATGTCACTGCTTTTATTATTATGTTTTGTTTGTTCATTAAGGATAAAATGGTCCATACAACCAAAAAAAAGAAACGCCCATAATCATCTATAAAATCGAAAGCATTAAACCAGAATGTCCAAGTGGTTTACTTTGGTTTGTATATGAAAATTAAAATAACCAACACTTAACAATATGGTTTGTTATTTATACAGAAGCAATTGAGAACAGATTTTACATGCAAATCCGGTTATAATGAGACCCGTACAGGTTTAAATATGACCAGTGAAGATTAGGTTAACCAAACTGATTTATAGTAAACTACCATTATATTGTTTATAAGAAGAAACTTAAGTATGCAGGTAAAACGATTTAAATATGAAGATTTACATACCAATTTTCTTGGGAGGTTTCAATTGTTCCAATAGTCAATTTTGGTTGTGGTTTGAATAATTCGTGTCCATTTGGTTTTGGTACCTAAACCAAAATTTTTGAAAGCATAAATACTTTACATTCATACAAACCAATATCTAAAAATGAATTAACCATAACCATAGATATACCGATTTTTTTTCCACAAAATCGCAACAAATTAATTGCGATAAAATATGTTCTTTCTTAACATCTAAATTTGATAATAAAGCAAACTTATTATTTGAAAACCAAAGGATATTCAATTGACAAAACGTTACTATAAAAATCGGTGGCAATTTAAATTTTGAAAACCAAGTTGTTAAGAAATTGCAAATAATTTAATGAGATTAATTAGTATTTTCCTAATATACATGAATGTATGTAGACATATTTGTGAATTTATACACAAAAACTTCCCTTAGACAAAAAAAAAAATTAAATTTAGAAAACCGAGTTGTTAAAAAATCGCAACTAATTAATTGCGATTAATTAGTACCTTCCTAATATACGTCAATGTATGTAGACATACTATGAACTGTATACACAATCGATTTCCTCTTAACTTTATACAAACAAGTATTTTGAACCGATTTTTAGAAACAAATCGGGTAAGCATATTCCGAAAATATTCTAACCCTACTTCCGATCTTCCCTATAAATAAAGAGCCGCAGCACACATTTTTGTCATTCATCCAATTCAAACTTTTCTTTTAACTCATATTCCTCTTTTCCTATGAAAAATGTCGATGGTGAGTAAAAATACCATTGGTTTTAGTCTAATTCAATGCCGAATGTTCATCCCAACTCTCACCGAAAATTCAACAGAGAGAACCTTGGATTTAGTCTAATAGAAACATTAAACAAGAGCAAGAGAGGCAAATATCGAAGCTCACCTCAAAGTTATTCAAACTCGGCTAAGTCTCGTAGACGACTCAGAGTTAACTCGGCTGAGACTCGGAACTGGGAAAACTCACGGTGGAGCTCAACTGGCTTCAGGCGAAACATGGCGGAGCTTGGAGAACTTTTGCGAACTCAGCCAAGGTCGATCGGTCTCGCCGATGAACGGCGATTCAAGGTAGAAGAGAAGTTTGACATGCAAAGGGGAAAATATCTTCGGGTAAGATTCAAAATTTCAAAATCTTAGAAGGGTAAAGAGAGACGGAGACAGAGCTCACCTTAAGAGAAGCTCACATCAGGGATTCATATGAAACTTGCTCTGATGTCGATGGAGTGACCGATAGAGGTATAAACCCAAATGGACAAAAAAAGCTTGGACTTTGTCAAAGGATTTCGGCTGGACCAACACAGTTTGGGTTTGAAACAAATTCAAAGTGGGCCAACTTTTGATAAGAAGAGTTGTGTGGTGGCCAATTCTAATTCATTTTTAAGAATGAATTAGTTTGATGATTATTTATTTATTTTTTCAATTATTTGATTTTAATTCGAGATCTTTTTATAATTTATACTATTAAAGTAGAAGTATAAAATAGAAACTGCTCTTACTTTTTAGTTTATTTACAATAAATATCAATTTTTTGATATTTAATTTAATTAAGAGTATTTATGTCTTGCTCTAAAAAATATCCCATGTTTACAAATTTGAATTATACTCCTAATATTGTTTTTTACAAACAAAAAAACTACTTTCCAAAAATATTTCCTACGTGATAAGCAAGCGACTGATTTTTTTATTATGGAGGATTAGATGGTATAAAAAATCATACACAGTCATTAAATTTGAATTATATTCCTAATATTCTATTTTACAAACAAGAAAACTACCTTCTTAAAATTTATCCATGTTTATAAAAAAAAATTGCAAGCGACTAAAATATTTTTGATAGAGGATTCATTTAAACAATGGAAATTAGAAATCATTAAATTTAATTATATTATTAATATTCTATTTTACAAACAAGAAAACGACTTTCATAAAGTTTCTCCAACTTGATGATCAAGTTTACCAGTAACTCGGAAATTATAAATATATTTAATGTATCTAAATATCAAAAATACCAAATTTTCTTAAGAACGTATGAAGAAACAAATTTATCAATGTGTAATGTTATATTACAAAAATCGCAACCAAAAAATATATGGTTACTCTTTAATATTACGTATCATGAATAATCTATTTTTATAATTTATAAGTTTTCGAGAAATGATTTTTTGGAACCGACTGATAGGAATATTTTGAAAGTCATGAGGCATCGTCACTTAGGCATATGTTTATATGTTGGGTTAGTTAGCTAAATAATGATAAAAACGTAAAGTCAAGATTTTACAATAATAAATATGTTTATTTTCAGAAAATTTATTTATACTATCTTTTTGAAAATATCTTTGTCAAAGTCTCAAAATGTATCAAAATCAAGATTTTAATAAATAACATATGAAAAACATAAATAATACCGTAATTTTATAGGATTTCTGATTTTATATATGTGGAGATAATTTTTAGGATTGGTTATACTTATTCCTAAAACTAAATTAGTTATTGGTAATTCCTATCCAGATGTACTATTATCACAGGTGTTATTATTAGTAAACTTATTATTTATTTTTTTCGCTAAACCATTTTTGCAAGAAAAAATTAGGATTCAATCATAATACCAATGTTTAGAGAAATAAACAAAGTAAATATATTTATGTATTTTGTATCTAAATTTACAAAGCTAAAATTTATACACAAACCTAAACAAATTTAAATAGACATGTGTTACTTCTAACGGGTTTAAACAAACAGATTAACATGAGTTAAATAGAAATGGGTCTAAACAGAACGAGTGTCTACTTTAACATCTCTATGTAAACCCAAACACAATTTAAAAAAGAAAAAACAAAAAAAATATTTTACTAAATAATTATTTACAATAACCAAATTTGTCTTAAATAGCTTAGAAATATTGAATTTAATCGGAATAAAAAAATATAGAGAAATATATGCAGTTAAATTTACTGGATTTTGTATTAAATTTACAAATAAACTTAAACAGATTTTAATAGGTATGTGTTATTTCTGTTGAGATTAAATGAGTGAATCAAAATGGATCTTAAATATAAACGGGTCTAATCTTTTCATTTCTATTTTAAAAAATAGGTAAAAAAACAAAAATAAAACCAAAAACATATAAATTTAACATTTAGATAAAATAAATATATATACAAAAATATGTAACTATAATAAAAACCAAAATATATTTAAGTTATATAATTTAAAAAATAAATACTTTAGTGTATAGATCCGAAAACTAAATAAAATATTTTTATACATAAAACAAAAATAATTAAAATAAATTATATTATAAAACCAATATAGCAACCTTAAATTAAAACCAAATAAAATAAATAATAAAAACATCAAACCCATATCCCGCGCTTAGCGCGAGTCAAAATCTAATGTCTAGTTAAGAAAGAGTTAGGGGCAAAATAGTATTCTCCAAGAATGAAAGTGCTCTAAACATGTGACTACTGATGTAATAACAAAATCAAAAAGTGACTACCGATGTAAATAAGAGATGAACAAGATAAGAGTACCAATTTCAGCCTTGCTAAGAGTATACAGCAGAACTTAGAGAGGAAAATGCAGATGAAATTAAGATATCAGAAGACCTTTTTTTTGGGGGGGCAAATGGATATCACAAGACACTATCTCTGATTTTTCAACATGTTTCCCGAAAAGATGCATTCAATATTAACGACAACATACTATTTTTCTTTGTTTATTTGTGCACAAAAGCACAATGAATAAGCATTTTCTGATCAAAAGCCCACAAGCCATGAACTAGTTTTGTTTCTTCTTGTCTCACTACAACTTTGTTCCAAACTTCCAACAAGTAGATTGCACACTAAGGGAAAGAACAAAATAAATAGACCGCGGACTTAAGCAATACTTCCATAGTCCACCCTTCCATGAGACGTCGATGGAACATTCGGGACAGGATGGTTAGTCCTACGTCCTCCTACAAGACAAGTTTCATTTACAGTCTAAGACCAAACAGAGGCTGTAAACAAGACAACGTTCTAGAGAAAGTTATGAGTACCCCAAGGGACACCATTGGCATATGAGCTATTTCTTGGCGAGCGTTGACCCCCAGAATTAGTGTCGGACGGAGGAAGCTGAGCATTGATGTGATTCCGATCCATAGCTCTTCCAGCATTTGGTCTCCCATGATTGACCCGTTGAGGAAGTTGCTGCCTTAAGCGACTTGGAGAGTTCTGGGAGACTTGAGGATTGAATTGTGATCCTGGCATAAGTTGGCCAAATCTAGCATGAGGATCATTACTTGGAGGGCTGCCAATCTCTGCTTGCGCAAAGGCTTGATTGGGAACATATCTCCTGAAGTAGGTTCAAAGTTACAAGCAGTTGAGCCAATCAGATCCATCAAGAGCGAAACGGAAAAAAAAAAAAAAAAAAGGTTTGCATGAGCAGAAAGTCAAATTTCCCTATCATAGCATGTTCAATTGATAAACAATAGATCATGTCTGCAACATCGCAAGTTCAGCTTCCTTTCTACTGGGTCATTGAATGTAAAATGCTTTTCTTTTAACTTCCTAATTGCTTCAGTTACATATCCACAAAGAACCAGTCTTCTACAACGGTGCATACAGCACTGTCTACCTTTACTACTAGAATATAGCCTAGGTCCGTCCTATCAAGATGACTAATATGCACATAGCTAAATCATGAATTCAAGAGCCATCAACATCAAGTATGGGATTTTCTGCGTTTCTTACATCCTAGCCAGAAACCCCTGGTATAATATTGCTCTGATACTCAAAGCTAATACACTGTTTGTTTGTCCTGGTAAGTAGTATGTATGAAAGATGTAAGATCTAAATATCACAGAAGTTATTGTTGGGTATATGTCCGTGCATTCTAACAGAGGTTCAACAGCAAAAGAAAGAAAGATGCAGCATACTTTCCCCAGGATGTCCATTGGGTTACCTTTGGGTTGTCGGATTTGATGATGAGGTCGAGGCGTTACTGTTGAACCTTCTGGAACTGGAAGCATCTGTTGAACCAAGTTGCATACTTCTGCTGAAAGCATTTGCAATAACACTCTCATCTGCGCTATCTTCTTGTAGAAGCAATTCATCACTGTACACGTAACAAAATTGTGCATATTAGAACTAACAATTAAAGGAATGGAGGCAAACATATATCTTATGCGACTGTACATAGCAGAATGAAGAGAGGTTAGCATCAATTCAGCTGTAAGATTAAACAAAACAGCTGTAATATGATTTCCCATTCAAGTGGAGACTATAACGTGATTGGTTCTAGATATCACTCCACAGACGGGTTTTATACAGTTTCAATGCCCATAAAAATTTCCATCTAAGTTTAAAACCCAACTACCAGTTAACAATGGTGAAAAATAAGGGGCTGTAACATGCCTGGTCCAATATTGTTGGAACTAAGGCAAACAGAAGCACAATATCACTCGAATTCTATATAGGCCTGCCAGATTTGTTCAAGTACAGAACACACAGATAAAGAACCTTGACATTCTATATAACCTGTAAAGTAGAGAATATTTTGTGTACTTGCCTGTAATTAGGGTCCCAGTCTCCTGGATCAGGCACGGATAAGGTATTTTCCAGATTCTCGAGATGGGGTCCAGTACTGGAAGGGTTAGACATATTGGACGAGCTGGATATGTTATGAGTAGAGTACCCAGAACTTAAAGCAGTGCATCCTTGAGTCTGTTTACGGTTTTGAAACCCAGGATCCAACTGTCGGTGTGAAAGTGAACCAGAAAACTGTCCAGAATACCCCTCAGTTTGATAAAAGTTATCCATCCCATGCCCTTGCGCTTGTGACATGGAATAATCCTGAGACTGAGAACCTCCAGAATATCCAACGCTTTTTCTTCTATTATATTGACTGAATGCAGCCATTTTGCCTAGAGGAGACCCGTGACAACTGTTTCTTACTGGAGACGTCGGACCATGGTGTCCAGGAGAGCCAGGTAAAAATTGATTGTTCGTATTTGGTGGAGTAAATTGTGACGGACTAGTGCCGAGTGGTAGTGGCGCAAAATTTCCCGCAGATGGACTTGTACCAAGGCCATTTCCATGTGGGTAGTGCATAACCCTACGTCTGGCATCGGGACTAGTTCCAAGCATGGGGACACCACCTTTATTTTGCATGTATAGGCCAGTATGATTCACAGGAGAATAATAGGCAAACATATTGCCGTTCTCGCCATAGCTCCCATAGCTACTTCCCTGAATAGTACCATCATTGTAGCTACCGATACTCCCATAACTATTTGCATGTGAGTAAGGTATCATCTGAAAATGGGGACTATTTTGCATTGGCATTCTGTTTCTCCCTGATACCTATCAGAGAAATAAATAAATGTATAAGGAAGTGCACAAAAAAACTTGAAGGTGTTACAAATATTATAAAGAGACAAAGAGCCATACATGAGGAGAAAGGCCAGCGGCAAACCAGTGCCCTCCACCTGGATGATGATCTACTTTGATATTTTGAGCAACATGCTACAAGGAAAATGGAAAGACAACAAGAACCAATTCAGCAAAAATAGAGGAATTTTTCACACACTGACTCTCCACAAGAAAGAACCACATTTGTCTTTTAGCTAATTTCCTGCAAGATCTTTTGAGAGAAGATAAAAATATCGGAAGAATGTGCTAGAAGGAAGAGTATCTTCAATCCATCTCATCATTGTTTGTTTTAGAAAATTATGGAATAAAACTATCATTGGTATGGCAACAAGGCCACACAAGAAGTTTGAGACCTGGGAATTCCATCTGACTCACCACATGAGGTGTCTCTGGCGGAGGGTTGTATGGGCACGTAAAAGGTTCCCCAGTGATAAAAGGGTGCTTAGCGGCCTAAAAGAAACGAAAAGTTTTCATTATTGGAAACAAGATAAAATTAAGCCTGTAAAACTAGATATATAGATGACGTTAGCCAGGAAGTTCAATACCTGAAAAGGTGACCAACGTTTTGCTGGATCAAATTCAACAAGTCCTCTCAGAAAATCAATAAGAGCTAACCGGATCTGAGTTTCTGTGATAGTTAATGAAAAAAAAACAGTCACCATGGAAGAATTCATTGATTATGCCTGGAAACTTAAGAGCATTAGACGGTCCTGACTTTACCTTTGACTACATCGTCTTCAGGCAAGTTCAACTTGTAAGGATAGCCTTTAACAATTTCTTCAAGGTTTTTATGGCGGAAGTACTCTTTCCCAATTTCTGGCTTTTTCTTTTCTCTCTGAATTAAAAGTAAAGAATGGCACGAGTTATCCAGAGAAAAATCACCAAACTCAAAACTTAATGACTATCTAAGAATGAAATTAATTTCCTCAGGAAACAATCTAAGCCTTCTTTGTTCACTGATATAGTTATCTTCCTGAGTTTTCAATACTCTTTTTTTATGTTTGTCTCAGAGGTAAAGCATGAAATACTTACAGCTTCAAATTCTTCTTCCGTCAGTGCCATATAAGCACTTTTGAGGCCACCATAAGTTCCAACATTCCCTAAATTGTGGACACTCCCAACACATTTAAAGAACTTATTGGTATTTTTTGCTTCCTTGAGCACATAATCAGGTGGTTGCTTGCTGGAAAACAATTTGACATAATGTTGATACAATCACAACATAAAAAAGGCAACAAACAAAATAAGAAAAGTTCCTCGTTTCTAGAAATCTAGACACTTATTGCTTAAATAGAAGTGAGGACTTCATAGTTGCACAAACGTTAAGTAGATAAAATAAGGACTGCTGAATACAGAGGGAAATGAAAGATGACCGTAAGCACCAAGAGAAGGCTAACACCATTAAAAAATGCTACTACGAAGATGATTTATTGTACAATATGAAAAAAAAAAAAATGCAAGAGTACGAGTATTGACCATCATGGGTGCAGACCCCCCAAAAACTCCCTGGCCCCTACAATAATAGACTGCTTGCTCATTTATCAATTTCATAGTAAAAGAAAGTACATACCCCAGAATTTCAATCATACGCCTCAAGATATCAAATTCTGAAGCTCCTGGAAACAGTGGCAGTCCAAGAAACAGTTCGGCGACAATGCAGCCAAAAGACCACATGTCGATAGCTGCAGTGTATCTATAGAGTGGTTAAGCCTCAACATAGAATCTCAAAATACTTTAAGATATCATGTACCATAAGAAAGAAAAAAGCAAAGAAGTTTGTTTGCAGTCAAATTAATGGGGATAGGAAAGTAACAATTTGCAGGAACTATAGCAGAGTAATCGTAAGTGAGCTAATTAGATCAATAAGAGTCGCACACCAAACAAGATTATGATGAATATAATGATAAAACAAGCACAGTGAGAAAATATTTTAATTTAAATATATTTTAATTTTGTTTATTATATTTAAATTAAAAAGGATACTGGTACCCAAGTAAAACTTCCGGCGATCTGTAGTAACGGCTCTGTAGAAAAATGAATTAGGCAACTTAATTCATTTGTTTGGTTCGACATAATAGAATAAACAGATAATTAGGAAGCAAGAAGAAAACCTGAATATATGAATAAACAGTCCTATCTTCCATGCACGCTGATCCAAAGTCGATTATCTTAATTTCAGTTGGCTTCCCACTGATGCAATTGAAAAAAAATATTCAACTTCATTAAAGTTATTGATTCCAGTTGTGTCTACAGGATTGGTGATAGAAAGTAGACCTGGCACACAGAAGAATATTCTCTGGCTTCAGATCACAATGGATTATGCCAGCATCTTTCAAAAGAGCCAAACCCAGTAAGATCTATGGGACACCATAAGAAAATCAGTTGATACAGTAAATTCAGACATTAAAACAAACAAAATGGTGAAAACATATATCTAGTAATCTAAATACCTGCTTAGAGAAGAGCTGGACTATGCTTAATGAGAGGCCTCTAAATTGATTTATCTTTATGAGCTCATATCTGAACCATAAATTACCAAGGACAATGATTTATCATCAACAAAAACTGTATACAGTTTGCCTGAAGGAAATAAGAGGACAAACATATAGTAAGAAAGAAGGAGAAGAATAATTCAGTTATACAACTTACAGATTCATGTCGAGAAGTTCAAAGCATATGCACAAATGACGTTGATGTAAGAAGTAGTCGTATATGCGAACAATATGATGCTTGTCCTCTGGATCGTACTTCTTGTTTAGCTACACAGTCAAGCAAAAAGTATGAGAGATACCTCATACGATTTTCAATACCAACAATACTAATGCAAAGGATAATTCAAGTACAGAAGAATCACATACCGTTGTCAAAATAGATACTTCAACGAGCGCCTGCTGATAGTATGCAGGCTGGTTTTTTATTACTTTTACAGCAACAAAGCTGTTTGTCTCAGGAACCCAGCATTTAGCAACCTGGCCAAAAGTCCCATGGCCAAGAAGATCTTTGACAATGTATCTAAGAACACGAGTGAAGCTTAATAAAAAAAAATCATTTGTAGATAGAAAATGGTTCAAATTTTATGCCTCTAACAGCACAACAAAAGGAGGAACCGTACAGTGAAATAAAAAATTGAAGAAAAATAAGACAATAACAAACCTCTGTCGTGAATCTGAACTGCACAAATCCTCATTTACAGCCAGAATTAGGTCGGAGTTGACATTATCAAAGCCATCATTGAGCACACCAACCGATGGAGTAGTCAAGTACCGCTTGGGATTCAGCTCTCCTCTATATTTGAACTGTGGATTGCATATTTTGTATGTCTCACCCAAGCCATTAGTTAGTCTCACCACTACCTGCAAACAGACAAATATATCAAAGCTAATTTGAGCACTGGAAAGTATTGCAACAGTGACAAAAAATGTCGGCTGTCACCATTTTTACGTAGATATACATTTCTGATGTCTTATCATAATAGTGATCTAGTACAAGATAAAGAGGTAGATAGAGTATGGGAAATAAGTACAACCTCACGTAAATTCATGGCAAGAAGATAACAACATATACCAAGTTAATCATCCACACCTCTGTAGCAGCTAAAGATTAATGCAAAAAACACTAAGTATGCCATATCCAATCATTTCAACGAGGACCCTCCCTCGCGAGCCACACAATAGGAAAATGGCTAACCTTTTGGATCAAAATCAGAAATGAGCTGATTTTGGATGGACGTTATCTAAAAGCATGAAGGGGCAGTAGATAACTCTACCCCGGCGATATATTACAACTGACATTTGTAAAACTATACATCCGTCATCTAAAGTACTATGGTAAATGCATTGAGCTGTATGTACTACTTGGCAGTGCATTAACCCATTACATAGTGTAATTTTGGTAGAACAAAAAGTGGAAACATTTTCTAAGCCAACTTTATCATGCATTACTGGACATAGAGCTTGTTCTGGCAGCTTTACAATCAAATTATCACAGACAGACAAAAAAAAAGGCTTGCTTTGATGTCCCTCCCAAAACAAAGAGAAAACAAGTAAGAGAGTACTCACCGCCTTCTTCTTTACAGTAGCACGTAATGTCTGAGCTTTGATATCAGACCCATTATGTGGGAAATAACGCTTGAAAACTAGCTGAGTTGGCTCCCATGGTGTTGATGCACCTCTAGAGCCCATCTTACGAGCTCGTGACGCACCACCACCAATGTCATCCATGATCGGAACGAAACAAAGTAAAAGCACCAAAACCTCAATTGACCAAACCAAACTCTCTCATCCACACAACTCCAAATAAATTACAATTACCAATTCTACTTCTTCCCCACTAAGAGCTCAGAGTTAGCGAATGATCAACGGAGAAACCCGATTGACTCTAGTCCCATGCCCCTTTTCTTCATCAAATCAAACCCAAGTCAGCGCACCCGAAACCCTAAATCGAACCATAGGACTATCGATAAATCAACACAATGTATAAAAAGAATCGAGTTTTATGGCGTCGGAGGAAAACCAGCAAAAGGGTAGGGCTGGATAATTTCCACTGTGATTCTGAGGAGAAATTGAAATCCGAGGACGAAAGAATCTAAGCCCAATTGTAGGGGATTGCGAGGAAGGGAACGATGACAAAAGAGGAGATTTCAGAGAAAGAGAGAAAGCTTTTGATTTTTATTTTTTCGTCTGAGGAAGATGACTCGATGTGTTCCGTCTTCGAAACTACCACTCTTGATTTTTGTTTTCTCCTCTTTTCTTTTTTTACCCAATAGAACAAGTTTCATAAAAATACTTACGAATATTTACATCAAAGCTTTGTATTTTGTTGACAAAAAAAAAAAACTTTGTATTTTGAAACCAGTGTTTCAAACCAAGCAGCCAAATCTAATATCTATATCTTTAAATCTATTATATAATGGGAGAGTGTTCTCTCTTCTCCTTGCACCACGTAAGCACTTTTTAAGAAAAAATCTTGGACCTTCGAATTAATTCACTTATGTTTTGGTGGCCCAAATTATAAACTAGCGTCAAACCCAAATAAGGACCCTTTCACCTTCGAGATCTGCAGCCTCCTTCCTCCACCTCTCCAATGGCGACTCGCCATTAACGTAGACCTTCAAACTCCCCTGGACCCTTAACTCACCATTTAATCCCACATCAAACTTAATAACCCCATCATACTCATTCAATTGCATGCCCATTCGCATCCAAACGTTTCGCATCTACCTTCATCAAACCCTATAAATATGAACCTTGCCGCAGCACCAAACCTCCCCGCCACTCATATCGTCTGTTTCATCTCCTTCATGGGTTCCTAAAATTTTACTAAATCGTCCCAAAAAAACCCACGACACACGAATACCGATGCTCGCTCTACTCAGGCACTCTTACATCCTCATCTTTGATTTTTGCCAATTTTGGTTCAATATTCGATTTTGATTTGTTTTTTCCTTTGGGACCAGGAGGAGGATCATAGTCAGCAGCTTCTTCCTCTCTTCATCGTTTCAAATTACAAAGGGGCAAGCCAGAGTCGTTATAACAAGCAAAGTGACTCCTCCAATGGCGATTCCAGACACCACTCATGTTGATAAATCCGTTGGAAGAAGAAGACGGTGGAAACGACGACTATTCGAGACGAACCACCTCCTCCTGCGCTTGAGGGACTCGAGGGAAAATTGAAGGTTTCTACCGCGGCACGTTCGATCGATTGCAGGAGGGGCATCGACTATTCTTAAAGGTTATTTGGTTTTTCTCTGCGATTTCTGTTTATGTATATTTGGTTTTTGAGAATCGAAGTAATTTAGCGAAATATTTGTTGGTGTGGATGGAAAAATCAGGCGCTGCGGAACTGGCCAATCTATTCTCGATTTCTCCCTTTCACCTTGATTAGTTAGCATTTACACTGTTAGATTTAGCAAATCATTCCAAAACGCGTAAATTATGCAGTCGAAGAGCCTTCGAACATCTCTGTGCTTAATTTTCGGTGGTCTAAAACTGAACATATTACCCTTTGTTTATCTCTTTCAACTTGAAAATTCCAAGGTCTCAAAAAATTGTAGAGTAAGTTTTAGAAAATTAATTCCAGAATGAGAAATTTTACTCATTCTCATAGCTCATGGTAGATTGAAGTCTAAGTTCAGTTTCCTATGAGTTCTTACCATGGTTGCAAAGATACCCCTGAGATCTTAAGGCAAAAGATTTGATCGTCTATGTACTGAATTTGTTTGTGATTCTAAAGAGTAAAACTGTTACGCTTTGTTGAGGTCTTATTACTCTTCTTGTCACTCTTTTGTGTGCACAGTTCTCAGAGATGACACAACCCATTGAAGAAAGGATGCGTAATGTGGAGAACTACGTCAAGGTAATTGCAGCATAGTATGAAATTTTCTCAATAATTTTAAAATCTACTTGAAAGTCTTCTTACTACTATGACATGTGAACTAACTACTGTGAAACGAGTGACGAAAGTTGAGTTAGAGTTACTCTTATTTACTTGTCTTCATATTCTTTTGTAGTCTATCAAACCTGAGCTGGTTGTACAAGTGGAACCCATTATTGATCCATATGGTCCTTCAATTGTTGATGAATCTTTGGAAGCTATTGTTCTGAGTTTTCACCTACTGTTAGTAATCGCTTTTCACATGTTCCTATCTATTCACAAGCGTTTTTCAAGAATCTTTTAACTAATTATATTCTGCAGCAAAGAGACTTAACCCAATGGCTTGTCAGTTAACAGAGAAAGAGTAGAAAGAGGGTTTTCTCAGTTTAACTATATCGTGTTCTTATCCAGCAGCTTTATGTGATTACCCTACTGATGCATTTTTGAGATACCAATCATCAAACTCTTATCCTTTCTTTGGAAAATTAATTTCTTGGACATGATTTGTTGAAGATCAAGGTTGTGGAAATAGTTTCAGATGGATGAAGAGGAAATAAGATAAGTTAGAGTACTGTGATCTGTTGGAACATAAATAAAAGCATGAACTTGGAACAAGAGAAGCATCATGAACTTGGAACATGAATAAAATCAATTTTGTTTGGTAACGTTTAATACGTTTGTTTGTATATTTGACTGAAACTTTTCAATAAAAAGGTTAAAGCTTTTTATACATTTGCTAGCAACCGTGTCGATTTGTGTGCTTCGGCTTTCTAACCCTTTAGAAGGGGTTTTTGGGGATTTTTTAGTGTACATTCATTTATGGGTTTGCCATTTTCTCCTTTTTACAGAAGAAATTATAAATAAAATGTTTTAGTGTTTCCTTCGCCCCAAAAATATTGGGTAATTGTAAAATATGTGCATAAATTAGAAAATACTACTTTTCCTTTGTTATTCTAGCCAAACAATCTTTCTTTTTTAACGATGTATTATATAATGAGATTTTTTTTTGCCAATGTGAGTTTCTACATCATAATAAATTAAGAATTACATTAATCTGTAATTAAAATATATCATTAGTATTAGTAACTGAAATACTAGAACCACAAAAAATAAGTAAATAAATATGACAAACGTTGTAAATGAATTGTAAATTTCAAGAAAACTAAAAAAAAATTGATAAGAAGTTGGGAATATTTAGTGGTAACAATAAAATATGTAGTTAGATTTTTATTCAAAATTTCTATTTTCTATTTATTTTAAGTGTTAAAATGCGTCTATGATTTAAGAATGCAAGATAATAATAATAATTCAATTATAGTGTACATATTGAATTTAAAGAGAAAGTTTTAAAGAGACATTATCTTTATATTTCATTTTTAAGTTCTAACGAAATTTAATTGTAAAGATTACCTATAAAAAAAGAGAGAGAGGCAAAGACTAAATGTCGAACAAAAAAATCAAATATTTCACATCACAAATAAAAGATAATGAACATACTAATTTAGCCACTAAATAAAACATATTATTAATAAGTTTAAACATAAAAGTTTTCTAGAAAAATAGAACCAATATTAATATAACAAAAATCAATATCTACATAAACTATTTTAAGACATCCAAGTATAAATGTATCAGAAAAACATGTGTAACTTTCATAGTATAAAGAACAAAAAAATAGAAAACTATAAAGTAAAATTAACACAAATGACAAAAAGGTAACAAAAAACTTAGAAATGTAAAATAAAAAAAACAACAATTCCAAGATAAAAAACCAGAATTTATAAATGATAAATACACACAAAAAAAATTCAAGGTTTTGCCCGCGGCTTATTGTCAAACACATGGGAGGTAAAGTTACCGAAGCATAATTTATTACTCACGATGAACAACGAAAGAAAATATTATTTCCACGGATCATACTCTTACCAAAAGAAACATGTCACTCTTTCACTCTTAGACGATGGCAGTTTCTAATAAAATTTTCTTATGCGATGACAATCAATAAAAGCCAAACATTTACGAAAGTTCATTGTATTCTCCCAAACTGGTATTTATCCACCCTCAACTATACGTTGTTTTTCACGCCTCACATCAGCTAAAAAGCTAGAAATCATGGACATATAAAAACACACAAAGGAAATGCAAGTGTATGTGACATAGTATATAAAGATGTTTTTAGGGACCTACCTCCGCTAACGGATAATCCTGATGACTAAATTCAGCATTATGGCATACTTAGCAAGAAAACTTTCATAGACACCAACGTAAATATATGATTCAAACACCGCTACCTAGGTTCTCATGTAAGACAGTATTACACGCTTTAATAATTTCAATTGCAAAGGCATTAGGAAGTGACAGAATAAAAGCATCAAAAAGAGTGACGAGTCACACAATCCACTCTGTGCCTGGCCTTAACTAAATCCATCAACTTATATTCCTTTATATATTATTCAAATTTTTAAAACTAAAGGAGAAATATTGTTTCACAATATTTACTTAATAATGCAATCTGATCACCTACCATACAAAATCGTCTCTAAAAAACCTGGACATCTAAATATTTAGTATAGTCTTCTAACATTTAGATTTAAATAATTGTTATCCCAAGTTTAATGCTGCTAGGGAATAAAATATGTCTCATATATAGTTTAACCAATTAACAATACTTAAAGGAGAAATAAAACAACATATGATTAAGGAAAATACTTAAAGATTAAAGAGAATGACATAAAAATCCAAATACAAAAAAAAATACAAGGCCACTAAACCCCCGCGCGTGCGCGGGGGGTGGTAAGTCACGAATATTTACATCAAAGCTTTGTATTTTGTTGACAAAAAAAAAAAACTTTGTATTTTGAAACCAGTGTTTCAAACCAAGTATCCAAATCTAATATCTATATCTTTAAATGAGGACTAATTGTAAAGCAACCGTGACCTAGTGGTCAAGTGGTTAAAGCTTTACACCGGCAGGTACTGGGTTTGAATCTCCGAAGACGTAGTTTTACAAGATTAATGGAGACAAGCTTATAAGGAAGTTTTCAGAAGTAGGTGGAGCCGCCAGAATGCCATCTGGTCATTTAAAATCCTGCAATTAATTTATTTCCTTAAAAAAAACATAATATCTTTCTGAATATTCTAATATTTCGAGTTTAAAAAAATATATTCTAGGGCATATACCAAGCTTCCCAGAGAAGTCTTTGAAATCATATATAAGGCGAGCTTGGGCTGGTTTAGAAACACAATCGTCTGCATCATCCAAAATTTCAATAAGTTTTCTGTCTCATTTGTTTTTGTCATTGGCCGTGGAAGTTTTATTCCGGATCATCTATACTTTGGTCAAATGAAACGTTTTCATTTCCATTTCTTTTTTCTTCTTCTTCTCATCGGTTTTGAAAGGATTTCTATGTTTTTGGTTCTGTTTTGTTGGTTTGGTCCCATGAAAGAAGAAATTCAGTTATCACAAAGCTAAGATCTAATGATGTGATGTGAACTAACAAACGGTTGATATTATATATAGAAAGGAGTGTGAAATCTAAAATTCTGATTGAATGTTGTTGGCAAGACGTTGTTAGTTCACATCACATGACCCTTTTGTCCCAATGATCCTATGGTCCGAATAAGGGCTGCCTATTACTATAAAGATCGATTTGGTCGAGACTACTGATTTAATCAATACTTTTTGAGGTTCAGTCCCGATGGGTTTGGATAAAATCTGATCATATACTTTTTTTTGTAAATATTCTTTAGCTTTCTTCTTCTTACTCATTATAAAATGATTTTGGTTTTTTTCTGTTTTGTTCGTTTGGTCCCATAAAAGAATAAGCTCGGTAATCACAAAGCTAAGGTCAAATCAGCGTATAAGAAGGAGCTTGAGATGTAAAAGTCCAATTGATTGTTTTTATCAAGACATAGTAAGTTAACATCACATGTCCCAGTTAATTTAACGAGCCTGTAATTCAGAATATGCTTTTTCTGTTACTATAGCAATTGAATTGGTGGTAAATAATTGTTTTGGTAAATACTCATTTGAGTTTCATATGAGTTTCAGTCCCGATAGTCCGGATAAAGCATGATCAAATCCTCTTTTTGTAAATAATCTCTTATTTTTCCAGTCCAAGGTAGTTTTCCTCTGAATGGATCTAAGTTTAATTAAATGATAAGGTATAAATCCTATTATTGTCTTATTCTGACTATGAATACTTATTTATGGTTTTGGTTCAAAATATGGTTTATAATTATTTGTACACAACCCTAGATGTAGACGCAAAGAAATTAAGACAAAATTGCAATTTACATCTTTTTGAGAATAAAATAGAAAGTATATCGCTAAATTGAATATCTTAACAAATTTATTATTATGTAAACACATTATTGATATGTGAAAGTATAAAAAAATAAATTGAAAAAAGTAAAAGAATTTTGTATTTGCATTGATGTCTATAAAATGAATAAATTTGAAAAAGTGCGACAATATTTCACATTCCGAGTAAGTCTATTGTTAAAAAAATATCCTAATTCAATCTAACAAAATATTATTCGTTATATTAATAATAAGATAATAGTTGTAGTTTTCAGATTTAGCAATAATTTAGATTGACAATCTTAAATATCGGATGATTACCATATATTTGTGTAACTTGAACATTTTATTGTTCACAAATTAAGAGAATATTCTACATTCAAATAAATATTTTTAATAATATATCATAACGAGATTTTAGTTTACAAACTTAAACAATAATATATCCTAAAAGTAGAAAATATATGACACTTTCCATATATTATTTATTGCTTTCACCCCACACAATCACAAGCAGCCACATCCACCCGATAATATCTTAAACCTATTTCTCACCTTCTATATATATAAGGAGATTTATTCATTAGTGAAGAATACTATTGAAACATTTTGATATTATTTCTACAGCAAAAATGTCGATTTTTATCAAAAAAAAAACAAAGCAGGTTACTATCAAAGAAATCATCCTCGCTTCTTTGGAGAAATACAAGATTAATGTGAAGATACTTTCTTCATGGAGGATTGTTTTTTTCAATGTTTTGAAAGCGATTGAGATGGTTTTAGTTGATTTTGAGGTATTATTCTTATTTACTATAATCTTATTTTAAACATCAAGTGTTTTTGTAACGATTGAACATTTTGAAATTGTTACACATTTATATTCGTATATATGATATACTAACTTTAGTTTTTTAAACCTCGATAATCAGGGTACAAGAATACATGCAACTCTCGATCAGAACATGGCAATGAAATTTGGTCAAACGTTGTTTGAAGATGAGCCAGTTTGTATTGAAAGATTTGGATGTGTCACATATTCAAATGAATATACGACTAATCCTCTGCCTTTTAAAATGACGTTTACAAATCAGACCAAAATTACATTATGTGAGGACTTTCCTCAAGGCGTGGAAGAGAAATATTTTGTTGGTTTTGATGAGATTCTCGCTGGTGATTTTGAGAAAAATGTCTTGATCGGTTCGTTATCTTTAACCTGCTTAGTTTAGTTAAAAAAATAATTTGAATATGTATTTATACATTATTTTTTACAATTGTTTGCAGACGTTATTGGTCAAATCGTTGCTCTAGGGTCGCTAGATAATGTCAAGAAACAAAATGGAATGAGCACAAAAAGATTAAATCTTGAGCTCAGAAACGAATCGTAAGTGTACATATATTATGTAAAATAGTATTTTTTTTTTTATTCATAATACTTTATCTCATTGATTTGTAGAGATTTGCGTTTAAAGTGTACACTGTGGGGTGAATATGCTCAACAAATGTTTGATTTTAATGCAAATAATGAAGGAGGTGAATCATTTTTGTGATGAGATTTGCAAGCTGCAAATCTTATCAAGGTCAATTATCCGCAGTTTATCATTTATATTTTTTTGCTTAGAGTTATTTAATTTAAATATAAATAATCTGGTATACTAACCATGTCTTCTTTTAAAACGAAGATGAGTGGTCCATATCCAGTGGATTTAATTCAACCAAAGTTCTTCTCAATCCAAATAGTTCTTACGTCAACAAGTTTCGTAAGAGGTAAGAGTTTTGTCTTAAAAATATATTGTTTTATAAATATTGTTTTTAACTAAGATATGGAGATGTGTGTCTTTTTATAAAAGCTTACCATCAGATAATCTAATGATTACCAATGGTGAATCAAGTCAACTTTCGCTTGGATCGAATACGACCCTGTATGATGAGTTTTTTGGCAAAAAGAACAAGAAACTTACAATATCAGAGATTGTAGCTGATTACGAGGTAAGCATACTTTTTCTAAGAGTGTTTTTTTGAAATATGTGAGATCAATTGATTTATTGATATGTCAATGTGTTTTAATTATTCAAGCATGGAAAATGCATTACATGTGCCACCATTGATTCAATTGATTTGAGTTAAAATTGGTACTATACTGCATGTGTTGTATGCAACAAGAAGGTGTACGATGCAAGTAATGATGAGGACGATGGAAAACCACCTGAGTTTGATTGTACGACATGTAACGATATTGTTACAAACGTGAATGCATGGTAAAATACAAACATCACATTTTCTTAATTGGTTAATATGTATTGATTTATATTAACATCAACTTTTATCTCGAATCTAATTTTGTAGTTACTTTGTTCTTCTCCGAGTTAAGGACAATTCTGAATCAGAAACTAAGTTTCTGATGTTTGATCGAACCGTTAAAAAACTTATCCGTCTCACTGTGAATGTTGTGGTTAAAGAATTTAATGAGGTGTATATTTACATATTTTGTTTAAGATCTTATGTATTGGTTTGGTTATTTATGTATAGATAATTATTTGTTATTTTTAAATAATGATTGTAGTCCAAAGATTCATGAACTTTACCTCAATGCCTTACCGATTTGATCGGTAGAAAGATTTTATTCAAAATCACAATTTCTGAAGACAACAGAAAGAATAAGAACCAACCATTTGTAGTGACATATGCTTGGGCTGATCAAGAGAGGGTTAATCAGTATTTGTCTGAAACTTAACATGTGTTAGTTTGACTAATTGTTTATTTATTTGATCTAATCGATAATTGTTTTATGTTATTTTTTTATTTTATCTTACTCAGTTGCTAGCGGACTCAATTGACAATTCTGGATCTCATCCCCTTATGCTGACAAATTCATCTAAGAGTCAGATCCTTCACTTGTAACTCGATTACCCCGGTGTCTAAGAAAAGAGATGTTGTAATCAAAAAAGAAGATGACAAGTGTTCCGGAACAAAAAGATTGAGAGTGATTTTTTACGAGGTGGATAGTGAATGATTACCTTACCTTGGTCTTTACATGCAATCCTTCTTCTCCTTTTTAATGTGTTTGGTTTTTTTTTTTTTGTTCTTCTCTTGGATTTCCTTAGTTTATTATTTATTGGGTCTTTAATAAAGATATTATTATATTATTGATATTTTTTTAATATGATTTTATTACATGTTTTGTCATATCTCTTACTGAATTCATCATTATTACATCTAATTTTTGAATTTTCCTTCTATCGATAATTATTAGAACTTAACCTAAATAGAGAAGTCTTAGTTGTAGAGAAGTATTTGTTTTTTTACAATCTAAGCTTCCATTTAGGCTAATTTATTAAAATACAAAAAAATTAATTAAAGCTCAGATTAATTATGGTCCATTGTAATATGAATGAAGTTGAAACGATCTCTTTTCATTTCTCATTCTGAAATTAGCAAAAAACGGTAAAGTGCAGTGGCGATTGAAATAAACTTTTTTCAGTCTTGGCGCTGCAATCTAACGAGTGATAGTAAGATATTCGTGGTTACTCAAGACGTGATCTAACAAGGTAACCCATAATTTTGCATTAGAACGATGTTTAGAATTAGGGTTTGTCTTCTTAGAATTTCAGATTTATTTTGAGATAAACCGATGGTGTCGTCTTTCAACAAGTCATCTATTCTGCAGCTTGAATATGGTTCCTTCAACTCATCTATTTTGATACATGCATGTAATTATTTTGTGTTTAGACTTACTTATTAAAACTTGCAGACAACAAATCTTAGGATGAAACACCCACTATTTTTCGTGGCTATGCTTCCACGCAAGTGTAGAAGGAGTTTGGTATGTCATCTTAGTATGACAATCTCATCAAGGCTTATTTTTAAGTTGATTTTATTTCTGCCGATAATTGTTTTAACTTGTGTTGCAGATTATACCGAAAAAGTTCTTTAATAGCTTTATACTTGGAAAAACAGATGTTACAATCGGTGTACTCACATCTGATTTAAGGCGAGAAGAGTTCCCTATCAAACGAATTGGTAATAGGATTAAACATGGTTGGAAACGATTCTTTTGATCTCATGCATTAGATGAGTTAGATCTTCTGGTTTTCGAGTATCGTGGAGGTGCTGATTTCCATATGGTACAACAGTTTGGATCAAACGCTTGTGAGATCACATATCAAAATACAACAGAATTAATGCAGACTGGAGAAGGTATCACGAGTAAGTGTTTTGTCCACTTATTTTCCATAAAATTAATGATTATTTCTAATGTTTTGACTAATAAGCTAGCTGATTTTTGAAATAAATACAACACCTACAAGGGAGAATGGAGAACATATCACGAGTAAGTGTTTTTTCACTTATTTTTCAGTCAATTTCAGATGATTTCTAATGTTTTCAATAATAATCGAGTTATTGTTTTTTAAGGAAATACATCACTTCCAATGGAGACTGGAGAAGGTAGCACGAGTAAGTGTTTTTCCACTTATTTTCCAGACAATAACTGATGATTTCTAATATTTTGACTAATAATCGAGATGATTTTTGAAGGAGCTAATGATAAGTTTGTTACCTTAAACGTCACGAGTGACGGCATAAAGCGAAGCAGAATCGTAAGTTATTCCTTTGTACCAATGTTTTAAATATTGTTACATGATTCATATGTATTCATTTTGCAGTATCTTCCTAAGTTCTTTGTCGATGCAAACGATTAATGGACGTTTGCTGGCAAAACCATTTTGATGGTCAATGATGATGGACAGAAATGGTCTGTTGAGCTTGCATTCCATTCGGATACTAATAGGAGACGTATTCGTTTGGCTGGCGGCGTAAGAGAATTTCTGACAGCAAATAATGTCAAGGCGAAGCAGAGAATCACGCTTCTGGCAAAATACTAATACTCCAATCCTAATGCTCTCCTCCACCACTTCTTAAACTCTCTAACTCTTCCAATGATGGAATCCTGTTTTAAAATAAGCTAAAACTTATGTTATTTTTAAATATGATTTGTTGTTAAGTTTGGATATTTTTCTATGATTTCTTAGTAGATTTTTTTGATTCCCAATTGCATAGGTAATCATCACCTATGAAATAGACTCAACTTACCATAAAGTGTTGCGATGTTTTTTGCAAAAGAATAAAAATAAAATGTGACTTGACAAATCAAGTTAACTCATTTAAGATGTCCAAAAGAAAAAAGTGAACTAAATATTTTATATCATCTTTAATAAATGAAAGTGTTTAAATCAGTTAGATATTAGATCGATTATCTACACTGATTCAAGTTAAATATCCGGATCACAACTATTGATACAATATTTTAACATAACAAAACTGCTTCAGATCTTTCGTTAATATCACATGTAAGAAATTAAAATAAGTAATATATACATTAATATTTTCTCGCTTTCCGATTTTATTAGGTAATTTCTAGACGGTAATTTTGCCGAAAACCCTACTGTCCTCTATAATCCTTTATATATATAATTTTAGGATACCCTAATCAGAATTTCATCAGCTCCCAAAGAAAAAAAAAACAAACCTATTGCTTAGAGATTTGTGGGATATATATCTTCTTAATGGCGAGTTTCGTTCCACTGAAAGAATTATCCTTTCAAAAGGTTAACCCTACTATTTGTGCTACTATTGTGCATAAATGGATTTCATACATTGCTGGGAAGCAAACCTATTTCATGATTATGGCCGATGAATTCGTAAGTTATTTTAACTTGATAAGAGTATTTTGATGATAGCTATAATACTTTTTTGGAACATGCTATATTACAACGATTAAGTCAAACAACTATAATATGTTATTGTTATCATTGCGTTACATTTTGATTCAATTTTTCTTTCTAAGGGCTGTAAGATGGAAGCTAAGATTGAATACCCAACGAAACTACAATATGAAATGTTGTTCACCAAAAGCATCGAATTATTCTGTATTACAAAGTTTTTGCTTCAGCCGCAAACGGGTATTAATCGTCAACTAAACATCCACTTAGAGTTGTGTTCAAACATGAAACTTTGATGACCCCAGCTGATAGTTTGAACAAAAGATTATTTTGTGAATTTTCAAAATTTGATGACATTCAATCAATGGATAACACATACTTGATTGGTGAGCCATTCATAGAATTTTACGAATATGTATTTGATACAATATTATTTTCTATTAAAATAATGTTTCATATCGCATAGATTTAGTTGGCTTAGTTCGACGAGTTGAAAATTTGGAAGTCATTCATAAAACCGGTCCAAATCCATTTAAGATTAAATTCTAACTTATTGATGAAAGGTATTTAATAATCGCTAAATATATAAGATAGCCTTTGTATGAGTGTATATATTAGACAAATGTCTTGGTTGTTTTATTTGCAGTGGCAATGTAATTCCATGCGTTCTGTTTGGTAACCATGCAAAGCAATTGTACAAGGCAATCAAACATGGACCTGATTCTATTCAGTATTGTGTTATGCGTTTTCTGTAAGATTGACGGCTACCCATGTTTTTTTTACCTAATCTCTGTCATTATTATGTACTGTAAGTTTTAATTACTAGCAACTCACCTCTAATTGTTTTTAGTTATACACTTTAAACATAG
Source organism: Orychophragmus violaceus (assembly GCA_030180135.1). Classification (NCBI taxonomy): domain Eukaryota; kingdom Viridiplantae; phylum Streptophyta; class Magnoliopsida; order Brassicales; family Brassicaceae; genus Orychophragmus; species Orychophragmus violaceus. The sequence continues at coordinate 12,787,937 of CM058236.1, forward strand.
GTAAAAAGTTTGTCACATCTGTTGATGAAATAATTGAAGTGCTTATTGACAATGATATTCCGGCCATTAAGAAGTGAGACTATTTTATGTAAGTTTTAAATTAAATCATTCCTACATAATATTAATCATTTGGATATAAATCTCTGACTAATTGTTTTTCCGATCAATTGAAGGTACAAGTGGCATCTCTGAAGAATTTAGAACCATGATTAAGATCATTATTCGAGAAGTGAATGATTTGCCATAATTAGTTCGTTGATTTATATTTTATTTTGATGTAACGACTATTTGATTTGATTTTCATTATTAAGTGTTTTTTCCATTTTATTTGATTATACAAATTCTCATACAAAACTATACAACAAAATATCGCACATACCAACTTATTCATAACCGGGGACATTGAAGAATCAACTGTAGATGTTATATGTTTTTAATGTTGTTTTTAGAATAATACATGACGATAACTGTCTAACGATATATGTATAAATATCATTCACGTATGCACAAGTAATAGTACATATTAATCAATTAATATATATAAAACTTCTATACCCATTAGTATCGCCTAGGATATATATATAGTTACAGATCTAGATATTAATTTAGATACCTTAATATTTACTTAAAATTTTTATTTCTAAAATTTCTCAACAGGCTTTCTTATATCAGATATTCTGTTATATATTCTTCTAAAAACCAAAAAATCGTTTGTTATAGATGAGGAAATATTCCATAGTATATTAATATTATGCTTTACTAACTTAAAATCAATGGAAATCTATGTATATATAATTTGTAGATTGCAAATCGCAACTATGATATCATGGAATCAGAAGGTACGGATTTTCTTGATAACAGAGAATTAACAAATATTTCAGAATTACAGTGTGTTTTAGCTAAATGGCGAATCAAAGCTCGAATTCTTAGAAAGTGGAGCAAATTTATTTCCCCATCCGTTCCAACGATTGATCTCATATTAGTAGACGAACGTGTTAGCGTTCAGATATCGATTACTAATCTATTTTCAGCTCTTAGAAGTCAATTCATGCTATATTTGTGTAAGGTCACTTTATTCTTATAAAATTTTCTCGCAGGGTTCTAAAATTCATGCAATAATTCCTAAGAAATTATGGCAACCATCTTAGAAGCGAATTATTATTGAGGATACTACACTTATCATTCAAACGTTAAATGTTCGTTTTTGTACGAATTATCTTCGCGAAACTTCTTATTCTCGGAAAATTTTGTTTACTGAGCAAACATCCCTAGAGAGGGCTGCCGATGGGGTTGATAGTTTTTTCTTTCATTTTGTCCCATTCACTAAAATTTTCATGGGCGAACATAAAATTAATACAAGTCTTGGTAAGTGTGTTTATAATTTTTTTTTAAAATATATCATTGCTAGATTAATCGTTCCGAATTTGAATTTTTTTTTTTTTTTTTTCATTTTTTGGTTAGATGTCTTCGGAAGAGTTATTAATGTTGGTGCTCTACAGCGATGGTACCTTCCATCAGGTTTCTCTTGGAAAAATATTCATTTTGATTTGATGGATAGCAGGTTACATACATAAGTGCTTATTTAATTTGTTATAGAGCAGACATTAATTTAATGGTGTGATTCATGTATTATATTATAATGTCTATGTCATTACTTTGATTGCAGAGGGGATATTTTACCGTGCAAATTGGCTGATACGTATGCATGTGATTTTGCTACCGATTTTTCGATCAATTGGTCTAAGTGCAACCATGATTATCCAGTAATCTATGTCATACAATTTGAGATTCTTAGCTTGCATTAAGGTAATTACTTTATATATTATTATAACAAAATTTTAAAAGGATACCAAAGAATAGAAGCCTACATAACTCTGGTTTATATATGTTGACATTTGTGCATAGGCGAGTACATTTGTGAGCAAGCTCATTGGTCCCGAATATTTATAGATCCTCCAGATGTCCATGTTCAAGGAATGAAGAGAGCAATTATTAACAAGAATATTTAATATTCTAAAATTTATATTTACAGATACAATATCTTTTTATAGTTCAAATTATTTGCTAAGTAAGTTAAGCGGTTTGTTAAGAATATTCTTAGCTATTGTCTTAACTAAATATCTATTTTATTCATCCGCAAAAATTAACATTACAAGGGAAATTAATAAATTTTCTTAACTATTATCCTTCGTTTATAAATTGCTTAGCTATTTTCCTGCGTTTTATTTATCCCAAAACAATTGATATTACAAGTCGGACTACTCAATATTCTAAACATAAAATAATTTCTTCAAGCAAGTTCGACCAAACCGAAGCTTGACTTATGATATCGGTTTCTTTCCGCCTGAAACCAAACCGCTTTCTCGACAGACGATTTATAGTCTTTTCCCAGTCAGACGTCTATGAGATAGAAATTGTTTTGAGATCAACACCGAAACCAACGTTCTCCTTAGAATTAAGGAACTCAGAGGAATCGATCTCAAACAATCATCTCGCCGCCGACTGGCCTTTCTTGAAAGACAATTTTGTCTGTCGAGCTCGCAAGACGTTTCCCTGATAGTAAGCGGCACAAATGGGAACCGTGATGAAATCAACACCGGTCAGAGGATCTTCATGGGGTAAAAAGAATTCAAAATCAGCGTGGCAACGATTCCAAAACGGTCATCTAGCGACCAACCGATTTTCTCTAAACAGCTTGCCAAAAGAGCAATTTGTTCCACGTCTTCCGGGACAGGTCCACTCCGATTTGGTGCAATCAGTTGCTCTAAATAAAAATAAATAAATATAAATCAGGGTTCTTATTTATGAAAATCCAAAACAAAAATATTAAAGCAGGTAGTCACTTACGCGGGAAACAACCGATCTCGGAATAGTGGACCATAACATGTTACTGAAATTAACGACGCATCATATCGATCCAACTGAAGGATATGAGCGACGCCCTTAGGTTTGGAAGGGCGACAAACGGAAGGAACCATCGGGACAAATCTATTTAATAATGAGTTACCCTTACCAAAAAAACCATAAGTTCATCAACGAACTCGATCATGCATGACTCCGGAGGTCACCACAGATTCGAACAGAAGAAAATCAATGAAAATGTTTGCATGTATAATTTAGGAATAAAGATAAAAGCCAGAAAACAAATGGAAGTTTTGGTATAACCGAGGGAATGGAAGAAGTGAGTATGGTGAAGAGTGATGATAGTATAGTCTATATCTAAAGCAGAAGAGATGATGGTTATCGAAGAGAACCTCACACATGTCAATCCTTATTTAAAGCGACACGACATTCTGTGTGCGCGGAGCACAGTCATTGGTTCAAGAAAATGTGGTTTAAATAAGCTTTACATTCTTAAATTTACAAATATTAAACAAAAAATATGTCCAACAAAAACCGAATGTTTATATACTGCTTTTAGTTTTCCATACATACAATGCTATAAAATTATCGTATCAGTATATACTTATTCTTTTATGGATCCGATCCGAATATAATAATTCAGATATGCATATGAAATTATAAATTAAATCTTATACCATCTCGATATAGAAAAAGTTATGTCAACTTTTATCTTGACACTAATCGAGAAATACACCTAAATTAAGTAACAACATAATAATGCCCGCACATGCGTGCGGGTCGATCACCTAGTAGCATGGTAAATGGGAAAGTTAAAAATATGTTTTGCTAAACTATCACCTGCAGAATTAGCCTCCCTCTTGATTAATGAAAATGATGGATTAAGATATTTTCTAGTCCTTTTTGCTTCCATGATGAGATCCTTAAGGGCAGGCTGCAAATTCTGATTCTGCAAAGCATTTTTTAGGATTGTACTATCCATCTCAAACACAACAAGCTCTTTTCTCATGTTATCCAAGCAGCTCATTGCCCAATCTAAGGCAATGGCTTCTGCATGAAGAGGAGATATGATCAACAAATAACATTTTGCTCCAAACTACTTCACATTCCCGAGCTCGTCCCTCAGAATCCAGCCCACACTAGTAATATTCTTTTCCATGTTCCAAAATGCATATATATTGTATTTTAAAATTCCTTCACTTGGGTAATCCACTTACATATTTGCGGACATAATGGATTATGTGCATGCTTAACGGTTTAGGCTGTAGATCCTTCCACTCAGCAGCTTCACGAATGGCAGCCTCCAAAATATTCAATGCTCTTGCATATTAACCAGAGAAGCATAGCTCATTGAGAGCTTTCCACAATCCACATGTTATCCATGGCCAAAGATGAAGGTTGCAAAAGAACAGCCTCAAAAGAACATTTCTTCTCATTTGCAAACAAATTCTTATGGTGAAAAATATCCAATACCACACGTAAATGTTCCTCATGAGAAGCCAAATCCGGGCTGTAAATCAACACATCGTCAAAAAATATCAATACAAACCTCCGCAAGTAAGGTCTGAACTCATTCATCAGTGCCTGGAAGGTGGCTGGGGCATTGGAGAGGCCAAATGGCATCACCAAGAACTCGTAATGGCCATCGTGGGTTCGAAAGGCAGTCTTAGGTATGTCAGTCCTGACCATCCGTATCTGATGATAATCTGACATGAGGTCCAGTTTGGAGAAGACCACTGCACCATTCAGTTCATCCAGTAACTGGTCAATGATTGGAATAGGGAAACGATCTTCCACTGTAGCTCGGTTCAAAGCTCTGTAATCGACGCATAAACGCCAAGTAGCATCCTTCTTACGAACCAGTAATACCGGACTAGAATATGGACTCCGGCTTGGTTGTATAATCCCATCATCCAACATTTTTTTAACCTGTTTCTCCATCTCTTCTTTCTGGGCGTGTGGATATCTATACGGTCTCACATTAATAGGAACTTTCCCTGGCATCAAGGCGATAGCATGATCCCTGTTCCTCAATGGAGGTAATTGAGTCGGGACAGCAAACACATCGGCACACTCCTGCAATATCGACTGTATACCCTCGGGATGCTTAGTACACGGCGCTACTGCTGGCTTAAACTCACTGTCAGGTAATGCCATTGATTTACCCTGCTCAGTGGCTAAAGATTTCAAGGACAATTTGGTAGAATGGAGAGATGCATCACCATAAAATATCACCGGTTGTCCTTAATAGCAAAAAGATAACGTGTGCTTCTCCCAATTCATTGCACAGTCACCTTAAGTTCTCAGCCATTGTATCCCGTGTATCATATCCGCATTACCAAGCTCCAAAGTAATGAAATCATTCGGAAATTCCACACCCGCTACAACAAAAGAAACCTTTGGGCAAACTCCTAGCCCAGCAACATACACACCTTTGTCGGATCTCCAAGTTAGGACAATTCATTGATAGCAGCTTAGCTTTTTCTACCACAGCTGGGGCAATGAAGTTATGCATTGCCCCACTGTCAAACATCACTACAATGTTCATCTTCCCCATTGCTCCTCTAAACTTGGTTGTTGTTGGAGAAGGTACACCCAAGAAGGTGTTAAACGACAGCTCCATTAGTTCCGTTACCACACCATTTTCGTCTTGAAACGTATCAACCCACTCTGGTTCCTCTAACTCAACTTCCCAACCATCTATTACCGTGATGATTTGCAGATGCTTATTAGCACACAGCTGTCCAAATGTATGCCTTTCCTCACATTTGTAACACAATTTGTTCTTCCTTCGATACTCATATTCTGCTGGAGGAAGGTATCTTCTCTTTGTGTTACTTGTGGTTGGTGTTTGAACAAATGATCGTTGAGCATGTTTCTCGGTATTGGTATTGCTTGTGTTCACCGAAATTGGATTTGTTTTCCAACTATTACTGCTGCTGTAAACTGATGAAGAACGATATAAGCAGGACCTTTCCCAGATTTAAGGTCATTCTGTCTATTTGTCGACATAGCTTGGCATAACAATCCATCTTCCATTTCCAATACCGTTGCGATCATGAGGTAGATCACTAGGTTCCTTCATCCTCACAATCTCTTGCAGCTCTAGTTTAAGACCTCGTTTAAAAATAGCTTCCAACATCTCCGTATATACTCCTGTCACCTGTGATGAGATCTCCTCAAACTGTTGAACATTGGTAGCCAATGTACCCGTCTGACTTAATGCAGCTAAGCACTCTTTAGGTGATCGCATCTTAGAGCTGCCAAAACGCGTTAATAGTCGCTTCTTGAATTCTGACCATGGCAAAAAAATGAATGTGTTGTTCTTCTCACAAGAACCAACTCAACATTATATCATCTTTAATAAATGAAAGTGTTTAAATCAGTTAGATATTAGATCGATTATCTACACTGATTCAAGTTAAATATCCGGATCACAACTATTGATACAATATTTTAACATAACAAAACTGCTTCAGATCTTTCGTTAATATCACATGTAAGAAATTAAAATAAGTAATATATACATTAATATTTTCTCGCTTTCCGATTTTATTAGGTAATTTCTAGACGGTAATTTTGCCGAAAACCCTACTGTCCTCTATAATCCTTTATATATATAATTTTAGGATACCCTAATCAGAATTTCATCAGCTCCCAAAGAAAAAAAAAAACAAACCTATTGCTTAGAGATTTGTGGGATATATATCTTCTTAATGGCGAGTTTCGTTCCACTGAAAGAATTATCCTTTCAAAAGGCTAACCCTACTATTTGTGCTACTATTGTGCATAAATGGATTTCATACATTGCTGGGAAGCAAACCTATTTCATGATTATGGCCGATGAATTCGTAAGTTATTTTAACTTGATAAGAGTATTTTGATGATAGCTATAATACTTTTTTGGAACATGCTATATTACAACGATTAAGTCAAACAACTATAATATGTTATTGTTATCATTGCGTTACATTTTGATTCAATTTTTCTTTCTAAGGGCTGTAAGATGGAAGCTAAGATTGAATACCCAACGAAACTACAATATGAAATGTTGTTCACCAAAAGCATCGAATTATTCTGTATTACAAAGTTTTTGCTTCAGCCGCAAACGGGTATTAATCGTCAACTAAACATCCACTTAGAGTTGTGTTCAAACATGAAACTTTGATGACCCCAGCTGATAGTTTGAACAAAAGATTATTTTGTGAATTTTCAAAATTTGATGACATTCAATCAATGGATAACACATACTTGATTGGTGAGCCATTCATAGAATTTTACGAATATGTATTTGATACAATATTATTTTCTATTAAAATAATGTTTCATATCGCATAGATTTAGTTGGCTTAGTTCGACATGTTGAAAATTTGGAAGTCATTCATAAAACCGGTCCAAATCCATTTATGATTAAATTCTAACTTATTGATGAAAGGTATTTAATAATCGCTAAATATATAAGATAGCCTTTGTATGAGTGTATATATTAGACAAATGTCTTGGTTGTTTTATTTGCAGTGGCAATGTAATTCCATGCGTTCTGTTTGGTAACCATGCAAAGCAATTGTACAAGGCAATCAAACATGGACCTGATTCTATTCAGTATTGTGTTATGCGTTTTATGTAAGATTGACGGCTACCCATGTTTTTTTTACCTAATCTCTGTCATTATTATGTACTGTAAGTTTTAATTACTAGCAACTCACCTCTAATTGTTTTTAGTTATACACTTTAAACATAGGTAAAAAGTTTGTCACATCTGTTGATGAAATAATTGAAGTGCTTATTGACAATGATATTCCGGCCATTAAGAAGTGGGACTATTTTATGTAAGTTTTAAATTAAATCATTCCTACATAATATTAATCATTTGGATATAAATCTCTGACTAATTGTTTTTCCGATCAATTGAAGGTACAAGTGGCATCTCTGAAGAATTTAGAACCATGATTAAGATCATTATTCGAGAAGTGAATGATTTGCCATAATTAGTTCGTTGATTTATATTTTATTTTGATGTAACGACTATTTGATTTGATTTTCATTATTAAGTGTTTTTTCCATTTTATTTGATTATACAAATTCTCATACAAAACTATACAACAAAATATCGCACATACCAACTTATTAATAACCGGGGACATTGAAGAATCAACTGTAGATGTTATATGTTTTTAATGTTGTTTTTAGAATAATACATGACGATAACTGTCTAACGATATATGTATAAATATCATTCACGTATGCACAAGTAATAGTACATATTAATCAATTAATATATATATAAACTTCTATACCCATTAGTATCGCCTAGGATATATATATAGTTACAGATCTAGATATTAATTTAGATACCTTAATATTTACTTAAAATTTTTATTTCTAAAATTTCTCAACAGGCTTTCTTATATCAGATATTCTGTTATATATTCTTCTAAAAACCAAAAAATCGTTTGTTATAGATGAGGAAATATTCCATAGTATATTAATATTATGCTTTACTAACTTAAAATCAATGGAAATCTATGTATATATAATTTGTAGATTGCAAATCGCAACTATGATATCATGGATTCAGAAGGTACGGATTTTCTTGATAACAGAGAATTAACAAATATTTCAGAATTACAGTGTGTTTTAGCTAAATGGCGAATCAAAGCTCGAATTCTTAGAAAGTGGAGGAAATTTATTTTCCCATCCGTTCCAACGATTGATCTCATATTAGTAGACGAACGTGTTAGCGTTCAGATATCGATTACTAATCTATTTTCAGCTCTTAGAAGTCAATTCATGCTATGTTTGTGTAAGGTCACTTTATTCTTATAAAATTTTCTCGCAGGGTTCTAAAATTCATGCAATAATTCCTAAGAAATTATGGCAACCATCTTAGAAGCGAATTATTATTGAGGATACTACACTTATCATTCAAACGTTAAATGTTCGTTTTTGTACGAATTATCTTCGCGAAACTTCTTATCCTCAGAAAATTTTGTTTACTGAGCAAACATCCCTAGAGAGGGCTGCCGATGGGGTTGATAGTTTTTTCTTTCATTTTGTCCCATTCACTAAAATTTTCATGGGCGAACATAAAATTAATACAAGTCTTGGTAAGTGTGTTTATAATTTTGTTTTTAAATATATCATTGCTAGATTAATCATTCCGAATTTGAATTTTTTTTTTTTCATTTTTTGGTTAGATGTCTTCGGAAGAGTTATTAATGTTGGTGCTCTACATCGATGGTACCTTCCATCAGGTTTCTCTTGGAAAAATATTCATTTTGATTTGATGGATTACGGGTTACATACATAAGTGCTTATTTAATTTGTTATAGAGTAGACATTAATTTAATGGTGTGATTCAGGTATTATATTATAATGTCTATGTCATTACTTTGATTGCAGAGGGGATATTTTACCGTGCAAATTGACTGATACGTATGCATGTGATTTTGCTACCGATTTTTCGATCAATTGGTCTAAGTGCAACCATGATTATCCAGTAATCTATGTCATACAATTTGGGATTCTTAGCTTGCATGAAGGTAATTACTTTATATATTATTATAACAAAATTTTAAAAGGATACCAAAAGAATAGAAGCCTACATAACTCTGGTTTATATATGTTGACATTTGTGCATAGGCGAGTACATTTGTGAACAAGCTCATTGGTCCAAAATATTTATAGATCCTCAAGATGTCCATGTTCAAGGAATGAAGAGAGCAATTATTAACAAGAATATTTAATATTCTAAAATTTATATTTACAGATACAATATATTTTTATAGTTCAAATTATTTGCTAAGTAAGTTAAGCGGTTTGTTAAGAATATTCTTAGCTATTGTCTTAACTAAACATCTATTTTATTCATCCGCAAAAATTAACATTACAAGGGAAATTAATAAATTTTCTTAACTATTATCCTTCGTTTATAAATTGTTTAGCTATTTTCCTGCGTTTTATTTATCCCAAAACAATTGATATTACAAGTCGGACTACTCAATATTCTAAACATAAAATAATTTCTTCAAGCAAGTTCGACCAAACCGAAGCTTGACTTATGATATCGGTTTCTTTCCGCCTGAAACCAAACCGCTTTCTCGACAGACGATTTATAGTCTTTTCCCAGTCAGACGTCTATGAGATAGAAATTGTTTTGAGATCAACACCGAAACCAACGTTCTCCTTAGAATTAAGGAACTCAGAGGAATCGATCTCAAACAATCATCTCGCCGCCGACTGGCCTTTCTTGAAAGACAATTTTGTCTGTCGAGCTCGCAAGACGTTTCCCTGATAGTAAGCGGCACAAATGGGAACCGTGATGAAATCAACACCGGTCAGAGGATCTTCATGGGGTAAAAAGAATTCTGAATCAGCGTGGCAACGATTCCAAAACGGTCATCTAGCGACCAACCGATTTTCTGTAAACAGCTTGCCAAAAGAGCAATTTGTTCCACGTCTTCCGGGACAGGTCCACTCCGATTTGGTGCAATCAGTTGCTCTAAATAAAAATAAATAAATATAAATCAGGGTTCTTATTTACGAAAATCCAAAACAAAAATATTAAAGCAGGTAGTCACTTACGCGGGAAACAACTGATCTCAGAATAGTGGACCACAACATGTTACTGAAATTAACGACGCATCATATCGATCCAACTGAAGGATATGAGCGACACCCTTAGGTTTGGAAGGGCGACAAACGGAAGGAACCATCGGGACAAATCTATTTAATAATGAGTTACCCCTTAACAAAAAACCATAAGTTCATCAACGAACTCGATCATGCATGACTCCGGAGGTCGCCACAGATTCGAACAGAAGAAAATCAATGAAAATGTTTGCATGTATAATTTAGGAATAAAGATAAAAGCCAGAAAACAAATGGAAGTTTTGGTATAACCGAGGGAATGGAAGAAGTGAGTATGGTGAAGAGTGATGATAGTATAGTCTATATCTAAAGCAGAAGAGATGATGGTTATCGAAGAGAACCTCACGCATGTCAATCCTTATTTAAAGCGACACGACATACTGTGTGCGCGGAGCACAATCATTGGTTCAAGAAAATGTGGTTTAAATAAGCCTTACATTCTTAAATTTACAAATATTAAACAAAAAATATGTCCAACAAAAACCGAATGTTTATATACTGCTTTTAGTTTTCCATACATACAATGCTATAAAATTATCGTATCAGTATATACTTATTCTTTTATGGATCCGATCCGAATATAATAATTCGGATATGCATATGAAACTATAAATTAAATCTTATACCATCTCGATATAGAAAAAGTTATGTCAACTTTTATCTTGACACTAATCGAGAAATACACCTAAATTAAGTAACAACATAATAATGCCCGCACATGCGTGCGGGTCGATCACCTAGTAGCATGGTAAATGGGAAAGTTAAAAATATGTTTTGCTAAACTATCACCTGCAGAATTAGCCTCCCTCTTGATTAATGAAAATGATGGTTTAAGATATTTTCTAGTCCTTTTTGCTTCCATGATGAGATCCTTAAGGGCAGGCTGCAAATTCTGATTCTGCAAAACATTTTTTAGGATTGTACTATCCATCTCAAACACAACAAGCTCTTTTCTCATGTTATCCAAGCAGCTCATTGCCCAATCTAAGGCAATGGCTTCTGCATGAAGAGGAGATATGATCAACAAATAACATTTTGCTCCAAACTACTTCACATGCCCGAGCTCGTCCCTCAGAATCCAGCCCACACTAGTAACATTCTTTTCCATGTTCCAAAATGCATATATATTGTATTTTAAAATTCCTTCACTTGGGGGAATCCACTTACATATTTGCGGACATAATGTATTATGTGCATGCTTAACGGTTTAGGCTGTAGATCCTTCCACTCAGCAGCTTCACGAATGGCAGCCTCCAAAATATTCAATGCTCTTGCATATTAACCAGAGAAGCATAGCTCATTGAGAGCTTTCCACAATCCACATGTTATCCATGACCAAAGATGAAGGTTGAAAAAGAACAGCCTCAAAAGAACATTTCTTCTCATTTGCAAACAAATTCTGTTGGTGAAAAATATCCAATACCACACGTAAATGTTCCTCATGAGAAGCGAAATCCGGGCTGTAAATCAACACATCGTCGAAAAATATCAATACAAACCTCTGCAAGTAAGGTCTGAACAACTCATTCATCAGTGCCTGGAAGGTGGCTGGGGCATTGGAGAGGCCAAATGGCATCACCAAGAACTCGTAATGGCCATCGTGGGTTTGAAAGGCTTTCTTAGGTATGTCAGTCCTGACCATCCGTATCTGATGATAATCTGACATGAGGTCCAGTTTGGAGAAGACCACTGCACCATTCAGTTCATCCAGTAACTGGTCAATGATTGGAATAGGGAAACGATCTTCCACTGTAGCTCGGTTCAAAGCTCTGTAATCGACGCATAAACGCCAAGTAGCATCCTTCTTACGAACCAGTAATACCGGACTAGAATATGGACTCCGGCTTGGTTGTATAATCCCATCATCCAACATTTTTTTAACCTGTTTCTCCATCTCTTCTTTCTGGGCGTGTGGATATCTATACGGTCTCACATTAATAGGACCTTTCCCTGGCATCAAGGTGATAGCATGATCCCTGTTCCTCAATGGAGGTAATTGAGTCGGGACAGCAAACACATCGGCACACTCCTGCAATATCGACTGTATACCCTCGGGATGCTTAGTACACGGCGCTACTGCTGGTTAAAACTCACTGTCAGGTAATGCCATTGATTTACCCTGCTCAGTGGCTAAAGATTTCAAGGACAATTTGGTAGAATGGAGAGATGCATCACCATAAAATATCACCGGTTGTCCTTAATAGCAAAAAGATAACGTGTGCTTCTCCCAATTCATTGCACAGTCACCTTAAGTTCTCAGCCATTGTATCCCGAGTATCATATCCGCATTACCAAGCTCCAAAGTAATGAAATCATTCTGAAATTCCACACCCGCTACAACAAAAGAAACCTTTGGGCAAACTCCTAGCCCAGCAACAGACACACCTTTGTCGGATCTCCAAGTTAGGACAATTCATTGATAGCAGCTTAGATTTTTCTACCATAGCTGGGGCAATGAAGTTATGCATTGCCCCACTGTCAAACATCACTACAATGTTCATCTTCCCCATTGCTCCTCTAAACTTGGTTGTTGTTGGAGAAGGTACACCCAAGAAGGTGTTAAACGACAGCTCCATTAGTTCCGTTACCACACCATTTTCGTCTTGAAACGTATCAACCCACTCTGGTTCCTCTAACTCAACTTCCCAACCATCTATTACCGTGATGATTTGCAGATGCTTATTAGCACACAGCTGTCCAAATGTATGCCTTTCCTCACATTTGTAACACAATTTGTTCTTCCTTCGATACTCATATTCTGCTGGAGGAAGGTATCTTCTCTTTGTGTTACTTGTGGTTGGTGTTTGAACAAATGATCGTTGAGCATGTTTCTCGGTATTGGTATTGCTTGTGTTCACCGAAATTGGATTTGTTTTCCAACTATTACTGCTGCTGTAAACTGATGAAGAACGATATAAGCAGGACCTTTCCCAGCTTTAAGGTCATTCTGTCTATTTCTCGACATAGCTTGGCATAACAATCCATCTTCCATTTCCAATACCGTTGCGATCATATGAGCTAGTGAAGGAATTTCTAGCAGATCCTAATCCAATTAGGCAATCCTGGTCTGAATTCCAAGCCTAGGATCTAGGGTTCATGTAATTGAATCAATGGGATCTCAGAATTACCTGGTGATTAGCAGCGGAAGATTTGCAGATAATCGAGATCTAGAGCGCCTCAAATGCTGCGCCTCTACTGGTATCCACACGCACACAAACTGAACAGAAGGGATGCTAGTGCCTTTAGAGACCAGATCTCTCAAGAGGTTTCTGTTCAAGTTATGGTGGCTGTCTATTAGGTTAAAAATCAGTTTAGGTCGACCATATATCTTATATATGTCGACTTAAACCATAACGGAATTAACCAACGATTAAACCGAATTAATCTGGTAATCCGCGAGTTGCATCGATCGACACACTCTTTGTGTCGATCGACACTGCTCCAGAATATTGATATCGAATGCATATCAAATATGCATTCACTAGATCATTACATTAATGATCAACCTCGTCTTTAACGTCCAGTTTGCTTAGGTGTGTGACCCTGTAGGGTCATATAACACTAGCAATGAGTTCTTAACCCATTGATCATAAGTGGCTTCTAGCAAAGCGTTATGACTACCTAGTGTCATATGATTGTCTCATCTCGACAATACGACTTTCTCTCAGAGTAAGTACAATAGATTTCAGGACATTCCCAACAATCTCCCACTTGTACTAGAATCATCTATTCCTTCAATCCCTTTGTCACTATATCTCGATCTAGCATAAGGCAAGAACCGTGTCATCCTTATTGAGCCAAGATCATGTTCATCGAACTCCGATTTATACTGACAAGACAAACGACTGACAATCACATCGTTTGAGTGTGGCCACACATTTCTCAGTATCAAATCTTCGATGGGCCCTGAGATATTTATCTCCTGTTATATAGGAGGGACAAATCCCATCTTGTTCCATCCCTGTTTCTTCACACACTTCATGATACGCCCAATCAATGCCTTTATAGTCACCAGTTACGGCTGACGTTTGACAAGGTTAAATCGGACCAATTCATATGTAAGAAAACATGATGAACTCAGGTCTAAGGACTATACTCTATAGTCGTAATGAAAACTCTCATGACACTTATATAACTATCCCGTAGAGTTCTCATCAGTGGGTCATGTCCGATCATGTGTTCTCTAACACATATCTATGTGATTGACTTTAATACTCTTATTAATGACTCCATGAAACTTAGTCATCAGTCACCTCACATACTAGTCTCACGCGGTTGTTAATGTCCCATTTTAACAACCTTGACCAGGGACCAATCATAATTTATGTCATTTATTATCTATAGGGTTTCATGATCAAGTCACATACTTGATGACCTATAAAATGTCATAAATTACTTTGGGACTATTATTTAATAACCATTATTAAATAATACAGATGTCAGATTTCAATAACATAATCAAATTATGTTTATTCGAACATCATATCATAACTAAAATTAATAACAATGACTCCCACTAAAATTAAGATCACATCTTAAGACATCTAATGCCTTTAGCAGTAGCCTGACCCTCATTCGCCCTTGCTTAGCGTGTGTCGAAAGACACTGCGTCATGCTAAGAGTAATACCAAGAGTCATTTGCACGAAGCCCTTCTTGGAATCCTGCATATTGGACATGTGTAAGGCCTTATCACTATAAGTATCTTGACACAATCCAATTAGCTTATCCAATCTATCTCTATAGATTCTTATTCCAAGAATGTATACGGTTTCTCCCATAATTTTATCGAAAAATAACTTTCGAATCAAGTCTTAACAGAGTGAAACAATGGAACTTCATTTCCGAGAAGTGGTATGTTATCAACATATAATACTAGAAATGCAATTGCGCTCCCACTAGTCCTCTTGTAAACACACGGTTCCTCTTCATTCATGACGAAGTCAAACCTTTTGACTGCTTTATCAAAACGAAGATTTCAACTCCGAGATGCTGGCTTCAATCCATAAATGGTTTGATGAAGCTTGCATATCTTCCTAGCTTCATTAGGATCAATGAAAAACTTCAGGTTGTGTCATGTACACATCCTTTTTCCAGAATTACATTAAGGAAAACTGTTTTCACATCCATCTGCCAGATCTCATAACCATTATGAGTGGCGGTTGCTAGGAGAATCCGAATGGACATTAGCACGGTGTCTGGAATTAGGTTTCTTCAGAGTCAATACCATGAATTTACTTGAAACCTTTTTGCCACCAACCTAGCTTTGTACATCTGAATATAACCATCCATGTCATCTTTTCTTCTTGAAAATCCATTTACTCACAATGGCTTCTACACCATCGGGTAAATCAACCCAAGTCATACTTGGTTCTGTGACATGGATCCCATTTCGGATTCAGCGGCTTTCAGCCATTTTCGGAGTCAAGGCCCATCATTGCTTCTTCAAAATTCGCAGGCTCATCACTTTCAATGATCAGTAGATCACGGCAATTGGTTACGAGAAATCCATATTTCTCGGGTTCGTGACGGATCCTTTCGGATCTGCGAGCTTCAGTTTTCTGTAAAAGTCGCGCACACATATCTCATATGTATACTTTTACCACGACCTAATTAACCAAGATTTAAACCGTAGTTAATTAAGTCATGAACCAAAATCAATATTTGGTTCACGATCTGTGTCGATCGATGCAACTTTTCTGTCGATCGACACTTCTTCAGAAACTCGCCATTTAAATGTATATCGAATATGCATTCACCAGATCCTTTATAAACTCTAGGCACCACATGTGCAGGTTCTACAACTCTTTGTAGATCCAACTGCTGCTCTTCCTCATCAGGTTGAGCAGTCTCCTGTGATTTTTGAATTTCTTCGAGTTGTATTTACTCCCACTGTTCTTCTTGGAAAGAAAGTCTTTCTCAAGAAAACATAGTTCCGAGCAACAAACAATTTGTTCTCGAACTGGTTGTAAAAGTAACATGCCTTGGTTTTGTTAGGACAACCAATGAAGTAGCACTTATCAGATTTGGGTGTGAGCTTATCAGAGATTAAACGTTTTATATAAGTCTCGCAACTCCAAATCTCCATGATGGATAAATCAGAAACATTTACATTCCACATCTCATGTGGTATCTCTGTAACTGATTTTGATGGAACTCTATTTAAAGTAAACTCAGACATTTCCAGAGCGTATTCTTAGAAGGATAATGGAAGATCTAAGTGACTCATCATTGATCGAACCATATCTAATAAAGTCCGATACATGAGGAGTGAATTGTGAAACACTTTCACAATCTCTCAGATGATCACTAAATTCTTGACCTAAGTATTCACCTCCATGATCTCATCGTAGAGGTTTAATACCTTTGCCAAATTGATTATGTACTTCATTTTGGAACTCTTTGAACTTTTCAAAGATTCTGACTTATGCCTTATAAATAAGGCATAACTGTACCTTCTGAAAATATCAGTAAAGGTAATAAAGTACTGAAATTTTCCTCTAGCACTAGTGCTTATCGGTCCATATACATCCGTATGTATAAAGCCTAATAAGCTTCTGGCCCTTTCATTTTGATACAACCTGTATCGACCGACGCACCGTTTGTGTCGATCGACACTACCTTTGTTGAAAGGAGCCTTTGTCGTTTTACTTAATAAACAAGATCCACTTTACTCATTATGATTCTCAATCAGATGAGCCCAAAAGCCCATCACTATGGAGCTTCTGAATCTATTTCTCATTTATGTAGCCCAAAACGAAAATGCCAGAGAGAAGTTTGACTCGTATCATTTGACTTGAATCTCTTGGTATTAATGTTATAGTTAGGCACATTCTGGTTTAGAACATAAAGTCCATTCTCTAATGGATTGCTACTATAAAATATATCACTGTAATCAAATGAATAACACTTATTCTTAACTTGAAAACTGATATCCTTCCATATCCAAACGAGGAATAGAAATAATCTTTCTGCTCATAGCAGGTACATAGTAGCAATTTTAAGCTCAAAACATGCCATAAAAGGAAAAACAAATGAAATACTCCTACAGTTAATGCAGCAACTCTTGCTCCATTCCTACTCATAGTCCACTTGTCATTTCTCCATAGTCCTATTTTTGCTCAGGCCCTGCACATTTTCATAAAATATGAGTACCACAGCTGGTATCCAATACCCAATAAGTAGGACTATAAGAAGTAACATTTACTTCTATAACATAATACTTGAAGAAGAAGTCTCGTACGTCTTCTTCAGCTTCTCATAATCTTCCAAGAATTTATTGCAGTTTCTTTTCAAATGCCCATAACCATTACAATAACGGCACTTAACATCTTCAGAAGGACTGGTTTTAACCTTAGGAACATGGCCAGACTCGCTTGGATTCACAATCGAGCTCGTCTTGCCATCACCTTTGTTCTTACCAAGTTTCTTAAACTTTTTACCCTTTTGTACCATGAGGACATTTGGGGTGTCCTTCTTGATGTTAGGTTCAGCAGTCTTAAGCATCCCATGCAATTCAGTCAACGTCTTCGTCAAGTTGTTCATGTTATAGTTCATAACAAATTGATCATAGCTTGACGGTAGTGACTGTAGAATGATGTCATTAGCCAACTCTTGGCTAATGGGACAATCCAGTTTCCCCAGGTTATCAATATAACCCATCATCTTAATGACATGAGGACTAACTGGTTCGCCCTTTGGTAGCTTGCACTCAATCAGAGACCTAACCGTCTGGTATCTCTGAGTTCGTGCCTGCTCCTGAAACATACTTTTCAGGCCAGTTATCATCTCTTTTGGCGATTCCACGTACTCATATTGCTTCTGCAATTCCGAGTTCATGGTAGCCAACATGAGACAACTCACATCCACCGCATCGTTAGAATGCTTATCCCAAGCATCCTTATCTGACTGCCAGACATTGGCTCGGTACTTCTTGGGGAGAACTTTCTCAAGGACATAGTCCTTTTTCTCCTGTTTGAGAACAATTCTCAAGTTCCGATACCATTCAAGAAAGTTGGATCCATTTAACTTGTCCTTATCAAGGACGGATCGCAGAGAGAAATTGTTACGATGGTTTGTGCTAGACATAGCTGGAAAAACAAGGGAGGTTTAGTTATGATGTTCAAGAAATGAGAAGTCTTAACAATTAAGAAAACTCGCATTATATTCAAACAATGTTTCCTCAGATGAATATAATGATCCAAGACCCATACTCCACTAAACTTGAGTGAGCCACTGGCTATCACCCAAATTTTAGTTATCTAGGTAAGCAACTCTTTGCTAGTTATATCCAATATAACTCTTGGTTGAGGATCGACATCTCATGCCCAATCCACCTGATGTCTCTGAGCCCAAAACGATTTTGATGGCCCAGTCAAGTAAACCAATCTCTTCAGTCATGTAATTGTTGATGTCTTGCACTGCAAATCCATCAACACGATTACCTCTGTCTTACTCATGAAATTGTGGACATCTTGCACTGCAAGTCTATCGCACAATTAAATGGGTCTTGACAGTTGACAAGATTGGAAAGACATCAAGTATCACTTGATATTTGGTTGAGGAACGGAACCATTTAAAACGTTCAGTTTTATTATGTTTTAATTCTTCTAATTAAATGATTTGTCTTGGTTTGGTTCTGTGGTTTCAGGTTCCATAACCTAAACCATCGAATCTTGTGTCGACCGACACTACTTTAGTGTCGATCGATGCTGATTAACCAAAACCAATCTGCGATAACCGATCAATCCAATTGATCCGGTTTTGAGTACCGGTCAATGTCGATCGATGCTACATTAGCATCGGTCGATACCAACCCAATCGCAATAAACCATTCTTAGCGTTTAACCATCATTAACCAAGCTCGATAACCGGTCCAATCCAATTGAACCGATTCATCAATCTCGCGAGGTTTGTGTCGACCGACACAACTCTTGTGTCGATCGACACTAGGCGAAACATAGGTTTTATTCGGGTTTTCGCCCTGTGTCGATCGACGCCAGATTGACATCGATCGACACCATGCGAAAAACCCTAAATTTTATTCGGGTTTTCGCCCTGTGTCGATCGATGCCGGATTGGCATCGATCGACACCATGCGAAAAACCCTAAAACGTTTTTCGAACAAAACCCTAAACTAGGTTACTTTGATCAAAATGAGTTTTAGCATGCTTGTATCAGTCATACAGAGATCCAGATTCAACCAATCTAATCAACATGCTACAGATTCAATGGAACCCTAAAGCTCTGATACCACTGAAGGAATTTCTAGCAGATCCTAATCCAATTAGGCAATCCTGGTCTGAATTCCAAGCCTAGGATCTAGGGTTCATGTAATTGAATCAATGGGATCTCAGAATTACCTGGTGATTAGCAGCGGAAGATTTGCAGATAATCGAGATCTAGAGCACCTCAAATGCTGCGCCTCTACTGGTATCCACACACACACAAACTGAACAGAAGGGATGCTAGTGCCTTTAGAGATCAGATCTCTCAAGAGGTTTCTATTCAAGTTATGGTGGCTGTCTATTAGGTTAAAAATCAGTTTAGGTCGACCATATATCTTATATATGTCGACTTAAACCATAACGGAATTAACCAACGATTAAACCGAATTAATCTGGTAATCCGCGAGTTGCATCGATCGACACACTCTTTGTGTCGATCGACACTGCCCCAGAATATTGATATCGAATGCATATCAAATATGCATTCACTAGATCATTACATTAATGATCAACCTCGTCTTTAACGTCCAGTTTGCTTAGGTGTGTGACCCTGTAGGATCATATAACACTAGCAATGAGTTCTTAACCCATTGATCATAAGTGGCTTCTAGCAAAGCGTTATGACTACCTAGTGTCATATGATTGTCTCATCTCGACAATACGACTTTCTCTCAGAGTAAGTACAATAGATTTCAGGACATTCCCAACAGGTAGATCACTAGGTTCCTTCATCCTCACAATCTCTTGCAGCTCTAGTTTAAGACCTCGCTTAAAAATAGATTCCAACATCTCCGTATCTACTCCTATCACCTGTGATGAGATCTCCTCAAACTGTTGAACATTGGTAGCCAATGTACCCGTCTGACTTAATGCAGCTAAGCACTCTTTAGGTGATCGCATCTTAGAGCTGCCAAAACGCGTTAATAGTCGCTTCTTGAATTCTGACCATGGCAAAAAAACGAATGTGTTGTTCTTCTCACAAGAACCAACTCAACACTGCATCTTCCAAATTCATGGCAACCAACTCCACTTTCTGAGCCTTTGTATACTGACCATGGCGGAAAAAACGTTCTACCCGATCTATCCAGACATGTGGATTCTTTCCTTCAAACACAGGCATTTCCAATTTCTTGGCTACACTATCGTAATTCGGCAACAACGAACCAAAACCCGACAATTCTTGATTGGGGATAACAAAATTAGGTTCCGAGGTTGACTCATGTACCTGCCTCGGTCGCTTCCCAGGGTTTTGAGTTGGCGAAAGTATATCATCACTCGATCGTAGATGCTCTTTGATTAACGACATCAACGCCGTCACCGTCGCATGAATCATATGAATCGACCGATCCGTCGCCACCGCTTGCGATTCCGACTTCAATTGACGCTGAACCAACAATTCTACCGATTGAGTCAATTTATCAACTCGTTCTGAAGAATCGGCCACCACGTTGTTAAGCTTGTCCACTCGCTTCAACTTTTCCGCGAATTCTTGCATCATGGCGTAAATTGGTGAACAGATGTCTCGCGTGCAGTACAATGACCAGTCACCGCACCAATTTGATAAGACCTTTACTTGTATTACTAAAGAAACCACCAATTACAGAAGATAGATGACCTCTAACGAGCTATCATCTTCTTCAACTCGTCTCTCTCTCAAGAATCTTAAAATCTCGATAAAAGTCTCTCTCAGAAATACAAGACTATTTATACATGTAAGAATTGTAAAACAGCAAAGCCTCTAAACGAGAAAGAGTATTATAATCAAAAGTTCTTCCCGCCAAGTATAATATCTTCATTTCTTCCTCTGATACACTCTCAGGGGCATCTCATTGAGGTATACAATATTGGAGAGTTTCATGGTAACATGTCATCTGTTATCTATTTTGTTTTCCTACACTTTTTTATCGCATCGGGGGTTGCTGCCTTGATTGCATGGGAGACAAGAAGAAAGGATTTTGCTGTTGTGATGTCTCACCATGTGATTAGAATCATCCTCAATGGATGGCTACTCATACTTAACGAGGTAATAAATACTACCTCAATTCAATCTATTTGCATAATGGGACAGAGTATTGCTTTAGTAGCACCTAGATATTTTTTTTTGGTCAAATAGCTTTTTATATTAAAAAACTAATCTCCATCAAATGAGCAAGTGTTTACACAAACCATCACCATAAAGGCATAATAAGCTGAAATTACAATAACATAAAATGAAAAGTTGAAAGGGATAATGACGACATAACACTTAAACAAACACAAGTCTTGGAGAAGTCCTCGAATTTCTTCAACAGTGGAGTTGTTAACTAAAATGAAGTCTTGTGTACTGGATCGAACACCCGAGATCGGAACAGCAACAAGTGCACAATTTCCTATCTCGAGAATGGCTACAGAGGCGATTAAACACCTAACAAATGAGCCTGTGATGACACCCCTTGCAACACAATCATTTGGAACAAATGGTGATTACAAGGGGGTAAAGAACTCCATAAAGGAGTCAAGATCCTCATACAAAGGCAAAGTCACATGATCCTCATAAAGAGTCAAAGTGATGAGATCCTCATAAAGAGGTAATGTGACAAAATCCTCATAAAGAGGTAATGTGTCAAGATCCTCATACAGAGCAATGTAACATACTCCTCATAAAGAGGTAAATGAAGTGACAACAAATTACTCCTAAGGAAGATGGCTCTAGCTATAGGAGATAATTCAGTCAATTTCAATCCATTCCAAAGAAACAAACCGATCGAACCTGATAGATGTTGAAAAGGGAGATCATGATTGGTCATAGGATTGAGGCAAGCACAGACTAGATATATGTCACGAAAGACATAACAGAAACCAGCAGGCATGATGAGAGGGGTGGGGCCGGACAAGGTGAGCGCAGTCGCGGAAGACATGTCTCCTGAATAGGAGAGGGTCAATACTGCAAAGCTGGAAACAAACACCCCCGGAGAATCTGATATGGAGAGCTTTAGAGTCCAAAATATGATTAGATCCGGCAGATCAGGATGTACTAGTGGAAACGGAGGAAGAGCCACCAAGAAACCCCACAAGACCCTTAACGGCTGTACCGAACAGTGACAGGACATATTTCTGCATAGAGCAGCAAATGATCTCAAGCCAGCAAAATGTGAAGATCCAGAGGCCACAAAGTAGATTTTGTTTGATATGGGACTGAGAGTAAAGAAGATTCTGCACAAAGCAGTAGATAAACGCAAGCTCAAGAGATAATTGTAATCACAATCCCTATATACCGCAATTCCAATATCGAACAGGAAGCTATAGCAATCTGGATATTCATCAGATTCAAACCCCATAAACTCGACCTTTACGAGCACGTGAGTCACAACTTCTAAACACCACGGTGATGCCTTTAAGACGAGCGGCGGAGCTGGGAACAGGTCATGCGAGGGAAGCGTTGAAAATCTGGGTGGCATAGAAGTGATAGGTCCAAGCTTTGACGGTGGGATCGAAACAGGAGGTGTCAATGGAAGATGACTGCGGAGTAGAGACGACGGCAGAGAGCGAGCGCGAAGCTTGGGAACTGGTCTTGAGGCTGAAAGACGCAGCTTTGGTGGGAGATGCAGCTCGGCATAGTAGAGACGACGTGGCCCAAAGAGACCCAAGCGGAGGAGCCGTGAGCGAGAACAGCAGAGCAGTCACTATATTGAATTGATTTTCTGAACTACAAGTCCATTAATAATAAAAAAGCTCTCATTGGTAGTATGGCTCCAAATCTCAAAATTGTTATGTGTGGCAAGACCATTGACTGGGAGATTAAATATAGTGAGTTATAGAGAAAGTAACCAATATGTTTACTAGAAAGATTAAAAGGTTATAGGGAAACTGAATTTTGTTCCTTGTGCAAATTTTTTTCTAAATTGGAGCAATCATCCTTGTCCTTCATGATGCAACTGATGTCTTTATGGAAACTGCTAAAAATTTCAAGTATTCTGAAAAGTGTTGTGAATAGAAGAGAAAGATAGAAGAATTGGTGATATTTATTCCAATGAATGAAAGCTCTTTTATATAGGAGTACAAAGATTTGATGACCAAGTAAAACCTAGTGTACAAGTAATTCTAGAAGCTACTACGAGATGGGCCTTATAATGGGCATCCATCTTATTATTCATAACACTCCCCCTTGGATGTCCATTATAATGGAATGGTTCGTAATTCGTTTAAGATGTTGCCTCATTAAAAACCTTACCAGGAAAACCCAATGGGAAAAACCATGGTTAAGGGAAAAAGAGTGCAACACGCAATCACTCCCCCTCTTGAGTACACGTTTCGAGATCTTTGAGACGGCGTAGCCCGATCTGATGAACTAACTTCTTGAAAGTAGAAGTAGGTAGCGCCTTTCTAAATAAGTCAGCCAAATTATCGCTCGAACGGATCTGTAGAACATGTATATCGCCGTTCTTCTGTAGATCGTATGTGAAGAAGAATTTTGGTAGAATGTGCTTTGTTCTATCACCTTTAATGTATCCGTCTTTGAGTTGTGCGATGCATGCTGCATTGTCTTCATACATAATTGTTGGAGCTTCTTTCCCTCCAGAAATATCACAGTCTTCTTTTATATGATGAACGACAGATCTTAACCATACACACTCGCGACTAGCTTCATGGATGGCTAAAATCTCTGCATGGTTAGAAGAAGTAGCGGTGAGAGTTTGCTTCATAGATCTCCAAGAAATGGCAGAACCTCCGCAAGTGAACACATATTCTATTTGCGATTTAGCAGTATGGGGATCGGATAAGTATCTTGCGTCTGAAAAATCAATTAGGCCTTCCTTGGATAAGTTAGAAAAGAATAAGCCCATGTCTTTTGTACCTTTGAGGTAACGAAGTATATGCTTAATCCCATTCCAATGCCTTTGAGTTGGGCAGGAGCTAAACCTTGCTAACAAATTCACCGAAAATGATATATCTGGTCTTGTGTGACTAGCAAGGTACATTAATGCTCCTATTGCACTTAAGTATGGTACATCAGGGCCAAGAACCTCTTCATTGTTTTCTCGAGGACGGAATGGATCCTTTGACACATCAAGTGATCTTACAACCATTGGACTACTCAAGGGGTGTGCTTTATCCGTATAGAACTTTTTGAGCACATTTTCTGTGTATGTTTCTTGATGTACTAGAATTCCATTCTTTACATGTTCAATTTGTAGTCCTAAACAAAATTTTGTTTTCCCAAGATCTTTCATCTCAAATTCTTTCTTCAAATACTCCACTGTATATGAAATCTCTGCAGGAGTTCCAATAATATTTAAATCATCAACATATACTGCAATTATCACAAATCCTTTCTCAAATCTCTTTATAAAGATGCATGGACTAACACGGTCATTTTTGTAGCCTTCTCTTAACAAGTATTCACTAAGGCGATTATACTACATACGCCCTGACTGTTTTAGTCCATAAAGAGATCGATTTAGTTTTATGCAATATTGTACTCGGGAATTCGATTTTACTACTTCAGATAGTTTAAATCCTTATGAGGTTTCAACTTTAAAAACTTCTGGAAAAAGAGTACAACCACACATCATCACATTTCTCCCCCTGGAAGCATCATCTCCAAGATATTATCTTTTGGGAATTACTATAAGCATAACCTTATTAAATAACTCAAATGATTATCATATGATCTCTTAGATCATTGGACTTTTGGTCCATGTCATCCTTTTCACATAAAAAGTCATTCATTCCGTTTCTTTACAATCCAATCTAGGTCTTTGTGAGAACCCTTGTGCTAATACTGTTTTGCACCTCATAATTTCATCTCATCAATTCTTTAACATAAAGACCTCTTCATATTTCTCGCATAAAAACTTATTTATGCGCCACTGGTATTACTGAAAGGATTGTTTAGTGTTTGTCCTGGTTTAATTCTGTCAGATTAAACTCTACTAAACAGGTTGGATCTAGGTTCTCTTGACAGAATCATAAGGGATCTCAGTAATACCTTGTTATGCAGTGGAAGAATCAGGTATGAGTCAGAGATCAGCAGAACCACCAAGAGGTTGTTCCTCCAAAGGTTCACACACGCACACTACTAGGAGAGAGGCTGCTAGGCCGGCTGGGAGAAGTCGCAGAGAGAGAGAGAGGCGCAGGGAGAGAGCTTAGAAATAGAGCTAGGTTTAGTTTTAGTTATAAAACTCATGTCTAGTTCCTTTTGGGCTTTTGGGCCCAAGTCCCAATCTGATTAAATCCCTTAGATTTAATCAGGCCCTTTAATCTCTCTAAGTATAGTAAATACCTAGCACTTTTACCGTACTTCTGCTGAACCGTTCCCTCATAGTTTCCTGTTAGCTTAGGCGTGTGACCCATATGGGATCATATAATAAAGGCAATAAATCCAAGACTTATAGATCATGAGCGGACTCTAGCAAGCCATCATGACCCCCAGTATTATATGACTTATGTCTGATCATTGACATACTCTTACTTTCTAGAGACAGTACAAAGATTACCGGACATAATTCCAACAATCTCCCACTTGTACTGGAATCTCTGTATTCATATTCCTTCTGTCTCAATATCTCGATTAGTCATAAGGCAAGATGAGTGTCATCCTTATAAAGCCTAATAATGTTCATCGGACTCTGATTTGATACTGACAATCCAAACGACTCGGGACAGTCCGTTTGAGCATGGCCATGCATTTTCCAGTATTCAAATCTCCGATTGGCCTAGAGATATTCACTCCATTTATATTGGAGGGACAAATCCCGTCTTGTTCCATCACTGTAAACTACTCATTTCATAATACACCCAAACAAGGTCCTTATAACTATCGCTGAACGACAGCGTTAGACAATGATCAAAGCGCATCAGTTGATGTGCAGTCACATGCATGCGAACTCAGGTCTAAGGACTATACTCTATAGTCGTAGTAAGAATCTCTTATGACACAGATATAAATATCCTGAAGAGTTCTTATAAGCGGGTCATGTCCGGTCGTATGTACCCCAACATACACCTATGTACTGACTTTGATGCCGTGCATCTATGACATCCTGAGACTTTGTCATAAGTCACATACCAATCTAGTCTCACGCGGTTGTTGGTATTCCAATTTCAACAACCTTCGACTAGGGACAGGATGATATAAGCCATCTATCAAATATAGGGTCTCATGATCAAGCTAAATGACTTTGATGACTCAAGATCAAGTCACTTACTTCGATGACCTATAAAATGGTTCATATCATTTTGGAACGATTATTTCATCACAGTTAAAATAATCTTGAAAAATAATTTTATTATTAAACATCTCAAATGTTTTACAAGAACATATCAATAACTAAATAAAGCCCTCAAACTCCCACTCAAATTTAGATTACATTTCAATGTCTCTAATGCCTACAGCTTCAGTTAGGTACTCGAGCTTAGGCCTTGGGAGTGGCTTTGTCAACGGATCAGCGACATTATCATCTGTCGGAACTCGGCTGATCTTGACTTCCTTTCTATTAATGATATCACGTATCAAGCGAAATCTTCTTAATATATGCTTGGATTTCTGGTGTGATCTTGGTTCCTTTGCCTGAGCTATAGCACCATTGTTATCACAAAACAGTGCCAGAGGCTCAGCTGCATTCGGTATCACACCTAGTTCAATAATGAACTTTCGTATCCAAACAGCTTCCTTCGCTGCTTCTGAGGCGGCGACATATTCAGCTTCTGTAGTGGAATCAGCAACGGTGTCTTGCTTGGAGCTTCTCCAACTGATTGCACCGCCATTCAGACAAAAGATATAACCGGACTGTGACCGGAAATCATCTTGGTCTGTCTGGAAACTTGCGTCCGTGAATCCACTGACTTCAAGCACATCACTTCCACCGTACACCAAGAACTTATCCTTAGTATGTCTTAGATACTTCAGGATATTCTTGACGGCAATCCAGTGGTTTTCACCTGGATTTGACTGGTATCTACTCGTCATGCTCAATGCATAAGCAACATCAGGACGAGTACAGATCATGGCATACATGACAGATCCTATTGCAGATGCATAAGGAATATTCTTCATGCGCTCAAGCTCAGCAGCCGTCGTAGGGCTCTGCTTCTTGCTTAGCGTTGTGCCATGTACCATTGGCGTGAAGCCCTTCTTGGAATCTGCCATGCTGAATCTATGCAGGACTTTGTCAATGTATGAATCTTGACACAAGCCTATCAGCCTTTTAGATCTATCCCTGTAGATCCGGATTCCAAGAACGTATGCGGCTTCACCCATGTCTTTCATGGAAAAACAACTTCCAAGCCAGTCCTTTACCGACCGCAGCATTGGTACGTCGTTTCCGAGAAGCAGTATGTCATCGACATACAGAATAAGAAATACTATCTTGCTCCCACTAGTCTTCTTATACACGCATTGTTCTTCTTCGTTTCTGATGAAGTCAAATTGCTTGATCGCTTCATCAAAACGAAGATTCCAGCTCCTCGATGCTTGCTTCAATCCATAAATGGATTTATGAAGCTTGCATACTTTCCCAACATTCTTTGGATCTATGTAACCGTCAGGTTGTGTCATATACACATCCTCTTCCAGAATTCCATTCAGGAAGGCGGTTTTCACGTCCATCTGCCAAATTTCATAATCATGAAAAGCTGCAGTTGCTAGTAGAATCTGAATAGATTTCATCATAGCCACTGGGGAATAGGTTTCATCATAATCCACACCGTGAACTTGCCTGAAACCTTTTGCCACCAACCTGGCTTTATAAATCTGGACATTTCCATCCACGTCAATCTTCTTCTTGAAGATCCATTTGCACTCGATGGCTTTTACACCAGCGGGTAAGTCAACCAACGAAAACACTTGGTTGACCGACATGGAGTCCATTTCGGAATCAGTGGCCTTACGCCACTTAGAGGAATCTGGGCCCATCATGGCTTGATTGAAGTTCGATGGTTCTTCACCATCAATGATCATAAGACCATGACAGTTAGTCACGAGGAATCCTTGATATCTCTCGGGTTCGTGACGGATCCTCCCGGATCTTCGAACTTCAGGTACCACAGGTTCAGGCTCTACAATTTCTTGTAGGTCCTCCTGCTGCTCTTCCTCATTAGGTTGAGCAGTATCCTGTTCATCTTGAATTTCTTCAAGCAGTACCTTACTCCCACTGTTTTTCTTAGAGAGAAACTCCCTCTCAAGAAAATTACAATCCCGGGCAACAAAAATCTTGTTCTCGGAACGTAGGTAGAAGTAATAAGCCTTGGTCTCCTTCGGATAACCAATGAAGTAGCATTTATCAGACTTTGGTGTAAGCTTGTCAGAGATCAATCTCTTGACATAGGCTTCACAACCCCAAATTCTAAGATAAGACAGCACTGGAGTTTCTCCAGTCCATAATTCATATGGTGTCTTAGCTACTGCTTTTGATGGCGCTCTATTTAGAGTGAACACTGCTGTTAGCAGAGCATATCCCCAAAGGGATATTGGAAGGTCTGTGTGACTCATCATAGACCGAACCATATCCAATAAGGTCCGATTCCTCCTCTCAGACACACCATTCCATTGAGGTGTTCCGGGAGGAGTGAGTTGGGAAACTATCCCACACTCTCTCAGATGATCACTGAACTCTTGGCTCAAGTACTCTCCTCCTCGGTCGGACCGAAGAGCTTTAATGCTTTTGCCAAGTTGGTTCTGTACTTCATTTTGGAATTCTCTGAATCTCTCAAACGATTCAGACTTATGTTTCATTAAATAAACATATCCATACCTGCTGAAATCATCAGTGAAGGTAATGAAGTACTGATAGTTTCCTCTTGCATTTGTGGACATTGGGCCACACACATCAGTGTGTATCAGGCCCAATAAGTCACTGGCCCTCTCGTTGGGTTTATTAAAGGGGGCCCGCGTCATTTTGCCCATCAGACAGGATTCGCATTTCTCACATGACTCAAAGTCAAATGAGCCAAGAAGTCCATTCGAATGGAGCCTCTTAATGCGTTTCTCACTGATGTGCCCTAAACGACAATGCCATAGAAACGTTCGGTTCTCCTCATTAGGTTTGAACCGTTTGGTATTAATGTTATAAATTGGCGCGGATTGATCAAGTATGTAAAGCCCATTCGTAAGAGGGGCACAACCATAGAACAAATTATTGCGATTGAAGGAACATAATTTATTCTTAACTGAAAAATCATAACCTTCCAAATCCAACAAAGAAACTGAAATAATATTTCTGCTTATCGCAGGTACAAAATAACAGTTATTAAGTTCTAAAACCAATCCCGAAGGTAAAGACAACAAGTATGTGCCTACAGCTAGTGCAGGAACTTTCGCTCCATTCCCAACTCGTAGCTCCACTTGTCCTTGCTTCAGCCTCCTACTGTTGCTGAGTGCCTGCATATTAGTACAAATATGAGCCCCACAACCAGTATCCATAACCCATGAGGTATTATCAGAAGTAGTTGTATTAACTTCTATAACAAAAATACCTGATGAAGAAGTCTCCAGAGTCTTCTTCTTCAATTCCTTTAGACCTTCCAGGAATTTCTTACATTCTCTCCTCCAATGCCCCGGTTCTTTGCAGAACCTGCAGATGTCAGTAGGCCCAGCCTTGGACTTGGGCTTGGGCTTTGACGTGTCCTTGTCCGAGACTTGAACAGTCTTAGCCTTTCCCTTGTCCTTGGCAGAGGATTTCTTAAAGCCCTTGCCCTTTTGCACCATAAGCACGTTGGGGTCCTTGGCTTTCCTCAAGTTGGGCTCTGCAGTCTTGAGCATTCCGTGAAGCTCAGGCAATGTCTTACTCAAGCCATGCATATTGAAGTTCAGGATGAACTGATCATAGCTTGCAGGTAAAGACTGCAGAACGATGTCGCAGGCAAGTTCCTGGCTGATAGGGCAGTCGAGTTTCTGAAGATGATCGAGATAACCCATCATCTTCAAGACATGAGGACTCACTGCCGCATTTGCAGCCATCTTACAGTCTAAGAGGTTCTTAACTGTCTGGAACCTCTCAGTCCTTGCCTGCTCCTGAAAAAGCGATTTCAGGCTTGCCATTATCTCGATGGGCGATAGCACACTCTCAAATTGCATTTGCAGTTCAGGAGTCATGGTTGCCAACATCAGGCAATAGACATCATTTTCATCTGACGAATGCTTTTCCCAAGCATTGTGCAGATTCCTGGCGGCATTGTTTGGAGGCCTCTCAGGGAGGGGATCACGAAGGACATATTCCTTCTTCTCCTGCTTGAGGACCAGCCTCAAGTTCCTTGACCACGTCAGGAAGTTCGTTCCAGTCAGCTTCTCCTTGTCGAGAACAGACCGGATTGAGAATGTGTTTTGTGTGCTTGTTGTAGTCATTGCTGAAATTTAAGATAAAAAGGATTTTAGTTTATATGTTCAATATGAGTAAACTCGCATTATATTCAATAACATTAGTTACCCTCAAAAGAATATAATGATTCCAAGATCCACATATAACTAAGATCAAAGTGGGCCACTGGCCGTCACCCAACCTTAGCTTATATCGGTAAGCCCTATTTCGGCTAATTATATCCGTGATATAACTCTTGGTTGTGAATCTGGGCCCGAGGCCCAATCCACTCTGGTGTCTCAAGGCCCGGGACTCCCGATGGCCTAGTCAAGAAAACCAGACTATACAGTCATGTAATCACTAATGTCTGGGACTCCCAATGACATTAATGAATCACAAACTGTCTTACCCACGCAAAAGATAGACACCCTCACACTGTAAGGCCATGTGTACGATTGAATGGGTTTCAACAGCTGACATAGACTGGACAAGACATCCAACGCTTGATATTATTTGAGGTTTATAGGTTTTCTTAAAATTTCATTCCAAAATAGAAGATTACTATTTTTGGAAACTTTCCATTTTTGGAAACCTACTGTTTTGGAAACTTTTATTATTGGAAACTTCCTAAATTTGGAAACTTTCTAACTATAGAAATTTCCTAAATATCCAAAACATGCAAATCTAGAAACTTCTATTCTAAGAAACTTTCTAATTTGAAATTTTGGAAACTGATTAATTTAAAATCAAATTTTAATTATTAAATGAATTTTAAATTAAATCTGAAGAAGAGACTCAAATAATTGGCCCAATTGTTTTAACTTCTTGGCCCAAGGCCCAAGAATTGGTCTATGTCCAAGACATAACCCAATTGCCCAATTAAATGACATAACCGGTCTGGTTCATTAAAATTGGTCTAACCAAGATTAATTACTACGACAACCACAATTGTTAACCGGTTATTTACTAAACCGGATTTTCTCAATTTATTTGGTCCAACCAAATCAAATTAGAAAACCACTAGTTTAGGCACTAAATCCAATTTTATTTCGACATTGGATTTCTTATCACGGTTTAACCAGATTTAATAAATATTATTAATTCTGTAAACCGTAACGTTTAGAATTTTTAATCGAACCACAAAACCAAAACCGAACCGAATGATTGGTCACGTGAACCGATCACGCCCAAGACCTAAACGATCGGGACAGCCGCAAGCATCACGCGATGCAAGCATCACGCGATCGGGACGGCACGGGACGGCTCGGGACGTGCGATCGGGACGAGAGCGGGACAAGAGCGGGACGCGATCGCATGATGCAGGCGGTCCATCTCTCTCGCGCTTCATCGCTGATCGGAATGACCACGCGACACGATTCAAGATCGGTCCGTGCGTCATGTACCGATCCGACGCTCCGACGCATACCGATCCAAATCGATCGGTTCATGCGGTTTTTGATTAGGGTTTTATAGTTTTTAATTGTTTTGTTTCTTAAGTGTTTTCTTATCAATTTCAAGCATAGATTGATTCAAACACTTCTAAAAAACCTAAACATGATTCTAACAAGAAATCCTAATAGAACCAATGGCTCTGATACCACTGAAAGGATTGTTTAGTGTTTGTCCTGGTTTAATTCTGTCAGATTAAACTCTACTAAACAGGTTGGATCTAGGTTCTCTTGACAGAATCATAAGGGATCTCAGTAATACCTTGTTATGCAGTGGAAGAATCAGGTATGAGTCAGAGATCAGCAGAACCACCAAGAGGTTGTTCCTCCAAAGGTTCACACACGCACACTACTAGGAGAGAGGCTGCTAGGCCGGCTGGGAGAAGTCGCAGAGAGAGAGAGAGAGAGAGGCGCAGGGAGAGAGCTTAGAAAAAGAGCTAGGTTTAGTTTTAGTTATAAAACTTATGTCTAGTTCCTTTTGGGCTTTTGGGCCCAAGTCCCAATCTGATTAAATCCCTTAGATTTAATCAGGCCCTTTAATCTCTCTAGTACAGTAAATGCCTAGCACTTTTACCGTACTTCTGCTGAACCGTTCCCTCATAGTTTCCTGTTAGCTTAGGCGTGTGACCCATATGGGATCATATAATAAAGGCAATAAATCCAAGACTTATAGATCATGAGCGGACTCTAGCAAGCCATCATGACCCCCAGTATTATATGACTTATGTCTGATCATTGACATACTCTTACTTTCTAGAGACAGTACAGAGATTACCGGACATAATTCCAACAATTACATCATTAGGTGTACGGACTACTGGTCCGAATACCCTTTTCTTTCCAAGAGATTTTAACTCTGCATCTATTGTTTCTTTCCCTTTTGGCCAATCATTACTTTGTGACTTGTGATCCTCATTCTCATCAACTGCTACATTTCATGCATAAATCTTAACGACGTCGATTTGATATCGGTTCCATATTTTTCCATATATGACATAACTATTTGAGATTTCTTTATTCTCAGGTACCTGAATTTCTTTCTTGTCATGTTTACCATCTCTTCTTGAGATCCTTAATATCATTCCTCGGTCCTGCCATTCTCATTCATGCTCCTTTTTTTCCGAGGATTATTATATTTAGAACCGATATGTCTATCACGCTTCATGCGCTTTTTAGACTCACTAGCAGTTTGATATTGTCCTTCTAGGACATCCAATTTAACTGGAGCATTTACAGCTGGTATGTGACTTTGTCACTCTATTAGGGTCAGTTGAAGCATCTGGCAACAAATTGCTTAACCAATCTACTTTATCTTTCGTACATTCATTTGGACTTCTATTCATGCTCTTTAGTACGAGGATCATAGATAATTCATTTCTTTTCCAGCTGTTTATTTTCTCTCCCTAAAGTTGGATAAATTGACTCATTTAAAAGAGTCTAATCATCAATGGAGAATCATATCCAACATATATTTATAACCTCCTTTGAGGTCCCATCTTTTGTATTGTGGTGGAGCAACTTATCCAACTTCTCTAGATGGGGATTTATGGTTCCTGACCCAAAAACCAATTTGATGGGGAGAGCTATTTTACTCTTTGGCTATATGCGAATCAATGCTGCTCAGTTTTACCAGTATTACCAATTAGTCTCGCACACTTTAAGTTGCGGATTTATGACAAGGATACATACATACGACAATCTTATCGATGTGTTAATATATAAATATATGGTGGATGATCAGTCCACCAGTGGGTGATCAAGCCCACAAACATTTCCTTGTATACTTTCCATAAATTAAATAGATTCCAAATCTATTTTGGCTGGTGAAATCGTTTTATCGTATTGCCTTGTGAGCAAGCAGCATATAGCAGATCATTCGTAAGAATCTCTGGTTCTTCAACGAATGTCGCATCATTACATAACCGAGATGGCATAACCGGTTTGCCAAAAATTAAACTTTCAGTAAACTTCTGGTTTACCATAACATTTATCTCCATTTTAATAATCTGTGTGTAGTAGTGTAGTACAATTCAATAGATAATGCATGTATTTTCTCTAAAATACATTTATTGCCTCGGGTATTACTTCTGTTGAAGGCATTCATCATTTCCCTTATTGTCTCAACATGATTAAATTTAAAATCCCTTTGGATTTCTTTATAAATGATTCATCAAGTCTATTTTCAGTTTGAACATA
This sequence comes from Orychophragmus violaceus, assembly GCA_030180135.1. Taxonomy (NCBI): domain Eukaryota; kingdom Viridiplantae; phylum Streptophyta; class Magnoliopsida; order Brassicales; family Brassicaceae; genus Orychophragmus; species Orychophragmus violaceus. The sequence continues at coordinate 12,822,591 of CM058236.1, forward strand.
ATCTTCATGATGTTCCACTTAGTACTTAGAATGGATGTGGGATTCTCTAGTTCTCCCCCTCGAGATAGTAACACTCCAGGTTCATCAATCTCGAATTGAATCCCACGAAATCAACAACATACCCAACTTAGGTCATGTGTATCTTAGATTCTTTTGACCTTTGAGACTTGGGAAAATATAACGCATTAATGATTTCGAATTGCGTTCCCATAGGAAATTCGCTCTTCTAGAGCTGTCAATAATCTTTATAAAACCTGACATTGTACTCACACAAATTTCTTTCATCATCACATATTGCTACCATCATTATTTTCTCACTTCTGGTGAGGATATGATTTCTTGAAAGAAACTCATCGGGGCTCGACCTTGACCATATCCATATTCATATCCACATATATGTCTACAACTACTTATATAGCTACTCCTCGGGTATTGTCATTACTGTGGTACTTTTCTTTTTCAATAAGATAAAATATAAACTCATAGTACGTCTCAAACACTTTTCATGATATTGTGTCTCCAGAACAACAATATTTGCATGAAAGATAGAGCATGACTTCTATAACATCTCTATATGAGTACTTCTTCACAGACTTTAAAGTCTTATAATCTTATATTAACCAATAAAGATGAGTTTATGACTATATCACATTCTGGTGATCATATATTTCTTTCGTATTAATGTTCCAAAGAACATGTGGATATTTTACGTCAAGCCACCAATATCCAAAACAATATGATCATGAACTTTAAACTTATAATCAAACTACACATGGTACGAGATATTTGTTTGGAGTTGATATGCAAGTTAGCAAATAGGAAAAATAGAAACTTAAATATTTTTCTTAAAACAAAAGGGAATATATTGATATTTAAAAATAGAAGGTTAAATCTTTTCAGAATCTAGAATTTTGAAAATACAATAAAACAAAATCTTTTACTTATAAAAAAATCAAAACGTGTTCATCAAATTGATTAGAACAATAAAATAATCAAATCAAAAGCAGTATAATGATTTAAAGCTATTGAGCACAATCACTAATTTATAAACAATAAAAATAAAGAATTGAATCCATTAAGATAAAGCATGAATCGATAATAAACATGGTTTAAATACATGATTAAATCATGACAAATATCAATAAATTATTATTCTAGATAAGTATTGACAATCATCTCTATTATGAATAAGATCAGAGATCATAATCGTGAAGGCATAGCCTATCATAACGATATTCAGAGAAGACATCACTTATCATCCCAGAATAAGACATAAACTAAACATAAACTAAATCTCACCTTTTCGGTGTAAGAAAATAGGAAAAAAGAGACTATCGTGCTGATAACGTGTTGTGAATAGAAGAGAAAGATAGAAGAATTGGTGATATTTATTCCAATGAATGAAAGCTCTTTTATATAGGAGTACAAAGATTTGATGACCAAGTAAAATCTAGTGTACAAGTAATTCTAGAAGCTACTACGAGATGGGCCTTATAATGGGCATCCATCTTATTATTCATAACAAAAAGGAATTTGTAGAAAGTGTGTGTTTTTACTTTTTGCGCTCTCTTGGCTATTTCTACGGTTGATATACTTTCCATTTTGGATCATCATGGCCACAAGGAATCCACTTTTTATTTTACCTATTATTAGTAGATATAACATTATTTATTGTCAATGATTTATATGATATTCATCACACCTTTGTTTGTTAAAAACATTGTGGATTATTTGGATATGGCATGCAAAATATAATAATAAAATATTACTATTAATGCTAAAGAAGCGCTAACAATAAATGAAGGAAAATATATAGTTTAAGGGTTCAATGAGGGTTCGATCCTTAATTTTGGAGGGGTCAATCGAAGGATTTTACCCATTCGCCCACTGAGACTAACCAGATTTCAGCACAAAAGTTATTTTTATAGAAATGTTTACGGTGTCATCTGACACCTTTGATCCATTAAGATTTTTTAAGTTACAACTTTTCTTTTCGTCTGTTCTTGTCACCGGCAGATTCAAAGGATGATGAATAGGCTTTGCAAGCATGATAGATAGGCAACATGGTTCCAATTCTACAACCAAACCATTTAGCTGCTGAAGAATTTGTTCTCAGCTTCATTATCTTAGTGGATTAGAATTGGAAGTCAGGTTATAGTTTTTTTTTTTTTAGTTTTATATTGGTGGAATACATTTCGATATTAAACTGCATATTTTCTTTTATTATTATGTTGTTACGGAAATTCGACCTAGTCAATATTAGGAGCTACGATCTGAAATGTCCGAACTACGTGGTGAAATACACATATAAAGTGAGGTCGAAATTGTTCTTTATTGATCTTAAGGCCGGAGCCGAGCTATGAACATGATGGTACGAGGTGTGAGTCCATCGAATGACGTGCTCACTAAGCAATGCTTGAGGTCGGAGCTTTATAGAAGTAGCTCGGCCTCTCGCAAGTTACAATGTGTCTCAAATGAAGAGCGAAGGGTTCTATTTATAGCGCTAGGATGCTGACTTCTCTTTGGGCCGTTGACTCCTTTGCGGGCTTATCTTCTTGGGCCGACTTCGAGTATAAATGATTTAGACAAGATTTCCAATGGGCTTTGGATGGGTGCTAAACCCATATCCAACAATTAGTCCCCCCCCCCAGTTCGTCGAGCCGTGATGCTGAGGTCGGCGAATTCCTTCGAGAATTTAAGTCAAGCGGAAATCTTGTTGGAGTCGTTTCTCATTGGTTTCATAAGCTCTTTTCTCTTGGTTTCCTCTGTGGTCTTTAAGGAAACGAAAGGGCGCGGACCGCTCTTGTCGCGATTTTTGTGTTTCGTAGAAAAAATTGCGCCTTTCTTCTTACGAGGCTTCATCTTTTCGGATTCCGCCTCTTCTTCCAGGAAATTATCATTTTTTCGCAGTCTTTGCTCAGTGCTTATTCTCGCTCTTCTCGGTGATTGTTCCTCGATTGTCTTTAGTTCTGAAATTATGCGGGTAGATTCTAGCGAGCATTCTTCTACTGGTAGCGATGACTCTAGGTTTTCCGAGTCATTCGGAGATAGTCCTGTTGAGTCTAGGCCGATTGAGACTGATGAAGAGTTTTTGATGTCTCGCTCTGGGCAAAAACCTCGCCGGTTTCGTGGTAACCGAGTTGTGATGGATTCGCCTGAGGGTCATACCCTTGCTGATGAAGGGGGGCAACTTTCTGGTGATGGTGGCGGGACGAGTCACCGGGAAGACAATGTTAGGGTTGGTGGTTCGGAAGTCGTTCATGAATCATCGCGGCCATCCCTGGTCATCGTTCTGGGTCGATTTCTAAACAGGCGAGAGAGGTGAAGGCTGTTATTCCCAGATTGATTTGTTCGTCCGTTTGTGAGCAGGCAGATCTAGATGGTGTTCGTGGGCGGTGTTCTCGCGTTTCCGGTCTTGAGCTTCGATTGCCGTCCTTACACGAGCGACCTTGGGATGCTCCTCCTGGTTGGGTCTGTTGTACGAGTGCTGGTTTACTAAGTGTTACTTACTTTTCCCCCTTCCTAGAGTCTTGGTTGAGTATTGCGAGGCCAAGGAGATGGCCCTTTCTCAGCTCTGTCCGTCCGCTATTCGCAATATATTGGGTGTTTTAATCATGGCGGCTGATAGCGAGGTTGAGATGTCTACTCGGTTTTTCGAAGAGCTGACGTCGTTCTCGGTTTTAATCATGGCGGCTGATATTGGGTGTTTTTCGACGACCAGGCCAAAATCTCAAATGTGAGATTTAGGCCGGGTCGTCGCTTGAGGGTAGTGTCCGATCCTCCGGATAAGACTTCTGACTGGCAGGATGGCTACTTCTTTGCGCGTGTTAACGACGCACTAACTTTTGATACGAGCAGGGTTTTCCGATCAGCCTGGAACTATAATCCTGGTAGCTTTCCTTATTCTGTGTTTGTTTGCTGCTATCATTTAGCTTTATGGTCGTGTTTTCTTCGTTTTTTTTTCAGTTCGCTCTACTTCGGGTCGCTCGTCCGCGACTTTTTCGAGGGACTTGGAGAAGTTAAGGGCTCACGGTGGTGTGAACTGGCCTTCATCGAAGACGAAGGGGCCAAGAGACTTTTTGATCAAAGGATCCGTAATTGTCTAGGGAAGGTTGATTCAGGTATGTGTACTCTTCTCCTCTCCCCCCCTTTTTTTTGAAAAAGGGAAAAAGCTGTAATGCTGATGCTCTCTCCCCGTTGTGTCGGTAGTTTGCGAGATGGATCCTGTTTTGGAGAGCGTTCCGCCATCTCCCCGGCTGTCCAGGAAGAGGCCAAGGATGTCTGAAGTTCCTTTAGTGGTAATAAATTCGCCGGTGGTTACGATTGACGACGTCTCTGACGTTCGTGAAGATAAGACTGGTCAATTGCTGGATGATGGCGCTAATCAGGGCGTTTCGCCTGCTGGGACCCTTAACGTGGAGAGGCAGGAAACGGATCCTGAGGGTGGTGTCGAGCCTTCTGGGGAGGTTCGACCTTCTTGGTCGTATGTGCACAAGGGGAAGACGCCTTTAATAAATGATATGATGCCGTGTGCTAATCTTGTCCGGAGGCTCACGGCCGGTCCAGTCAAGGATCTGATGCCCATTGCGGACATGCACAAACCGCGTCTGCAGGAGGAGTTGAGTCATCATTTGGTTAAGGTGTGCGTCACCTTTAATCAAATTTGGGATTCTTGTGAATTCGAGGGCGTCAGGCTAAGTCGACGGAAGGCATCCTTAGGAAACAAATTGATGCGCTGCGGCGTTCTGCTCGTGAGTTGAAGCGGGTTCGTAAGGAGCTTGACGAGGCGAAGGGGGCTTCTGCTGCTCTGTCTTTGGAGAAGGAAAAGGCTGCGGGCTTAGAGAAGCGTTTGGTCGAGCTTGAGGATGAGAAACATAATCTTTTGTCTGAGGCTGGCTCTCTCAGGTCAAAAGTTGATTCCCTTGCTGCTGAGTGTGACGAAATTCGAGAGTCCTTTGATGAGTGTCTTCGGTCTGAGCGGGAGTCCGCGTATAAGAAAGCTTCTGAGCGTCTGGAAAAGCTGAGGGTGGAGAGGGAACAGGGGGATCGTTATATTCCCAAGATCTTGGAGTTCAATCAAGTTACGGGTGTTCTTAGCGCATATTGTCTGCTCGCGGACGGTGGTGTCCCGATTCCTCCTGCGTTGATCGCTAAACTTGAAGAGGATTGACTTTGCTTGGAACGGGAAGTCAACGAGTTGCGACCTGACCCTTTGGATTCTGCTATATTTTGTATGTCGCCGCAGTGAGGTGATGTTGAGGGCGGGGTTACTTCTGGCGTACCCGACCTTCCATCTTGACTCCCTTGCTGTGAGAGTCAGATCGCTTGTCTTTCTCCCTTTGTTTTTTTTTATTTTATTTTTGTGAACGTTTGTATGAACAGAGCCTTCATTTGTAATTATACGTGTACGTTGCTCGCTTTCTTCCTCTGTTTTATATTTGTTGCTCCCGTTTGTTGGCGCGAGCTGACTCTACCTTGTTTTTGCCCGTTAGAGTTTGCTCGGACGTTTTTGGTAGACGTGTTGTTTTGAGTTTCGAGGCCTGGTCCACGCGTTATTATTGCTTTCTGAAGGAGTTACTTCTGCATGTTTATGGAAAGGTGGACCGCCGTTTTCGCATTGAAGGCGTGCATTGGTAACTGACGCGCTGTATTAAATGCGTTATTGCTGCACTTGTTGCCCTTGGTGGTTACAAATACTCCCTCTTTTCTTTCGATCTTTCATATCTTGTTATTCGTCGCTTTTCTCCTTTTCTTTCTTACTGAGTGTGGTTCAGTCCTTTCCTTTTGATTGTAGAGTTTTGGTCCCAGTGTGTCGTGGCAGCAAGGCCGCTCTGCCAATGGGTTTCTCGTTGGTGCTTATCGTTGGTCGACTCCGGCCTCCAGAATTTATATTTTTCTGGTTGCAGAGCGGGCTCGTGTTTTTCCTGCGAAACGGGGGCTTGTCGATATGTGAAAATGTACTGATAGCCGCCTTTCTTGTTGCTTTTGCAAACGTAAGGGCGACACACGGTCCTTCCTGTTGGGTGGATCCGATGCGTTGCTGATTTTAGTAACGTGCCGAGGGCTGTCCTATCTTGAACTTGTCTCTTTTGACGTAAGTGTGTTGCCTGCCCATTACGATGTGTGTTCACTTTTCTTTTCTTTCTGTTGATCCGTTCTTCTTTGCTTTGTTTTGCAGGGCAGCGGGCTTGATATCAAGCTGGATCATTTTCCGCCGGATAAGGGGAGGATTCCTTTGGGAAGAGCGGCTGATGTCAGAATGGCCAGGGGAACCATGGGGTCGGGCTTCGGGGTCGGGCTAACTTTTTTGGTGTGCTGAGGTTGGCTTGCCCGGGCCTTCTTACCCCACGATGATCCTCCTCGGTTTGGTTTCGTCGTTGTACACTGCTGGGCCTCTGCCTTTGAGGTCGTGCCGAGTGCAGACGACAAAATCGTCTTTCAAGAAAGGAGTTCGGCTCCTTATCGGACGAGGTCGAGCGTGTCGCACGAGCTCCAGTCCGGAAGAAATCGTCTTTCAAGAAATTATAATTGTTTTGTAGTTTCTTTTTTTTTTTGTATGTTTCTTTTGTAATTTTGAAGAGAATGAAATAAAAGAAAGAAGAATTTTATCTTTGTCTCCTTCCTTGTTGTTTTTTTTATTTGTTGTTTGCTAGTCGTTTCTCGTCTTTACGACGAGATCAAATTTTAGGTGCGAGTACGTGCTCGGCTTATCCTGTTTTTGATTTTCTCGGATCGAAACAAAGCTCGCCCATTTATATACAAAATTTTGTGAGTGCGAGCTTGGAGTCGGCTTACCTCGTCATCTTCTAGGTTATCTAGGTGCGAGTACGTGCTCGGCTTATCCTGTGAAGCCCTTGAACATAGTTATGCGGAGGAGGTCCGGCTTACACAACTTTTTCTAAGGACTCGTGCGGGTCGGGCTGTCACTGTGCATGGGACACGTGTTTGTTGGATCGATCATTTGGCTAGAATGTCGATTGTTAGTTGTTAAGCGGCTAAGTTATATGAAAGTGCATGAAGATACTCTTTAAAAATTTGAAAAACATAGTGGCGGCTGCACCTTACATAGGTTGCCTACGTACTCCTCGAAGGGAGATCAAGCCAAGCGTAGTTCCTTTTTTTTGCATACTTTGAGCCGTAGCTCGGTTACTAGCATATATATCTAGATATGGGCTGAGTAGAGTTAGGACGTTTAACTTGTGGGTATGGTGCTCTGCATACCTTTGTCAAAGTGCGGATTTTGTCTTTCTTCATCTGGGTGTGAGGTGGCGATCGCTTGTTCGGATATGAAGCATGACACTTGTCGCACTCAGCGCTCCACTGTAAAGCAATACCTTGAGATCCTCTGGCTGCCGCGAAGCGTGAAGATTCCTCCCGGTGTTGGGAATTTTATGCATTGGTGGTATGTCGAAGGTACTGCTTTCATATCATGGATCCAAGGGGTTCCCAAGATCACGTTGTAGATTTTGGGTCGATCTATGACGACGAATTTTACGAACTTGGTCAGGCGCCCGACGTGCACTGGTAGCTTGATAGTCCCGATTGTCGTGGTCGTATCTCCGGCGAATCCAGTGAGGGGTTTTTCCGAACGCTTCATCCTGTAATCGCGGAGTTCCATCCTTTGTAGAGTCTCTTCGAATATGAGGTCAACAGAGCTTCCTGTGTCGATTAGAACCTTGGTGACTTCACAGTCGCCAATTTGGAGTTCAACGACGAGCGGGTCGTTGTGCGGCTTATCGAGGCCCTCTTCGTCCTCTGTGTTGAAGGTGATCTTAGTTCCTGGTTTCAGCTCTTCGGGGACGTTCCTACTCCATTCTTGGCGTGCGTCGGCTTTTTGGCTATAGGCCGTTATCGATCTTACCGAGTCGTTGCAGGTGGGAAGTCCCCCATGATCATGTTGATCCGCTTCCTGGGTGTCGGTGTGTCCTCTTCCTCGTCGTCGCGGGCTCGCTTTGGCAGTTATGTGTCAACGTCACTCTGCTCCGTCTTCTGCTGGCTTATTTGCCTTGCCTTTTCCTCGTGGATTAGCTTGAACCGTTATCCTTCGTTCTTGGGTTGTCGCTGTGTTTCTTGATTTCCGAGGGGCGCTGACGGGGGGTTGCGGTTGGTTATGTTCGTTAACCCTTTTTGATATTCTCCGAATAGGAGGTTTTTGAGATGCCGACATTCCGCAGTGCTGTGTCCGGAGCGCTGGTGGAACTTACAGAAAGTTTTTTCTTGGTCGTCGGACCGTACGTATTTGTACAATGGTCGACCTTGCTGGTGGCTCGTTTGATTGCGTCCCGGTTGTTGGAAAGTTTGTTGATTTGTCTGCTGCTGCTGCTGCTCACCAACGTAGCACGTTGTGGCTTTCTTCCCCTTGTCGTCGGGATAATCAGGAGCTGTATCTTTGCCTTTTTTGCCTGAGGCAAATTTCTTGGCGAGTAGATCCTTCTCCTCTTCTATCTCAACGAAGACGGCCGCTCGGTGGAGGGTGCCTCGAGGGTCTGCGGCTTGTTTATGGCCAGCTGTCTTGAAAAGGCGATACGTACCAAAGCCCATTTCGCAGTATGGGAGCCCTTCGTTATCCGTTACCGTGATCTTTGAGACGATAACTTTGAACCTGTCGATGTAGGATCTAAGGGGTTCTTTCGGTCCTTGGCTTACAGCCCAGAGGTCGGCTCTAGAGGCTTCTTCCTGGATGAATATGGAGTAATTTTTCAGGAAAGTGGTCGTCAACTGATGGTAGCTGTCGATGGAGTGAGCTTCCAGCCGCGAGAACCAGTTGAGGGCGGCACCGCTCAAATTTTCTACGAAAAACTGGCAGAAGCCGGCGTCGCGTTCTTCTGGCAAGAATTGGGTTCGTCCCACCGCGATAGTAAAGGCCGTCATGTACTGCCGCGGATCCGAGCTACCGTCGTAAGTAGGAAACTTGATCTTCCCAGGATGTTTGTCTGGCGTCCCTGTTATCTTACTCGTGAATGGTGTGTTTTGGGTTTCCTTCAAGACCCTATCTATTTTGGGGGCTGAGCTGGTCGCTTTGTGAACCTTCGACGTCATGTGATCCAGTTGGATCTTGAGTGGTTCGAGCTCGCTGTTCCTGCTACCCTCGATCTGACTTTGGATGTGTCCGGCCGGTGGCAGTTCTAAATGAATGGTTGGTCGCCTGCTTGATTCTGTATTCAGAGGTGGTGTTTCCCCGAACAAGACCCTTGGAAGAAAATTCTTATTAGAGAGGAGACGTCCTGGTTTTGATCGCCTGAGCGTGCTCTGTCCTGACGTGTGTCGGCTATCCTGGTTTGGCCGGTCCCGGCATTAGCTGGCGAAATTGGTGACTCCGAGCTCGGGGCGAGCGGGCTTCGGGTTTGCTCATGCAACTTTGGGTCGATATTTGTTAACGATGGTCTTGTCATCTCGGCTTTGTCCTAGATCGTAAAGAAGTTTATTGTGTTGGGAATGTCCTGAAATCTACCGTACTATCTCTAGAAAGTATGATAAATGTCGAGATCAGACATAAGTCATAAATACTGGGTGATCATGATGACTTGCTAGAGTCCGCTCTTGATCTATAAGTTTAGGACTTATTACCAGTATTGTATGATCCCAAAGGGTCACACACCATAGCTAACGGGAAAGTTAACATGGAATGAATACGGTAAGATGCAAGGCATTTACTGTATTTGTGCAGAGAGTTGGGCCGTTAGTTTAATCACTTGGGCCCATATCGAGACAAATGACTTGTGTCGATCGACACAAGTGTATGTGTCGGTCGACACAGTTGCGAAACCGAGACATCGGTTTAGGTTTATGACAGAGTCGATATTTATATGGGTCGTCTTATAATTTCGACTCTAACAGTCTGCGACCTAAAACCTGAGCCGTCTCTCTTCTCTCTCTGATCAATCCATTGCTTTGGTCTAGCAACCATCCCGGCTTGTAAGAGTGTGGATACTGAAGGAGGAACAGGCATCTGATCTGTTCTAGCTGATCTCATCATTACCATCCATCAATCCGCTGCAATCAGAAAGGTAATGATAAGGTTTGGTTTTGTGATTCGTTCTGCAAGAACCTAGATCTGAGTTATATGTGCTAGGTTGCAATCTGTTAATTGAACCATGAACACACATATAATCCTACAGTGGTATCAGAGCACCAGGTTATTGGTTTTTGCTTTATGAATCTGATTTAGGTTGTTCTTACTGTTTAAAATCGAATTTGGTTAAGAAATTTGATCAGAAAACATGAAAACCTAAGAATTAGATCGCATCAATCCGATTGAAAGCCATTGGTGTGCGATCTGGTCGCCCGTGTCGATCGACGAGGGAGCGAGGCATCGGTCGATATCGATCGATCCGATTGACATCTCGCGGTCCTGATGACCCGATTGACCCGAGCTGATACTCGCTAGTATCGATCGACATGAAAGACTCATATCGATCGATACGAAGGCGATGCAGATGATCCGCGAGTAGCCAATCGGTTCAGCCGAGCTTCGTGGTTCATCTTTCCCTAAACCGAGACAATGAACCGATCAATCCGATTGTGGTTCATTGTCTACTTTAGCCAGAACCGCAAGTTAGGTCAAAATTGGCTAAAACACAAGGTGTTTCTTCCCGGTTTTGGACTTAACTGAACCGATCCAATTTAATTGGTGGTTCAAGCGGTTAACCCAAATCGCGGTTTGCTGGAAATAATTTTATTTCTGGTTAAACCGGATTGAAATTCATAAAATTGAATTTTAACCTAAACCGAAGGCTGGTCTAAGTTTGATTTGGTTGGACCAAATAATTTAGAGCTGGTCTGGTTTAGTAAATAACCGATGGTTTTGATAGTTAATTTGGTCTTGGACCAGAATTAATAAACCGGATCGGTTATGTCAAATTATTGGGCCAGCTGGAATTCTATGGTCTTGGGCCAAGAATTGGGCCTATAATTTGTGACCCAACCCAAAATATTTAATGAAATATTTAAATTAGAAATTTCTAATTTTAGTAAGTTACTAAATTTAGAAAGTTTCTAATATAAGAAAGTTTCCCAAAATAGTAATCTTCTATTTTTGGAAATAAAACTTAAAAATCCTCAAAAACAATATCAAGCTTGGATGTCTTTCCAATCTTGTCAGCTACTTACCGCTTATTTGATTACAGACATGGCTTACAGTGTGAGGTGTCTGTTTTCGCGTAAGTAAAGTAGTATATAGTCACTAATTTCATTGGGAGTCCCAGATTTTAGTGATTATTTGGCTGTAAGAGATTGGTTTCCTTGACTGGGCCATCGGGAGTCCCGGGCCTTGAGACATCTGGTGAATTTGGGCCTCGGGTCCAATTCACAACCGAGAGTTATTGGTTATAACTAGCTGTGTGTATGCTTACCAAGTATAGCTAATTCTGGGTGACGGCCAGTGGCCCACTTTGGATTTAGCTAAACATGGGTCTCGGAATCATTGTATTCTTATGAGGTTAAAACAAAGAAATTTTGAATACAATGCGAGTTTTCTTATAAGCTGTTAAGATTGCTCTTTTATGAACTTAATAACTAAATCTTTATTGTCTCATATTTTCAGCTATGTCAAGCACAACAACACAAAACACTTTCTCGATCCGGTCTGCCCTTGAGAAGGACAAACTGAACGGATCAAACTTCCTGAACTGGTCCAGGAACCTGAGACTTGTGCTCAGGCAGGAGAAGAAGGCTTATGTCCTTGAAAGAGCTCTCTCTCCTAGACCTGCGAATAATGCCGCACAAGCTGTGAAGAATGCTTGGGATACGCATTCTTCAGATGCTAATGACGTGATTTGCCTGATGTTGGCGACAATGGCTCCCGAACTGCAGATGCAGTGGGAAGGCCTGACTTGTCCCATGGAGCTGATGGCAAATCTGAAAGCGTTGTTTCAGGAGCAGGCTCGTACAGAGAGATTCCAAACTGTTAAGAATCTCTTGGACTGTAAAATGGCTAAGGATGCAGCAGTGAGTCCTCATGTTCTGAAAATGATGGGTTATCTCGATCATTTGACGAGGCTCGACTGTCCTATAAGCCAAGAGCTTGCTTGTGATATCGTTCTGCAGTCTCTTACCCCTGCATATGACCAGTTCATTTTGAACTATAATATGCATGGGTTGATAAAGACGTTGCCTGAGCTACATGGTATGCTCAAGACTGCAGAACCGAATCTGAAGAAAACCAAGGAGTCGTCTGTACTCATGGTGCAGAAGGGCAAGGGTTTCAAGAAATCCGCTGCAGACAAGGGAAAGGGCAAAGTAGTTGGCAATGATAACGCCAAGCCCAAGCCCGTGTCCAAAGCTGGGCCTTCTGACATCTGCCACTTTTGCAAAGAGGCAGGGCATTACCGCAGGGACTGTAAGAAATACCAGGAAAGTCTGAAGAAGAAGAAGTCCTTCGAGACTAAATCTTCAGGTATTTTTGTTATTGAAGTAAATACTACTACTTCTGATAATACCACTTGGGTATTAGATACTGGATGTGGGGCTCATATTTGTACTAATATGCAGGCGCTCAGCAACAGTAGAAGGTTGAAGCAAGGGCAAGTAGAGTTGCGGGTTGGCAATGGAGCGAAGGTTCCAGCACTGGCCGTTGGCACTTATTTGTTGTCTTTACCTTCTGGATTGATTTTAGAACTTGAGAATTGTTATTTTGTACCTGCTATAAGCAGAAATATCATTTCAGTTTCATTGTTGGATTTGCAAGGATTTGATTTTTCTATTAAGAATAAATTGTGTTCCTTTAATCTCAATGATATGTTCTATGGATGTGCCCCTCTTATAAATGGGCTGTACATGCTGGATCAATCTGCTCCAGTATATAACATAAATACAAAACGGTTCAAATCTAACGAAGAAAATGAAACGTTTCTCTGGCATTGTCGTTTGGGGCACATTAGTGAGAAACGCGTCAAGAGGCTCCATTCAAATGGACTCTTGGGCTCATTTGACTTTGAGTCTTGTGAGCAATGTGAATCTTGCCTAATGGGCAAAATGACAAGGGCGCCTTTCAATAAACCCACAGAAAGGGCCAGTGAACTATTGGGCCTGATACATACTGGTGTGTGTGGCCCAATGTCCACAAGTGCTAGAGGAAACTTTCAGTACTTCATTACATTCACTGACGATTTCAGTAGATATGGATATGTCTACTTGATGAAACATAAGTCGGAAACCTTTGAAAAGTTCAAAGAATTCCAGAATGAAGTACAGAACCAGCTTGGTAAAAGTATTAAAGCTCTTCGGTCGGACCGAGGAGGAGAATACTTGAGCCAGGAATTTCGTGATCATCTGAGTGAGTGTGGGATTATCTCCCAACTCACACCTCCTGGAACACCACAGTGGAATGGTGTGTCTGAGAGAAGGAATCGGACATTGTTAGATATGGTCCGATCCATGATGAGTCACACAGACCTTCCTATATCCCTTTGGGGATATGCTTTGCTAACCGCAACGTTCACACTGAACAGAGTGCCATCAAAGGCAGTAGCAAAGACACCATATGAGATATGGACTGGAAAAGCTCCAGCAATGTCTTTTCTCAGAATTTGGGGTTGTGAAGCCTATGTCAAAAGATTAATCTCAGACAAGCTTACACCAAAATCTGACAAATGCTACTTCATTGGTTATCCTAGGGATACCAAGGCTTATTACTTCTATCTGCGATCCGAGAACAAAATCTTTGTTGCTCGGGATTGTACTTTTCTTGAAAGGGAGTTTCTCTCTAGAAAAGATAGTGGGAGTAAGGTACAACTTGATGAAATTCAAGAAGGACAGGAACCTGTTCAACCTAATGAGGAAGAACAGCAGGATGAATTACATGAAGTTGTAATAGAACCTGAACCTGCAGTACCTGAAGTTCGAAGATCCGGAAGGATCCGTCAGGAACCTGATAGATATCAGGGATTCCTTGTGACTAATTGCCATGATCTTTTGATCATTGACGGTGATGAACCCTCGAACTTTGCAGAAGCCATGATGGGCCCTGACTCCTTAAAGTGGCGTGAAGCCACAGAATCCGAGATGGACTCCATGTCTGCTAACCGAGTGTTTTCACTGGTTGATTTACCTGCTGGTGCAAAAGCCATCGAGTGTAAATGGATCTTCAAGAAGAAGATAGACGTGGATGGAAATGTCCAGATTTACAAAGCCAGGTTGGTGGCAAAAGGTTTCAAGCAAATTCATGGTATAGACTATGATGAAACCTATTCACCAGTGGCAATGATGAAATCAATTCGGATTCTCCTAGCAACTGCCGCTTATTATGATTATGAGATTTGGCAGATGGATGTGAAAACCGCATTCCTGAATGGAATCTTGGAGGAGGATGTGTATATGACACAACCTGACGGTTACATTGATCCTAAGAATGCTGGGAAAGTATGCAAGCTTCACAAATCCATTTATGGATTGAAGCAAGCATCGAGGAGTTGGAATCTTCGTTTTGATGAAGCAATAAAGAACTTTGACTTCATCAGAAACCAAGAGGAACAATGTGTGTATAAGAAAACTAGTGGGAGCAAAGTGGCGTTTCTTATCCTATATGTCGATGACATATTGCTTCTTGGAAATGACATTCCAATGCTGAAGTCTGTTAAAGACTGGCTGGGAAGTTGTTTTTCCATGAAGGACATGGGTGAAGCCGCGTATGTTCTTGGAATCCGAATCTTTAGAGACAGATCTAAAAAGCTGATTGGACTTTGTCAAGATGCTTATATAGATAAAGTCCTGCATCGATTCGGAATGGATAAATCCAAGAAGGGGTTCACGCCAATGATACATGGTGCTTCACTAAGCAAGGATCAGTGTCCTAAGACACCTGATGAGCTTAAGCGCATGAGTAGGATTCCTTATGCTTCGGCTATAGGATCTATCATGTATGCCATGATCTGTACTCGTCCTGATGTTGCTTATGCACTAAGCATGACGAGTAGGTACCAGTCTAATCCAGGTGAGAGTCACTGGATTGCCGTAAAGAATATCCTGAAGTATTTGAGGAATACTAAGGATAAGTTCTTGGTTTACGGAGGAAGTGAAGTGCTTGAAATCAGTGGATTCACGGATGCAAGTTTTCAGACAGATAAGGATGATTTCCGGTCACAGTCTGGCTACATCTTCTGTCTGAATGGCGGTGCAGTAAGTTGGAAGAGTTCCAAGCAGAGCACCGTAACAGATTCCACAACTGAAGCTGAATACATCGCTGCTTCAGAAGCTGCGAAGGAAGGAGTTTGGATTAGGAACTTCTTGATTGAACTCGGTGTATTCCCTAATGCCACTGAGCCTTTGGCACTGTATTGTGACAACAATGGTGCAATTTCTCAAGCCAAGGAACCGAGACATCATCAGAAATCCAAACACATTATGAGAAGGTATCACCTGATTCGTGATATAGTGAATAGAGGCGAAGTGATGGTCAGCAGAGTTCCCACTGATGAGAACGTGGCTGACCCGTTGACAAAGCCACTCCCGAGACCTAAGCACGAGTTGCATACTGCTGCTGTAGGAATTAGAGATATTCAATTGTAATCTCTTTTTGAGTGGGAGTTGTGAGGGCTTTTGTTTTAGTTATTTTGACTGGTTCATGTAAACATTTTAAATGTTAATGAAATTTTATTTCTGGATTATTTTTAACTGTGATATAAAATAATCGTTCCAAAATGATTCATGTCATTATATATGGGTCATCGAAGTACATGAGTTGACTTGATCCTGAAACCCCATATTTAACGAAATGACATAAATCATAATGTCCATAGTCGAAGGTTGTTGAATTGGAACACCAACAACCACTTGAGACTAGATTGTGTTGAGACTTATGACCAAGTTTCGAGGGGTCATAGATGCGCGGCATCAAAGTCGACACATAGGTATATGTAGGGGAACATATGACCGGACATGGCCCGCTGATGAGAACTCTACAAGATATTATTGTCTGTGTCATAAGAGGTTCTCATATACGACTATAGAGTATAGTCCTTAGACCTGAGTTCGCATGTATGTGGCTGCACATGGAATAATGCGCTTTGATCATTGTCTAACGCTGTTTCGTAACTGGGATCTATAAGGACCTTGGTTGGGTGTATTATGAAGTATGTAGTTCATAGTGATGGAACAAGATGGGATTTGTCCCTGCCGTTTAACGGAGGTAATATCTCTAGGCCAATCGGAGATTTGATAGCTGGTAAGAGAATGGCCATTCCCAAACGGACTTGCCCAAGTCGTTTGCATTGTCAGTATCAAATCTGGTCCGATAAACATGGTCTGGCTATATAAGGATGACACGCATCTTGCCTTATGCCAGATCGAGATATTAAGACAAAAGGACTAGGGAATGTAGGATTCCAGTACAATCAGAAGATTGTTGGGAATGTCCTTTGTAGGATTCCAGTACAAGTGGGAGATTGTTGGGAATGTCCTGAAATCTACCGTACTATCTCTAGAAAGTATGATAAATGTCGAGATCAGACATAAGTCATAAATACTGGGTGATCATGATGACTTGCTAGAGTCCGCTCTTGATCTATAAGTTTAGGACTTATTACCAGTATTGTATGATCCCAAAGGGTCACACACCATAGCTAACGGGAAAGTTAACATGGAATGAATACGGTAAGATGCAAGGCATTTACTGTATTTGTGCAGAGAGTTGGGCCGTTAGTTTAATCACTTGGGCCCATATCGAGACAAATGACTTGTGTCGATCGACACAAGTGTATGTGTCGGTCGACACAGTTGCGAAACCGAGACATCGGTTTAGGTTTATGACAGAGTCGATATTTATATGGGTCGTCTTATAATTTCGACTCTAACAGTCTGCGACCTAAAACCTGAGCCGTCTCTCTTCTCTCTCTGATCAATCCATTGCTTTGGTCTAGCAACCATCCCGGCTTGTAAGAGTGTGGATACTGAAGGAGGAACAGGCATCTGATCTGTTCTAGCTGATCTCATCATTACCATCCATCAATCCGCTGCAATCAGAAAGGTAATGATAAGGTTTGGTTTTGTGATTCGTTCTGCAAGAACCTAGATCTGAGTTATATGTGCTAGGTTGCAATCTGTTAATTGAACCATGAACACACATATAATCCTACATATTGTTCCCCACAGACGGCGCCAATTGTTGTTACGCAAATTCGACCTAGTCAACATTACTAGCTACGATCTGAAATGTCCGAACTACGAGGTGAAATACAAATATAAAGTGAGGTCGAAATGGTTCTTTATTGATCTTAAGGCCGGAGCCGAGCTATGAACATGATGATACGAGGTGTGAGTCCGTCGAATGACGTGCTCACTAAGCAATGATTGAGGTCGGAGCTTTATAGAAGTAGCTTGGCCTCTCGCAAGTTACAATGTGTCTCAAATGAAGAGCGAAGGTGTAACACTCGCTTCCTGTTTTCTGCTGACCGACGAGCTGACCGGCCAACAATCAAACTAGAACATGACCGATTGAACCCGAGCAGTCATACAAGAAGAGTTTGTCACAATACGAAAGCCAGAGACAATCCGGTTTGAGACAGAGGTTCGAACCAAACCACCTTTGACTCCGTTTACCTCGTTTCCACGTTACGAGGCTTTTCAACCCGTACCGCTTCCACGAGTTGTGTTCGGTTCGGACCAAACCGTATATCAGGGAATTATTCCGTTTTTATTACTTTAAAATATAAATCTTATTCACAACAATATACTGTCCAATGCAAAACTTTTAGTGGGATATCCCAACAAAATCCGGAACCGAAAGTAAAGTCAAAATGTGTAAACAACCGATACCCAATGCCAACCCGAGACTACTCCGAGTGTCCTACGCGTCCGCCGAGCTACGCCAATCCTGAAAAACAAAAAAGAGTCTAATGAGTAATCTAAGATTACCCAGTGAGACGGCTCCCGACTAAAGGCTGTTAACAATCTATTAATCCCGCCCAAACCAAATAACAATCAAGTATAATAGCCGATCACGTGCTACCAAGACGTGATGAGCTCCACAACACACAAGCATTCAAATAACAACACAATCATCAACGAAGGAAATTGAGAACACTGCGGCACATTTTCTCGATTAGACTCGATCTATCTATCGCGGCACTACACAACTCCACACAATCTGGGCCCACTTTGCGAACTCGGTGACTTCCACGGGAACACTTAGTTGCCGCCACGGTAGCTAAAACCTCCCACGACTCCTAGACGATAACACGAAGTCCAACGGCTAGGACACCGTTCTCCGTCCATCGATTCGCGGTGACTCAAGTTACCCCCGACAACCCGAATTTCCATGCAGTCCAGCCCTAGGACGCGACTCCGTATTCTCCGGACCACAAACCTACAGACGTCACTCCATAGGTTAACACCTGCCAGAACCACTACTGAAGGTACGTGGACTGACCAGGTTCTCAACTCCCGAGGATCCAATCGGGCAGGAAGTACCGGAACGCCATCTTTAGACTTGCGGGATCTAATGCACCATATAGAGTCCTAATAACAGCAATGTAAACAAGCAGACTCATTGGGACTCTATCACGCAAGCCCGACAAGGTCAAATAGAAACACTATCTTAATCCTCAATCCATCCCGCAAGTCCTATCACCAACCTCCACATCACCCAAACTTAATCGGTCCCGCACCAGAGTAAGTATCTACCAGTACACTCTACTCGGCCCAACACCGAAGTAGATACACAATCAAGCAATCAACAGTCTACTCGGCCCAACGCCAAAGTAGATACACAATCACACAATAAACAGTCTACTCGGCCCAACACCGAAGTAGATACACAATCACACAATCAACAGCCTACTCGGCCCAACACCGAAGTAGATACACAACCACACACAATCACAACACCGCACAAACAGTTATTTAGGTTTATTAGTCTTTTAACATTTTCTTAACCTTCACTCATTCAATCCTTAACCTTTACTCCTTAAATCCGCTACCTTGGGATTAATGGATTACTAATCCCGTAGACGGCCCATCAATCACACCACTTCCTTTACTTATCACTTCCTAAGTATCTTTTAATACGTCATCGATCCGTCGGTTTAAAGTTAATAAGATTATTAACGCCTCCCTCTCTCTCTCTCACGCTTCTTCTTCTCTATCTCCTCTTCTTCTTTACGCCTCTTTCTCTCTTCTTCTTCTCCTTCACGCCTCCCTCTCTCTTCTTCTTCCTCTTCTTCTTCTTCTCCTCCATCTTGTTCTTCTTCCTCCTCCTTCCTCCTCCATCTTGTTCTTGTTCTTCTTCTTCTTCTTGTTCTTCTTCTTCTTCTTCTTCTACTTCTTCTTCTTCTTCTTCTTTTTGTTGTTGTTGTTGGGGAGGAAATGAGGGAGGTGAGGGCTTCTTATATAGGAAAGCCAAGAGAGTGTTAATGTGACAAATGTCACTCTCTTCTCTTCCCCAAATGACACCACATCAAGATAGGTGTTGTCATAAAGTAGTGACAGCTGTCCCTTCCTCTCTTACTTCTTAGCCACGCCAACACTCTCCCAATTCAGTGAATCTTATTGTTATCTTCCTCTCAGCCACGTTGCCAATGTTACACATCAAACAAAATCCATTGCATATTCCCTTTTGTTCACATAATGCATCACATGTTGTAATCCTATAATTCCAGAAGAGATAGGTGTCGAAATGGATGGAAAGCCATTTGTCTTTTTGGGATTCATTATGTTCAAAGACATTGCACCAATCTGTTTCTAGAAGATCCTTATTCCTGAATCATTCCGACGTACCTATATTGCTCATTCGTGTTTAATATTTTAAAAACTATTTAGATGCTTCTATAAATCCACTAAGCCTCATTTTCAGATTCTAGATGCTCTTAGATGAATTTAGAAATTTTAATCTCCTCAAACAGACACTCGTAGCTCCCGTTATGGATTTTACAAGTTTTGTCGGTTCTATCGGTTTCCTTTCCCGATAGTCCGAAAAACTCATCTACGGTCCGTTTCCACCATTCTTGGTCTTCTGAAAGTTTTCTTTATTTGAAAAGAATAAAATTTGGCCCATCTTAGCTTCCGGCTCGTATTTTGGTAAAATTACAAAAATGCCCTTTAACTTCTCAAAATTACAAAATTGCCCTCTGTTGACTTTTCTGCTGCCCGTTGACCATTTCTTGATACAAGGTATTACATTCTTTCCCACTTACAGGAATTCGGTCCCCGAATTCTCCGTTACTAACAAACTTCGAATCGGAACTGAACCCCATAAGTTGCTACTCCTGAAACTGATCTGACCGCTCGAACATCCGAACGCTGAATCAACTGGACTATACTCTCGATGCTTACTGACTTCTGAAAGACCGTCTTGCACAAAACCCAAAATACCGACATCTTGAACTTCCCATACTGAAAACTTGACTCACGATCACTTCTTGGTTCTCCATCTGATTGCTTCACTGACTCTAATCATGATTCTCAATACCAATGATCTTGACTGAACTGCTTCACTTGGGTTTTTGATTCCAATCCATCTCTGCTTCGCTGCTTACATCCTGATCTAAAAAAAAAACCGCTCTTCCAATGCTTATTGTCTTCTTAAAATTTGGTCTCGTAGAAAATCCCAACATACTGATGCTTGAACTCCCCATGCTGAAACTTAATTCCCGATCGCTTCCTGGTTCCCCGTCTGATTTCTTTATTGAACTTCTGCTCCAGTCTGACTCCTGAATCCATCTACGCCATCTGACGATCTCCTCAACCGATATTCTGACTTCCCCACTTTGATTTGACTTCCCCGATCACGCAATAATAACTTGTCCTCCACTCCCGTCGCTTAACGTGTTTCCAATGACTACCGCTCCCGACCGATATTATGCTCATATCGATTTTCTTCCTTTCATCTATTCCACCATACTCATACACACCTCGAACTTCCTCGATCACCGATCTCCATGCTTTACTGACTCCAAAACTTTTCTTCCCACTGATATCCTCTAACGGATTCCTCCACTGACTTTGATGCTTCTGAATCCCTTTGCTAACTTATCAAACTCATCCGTCTTGATTTCTTCCGCCACTGGTACCCACTCTGGTTCTGCAACCTCACTGACTTTCTTGCAGGCTCGGGTCAAACTGCTTCCTGAAATAACATTACGTCTCTCGGGTTCGGGTTCGGTCTCGTGTCCTCGTCAAATCGTCCATCACGTCCTACATCAACAACCTCAACAACACTGGAACGGTTAGATCTTTCTAACTTACTTCCTGATATCACTTCCTTATAGAGATATTGGTATTTAGTCACGCACCCAACGGTCACACATGGCTACTTACCAATATCTTATAATTCCGCTCAATCTCAGATAAGCTTCCTATAAAAACCGCTTTATCAGTTCCGAGCTTAGTTTTCTCTAAGAGTTCTCTAACCTTTCTTAACCAACAACAACTTCAATCGATAACTTAATGTTTCGATCTATACAAGATTAAAGGTCTGACACTCACTCAAACGTCTAACACCCTAACCGTTCAATCCAAGCGATTTCGCTAACCAAATCTCCGGAACTATTTTCTAGCAACCTAGCGAAACAAACAATTCAAAGATGCTCAACAATCATCTAACAACCACACGAGATGATTAATGCACCGAATCTCAATTAACAATCTAGCGATTAAATGAATGCAATGCTAGCAACCTATTGATCAAATGAATGCAGTACTACTAAACCAAATCAACCCATGAGCAATGCAATGATACCATCAAACGCTCTAGCAACCTAACGATCAATCAAATGCAATGCTTCAAAATCAACAACTAACAACCTAGCGAGTAATCAAAGCATCAATCAATTCAACATTCTAACACCCTAGCAAGGCAATCAATCACATACAATCAATAAAGCAAATCGACAATTGCAGTCGTCTCTCTGGGTTCTGATGGAAACCGTCTGTTCGGACCATCATTTGTTTTCACATCGTAACTACATTGTATTCACAACCATCATGAGTATGCAATATAACCACTCCGCTACTCAAAACGACAACCGAGATACTCAACATCCACTATGTAAATAAAACTTCTATTCACCACATAGAGTTTTAAATGCATAAGTCTGTAGGAGTCTACATACTAGCGGTTCCAATCCGCCCCACAAGAAACACCGTTTCATACAACTAAACCGTCAGAGACGAATGCAAGCCGATACACACATCAAACAACGAGTTATCGCCCTTACTTACCTGGGCCTAATCTATTTCCTAATCTCCAACATGAGCGGTACAACTCATGTGGATCCTAATCGGCAGGTGCGCTAGGAGGATGGAATGAGTGTGGCGGTGGTGGCAGAGCGACGCGGTCTCGATCATGATGGGAAAGGAACACAATGTACTTCTTGGCCTCAAAGGAAACAAGGCAGGAGCTATGCTGGTGGTGAAGACGACTGATACTCCCGTGCAACAATGGCAGTAATGATGGAATAACATCCGGTGACGGTGGCTACTGCTGAGTGACCCCGAACTCATGGATCTCCGATAACTTGAGCAGATATTCAACCATCATGTATGCTCACTTGCGATCCGAGATAGGCCGCAAAATGCGTGAACACCGCATGCTAGTGATATGGGACTAGACTAACAGGGGTATAACCAACATACTCTCGGTCGTCAATAGTGAAGTTGCTCATACTGTCGTTACAAACCACACACACACTGATCCTCCCAGGACAACTCTGCTGTGGGACTGCAACAAACACCAAATGATTAGCACAACCCTAATAAAATTTCTAACATACCCATTTCCCTGGTTTGACGGACGCGACTCGGATTCCTAATGGTTGCATTGGCGACACATTTTGACTCGATAAAACATTGAAAACATTGAAAAACCAGAATTTTTCGAACCCATGACGAACCATGCTCTGATACCCCCTTTTGTAACACCCCCTTCTTGTTTTTCGCTGACCGACGAGCTGACCGGCAAACAATCAAACAAGAACATGACCGATCGAACCCGAGCACTCATACGAGAAGATTTTGTCACAATACGAAAGCCAGAGACAGTCCGGTTTGAGACAAAGGCTCGAACCAAACCACCTTTGACTCCGTTTACCTCGTTTCCACGATACGAGGCTTTTCAACCCGTACCGCTTCCACGAGTTGTGTTCGGTTCGGACCAAACCGTATATCAGGGAATTATTCTGTTTTTATTACTTTAAAAATATAAATCTTATTCACAACAATATACTGTCCAATGCAAAACTTTTAGCAGGATATCCCAACAAAATCCGGAACCGAAAGTAAAGTCAAAATGTGTAAACAACCGATACCCAATGCCAACCCGAGACTACTCCGAGTGTCCTACGCGTCCGCCGAGCTACGCCAATCCTGAAAAACAAAAAAGAGTCTAATGAGTAATCTAAGATTACCCAGTGAGACGGCTCCCAACTAAAGGCTGTTAACAATCTATTAATCCCGCCCAAACCCAAAATAACAATCAAGTATAATAGCCGATCACGTGCTACCAATACGTGATGAGCTCCACAACACACAAGCATTCAAATAAAAACACAATCATCAACGAAGGGAATCGAGAACACTGCAGCACATGTTCTTGATTAGACTCGATCTATCTATCGCAGCACTACACAACTCCACACCATCTGGGCCCACTTTGCGTACTCGGTGACTTCCACGGGAACACTTAGCTGACGCCACGGTAGCTAAAACCTCCCACGACTCCCAGACGATAACACGAAGTCCAACGGCTAGGACACCGTTCTCCGTCCATCGATACGCGGTGACTCAAGTTACCCCCGACAACCCGAGTTTCCATGCAGTCCAGCCCTAGGACGCGACCCCGTATTCTCCGGACCAGACACCTACAGACGTCACTCCATAGGTTAACACCTGCCAGAACCACTACCGAAGGTATGTGAACTGACCAGGTTCTCAACTCCCGAGGATCCAATCGGGCAGGAAGTACCAGAACGCCATCTTTAGACTTGCGGGATCTAACGCACCATATAGAGTCCTAATAACAGCAATGTAAACAAGCAGACTCACTGGGACTCTATCACGCAAGACCGACAAGGTCAAATAGAAACACTATCTTAATCCCCAATCCATCCCGCAAGTCCTATCACCAACCTCCACATCACCCAAACTTACTCGGTCCCGCACCAGAGTAAGTATCTACCAGTACACTCTACTCGTCCCAACACCGAAGTAGATACACAATCAAGCAATCAACAGTCTACTCGGCCCAACGCCGAAGTAGATACACAATCACACAATCAACATTCTACTCGGCCCAACACCGAAGTAGATACACAATCACACAATCAACAATCTACTCGGCCCAACACCGAAGTAGATACACAACCACACACAATCACAACACCGCACAAACAGATACACAACCACACACAATGCCATTCTATATGTATGCATCATCCAATCAAGCAATCAACGAACTATCAATAAATTAATGCAACCCCAATCAAGCAATCAACGATCTATCAACGATTACGGATATAAGAGAACTAGCATGCATCCCTTACCCTAACCATCTCATTTATTAACCGAGTTATTAAATCAACCTAGCCGTTCTAACCAATTCAATCAATCAGGTATGCAACCTAAACTACGGTTTATCAATTACGGATCTATAAGGTCTTAACTAAATGCAACAAACAATTAACCAACTCACAGTGTTATTATGACGACGAATGGACGGATTGGCGGACTAGCGGAACAACGAGACCCGGTACAAACCCAACACTAACCCGAACCTTCCCTGAACCTCCGTTGCTCTGACCCGACCTTGACCCGCACTTGATCGTACCGTTGACCGAATGATTCTGATCGAGCCTCCGGACCATCTTCTCTCTCCTCATTTTCTCTCTCCTCCGTTTCTCTCTCTCTCTTTCCTCCGGTTCTCTCTCTCTCTCTCCTTCTCCTTTTCTCACGCTTCATCTTCTCCTCCACCTCTCACTCTTCTTCTTCTCTCATGCTTCATATTCTCTCTCTCTTCTTCTTCTTCAAGCTTCATCTTCTCTCCCTCTTCTTCTTCTTCAAGCTTCATCTCCTCTCTCTCTCTCTCTCTCTCTCTCTCTCTTCACGCTTCTTCTTCTCTATCTCCTCTTCTTCTTTACACCTCTTTCTCTCTTCTTCTTCTCCTTCACGCCTCCCTCTCTCTTCTTCTTCCTCTTCTTCTTCTTCTCCTCCATCTTGTTCTTCTTCCTCCTCCTTCCTCCTCCATCTTGTTCTTCTTGTTCTTTTTTTTCTTCTTCTTCTTCTTCTTCTTCTTCTTCTTCTTCTTCTTCTTCTTCTTCTTCTTCTTCTTCTTCTTCTTCTTTTTGTTGTTGTTGTTGAGGAGGAAATGAGGGAGGTGAGGGCTTCTTATATAGGAAAGCCAAGAGAGTGTTAATGTGACAAATGTCACTCTCTTCTCTTCCCCAAATGACACCACATCAAGATAGGTGTTGTCATAAAGTCTTGACAGCTGTCCCTTCCTCTCTTACTGCTTAGCCACGCCAACACTCTCAAAATTCATTGAATCTTATTGTTATCTTCCTCTCAGCCACGTTGCCAATGTTACACATCAAACAAAATCCATTGCATATTCCCTTTTGTTCACATAATGCATCACATGTTGTAATCCAATAACTCCAGAAGAGATAGGTGTCGAAATGAATGGAAAGCCATTTGTCTTTTTGGGGTTCATTATGTTCAAAGACATTGCATCAATCTGTTTCTAGAAGATCCTTATTCCCGAACCATTCCGACGTACCGATATTGCTCATTCGTATTTAATATTTTAAAAACTCTTTATATGCTTCGATAAATCCACTAAGCCTCATTTTCAGATTCTAGATGCCCTTAAATGAATTTAGAAATTTGAATCGCCTCAAACAGACACCCGTAGCTCCCGTTATGGATTTTACAAGTTTTGTCGGTTCTATAGGTTTCCTTTTCCGATAGTCCGAAAACTCATCTACGGTCCGTTTCCACCATTCTTGGTCTTCTGAATGTTTTCTTTATTTGAAAAGAATAACATTTGGCCCGTCTTAGCTTCCGGCTCGTATTTTGGTAAAATTACAAAAATGCCCCTTAACTTTTCAAAATTACAAAACTGCCCTCTGTTGACTTTTATGCTGCCCGTTGACCATTTCTTGATACATGGTATTACATTCTTCCCCATTTACAGGAATTCGGTCCCCGAATTCTTCCTTACTAACAAACTTCGAATCGGAACTGAACCCCATAAGTTGCTACTCCTGAAACTGATCTGACCGCTTCAACATCCGAATGCTGAATCAACTGGACTATGCTCTCGATGCTTACTGACTTCTAAAAGACCGTCTTGCACAAAACCCAAAATACCGACGTCTTGAACTTACCATACTGAAAACTTGACTCACGATCACTTCTTGGTACTCTTGTTAGGATTATGTCCTGAAATCATATTGTACTTACTCTGATAGATAGTTGTATTGTCGAGATCGGACAATTAATGTGATAATAGGTGGTCATAATGTTTAGCTAGAAGCCTCTTATGACTTTATGAGTTGTAACTCATTACTAGTATTATGTGGACCTACAGGGTCACACACCTAAGCAAGTTGGATGTACTTCATAAGGGATTGATCATTGGTAAATGGTGTAGTCAATGTGTATTGTATACACATTGAATATTGTGTTTTAGAGGATGTGTCGATCGACACTAAGCAGTGTGTCGATCGACACTATGAACGGATCGAAATTCTCATTTCGGTTTATGACTTAATTAATCATGGTTTGGTCCAGGGATTAATTAGATCTTCTCAAGGGGCTATATATATGATGTTAGCCACGAATTTGAGATGGAGGAGGTTCATTTTGACAGCCACCACTTGAAACACAGGAATCCCAAGAAGATCTTTGATCCCGGCACTAGCATCCCGGTGGATTCCAGCTTGTGTGCGTGTGGACTACGGTAGAGGCGCAGCAATTGAGGTGCTAGAGAACTCGTTTATCTGACCATATTCCGCTGCAAATCTCCAGGTAAACACGAGATCATCGGTAAGGATTCAATATACAAACCCTAGATCCTAGGCTTTAGGAATTTGATGCAATTCTGAAACTGTTAGAATTGGCCCAAGATCCTTCAGTGGTATCAGAGCCTTAGGGTTTTAATCATTGAATCTGAAGCATGTAATTCGAATAATGATTTATTTGAAGAGGTTAATGCTTGCTAGTTTTCATTTTGATGAAAATAATATCGGATTTTGTTTCTTATCGAAAACGAAGAACCTGTGTTTTCGCACAGTGTCGATCGACAAAAGTTTGTGTCGGTCGACACACCGCGAAAACGATCTTAAAACTTTAGGGTTTTCGCACAGTGTCGACCGACACTAAGTTTATGTCGGTTGATGCACCGCGAATACGCTTATTAAAATTTGGGTATCGATCTTAGAGATCGCACTGTGTCGATCGACACAGGCTGTGCGAAAGGATAGATCGGTTCAATTGGATTGAACCGGTTATCTTGCATGGTAAATTTTCTGATACCCTACTGTGTCGATCGACACAGGATAAGTGTCGGTCAACACAGGCCTTGCGATTGGTTGATCGGTTCAATTGGATCGAACTGGTTATCATGCTTGGTTAAAGTAGATCAGATCGGTTTAAATTGGATGAATTGGTTCAATAGGATTGGACTGGTTATCTCAATTAGTATAAACCGATTTGATTGGATAAGATCAGTTTGATTGGATAAGTCGGTTCAATTGGATTGGACCGGTTATCGCGATTAGTTAAAACTGATTGAATCGGTTCAATTGGATTGACCGGTTATCGGGTTTTGTTAAGGTTGGATGCGAACCGTAATCGTTTGGTTATTGAACCAAATGATTGAGAAACCGAACCAAATGACCTAACCCACTTTTGTTAGAACAATTAAAACTCAATTAAAATTGAAAGTTAAACATGTTCTAAACCCATTGAATATACATTGGATGTGTATTAGGTCAAAGCTTAGTTTTCAATATGGTCAACTGTCAAGACTCATTTCGTTGTTGTGACAGTCTTGCCAAGAGCTTGGTGTCCACAATTACATGAGTAAGGCAGGTAGTTGTGTTGATGGTCTTGTAGTGCTTGACATAACCAATTACATGACCTAAGAGATTGATTTACTAACCTTTTAAATTTCCGTTTCCTCAACTAAATATCAAGTGACCTTGATGTCGTGCCCAATCTTGTCTACTGTCAAGACTCATTTCGTTGTTGGATAGTCTTGGAGTCCTTGGTATCTACAATTACATGAGTAAGGCAGGTGATCATTGATAGACTTGCAGTGCGATTATCAATGATCACAAGACTGAAGAGATTGGTTTACTTGACTGGGCTATCAGAAGTTCTGGGCCCAGAGACATCAGAGTGGATGAGACATGGATTGTCTTATCTGCGATCAAGAGTTGTACTGGGTACAATTAGCAATGATTTGCTTACCTAGATAACTGAAGTTTGGGTGATGGCGAGTCGTCCACTCAGATTTTGGTGAAGTATGGGTCTTGTATCATTATATTCATAGAGGAAACATAGTTTGAATATAATGCGAGTTTTCTTATTAGATAAGATTCTCTTTTCTTAGTTTTCAGCCTATGTCTAAAACTACTTTCTCGTTGCGATCCGTCCTTGAGAAGGACAAGTTAAATGGATCAAATTTCCTGGATTGGTATCGGAACTTGAGATTTATTCTCAAGCAAGAGAATAAGGACTATGTCCTTGAGAAAGCTCTCCCCGAGAGGCTTGGGACCAATGCCTCGCATGCAGTATATGATGCTTGGAATAAGCATTATATTGATGTGGTATATGTGTGTGGTTTGATGTTGGCTACCATGAACTCGGACTTAAAGAGTCAACACGAGAACATGGAGTTGCCAATCAAGATGATCACCAGCCTGAAACTGATGTTTCAGGATCAGGCACGAGTTGAGAGATACCAGATGGTCAAGTCTCTCATTGGGTGCAAGCTACCAAAGGATGCTCCAGTGAGTCCTCATGTCATTAAAATGATGGGTTACATTGATAATCTGGGGAAACTGGATTGTCCTGTTAGCCTAGAGTTGGCTACTGAAATCATCCTGCAGTCACTGCCGTCAAGTTATGATAAGTTTATCAAGAGCTATATCAAGAATGGCTTGACGAAGACGTTGACTGAGCTGCATGGCATGCTCAAGACAGCTGAGCAAAACATCATAAAGGGTAAAAGGTTTGAGAAATCTTGTGTAGACAAGGGTGGAGGCAAGGTCGTCCAGATTTGGAATCAGGATAAGCATGTGTCATCTTATAAGCTCAAGTCTGGCCCATCTGATGTTGATAAGTGCTGCTATTGTGAAGAGTTTGGGCATTGGAAGAGAAATTGCATTAAATTCTTGGAAGATTCACAAGAGATGAAGGAGATGTACGGAACTTCTTCTTCAGGTATCGTGTTATTACTTCAAGTTCTACGTAGGTATTGGATACTGGTTGTGGTACTGCTATTTTTGAAATATGCAGGGCCTAAACAACAGTAGAACGTTGAAGAAAGGACAAGTGGAACTGCGCGCCTGGAATGGAGCAATGGTTGCTGCATTAGCCGTAGAGATCCTCCACTTGTAGGAGCCTTTCAAGCTTGGTTTTTGAATTAAGTAATTGCTGCTATGTACCTGCTTTAAGCAGAGATGTCTTTCATTTTCTTATAAGAATTTGGATGTTTTTCATTTTGATAATAGACAAATTTTGCTCTTTTGATCTTGATGAAATATTCTATAGTAGAACCCCTTTTTGAAATGGATTTTATATCTTAAACCAATGTACGCCTGTAAATAACATAAATACCAAACGGTTTAAGTCTGAAGACTCGAACTCGATTTTTCCTTAGCATAGTCGTTTAAACCACATAGAGTGAAGCGAATTCAGAAGATCCATAGTTATGGGCCTTTGGGCTCATTTGATTATAAATCATATGAGATATGAATTCTGCTTACTGGGCCAAATGACTAAGGCTTCTTTAGCAGAGCTAAAGAAAAGGGCCAGAGGCTTATTGGGCCTTGCTCATACTGATGTATGTGGCCCGGTGAGCATTAGTGCCAGAGGAAAACTTCAGTACTTCATTACCTTTATTGATGACTTCAGTAAGTATGGCTGTGTTCATTTGATGAGACACGAGTCGGAATCCTTTGAAATGGTCAAAGGAGTTCCAGAATGAAGTATAGAACCGATATGATAGAAGTATTAAAGATCCTCGATTAGATCACGGAGGAGAATACTTGAGTCAAGAATTGAGTGATCATCTAAGTGAGTGTGAAGTCGTCTCACAGCTCATTTCTCCTGGAAAACCTAAATGGTATTTCTGAGAGAAAGAATCGGACCTTATTGGATATGCTCCGGTTAATGATGAGTCACATGAAACTTCCATTATCCTTTTTGTAATACGCTCTAGAAATGTCTGTATTTATGCCAAATAGTTTTCTATCAGAATCAGTTGAAAGACACCACATTGGATGTGGACTGGGAGTTTTCCAAGTATGTTTTCCTGATTAATTGGGATTGCAAGGTTTATGTAAAGCAGTTGTCAACTGACAAGCTTGAACCCAAATCTGATAAGGGCTGCTTCGCTGGTTGTCCTATGGAAACCAAGGCTTATTACTTTTGCAACCAATCCAAGAACAAAGTTTTGTTGTTCGGAACTCTGTTTTTCTAGAAAGAAAGTCTCTTTCCAAGAAGAACAGTGGGAGTAGAAGTACAGCTCGAAGAAATTCGAGAAACACAGGAGGCTGCTCAACCTGTTGAGGGAGAGCAGCGGTGGGATCTACAAAGTGCTGTAGGACCTACACCTGTGGAGCCTGAATTTCGCAGATCCGAATGGATCCGTCACTAACCCGAGAGTGATTTCTCATAACCAATTGCCGTGATCTGTTGATCATTGAAAAGTGACGAGCCTGCGAAATTCAAAGGAGCGATGGTTAGCCCCAACTCCGAAAATTTGCTAGGTATGCATGTTAGCTTCACCGATCTATTTCTGGATTGAAGCAAACATCTTGGAGTTGGAATCTACGTTCTGTTAAAACGGTCAAAAGTTTTGACTTGATCAAGAACGAATAGGAACCGTGCGTTTACAAGTAGACTAGTGGGAGCGTAGTTGCATTTCTCACACAGTATGTGTATAACATACCTAATCTCATAAACGACGTTCCGTCGCTTAAGTCTTATCAGGACTTGGGTCGGAAGTCAATTTCAACAATAGACATGGGAGAAGCCGCGTGAGTTCTTGGAATAAGGATCTATTGAAATAGATTGGGGTAGGCTAATTGGATCGTGTCAGAATCCTTATGTTGATAAGGTATTGGACAGTTCCAATATGCATGATTCCAAGAATGGCTTCACACCAAAGGTCTTGTGGAAATAATCTTAGCAAGAAGAAGTGTCTTGGACACTGGCTGAGCTAGTATCTATGAGTGTGATTCCTTATGCTTCTGCAATAGAATCCATCATGAATGCCACACTTTGTGCTCGTCTAGATGCAGCTTACGCATAAAGCATGACGAGAAGATACCAATATGTTCCGGTAAAAGTCACTGGACAGTTGTAAGAAATATCCCCAAATATTTGAGGAACACTAAGGATAGGTTCTTGTTCAACTGAGAAAGTGACGAATCTGTTATGAGTAGTTAGACGGACAAAGATGATTCCCGGTTCCCACCTGGTTATGTCTCTTTGTCTGTGTAGCGGTGCTATCTGTTGGAAGGGCTCCAAGCAGGGGACCGTAGAATAGTGCTTATTAATGAATAGCGGTGTGGTTTGTTGGAATGGTTCCAAGCAAGAACACCGCAGCCTCTCTCACAACCTAAGCACGAGTTTTGTACTGTTGCTGTAGGTACTAGATATCTGAAGACGTGGTCTTGATTCTAGTGGGAGTTATGTTAGTTATAATGTTCACATAGACATGCTATGGTCATGTTTATGAAAAACTGACATCAGCATTATTTGATTATTGAATAATTAAATAATAGTCCCAAAATATTTTTATGTTCATTTTATAGGTCATCAGGTTGAGGACTTGATCAGGAAACCCTACAAGTGAAAGATGACATAAAATTATGTTTGTCCCTAGTCGTAGGTTGTTAAAGTGGGACACTAACAACCGTTAAGACCAGCATGTGAGGTGACGTATGACTAAGTTTCATGGAGTCATTGATATGAGTATCAACGTCAATCACATAGATATATGTTGGTGAACATATGATCGGATATGACCCGCTAATGAGAACTCTACATGATAGTTATATCAGTGTCATAAGAGGTTCTCATTACGACTATAGAGTATAGTCCTTAGACCTGAGTTCATCATGCTTTCTAGCATGTGAATTGGTGCGCTTTGACCTTGTCAAACGTCGTTCCGTAACTGGCGGCTATAACGGCATTGCTTAGGCGTATCATGAAGTGTGTGTAGAAACAAGGATGAAACA
This sequence comes from Orychophragmus violaceus, assembly GCA_030180135.1. Classification (NCBI taxonomy): domain Eukaryota; kingdom Viridiplantae; phylum Streptophyta; class Magnoliopsida; order Brassicales; family Brassicaceae; genus Orychophragmus; species Orychophragmus violaceus. The sequence goes on from CM058236.1 coordinate 12,854,990, forward strand.
AGAAGGGATTTGTCCCTCCTATATAACAGGAGATAAAAATATCTCAGGGCCCATCGAAGATTTGATACTGAGAAAAATGCATGGCCGTGCTCAAACAAGGTGATTGTCAGTCGTTTGTTTTATCAGTATAAATCAGGAGTTCGATGAACATGATGTTGGCTATAATAAGGATGACACAGTTTCTTGCCTTATGCCATATCGAGATATAGCGATAAAGGGATTATGGGAATAGATGATTCCAGTACAAGTGGGAGATTGTTAGGATTATGTCCTGAAATCATATTGTACTTACTCTGATAGATAGTTGTATTATCGAGATTGTCGAGATCGGACAATTCATGTGATACTAGGTGGTCATAATGTTTTGCTAGAAGCCGCTTATGACTTTATGAGTTGTAACTCATTACTAGTATTATGTGGACCTACAGGGTCACACACCTAAGCAAGTTGGATGTACTTCATAAGGGATTGATCATTGGTAAATGGTCTAGTCAATGTGTATTGGATACACATTGAATATTGTGTTTTAGAGGATATGTCGATCGACACTAAGCAGTGTGTCGATCGACACTATGAACGGATCGAAATTCTCATTTCGGTTCATGACTTAATTAATCATGGTTTGGTCCAGAGATTAATTAGGTCTTCTCAAGGGGCTATATATATGATGTTAGCCACAAATTTGAGATGGAGGAGGTTCATTTTGACAGCCACCTCTTCAAACACAGGAATCCCAAGAAGATCTTTGATCCCGGCACTAGCATCCCGGTGGATTCCAGCTTGTGTGCGTGTGGACTACGGTAGACGCGCAGCAATTGAGGCGCTAGAGATCTCGTTTATCTGACCATATTCCGCTGCAAATCTCCAGGTAAACACGAGATCATCGGTAAGGATTCAATATACAAACCCTAGATCCTAGGCTTCAGGAATTTGATGCAATTCTGAAACTGTTAGAATTGGCCCAAGATCCTTCAACTCTGTCACGCAAGAACGACAAGGTCAAATAGAAACACTATCTTAATCCCCAATCCATCCCGCAAGTCCTATCACCAACCTCCACATCACCCAAACTTACTCGTTCCCGCACCAGAGTAAGTATCTACCAGTACACTCTACTCGGCCTAACACCGAAGTAGATACACAATCAAGCAATCAACAGTCTACTCGGCCCAACGCCGAAGTTGATACACAATCACACAATCAACAGTCTACTCGGCCCAACACCGAAGTAGATACATAATCACACAATAAACAGTCTACTCGGACCAACACCGAAGTAGATACACAACCACACAAAATCACAACACCGCACAAACAGTTATTTAGGTTTATTAGTCTTTTAATCTTTTCTTAACCTTCACTCATTCAATCCTTAACCTTTACTCCTTAAATCCGCTACCTTGGGATTAGTGGATTTCTAATCCCGTAGACGGCCCATCAGTCACACCACTTCCTTTACTTATCACTTCCTAAGTATCTTTTAATACGTCCTCGATCCGTCGGTTTAGAGTTAGTAAGATTACTAACTCCCCGACATCTCATTATTCATTAACTTCCATTCATTACCATTAACCCGACTAATTAACCCACCCCGTTATTATGTTCTAAGTGTGTTATATCTCATAACCGTATTTTAATCAACTCATAATTTCTCGTATATAGATTCCGTTAGATACGTTCTTAAATACTTATATATGCATATACGTCCTAGCATGCCGTTTTATATGTGTGCATCATCCAATCAAGAAATCAACGAACTATCAATCAATTAATGCAACACCCAATCAAGCAATCAACATCAACGATTACGGATATAAGCGAACTAGCATGCATCTCTTACCCTAACCATCTCATTGATTAACCGAGTTATTAAATCAACCTAGCCGTTCTAACCAATTCAATCAATCGGGTATGCAACCTAAACTTTGGTTTATCAATTACGGATCTATATGGTCTTAACTAAATGCAACACATAATTAGCCGACTCACAGTGTTATTATGACAACAGACGGACGGATTGATGTACTAGTGGAACAACGAGACCCGGTACGAACCCAACGCTAACCCGAACCTTCCCCGAACCTCCGTTGCTCTGACCCGACCTTGACCCGCACTTGATCGTACCGTTGACCGAATGATTCTGATCGAGCCTCTGGACCATCTTCTCTCCTCATTTTCTCTCTCCTCCGGTTCTCTCTCTCTCTCTCTTTCCTCCGGTTCTCTCTCTCTCCTTCTCCTTTTCTCACGCTTCATCTTCTCCTCCACCTCTCTCTCTTCTTCTTCTCTCATGCTTCATCTTCTCTCTCTCTTCTTCTTTGTCAAGCTTCATCTTCTCTCCCTCTTCTTCTTCTTCAAGCTTCATCTCCTCTCTCTCTCTCTCTCTCTCTCTCTCTCTCTCTCTCTCTCTCTCTCTCTCTCTCTCTCTCTCTCTCTCTCTCTCTCTCTCTCTCTCTCTCTCTCTCTCTCTCTCTTCACGCTTCTTCTTCTCTATCTCCTCTTCTTCTTTACGCCTCTTTCTCTCTTCTTCTTCTCCTTCACGCCTCCCTCTCTCTTCTTCTTCTTCTTCTTCTTCTCCTCCATCTTCTTCTTCTTCCTCCTCCTTCTTCTTCTTCTTCTTCTTCTTCTTCTCTTTCTCACGCTTCTTCCTCTTCTCTTCTTCTCTACTTTTTGTTGTTGTTGTTGGGGAGGAAATGAGGGAGGTGAGGGCTTCTTATATAGGAAAGCCAAGAGAGTGTTAATGTGACAAATGTCACTCTCTTCTCTTCCCCAAATGACACCACATCAAGATAGGTGTTGTCATAAAGTCTTGACAGCTGTTCCTCTCTTACTGCTTAGCCACGCCAACACTCTCAAAATTCAGTGAATCTTCTTGTTATCTTCCTCTCAGCCATGTTGCCAATGTTACACATCAAACAAAATCCATTGCATATTCCCTTTTGTTCACATAATGTATCACATGTTGTAATCCAATAACTCCAGAAGAGATAGGTGTCGAAATGGATGGAAAGCCATTTGTCTTTTTGGGGTTCATTAGGTTCAAAAACATTGCACCAATCTGTTTCTAGAAGATCCTTATTCCCGAACCATTCCGACGTACCGATATTGCTCATTCGTGTTTAATATTTTAAAAACTCTTTAGATGCTTCTATAAATCCACTAAGCCTCATTTTAAGATTCTAGATGCTCTTAGATAAATTTAGAAATTTTAATCGCCTCAAATAGACACCCGTAGCTCCCGTTATGGATTTTACAAGTTTTGTCAGTTTTATTGGTTTTCTTTCTCGATAGTCCAAAAACTCATCTACGGTCCGTTTCCACCATTCTTGGTCTTCTAAATGTTTTCTTTATTTGAAAAGAATAACATTTGGCCCGTCTTACCTTCCAGCTCGTATTTTGGTAAAATTACCAAAATACCCCTTAACTTCTCAAAATTACAAAACTGCCCTCTGTTGACTTTTCTGCTGTCCGTTGATCATTTCTTGATACAGGGTATTACAGAAGGGTCCTATTTTTAGCGCTAGGATTTTGACTTCTCTATGGGCTGTTGACTCCTTCGCGGACTTATCTTCTTGGACCGACTTCGAGTATAAATGATTTAGACAAGATTTTCAATGGCCTTTGGATGGATGCTAAACCCATATCCAACATGTTCTATGGTCTGTATAAAACAATGTGGATGACACTTTGTAAATGCAATTCCTCTTTGTATGGTTTTCATTTTAGATTTTATCTTACAACGATTGACCCATCTCATGTAGTAGCAAAGTCCATTGTAAGATTCAATGTTTGCACTATACAACTCTTATGTGCCTCATATCCAATTGACACAGCCTTGTTATCTAATCCAAAAAATGTTATCTGATGGATCTATCTTCTTCGACCCTTTTGCATCATTTGCTATGTCTCTCATTGTGATTTCCGCCTCAAAATCAATCTGGTTAAACAACTTGGATGAGGTTTTATTCCGTTATAAATTGGGTATAGAAAATATTAAGCGAACCTTGATTTAAGTGATTACTAATGGAAGATGTGACGATTGCAATTTTTGGTCTGTTCCTCGAGTACTTTGCAAAACTCAACAGTCTCTCATTGTTGTATAACTTCCTGGGAGGGATTCTTGAGTTTCTAATATAATAAAAATCGATCATTATATCTTAAATAAATCACTGAAATAATTTACGTAGATACAATTTATAAATAGTTTTATATTCATTCACCATATTATTTTTAAAATATATAGTTTGGTGAAAATATTCTTTTACTAAAACCCAAACAAAAAAAGAACGAATTTTAGTTACTAAAAAAAAATACAAAATATACAAAACAATTTAGAAAAACAAATTAAACGCAAACGAACCCCGTACATGTGTGGAGATTCAAACCCTTGTTCATTATAAAGGGGAAAACTATAAAAAATTTCAGTTATTTTTTTTCCGTTAATTATATTTTTATAGTTAAATACGAAAATATACCGTAAATATTTAGATAATCCACAATTAATGAATTATTTAGAAGTTCTATGATTTTTTAACCTACTTACATATCATTTGATATATATGTAAATTCAAGTATACATGTCAAATTTTTGGTTGAAATATTTGTTATGTTATGTATATATTTGGTTGGAGTTTTACATTAAGTAGCATGGTGTTGCGATTTTTGCTCCGGAAGCGAAACTGGAAACGAAAGCGCTTTGAATTGCTCGGAAACAACGTGGAATCGCGATTCCAAAAACTAATCGTTTGGAAGCCCCGTCGAAATGCACGATTCCCAACTAAAACCGTCGATAGCACATATCGGAAACGGTGGCCGTAAAAACTGCAAAAATCACCACTGATTTTAGACTTTAAAGAAAATGAATAGTTACTTAATTATTATTAATTTTTCATCTTAATTTTTTTTATGGCCCAAGTTAGCCCATTTTATTCATACAAATTCAAAGTCATTATTGTTATTGCATGGAAGCTTTTGAATTTTTTTTACAATGATTGTAAACTAGAAAATTAAACAAAGGTAATTCCAAATCTGTTTTTCTGAAAAGTAATTTAATTGTACTCCACTTTTTGTGTTGTTTATTTGTTTGTCTTATCTCATGTTGTTGTTTTGTCCACACTAAAAGTTTCATATTTGTTTATAATGAAAGTTGCAACAATTTTTGTTTTAGTAATTAAAATTTCCATTTTTCTTTAGATAAATACAATTTTATTTGAATTATGTATTGGATTTTATTATTTAAAATAAGTTTTTTTAATGTAACTGTATTTTAGAGTTTTCTATATATATATATATATACATATATATACGTTTTTATCACGTATTTGTTTTTTAAACTTTTTTTAAGAATTTGCTTATGTATTTCCTAAAGCTTCCCCTTCGGCGTACCTGCTTTTGAATCTATGCATCTTAGATCTTACACTTGTTGGTTGCAAACTATCCTCAAGAATGAGAAATGATCTATAGTCTAGTCTGAAAGAAAGGTGGATATGTCGAGCATTGACTTTACATGACAACTTTTTAAGTAAAAATATAAGTGAAAATTAATCTTTGAATGGTACTTCGATCACAGTAGATTAACTTAAGTGCATACTAAAATACTCTATTTTTTGGAGCAGATTACAATCTGATGTAGACTAAATTTATTTTTTATAAAAATATTTTGCATTTGGTATGCAACGGATTTCTTTGAATTTATTTTGTTGGCATTGATGTGGACCAAAATTGTGAACAGTACAAAATGGTTATGATTATTTGCGGACTTATCTGCCCCGACCACAAATATCATTCAAAGACTAAGAACTGAGAGGTGAAACGACTCAAAGTTATCTCAAAAGTGGATCAACATCTCAAAAACGAAGAGAGAAAATCTAAAAAAGATTATGACTTAGGTAAAATAATGTGTATGAGTTAAAGAGAATATAACCCCTATATTATAAAAGGAGTGTCCTAATTATTTAACCATTTTTTAAAGTCCTAATTATTTAACCATGCCGCACTGGAATGTCAGGTCCTAAATAAAGACGTTATTAACATCGAGTTTGATCTCTTTTTCTTCGTCTGAAATTATATTTTCATTAAACAAGGAGGGATACAACGATGAAATACAAAGCGCATAAGAAGGGCAACTAGACCGGCAGATTTACAAAGAAATCCCGGAAGACAATCCCAAAGACGGGAAACTAAAGCCTACAACTAAAACAGAATATAGATCAGAAATAATCTAAATTTGGTAAGAACGACCTCACTTGCAAAACAGGACGCCCGCAAGGAACTAAGAACAGGGAGTATCGAAGTCGCCCATGGCCTATCAAACAATCACACCCGCAACCTGGAGATTCACACAGAGACACATTCTCAAACCCAGACACAAACACAAAGACTTCACAACCCGACAAGCCAGAACCACTACAAGTCCTACTAAAGCACTTTCAGATACGGATGAGACACACTCTAGAGCTCACTAACCTCCTAGATAGAAGTCCTAACACGAAACCCAAATCTCGAACGATGCCTAACCAACCAAAATTCCGAAATCAACGAGACCGAAACCCGGAAAGAAAACTGCTCCTAACAAACCTCACAACACAACAAAACTCTGCAAGCTAAGCAATTAGGACCAAGGATTACCCAAATGATATGTCTAAATAGCAGAGGCAACTGATTTAATCAAAAGCCGAAGACCCACCCCTCTTACACTAGACTAGAGCCAGAATCAGCAACAAACCAACTAAACTAACCCAGCTTGAAACCACCAACTAAAACTGAAAGACAACAACCTCAAAAAACCGGCTCAGATTGACCCAAGAACACGACCCAACCAGAACAGATCCGGCACAGCTCGACCAAAGAACTAAAGGGAAAACGCTCCAGAAATCTCGACGACATCCGCTCCATGGAGTCTCGATGGAGGAAAAACGCGGCGGAGAAGGAGAGGAAAACGGAGGACGGCCTGCGAGCTGAGAGAAAACGCGAGCAGTTCAGATCTGGAGACGGCGCAGAGGAGGGATGGCAGCGACATGCAGGATGAGCGGAGGCATTGCCGGGAAGAACCGTTGTCGAAGCCGAGGTAGTGGAGGAAGGCAGAGAAGATAAACAGCGACTTAGAATCACCTCCCCGGCACGACGATAAACGCCGGCCGGGGAGAACACGGAAAATCGGATGTCGACTGCTACCTCGGGTATTTTTTTCCTAAAGAGTTTTATTTTTGCAAGTGTTGGAAACACTTGTTTTGTCCGGTTTATGGACAAACTAATTTCATCTAAGTGTTTCATCATTAGAAGTTTTTCTGACCTGATACAATAACTTGGATCTTGTGACTAGTTAAGATAGATAAATGAAAAGTCGAGATCCATTTACACTAGTAAAAATATATCATATAGCCACGTTTTTGTCACGACCAAATTGTGGCTATTTTATAATTAGTCACGATTAGTCTCGTGACAAAAAATCGTGGCTAAATCGTGTCTAAAACGTGGCAATTAGTCACGTTATAGGCACGATACAAAATGTGACTATATATAGCCATGTTTTGTCACGAATTAATCGTGGCAAACCTATCCACGAAAAAATACGTGGCTAAATCGTGTCTATTTAGTCCCGACTTAGACACGTTTTTTCGTGGCTAGGATCTGTCAAATCAAATTATTAATAGCTTTAGTCAAATCAATCTTTATTCAGACATTCAGACCGTGTATCAGAGCGAATATATTCGAATTATAAGCCTCGATTTAAATCGTGACAAAAAACGTGTCTATATATAACCACGTTTATAAACCGTGTATAAAACGTGGCTATTTTTATTAGCCACGATAAAAAAACGTGTCTAAAATGTGGCTATTATTGAATAGCCACTACAAAAACCGTGTCTAAAACGTGGCTAATAATTTGCCCTATAAAAACAGCCGAACTCACGCTATATTTTCATAACAAAGAATCACAAACATAACAAAGAACTCACGCTTTATATATCAAACACAATCTTTCGTGTTTTTCTTTCTTTAGAAAAAATGTCCCACTATTTTCATTCTAGAACGCGGATGGATCGACATTATGATCCTAACACAAATTCTGCTTCGAGAGAGTTTTTGGGAGGGATTCAAGTATTTATTCAGTTTGCTTGTAATCAAGCATCATACCATGAGCGAAATACTCTATTGTGTCCTTGTTCCTCGATGTAAAAACCGAAAACAACTTGATGCAAGAACTATTTTTAATCATCTAAAAAGAGTTTGGTTCAAGAAAAATTACTATGTTTGGTCAAGCCATGGCGAAGATTATGCTGATGTTGGTGAATCTTCCGGAACAAGTCATTTCAATAGCGAAGAATCTACTTGGGAAGAACAAGCTACGTATAATCAATTTCCCCCGGATACATACGAGAATTTGCCATACGCAAATATAGCAGCAGATGAAGAGCCAGCACCAAATTTGATGGAAGCAACATATGAAGAGCCATATCATGACAGTGTTTTTCGAGCTTTTGAAGCCGCGAATCAACCTCTTTACGACGGATGCGTTGAAGGAATTTCTCAACTATATGTGGCTTCGCGTATGATGAAGGCGAAAGCCGACTACAATTTGGCTGAGGCGTGTGTGGATGAGATGTCATAGACTATGAAAAATATTCTACCAAAGCCAAATAAAGCACCAGCATCTTATTACGAGGCCAAGAAGCTGACAAAATCTCTCGGGCTTCCTGTTATTAAGATTGATGTATGCGAGGACAATTGCATGCTCTTTTGGAAGGAAGATCAATATCTCTTGGTGTGTCGGTTTTGTACGAAGTACCCATACTATCTGAACAATGGGATGGCTAAAAATCGACCAAAACAAAGGATGTTCTATATGCCTATTACAGAGCGGTTGAAGCGTTTATACCAGTTAGAGAAGAATGCTTCACATATGCGATGGCACGCTGAACATTTATCACCAGAAGGAGAAATGCATCACCCTTCAGATGGAGCAGCGTGGAAGCATTTCAATGAGGTATATCCTAATTTTGCCGCTGAAAGTCGAAATATTTATCTATGCCTATCTACAGATGGATTTAATCCCATTGGTATGAATGGTGAGGCACACTCGGTTTGGCCTGTGATCGTAACTCCGTACAACTTACCTCTCGGTATGTGTATGAAAAGGGAGTTTTTCTTTCTGTCAGTACTAGTTCCCGGGCCAAAACACCCGAATAAAAGTCTAGACATTTATCTCCAGCCGTTGATCGAGGAATTACAAACTTTATGGAGTGACGGGGCGGAAGCATATGATATATCGAGGAAACAAAAATTCACGATGCGAGCTGCGTTGATGTGGACAATCATCGACTTTCCAGCGTATGGCATGAAGGATCTTCTGGTGTTAATCCTGATTCAATTCATCAGATTACTTGATCCTAAACATGCCAGATCTAGGTTCTCTTGAATAGAAACATAAGTAGATCTCACCTTTTACCTGTTTTGTGCAGCGGAAAGGAAGAACAGGTCAGAGATCAAAGAGCCACCGAGTGATAACTCCTCCAGAGGTTCACACACGCACACCAATCAGGATGAAGGCTGCTAGACCGAGCTGTGGAAGGTCGCAGGGAGAGAGAGAGTCGCGGCTAGGGCTACTGCTCGACCTGAACTCGTCTTGAGTTTATATAAAACTTGTTCAGTTCGTTTTGGGCCATTTGGCCCAAATACCAATTAACTCCGAGGCGTTCGCGCATTGCATCGATCGTTGCACCTTATGCATCGATCGATGCACAATGGCTAAACCCTCTTATTCTCTCTAAGTATAGTAAATGCCTAGCACTTTTACCATACTCCTGCTAAACCGTTCCTACACGATTTCCTGTTAGCTTAGGCGTGTGACCCATATGGGATCATATAATAAAGGCAATAAGTCCAAGACTTATAGATCATGAGCGGACTCTAGCAAGCCATCATGACCCCCAGTATTATATGACTTATGTCTGATCTTTGACATACTCTTACTTTCTAGAGACAGTACCGAGATTACTGGACACAATTCCAACAATCTCCCACTTGTACTGGAATCTCTGTATTCATAATCCTTTTGTCACAATATCTCGATTAGTCATAAGGCAAGATTAGTGTCATCCTTATAAAGCCTAATCTTGTTCATCGGACTCTGATTTGATACTGTCAATCCAAACGACTCGGGACAGTCCGTTTGAGCATGGCCATGCATTTTCCAGTATTCAAATCTCCGATTGGCCTAGAGATATTCACTCCATTTATATTGGAGGGACAAATCCCGTCTTGTTCCATCACTGTAAACTACTCATTTCATAATGTACCCAAACAAGGTCCTTATAACTATCGCAGAACGATAGCGTTAGACAATGATCAAAGTGCATCAGTCCATGTGCAGTCACATGCATGCGAACTCAGGTCTAAGGACTATACTCTATAGTCGTAGTAAGAATCTCTTATGACACAGATATAAATATCCTGAAGAGTTCTTATAAGCGTGTCTTGTCCGGTCGTATGTTCCCCAACATACACCTATGTACTGACTTTGATGCCGAGCATCTATGACACACTGAGACTTTGTCATAAGTCACGTACCAATCCAGTCTCACACGGTTGTTGGTGTTCCAATTTCAACAACCTTTGACTAGGGACAGGATGATATAAAACATCTATCAAATATAGGGTCTCATGATCAAGCTAAATGACTTCGATGACTCAAGATCAAGTCATTTACTTCGATGACCTATAAAATGGTTCATATCATTTTGGAACGATTATTTCATCACAGTTAAAATAATCTTGAAATAATAATTTCATTATCAAACATCTCAAATGTTTTACAAGAACATATCAATAACTAAATAAAGCCCTTTACTAACTCCCACTGAAATTAAGACTACATCTTAACTTCACTTATCCTACAGCTACAGTCCGTGACTCGTGCTTAGGGCTAAGGAGTGGCTTCGTTAATAGATTAGCAACGTTCTCATTTGTTGAAACTTGCTGATCTACTTAACATCTCTGTCATTTATCTTAAGGTGTTTGGACCTCTGATGTGCAGCTAGTCTCATCTATGCTGGGAATCACATCAAGTTCATTGACGAACTCTTCTTTCCAAACAACCTCTTTCGCCACTTTCCAAGCTGCGAAATGTTCAGTTTAAGTCATGGAGTCAGCAACAGTGCCTTGCACCGCCAGACAGACACAAGATATAACCGGACTGTGACCGGAAATCATCTTTGTCTGTTGGAAACTTGCCTTTCAGACTCTGATGACTTGTAGCACATCACTTTCTCCGTAAATCAAGAACTTATCCTTAGTATTCCTCAAATACTTTAGGACATACTTTAGGAAACTTGATTCTTTGCTGGATTTGACTGGTCTCTACTTGTCTTGCTTAACATTAAAGCAACATCAAACAAGTATGTTTCATGGCATACATGATAGATCCAATTGCCGACGCATATGGAATCTCATCCATGCATTTAAGCTCAGCAGTTATCGTAGGATACTGTATCTTGCTTAACTTAATGCCATGTGACATTGGCATAAAACCCTTCTTGGATTGCTCAAAACGTGTAGGACTTTGTCAATTAAAGAATCCTGACTTTGTCCTACCAGCTCTTTTGGATCTCTATCTCTAGATCCAAAATCCAAGAACTACGTGGCTTTACCCATGTCAATCATTAAACCAACTCCCAAGCTAGTCCTTTACCGACTACAGCGTTGGGACGTTATATCCGAGAATCAGTATGTCATCGACATACACTATGAGAAATGCAATATCGCTCCTACTAATCTATTAGTAAACACACAGTTCCGCTTCGTTCCTATTCAAGTCAAAACCTTGACTACTTCAACAGAACGAAGATTCCAACTCCGATATGTTTGCTTCCATCCATGAATGGATCGATGAAGCCAACTTACACAAAATGTAATTCTTCGGAGTCTGGGCTCACTTTCGCTCCCTAGGATTTCGCAGATTCGTCGCTTTCAATGATCATCAGATCATGCGAACATTCAATGATCATCAGGCTGAACTAATGACGAGAATTCACTCTCGGATTAGTGACTGATTCTTTCATATCTGCGAACTTCAGGCTCCACAGGTGTAGATTCTACAGAAATCTGTAAATCCTTCCGCTGCTCTCCCTCAATAGGTTAAGCAGCCTCCTGTATTTCTCGAATTTCTTCGAGTTGTACTTTTACTCCCACTGTTCTTCTTGGAAAGTAACTTCCCTTAATGCCATGTGATCTCATCCATGCATTTAAGCTCAGCAGTTATCGTAGGATACTGTATCTTGCTTAACTTAATGCCATGTGACATTGGCATAAAACCCTTCTTGGATTGCTCAAAACGTGTAGGACTTTGTCAATTAAAGAATCCTGACTTTGTCCTACCAGCTCTTTTGGATCTCTATCTCTAGATCCAAAATCCAAGAACTACGTGGCTTTACCCATGTCAATCATTAGGCAAGCGTGTGTCAACTCCCAAGCTAGTCCTTTACCGACTACAGCGTTGGGACGTTATATCCGAGAATCAGTATGTCATCGACATACACTATGAGAAATGCAATATCGCTCCTACTAATCTATTAGTAAACACACAGTTCCGCTTCGTTCCTGTTCAAGTCAAAACCTTGACTACTTCAACAGAACGAAGATTCCAACTCCGATATGTTTGCTTCCATCCATGAATGGATCGATGAAGCCAACTTACACAAAATGTAATTCTTCGGAGTCTGGGCTCACTTTCGCTCCCTAGGATTTCGCAGATTCGTCGCTTTCAATGATCATCAGATCATGCGAACATTCAATGATCATCAGGCTGAACTAATGACGAGAATTCACTCTCGGATTAGTGACTGATTCTTTCATATCTGCGAACTTCAGGCTCCACAGGTGTAGATTCTACAGAAATCTGTAAATCCTTCCGCTGCTCTCCCTCAATAGGTTAAGCAGCCTCCTGTATTTCTCGAATTTCTTCGAGTTGTACTTTTACTCCCACTGTTCTTCTTGGAAAGTAACTTCCCTTCTTAGAAAACGGAATGGTCGTAAAAATTCTTTTTACTCCCACTGTTCTTCTTGGAAAGTAATTTCCTTCTTAGAAAACAGAATGGTCGTAAGAGTACCGAGCCTTGGTTTCCCTGAGAAAACTTCGAGTTATACTTTTACTCCCACTGTTCTTCTTTGAAAATAACTTCCCTTCTTAGAAAACAGATTGGACGTAAAAGTAACAAGCCTTAGTTTCTCTAGGACAACCAGCGAAGTAGCACAACTACAAATACTCAGTAAAGACAAATTTGGATCGATTCCAATCCACATTAACGTGGTGTCTTTCAACTGATATTTGTGGAACTATTTCAGCGTAAACTTAGATATTTTAGAGCGTTATTCTTAAATAATATCATGGAAGATTCGTGTGACTCATCTTTAATCATTTCTAATAAGATCTGATTCTTTCTCACAGAAACACCTTCAGGTTTTCAGGAGAAATGAGCTGTGAAACGATTTCACACTCATTAAGATGATCACACAGTCAATGACTTAAGTATTCTCACTCGTGATTTAATCCAGAGTCTTAATACTTTTGTCATTCAGATCCTATACTTCATTCTGGAACTCTTTCGACCATGTCAAAGAATTCCGACTTGTGTCTCATCAAATGAACACAGTCACACTCACTGAAGTAATCAGTAGAGACAATGAAGTACAGGAAATTTTCTCTGGCATTACTGCTCATTGGGCCACATACATCAGTATGTTCCAGGTCCAATAAGCCTTTGGGCCTTTCTCTAGCTCGGCTAAGATAGGCCCTCTTCCTTTTGGTCCAGTAAACAGAATTCAAGTCTCATAAGATATCTTATCAAATGAGCCCAACAGTCCATGACTATGGGATTTCTGAATCAGACTTACTTTATGTGACCAAAACTTTTATGCCAAGAAAAATCAGGTTTTAATTCATCAGATTTAAACCAATTCGGTATTTATGTTACATTTAGGCACTCTTTGGTTTAAGATATAAAACCCATTCCATGAATAGGGTGCTACAATTAATATTTCATTAAGATCAAAAGAACAAAACTTGTCTTTTATCAAAATGAAAAACATTCAAATTCTTACAAGAAGATGAAAGACAACTCTGCTTAAAGCAGGTACATTGTAGCAATTACTTAATACAAAACCAAGCCTCAAAGGGATCTATAAGTGAAAAACCCTTCGACTGAGGCAGCATCCCAAGCTCCTTCCAGACATGTAGTTTCACTTGCCCTTCCTTCAACGTTCTACTGTTGTTTAAGCTCTGCATATTATCACAAATATCAGTGCCACAACCAGTATCCAATACCTTTAAGGTAGAACTTGAAGTAATAACATGAATACCTGAGGAAGTAGTCGCATACATTGACTTTAACTCCTCATCATCTTCCATGAATTTAATGCAATCTCTCTTCCAATGTCCTGTCTCCTTACAGTAGCAGCACTTACCAACGTAAGAGGTATCTGACTCGGGCTCAGAAGACACACGCTTGCCATGATTCAAAATCTGGACAACTTTGTCTTCACCCTTGTCAGCATTAGGTTTAGTAAACCTACCCTTCTCATTCATGAGATTGTACAGGGTACTCTTCACGTTTGGCTCAACTGTCTTGAGCATATCATGCAGTTCAGTCAGCGTCTTCGTTAAGCCTTTCTTGATATAGTTCTTTCTGAACTTATCATAGCTTGACGGCAGTGACTGCAGAATGATTTCAGTTGCCATCTCTTGGCTAACTGGATAATCCAGTTTCCTCAGGTTATCAATGTAACCCATCATTTTACTGACATGAGGACTTACTGGATGATCATTTGGTAGCTTGCAGCTGGTGAGAGACTTAACCAATTGGTATCTCTCCACTCGTATCTGCTCCTGAAATTTCAATTTCAGGCTGCTGATCATCTCTATTGGCGACTCCATGTTCTCATATTGCTCCCGCAAGTCTGAGTCCATGGTAGCCAATATCAGACCACGCACATCTACCGCATCATTATAATGCTTATTCCAAGCATTATATACTGCATGGGAGGCATTGGACCCGATTCTTACGGGGAGAGCTCTCTCAAGGACATAGTCCTTTCTCTCCTGTCTGAGGACTAGCCTCAGGTTCCGCGACCAAGTCAAGAAATTTGATCCGTTCAGCTTGTCCATCTCAAGGACAGACCGGATCGAGAAAGTGTTTTGATTGTTTGTGCTAGTCATAACTGAAATTTAAGATAAAAGGATTTTAGTTAATATGTTCAATATGATTAATCTCGTATTAAAATTAATATGATTAATCACGCATTATATTCA
The DNA here is from genome assembly GCA_030180135.1 of Orychophragmus violaceus. Classification (NCBI taxonomy): domain Eukaryota; kingdom Viridiplantae; phylum Streptophyta; class Magnoliopsida; order Brassicales; family Brassicaceae; genus Orychophragmus; species Orychophragmus violaceus. Next base: position 12,870,291 of record CM058236.1, read on the forward strand.
ATAACATAAGTTACCCTCAATAGAATATAATGATTCCAAGATCCACATATAACTAAGATTAAAGTGGGCCACTGGCCGTCACCCAACCTTAGCTTATATCGGTAAGCCCTGTATCGGCTAATTATATCCGTGATATAACTCTTGGTTGTGAATCTGGGCCCGAGGCCCAATCCACTCTGATGTCTCAAGGCCCGGGACTCCCAATGGCCTAGTCAAGAAAACCAGACTATATAGTCATGTAATCATTAATGTCTGGGACTCCCAATGACATTTATGAATCACAAACCGTCTTACCCACGCAAAAGCAGACATCCTCACACTGTAAGGCCATGAATACGATTGAATGGGCTTTGACAGCTGACATAGAATGGACAAGACATCCAACGCTTGATATTATATGAGGTTCGTAGGTTTATTAAAATTTCATTCCCAAAATAAAAGATTACTATTTCGGGAAACTTTCTATTTTAGAAAACCTACTATTTTAGGAAACTTTCTAAAATTGGAAACTTTCCTTAAATCCAAAACATGCAAATTCAGAAACTTCTAATTTAAGAAACTTTCCAATTTCAAAATTTTGGAAACTTATTAATTTAAAATCGATTTTAAAATTTTATAAAAATAAATTTTAAATTAATCTGAAGAAGAGACTCAAATAATTGGCCCAATTGTTTTAACTTCTTGGCCCGAGGCCCAAGAATTGGTCCATGTCCAAGACATAACCCAATTGTCCAATTAAATGACATAACCGGTCTGGTTCATTAAAATTGGTCTAACCAAAATTAATTACTACGACGACCACTATTGTCAACCGGTTATTTACTAAACCGGATTTTCTCAATTTACTTGGTCCAACCAAATCAAATTAGAAATTCCTGGTTTAGGCACTAAATCCAATAATTCTTTCGACATTGGATTTCTTATCCCGGTTTAACCAGACTTAATAAAATTATTAAATCTGTTTATTAAACCGAGACGTTTAATTTTAATTAAATTAAACCGAGCCGAAAACCTTAACCGCATCGATCGATGCTCACAGCATCGATCCTGCAACGATCGTTCATCGATCCTGCAACGATCGATGCTCTCACGTGTGCACGAACGGTTATCAGGTTTGGCCGAGAGATTCTCACGAGATCCATGCGATCGTTCGAACGATCCATGCGATCGCGGTCAATCTCTCGCGACTGCAACGATCGATCCTTGCATTGCATCGATCGATGCAATGCGATCTCAGTCGATGCAAAATCAGTTTAGATCACATACCAAATCAATATAGTTTGGTCATGCGATTTTACAACTGTTTGTTTAGGATTCAATTCTTGTTTCTTAAGTGTTTTAATCTTATCAGTAGATTGATTCAAAAACACCTCTTTAAACAATCCTAAACATGAATCTAAACAAGAAGAACCAGAACCAATGGCTCTGATACCACTGAAGGATCTTCTGGTGTTAATCCTGATTCAATTCATCAGATTACTTGATCCTAAACATGCCAGATCTAGGTTCTCTTGAATAGAAACATAAGTAGATCTCACCTTTTACCTGTTTTGTGCAGCGGAAAGGAAGAACAGGTCAGAGATCAAAGAGCCACCGAGTGATAACTCCTCCAGAGGTTCACACACGCACACCAATCAGGATGAAGGCTGCTAGACCGAGCTGTGGAAGGTCGCAGGGAGAGAGAGAGTCGCGGCTAGGGCTACTGCTCGACCTGAACTCGTCTTGAGTTTATATAAAACTTGTTCAGTTCGTTTTGGGCCATTTGGCCCAAATACCAATTAACTCCGAGGCGTTCGCGCATTGCATCGATCGTTGCACCTTATGCATCGATCGATGCACAATGGCTAAACCCTCTTATTCTCTCTAAGTATAGTAAATGCCTAGCACTTTTACCATACTCCTGCTAAACCGTTCCTACACGATTTCCTGTTAGCTTAGGCGTGTGACCCATATGGGATCATATAATAAAGGCAATAAGTCCAAGACTTATAGATCATGAGCGGACTCTAGCAAGCCATCATGACCCCCAGTATTATATGACTTATGTCTGATCTTTGACATACTCTTACTTTCTAGAGACAGTACCGAGATTACTGGACACAATTCCAACATGGCATGCTATCTGGTTGGATGACACATGGCTGTTTAGCATGCCCCTATTGTCTAGATGAGATGAAGTCGTTCTGGTTACAACATGGGAGGAAACATAGTTGGTTCGATTGTCACAGGATGTTTTTGCCTTACAACCATCCTTATCGGCGAAATGTTCAAGCGTTTCGACGGGGCAAGACAATACAAGACGTGCCTCCACCTTGGTTAACTGGAGAATAAATTCTATACGAAAGAATAAACTCCATTAGGGGGTTGTCTAAAACCGTTGATTGTGGAGGAAACGGGCACGAGAAGCCAGCCCGCACTATATCCGGCTATGGGAAAGATCATAATTGGGTGAAGAAAAGTGTCTTTTGGGAGTTGCTGTATTGGGAAAATCATATTCTCCGACACAACCTCGACTTCATGCACGTTGAGAAGAACTCTTTGACAATCTCATCAACACGGTGTTAAATGTTCCATGAAAGACGAAAGACAATGCTAAACCGAGAATGGATCTTCCAACCTTATGTAGAAGACAATCTTTACACATTAATCAAGATGGAACGCTTCCTGCGCCGATTTTTAGATTGTCTAATGAAGGAAAAAGACAATTCCTTGAATGGCTGAAGGATGATATCAAATTTTCGGACGGGTATGCTTCTAAATTTAGTCGTTGCGTTGACGAAACTAATTTGAAGCTTTCAGGACTGAAAAGTCATGATTGTCACGTCATAATGAAATGACTTCTTCCATTTGCCTTTCGCGAGCTTTTACCCAAAACCGTTCACACAGCAATATCAGGTGATTAGATTCATATAGTTTACCATTTTAAAAATAATATTTACGTATTTATAACTACTAACTATTATTATTGTAGATATTGCATTTTTTCAGGGATATTTCAGCAAAGATGTTACATGAGAAAGATGTTGCTATTCTGAAAGAAAATATCGCAGTGAATCTTTGTAATTTGGAGAAGATATTTCTGCCATCGTTCTTTGATGTCATGGAACACCTTCCCGTGCACCTCCCGGATGAAGCTGCTTTAGGTGGTCCTGTCCAATATAGGTGGATGTATCCGTTCGAAAGATACATGTACCATCTCAAGAGGAAAGTGAAAAACAAAGCACGCATTGGAGGATCCATTGTTGCACAATGTTTGAACGAGGAAATCTCAAATGCATCTTCTAACTACTTTGGAAATCCGGAAGTTGTTGATGAAGCTGCACTTCCTGGAGAAATTCGATTTACATATTCTTATCCAGAAGTGCCGAACATGTTTTACCATGAAGGTAGAGTTAGTGGAAAGGCCGAGAATAATTGGTTAACAGATGATGACTACACCGTGCTCCAAACGTTTATGTTGCTTAATTGTGAAGCATTTGAGCCATATGAAAGGTATTATTCTATTTTTAATATAAATATTGAACTTAAATGTATATTTAATTAATATTGGATGCAGGATCTTAGAAGAGACCATGACGGAAGAAAACCCAAATATTACCACTAATGAACTACATATAGCAAAAGACCGGTATTATGCAGAATGGGTCAAAAACTATGTGAGTTTTGTTAATTAATTAAAGTTAAAATATACATTGTTATATATATCATTTATTTACAGATTCAATATGCAGATTAATCAAGCTAGCAAATCATTCCGCTTTCACTTGTGGATGTTGTATTTTGTACAAGGTCTTCGACGTAATTGTACAACTTGGCCAATATATTTTTCACGGGGATATTGCTTCCACTCACATAAACATGGGCAAAATAAGAAAACCCAACATTACGGCGTTTATGTTCGAGGAACCACCGAGACGGATTATTACGGTCTGATTGAAGATATAATGATGATTCAATATGATGGTGATGTTGGTCTTAAGGCCATGATTTTCAAGTGTCGGTGGTTTGACACAACAATCGGTCGTGGAATGCGCAAACATCCATCTGGAATCATAGATGTTTCTCCGCGAGGTCAGTACGCAAAATACGATCCTTTTATACTATCCGGTAATTGTGATCAAGTCTGTTTATTCCTTATTCTCGTGTTCGCCGCACATCTGCAACCGATTGGTGGGCTTGTACGAAAGTTATGCCTCGAGGAGTCCGTGAAACATCTGAAGTTGCTCTAATTGCGTTACAAGACGATACACAAAACCAGTTTGTGGCACCGAGTGAATTGCTTCGAATTGAATCACATGTTGTAGAAGATGATTCTGATTTCGATTTGTTACATGTGTGTCCTCCCAACGATGAATATGTATCGGAAGACGAATTAGAAGATTCGTGTGATGACTCCGATTCCGATTCCGATGATGATTCTACTTAATTTTATGTATTGTGATATATGTATTGTTATATGTATGGAAACTATGCATTTATGAAATATCTTTTTAATATATATATATATTGTGAAATGTGTATTTTTAAATCTGATTTTTTTTTTTCAATTTTAATATTCAGTTTATAAATTAGTTTATTAACTGTTTTTTCTAGGAATAATTTATTTTAGATTTTTAGATTTTTAGAATTATAGATTTATGTATAGATTTTTAGATTTATATACAGATTTTTAGATTTATAAGATGTTTTTTTCCGAAATTATGTATTTAAAAAATAGTTTTTTTAAATTATTAGATGTTATTAGTATTAAAAATTTTATATAAAAAAATCCTACCCATTAATAGTTTAATTAAGACCCATTAAATTTGGCTCCAAAACCAAATTATTTTGGCTCCAAAACCAAATCAATTAGGCTCCAAAACCCACCAATTTTGCCTCCAAAACCCAAATAATTCGGCCCATTCGATTTGCAAGTGTAAACACTTAGGATTTTTTTGTTTCATTTCATTCTCATATGATCTCTCTCTCTCTATCGTCTCTCGTCTCTCTCTCGTCTCTCGTATCTCTCTCGTCTCGTCTCGTCTCTTCCTCTGTTCTTCGTCGCGTTCCTCCGCCTCCGACCGCCGTCCTCACCATGGTAACGACAACGAACGCCTCCGACCGCCGTCGTCAACGACCAGACGACTTAAATCTCCCAGGTTTGTATTGTTCTCTAACTTTTCCGATTGCATGTCTCGGATCGATTGGGTTTTCTTATTTCATTCGCGATTTTAGGGTTTAGTTTTAGGGTTTCTGTTTGTTTCTTCCTCTAGTTGTTTCGGTTGCATGTCTGGTCTTACGATTTGGGTTTCGATTTTCATTCGCGATTTTAGGGTTTCATGAGTTCTAATTGATAATTTGTTTACTGGTTTCGGTTTGTTTCTTTCTTTAATTATTTGATTGCATGTCTTAGGGTTCGATTAATTATGACTGTCAAATTAGGGTTTTGATTTGAATCGGGATTTTAGGGTTTCATGTTTTCGATATGTTTCACTAGCTAATGGTTTTGATGAGGGATGTTGTGACTGAATGGTTTGGTTTGTTTGTTATGGCTGTGAGATTAGGGATTTCGATGTTGGGGTTTTTTTTTATTTCGGGGCTAATTAAGGGTTTATGATTTCAATATAATGTTATAACCTTTGTTTTGTGTCTTACCTTGCCAGAAATGCAACAAAGGCGACATGTTTCTTCAGCTCATTCCATGCCTCCACGGTCTCTGTCTTCAGATCATTCGATACCTCCAGGAGCTCTCCAACATTCAGCCGCAGCCTCCTCTGTTTCAAACAACTACACACGGCGCACTGAAGATGCTCTACTGCGTGCTCCAAGCAGAGAAAACCAGCCACGCCTCCATCCAAAAAAAATTAATGGAGCATTGTGGTAAACTCTGATATCTCTTTTGCTTTGGTTAGGATTTCTGTTGTGATTTCACTTAATAGGATTGCTTTGATTATCTGTTCTGCCTTTGCTTAGTATTTTTATTTTGCTTATGTGTTTTGATTATCTGTTTTGCTTAGTTGAGGATTTATGTTCTGCTTAGGTTAGTAGTTCTTTATCTCTTTGATCGATTCTGTTGGAGCAATTGGTTGCATCTACACTTGATATGATTACTAGGATTCTCTTCTGCTATGGTTAGGATTTCTACACTTGATAGGATTACAAATGTGTATCTGTTCTGCTTTGGTTAGGATTTCTGTTGTGCATTCACTTAATAGGATTACTAGGATTATATGTTCTGCCTTTGCTTAGTATCTTTGTTTTGCTTATGTGTTTTGATTATGTGTTCTGATTATCTATTTTGCTTAGTTAAGAATTTTCTGATAAGTTGTTAGTATCTCCATTGTCTGTCTGATGCATCTCTTGTGCTTTGCTTTGATTTATGTTTCAGGTTCGGTGTAGACCCATCTGTCCACGCATTTATCAGAACAACGTGGCAGGCATACTACATGGGACCATGGTCAAGCTAGAAGTTTGTTCCAGACGAGAGACGTGATAAGTGGTGGCACACTTTCATTGTAAGGTTTCTTTCCCTTTATCTAATCATCATGTAATGTGTACATTTAAAAGCATTCTTTTCTATACCTTTATTGATACCTTTACTGTTTTTTGTAGCAAAATTACTATTGGGAAGATAAGCATCATGAGGAGGTCTACTTCAGGTGGAAGCTTCACACACAGACTACAATATGTCAGCTAATCAGCAAGAAGAAGAGGGAGGGAAAGAAACCAAAGTATATAAATGCAGAGGATTGGGCCTTCCTGCTAGATAATTGGGGAACAGAGGGTGCAATAAAAAAGAGCAAGTCAGCTGCTAAATCTCGAACCTCTGCACCGACTGGCAAACAGATGCACAAGCACAGTGCAAGTCCAATCAACTTCTTGCAGATCGAGCATGGTATGGTAAGTAGATCCATATTTTTTTTTCCTTCAACGCGTTATACTTTATTTATTACTTTACATTATATAGATACTAATAATTTCTTTCTGTGTAGATGGTCGAGTCTTGACTGAAAAACCTCCTTACACAGAGCTTGTGAAGAAGACTCACAAACGCAAAGATGGGACCTATGTTGATGAACGAGCCAAGGAGCTTGTCGAAGAAGTAGAGCAGGTTGTTGCTGAGTTGCTCCCTGATGATGGATCTCCCAATGGCGTCAGCCAAACTGGATCAACAGCTACTACACATCGCATCTTACTGGACCAGGAGTATATCAAAGTAACAACATTGATATAGTTTGGTTTTAGTTATGTTGTTATTACCCTTAGATGGTCTGTTTTATTAAGCTTAGTTATCTACCAATGGTTTGACTTGTTTTTATCCATGTTCAACGTGGTCAGTCAACCAATGGCCGAATATATAGTATTGGGAGTGTTCAGCTCAGAGATTTGAATCCAACTGAGTCTGTCGCAACATCTCTGAAGCGCAATCTAGACATGGAGATGCGCATATCCGGGTTGGAGGCGAGTAATGAAGCAATCAAAGAGGATATGATGGATTTGAAGAAAGAGCTCAAGGAAGGGATGGCTGCAACAAATACTTCCCTCAATATGATTCTTCAGCATCTTGGTGTCACTCCTGCAACTAACCAACAGGTTCCTACTGCTCAAGCTCCTGCATCAAACCAACAGGCTCCTCCTACTCAAGCTCCTGATGCTGCTGATCAGCCTTCTGCTATTGCTCCAGGTCCTCCTACTCCTACTCAATCTTCCCTTGCTCCTGCTCAAGCTCTTCTTGCTCTTGGTAAAGCTCAACATGCACCTGCTAAAGCTCCTCCAGCTTCCAAATCAGGTAATCACTCACATGCTAAATTGAGTGAAGCTCAACAGACTGATTTGGATAGGTGGTGTAGTCAACTTCTCTAGACTTTCAGTTTGTGTGAACATGGTGGATGTTTGTCTTAGTTGTATGTGTGTATGTTGTGTTGTGTTGTGTTTTGTGTTTGCAATGGTCAAACAATGTATTCCAAACTTCTGTATTTTGTTTTGGTGTTTTGTAATATTTGGAAGATTCAGTGTGTGTATATTTTTGTGCAAACATTTTATTTCGATTCTCAATTTTTTTTTAAAAAAATGATTTGAAATCAGCCACGTCTAAAACTTGACTAAACGTGACAAATTAACATTAAGCCACGAAATTTTTCGGGACACAAAACGTGTTTAAGTCACGAAAACAAGTGTGACATATTCGTGGCAAAATATAACCATGATATAAACCGTGACAAAAACGTGACTAATTTTGTCACGAAATATTCGTGACAAAACGTGGCTAATCTTGTCACGAATATTTCGTGATAAAAATGTGACTTTTTGTCACGATTTAGACACGAAAAAATATAGTCACGATCGTATAACCACGTTTTTTTCGTGACTAGACGTGACTAAAACCGCTTATAGCCACGAAAAAATAGCCATAGCTACGAAAAAAAACGTGGCTATACGATATATTTTTACTAGTGTTAAGGCATGTTTGGTAGACCATGTAAGTGGATTTTTGAAAGAAAAAAAGTATGATCAATCGTAATCGTTTCTGGAATGTTTTGCACGGGATGGGTCATAATTTAATGTAAAGATAAGGATGAAACAAATTTTTAGCAAAAATAAAAAAACGAAATAAGAAACTAGCAATAAGTGTCCGGCTTCGTGAGAAAGTTCAAGAACTCTTGAAAAAGGGATCTTGAGTTCTCATTTCTAATGTATAACTCAAAAAATTCTTAAAGATAACTTTGAGAGAAAACAAGTTTCTAGAGAGAGAAGTCTAAAAGTCAGTCTACAAATCGTTGTGTTTCAGCTAAGGTGAAGATCTGATCGTCTTAGTGCATTTTATAATTCTTCCTTTGGTCCATATTATTTAACCTTTAGATATGATGTTTGTTGAAAGTACGTTCTTTGGTTCTTGAAGGCAGTTCTTAAGGATTCGTAGAACGTTTATGCATGATAGATTGTGTGTGATTGATGAATGTGTAGGTTCAGATGTTTATCAGAAAATATGATTTGATCATAAGTAAGTAGGATGTTATGGGGGGTAAAAAACCCTACCAACCGAAATCTCATGGATATCCTTCTATAAAAAAATTCATTTCTAAAAATCCATGAAATACCCTTACCAAATGGCCAACTAGGGTAACCCAAAAAGAACTGTAACATTTTTGATAACTTATAGGTACCCTAACTTTTACTGATGTTTTATTTATGATCCATAACTATTTTTCAAAATATTAAATATAAGTGTAATTTAATTAATTTTGCATGTTTATGATAATTATTGACGGAAAAGCGAAATTTTATATTTTTGGCGGGAAACAAAATTTTACGTATTTGGCGAGAAAACAAAAACAAACGTTTTTAAATGGAAAACATAATCTTAATTTTATTTTGTTGCAAAAGACAGAATTTTACGTTTTTGGTAAGAAAACCGAATTTTACATTTTCAAAGGGAAATATAATTTTTTAGCTTTTGGTGGGAAACAAAATTGTGCGTTTCAGCGGAAAAACAAAATTTTATGTTTTTGAGGGAAAAATAATTTTATGTTTTTTGGTGGAGAATATAATTTTATATATTTGGTGGAAAAACATAACTTTACGTTTTTGACAGGAAATAAAATCTAAAATTTATCTAATATTATTTAAAAATTAAAATAATCAAATACTATTTTGTCGTTTGTAAATTTTTAAAAATTTGATAAATAATTAATTATAAAATTATTTTGTGAGTATTGATTTTAACTAAATAAAATATATGAGTGTCTAAAACTCAATAGGATGAACCCTAGTTGAACCCATAAATAAAAGCTATCCGTTTATCTTAATGTATATTTTTCTATTAAAATAGTAAGATTTTGGATTTAATTTATTTTTTATATGGCTTTGGATATCCAACGGTAACTACCCAACTAATTCCTTTGAGCAGAGATGAATTGAGCTTCTTTTCTCTCGCCGAAGATATAGCGAAAGGTCTCCTTCCCAAAAAAAATCGAACCAGAGACACGAGAATCCAACTTCTGTATCATAAACCACTGGTCTAACGCTCAGTTGGTGGCATGACAAGTTAAGACGTCAAAGGAAATGAATTAAATGCTAAGTTAGTTAAGCAAAGAAAGAATGATATAATCGTGTGCCTTCAAGCCATAGGTTGTCTTTGGACCTATATGGATCTTCACCTCGTTTGAGGTTCGGCTCATTTGGATCTTTGGGGTTGATATATTTGGGTTGGGTCAAATGTGGATCTTTGGGATTGTTTTGACTTTGGTCCGTTTGGGTTCCCGTGTTGATGTGAACCTTCATATCGTAAGTTGCCTTTAGGGTAGTATAAATGTGGAAAATTAATTAAGTATATAATATAAAACGGTTAAGTTTATAAGAATGGCTAAATATTACAGAATTTGTTAAGTAAAGAGAGTAAACATAATAATAAATTGTTAGTATGAAATGTGTAGCTGATGGAATTGTTTGTTATATTGCATTTGCATGTGAGCGGGTATGAGCATAGTAAATTTTTTATCCATGTCTCTTTTGTGATGCAGATGAGGATTTGTTGTTCGAGTTAGAACGCAAGACTATCGATATCATCGGGGGTTGGGGTGTTCAAAATTTCAATAAATAGTATTGTAGCCTTCATATATTAAGATGTTTTAGTTACTCGATATACAAAATTGTTTTATGAGGCTCTATTCCCAATTCATCGTTTTTAAATCTGGTTTTTCACCATGAATTTAAAATTTGAATCATTAAGGAGCTTCACCTACAGAAGTTGGATAGCAATCTTAGATCTGGTTTCCTCTAGCTTTATGCACCTAGTTGGATAGCAATCTTAGATCTGGTTTCCTCTATCTTTATGCACCTACAGGAGCTTCACTTACAGTCCTCCACCATGACGTATTCACCGTGATTGAGCTCACACTTGAAAGTCGCACCGCCATACCAAAAGCTTTCTGACGACGACGAGATATCGTTTTCTTTAAAACAATTGATCGTTCTACCATCACAAAATGCTTTGTTATCTTCTCCTCTGTGACAAAAAAATAAAAAAACAAAAAAATGGAATGAGTTGGACAGCAGGAAAAGCCCTAGAGACTTTTCTCTGGCACAATCTCCAAGGCACCGCCAAACCCCAAAATCGTCGATTTGCATGTCTTTTCCGGGCCGTAGATCCGCCGCTGGGTCTCTCACTGAGGACATGATTCTCACCACTCTCGGGACCCCGCCTGAGTTTCCCCGAAGAATCTTCTCACCGCCGGGTGAAGAAAGCTTACAATCTCAAAGGTGCTTCTCTCGCTCTCTCTCTCTCCGCCGACCATTACGCCTCCACCAACCTTCGTGCCTCCGCCGTTGAAACCACGCGTATTCAAATACCTATCGTCCGGCCAAAATATGGTGAAGGAGAGACCAGATTCGATCCATCTTCTGAAGCCTCCAAACCCGAATCCGGCAATGTCGACTGAGTCCTCACAACCACCGGAGATACCAGATCCGCCTGAACCTCCACCAGATCCCCCTGACTCGCTTCCACAGATGGCTCCGTTCTCTTATTTTACGGATCTAAAGCATTTGCCACCACCACGTTTACCTCCAGCTTGTGCCTTCTCGGGTCCTCCTAGACGCTCCCGAAGACTTTTTAACAGTTGTCCGCCGGAGTCTGATGCTGCCGGTGAGATATTCTCTCCTCTGTCCTCCTTGGCTGGGGAGTACCCGACGCTTACAGACCCGTACTTATCCATGGCACTAGTAGAAATTCCTTATATGCTCCGCTCACTTCTCACCACCATGTGCTGGCCTTGTTGTTGTATCTCTCCAACCCGCCGGAGCCGCCGTGTCCACCGGATCCACCAGACATCTGTTCCGGTGAACCTTGCTCTCTGTCGGTAATTATTTTCCACATCTCGAGTAAGCTTTACAAGGTCCTTTTCAATTGCGCTCTATCTTCCCGAATTATCTTGCTCTTGAATGCTCAGTCCTATTCTCTTTGTGAGAGAAATTTACCATGGCCCCCAGCTCTGAAATTTTGTTATGCGGCTGTTGATAGCTTCAACAATCTGAAGATGGATTTCGTATCACACCCGAAGAAGTTACAGTTCAGGCTACTTAGAGTCGCCGAGGACAGCGAATCCCAAGTCTCCTTCACTGCTATTGCCTTTGGTTTGATGATGTTTCCCTTCTCCGTTTATCCTGTCACTTTGAAGACAGTGTTTGGGATGTTAAATTCAAGTCCTTCAGTCCTTTAGGTTTTTCCTCTTGTGAAAAATCTAGTAAAACTTCCTCTTGTCAGGGCAAGGAAATATCAATTTCCACTTCCTCTTTTCAAAAGAGAGACTTTTACCATCAAACTTTCTCTCCTTGAGAGATATCCTTCTTCTAGATTCATTCCGGATGAAGATGCTCATGGTTGTTACCGCTATGCATTCTTTTGCGAAAGCCTTTATGAGGCTGATAGAAGCAACAGTTTTCATCATGATGAGAGCTGAGGTCAATAACCTTCTTTCAAAATCATAAGTCAAGGTGATTCCCCTAAAGTCAGTTACTAGTTTCGGAGTGGTTTTCATCTCTTCTAAACTGTCTTTTGAACTTCGTTGTTTCGATTGTTCTTTTGATGACTTCCCAGTCTGCGATCAGACTGGTTATCTATCGTTATCATTTTGTATCTGTTTTAGCTATTTATTTGGTTTCACACGTCGGGTTTATCCGATTGTGTTGTTTGAACTTGTAACACCTTAGTTATGAATGAAAGTTGTGACAAAAAAAAAATCTTCTCCTCTACTTCAAATGAAGAAAAAACGCTATGGCTGTTTTCCAGTCATATTATTCTCTTTCATCTCCACGCTTCTCCGCCACACGAGTCCCCTGCTCCTCCCATCTACTCGCTTAGTCCGGTTATTAATCTTTCTTCACCTCTGGCCGGCTGCAACTTCATCACAGCGAGATCTCTCCAACAATTAAAAGCCAAGATCTCTTTTAGACTATATACATTTATACTGTTAAAACAGAAGTACAAAATAGAAAATACCCTTAGTTTTTATTTTAATTACAATGTATGTCATTGATTTTTAAAAATCATTAGTATAGTTTCCTAATTTTAGGCATCAATTTTTATGTATTTAGTATTCATAATTTATTACCTTTTCAACAAAAGTTTGTATTTCCGTAATAAATTCTTTTTTTTTTGTCAACCGTATTTCCGTAATAAATTCTTAAGATTCTTTTTTTTCAAATTCGTTTTCAGATCTCTTATTCACTTAGCCACATATTAATATCTTTGAATATTTTAAATCAAATATTTATTTATATTCTTTTTTGAATTATAAGCCCAGTCCTAATAATATTTAATATAATTGATGTGTTTCTATCTAACAAACTATCTGAAAAACTCTAATCTTAACTACTAATTGTGACCATAATATATTATTAACTAAATCTGAGATAAGAGTATGTATTTTAAATCAAAAGTTAAGAATATACTAGCAATTAAATGCACTATCAATTTTTATTTATTTACTAACAAAACTTCTTTATGAAGTTTTACTAATTCTATGCATTTATAAGACTTGATAATGCTATCTATGCTCTTAACATCGCCATCGTTTGCTATTGTTGCTCTTAAATTTTTTTTTTTACAATACATTAATCATTGATGCTCTCATATACGTTGAATCTCCTTATTTTCATGTTGTTTTCTAATAACGTTTCATCATTTATCATGAATCTCTGTTGCACCAATAATTCAATGTTTTTGATCAGCCTCAGAATCTTCTGTTTTTGTTTTTTGTTTTTTTTTGTGGTATAAATACAACAATATGCAGAATTTGTTAGATCTTTTCTTGATGCTAGATAAAATCTTCAGTAAGTCAGAAGCAGCTTTTATTTATTTTATCCATTAAAAAGGCAGTCATTTTCTGATTAATTATTATTATTATTATTTTTTTTGACAACAAGAGAAAAATTTTCTGATTAATTATTTAATTATGTTTTACTCAATTATTGGAGTAGTTTGCCTCCACCTCAATTTCCGGATCATCCTCACAGAGGTCAAATCATCTATACATATATATATACACACATATACAAATACATAATGGATTAGATAAATCTATTTTATGTAATGTCTCTCTAACATTTGGTGAAAATTACGATGAACAGGTTTGAAACTTCTTTTTTTTAGTTGTTTTATAAAATAAATATTTTGTGTTTCTAAATCTTTAATATTAGTTTTTCTTTAATTGTATTCATCAATTATGGGAAAAAACACAATTTACAATTTAATTATTCGATAATCCAACAGTTTAGAAAACCTAACAAATATACTTTTTTTTACAGTGGATGACTGCACGAAGAAGGGCATCATTCATTCAGAAAAGCTTGAGATTTACAGCTTTAGATCATTTTTTCCACCAACGAGAATACTATAATCGAAACCAGACCACTTCTCTTACTTGTAGTTTTTTTTTTAACGTCTAGAAAGACAAATGTACTTGTAGTTTTAAACATGTTTATGGCACCTGAATAATAATTCACAAAGTACCATTTTTATCTTTCAATATTAACCGAAAGCACTCACTTATAAAAGTCACTTTTGTGGAGTAAAATTAGTTTGTACTCTCTCAGTGGGAAGTTGTCATTTTTTCATCTGGTTTAATTATCGGAGTAAATAAAGTATCTAATTGTTCTTTCATTTTTGAGATTTTAAATAATGAACAACAAATATCTTAATATAATTGTATTTAATGAGAATTTCGTTAGAGAAAATGGAAAAAAAAAATTAACATTTCAGTGTAAACCCCAATAAAATTTAAAAAAGAAAAACCTAAAAAATAAATATTTTACTAAATAATTTTTAGAAGAAGAAAATTTCCTTAAATAGTTGCAAAATATTGAATTCATGCTGAGTAAAAATGTATAGAGAAATATACAAAGTTAAGTTTTCTTTATTTTGTATTTAGTTTTAGAAAATTAAAATTTAGAAACAAACTTAAACATATTTAAATAGGCATATGTTATTTATGCTGAATTTAGAAAGACAAGTTTAATTGACTCTTAAATATAAACGGGTCTAAACGGGTTGGGTATGTCCGTTTTAACATCTCTATGTATATTCAAATAAAATTTAAAAAGCAAAGCCCAAAAATAATTGTTTTACTAAATTGTTGCAAGAAGGGAAATTGTCTTGAATAACTGAAAAGTATTGAATTCAATAAGAGTAAAAATGTATAGAGAAATATACAAAGTTAAAATTTATGTATTTTGTAGTAAAATTTTAAAAATCTTAAATGATTAAACAAATATGAACGGACGTAATAGGCATGTCTTATTTCTGATTGATATAAACGAGTGAGTATAAATAGGTCTTAAATATAAACTGGTTTAAACGGGTCGGGTCTATCCATTTTAACATCTCTATGATAGTAAAACCATATAATTTTTTTAAAAGCAAAACCCAAAGAATTAATGTTTTACTAATTTGGAAGAAGAAAAATTGTCTTAAATAGCTCAAAATATTAAATTCAATCAGAGTAAAAATGTATAGAGAAATATATAAAGTTATAATTTTCACGTTTTGTATTAAAATTTAATAATAAACATTTATAAAAAGATCTAAACGGATTTATGTGTTACTACTATCGGTTTTAGATGGGCGAGTCTAAATGAATCCGAAATATAAATGGGTCTAAGCGGTGGGGTGGGGGGATGCCCATTTTAAAATCATCTCTATGTAAACGTAAATAAAAATTTAAAAGAAAACCCTAAAATAAATGTTTTACTAAATAATTTTTACAAGAAGAAAATTTGTCTTTAATAGGTGGACAATATTGATATTACATTTTAACTATCTAAAATTTGTTTTGTCTTATATATTTTAAGTTATTTATTACTATTACTATTACATTTTGATTACCTATGTTTCTAATAACTTATTTATGACTATTTTTATTTATATATAAAATTTTATACTATTGATTACAACATTATTATTATATATTATATTCTATATTAAATATATCTAATGTATTATAATATCCATTTAGAAAAGAAAATATATGTAACTAAAATAAAATTAGAAGGAACAAATATATAAACTCAACCTTAGATAAAAATAAATAGAAGAAGATATAAAAAATGTAATTATAATAAACCAAAAAAACATTCACGCTATGTAATCCAACAAAATAATTTAGTGTATAGATCCGAAAATTAAATAAATTATTTCTATTCAAAAACTTAATAACTAAAATAAATAATATTATATAACCAACTTAACGATTTCATATAAAAGATTAAAAAATATCAAATTAATACTCCGCGCTAAGGGAAGTCAAAATCTAGTTGGTTTTTTTATTTCAACACCCAATTTTCACTTTAAAACATTCCACATCATTTTTTCATTCTTCCACATCACATTTCAACACCTATTTAATTTGTATTATATACAATGGTTTTGTTTAATAAAATAATAATATTATATCTTACTGTTTTAATTTCATATTTTCTATTTTATGTTTTTATTTATTGTGATTGCATTTTCATAACAACAATAGTCGATTGAAAAATATATATAGTAAAAAAGACAATTTTTTCTATTTTTAAATCAAATAAAACAAGTTTCTATTGAATTTTGTTATAAAATATATAAATATATATGTGTGTATATATATATATATTTATAATTATTATAATATATTAAATGTTAAATAATATAGATGAATAAAAAATAGCAAAAAATCAGTATAACCAATCATTGTATGCCATATATAAAAGTGGGTCCTATCAAATTTGCTTTCACGGTGTTGAATAATTTCAACACCAATTTTGTCACCTCATTTTTCCTTTTTTTCAACATTGCACTTCATTAGTTTCAACAGTTGAAAAATTGTTTTCAGAAATTTCTTTTTTGCAAGAAGACTTTACGCTCTCGATCGCCCAAACCAAGTGCCAAGAATTTGATTCAGTTTGATCTGTACCTACGATGTGCCATATACCAAGCCAAGAGCCAAGTTTTCTAGAGCTACTCTAAAGCGTCTTCTACCGGATGTAGATTCGACCGGTTGTCGAGCTGCTTACCATTCCCTCGTGTTGAACAGTTCATGTTATTGGAGTATTTTAATCATATTGGAGTATTTTATTCATTCTCTGGTGTTTTTTGGGTGAATGTTAAATTTTATACCAGTTTTTGAACTGTGACATGAATTACAAAGACACAACAAAAATAAAATAGCAGATCGACAACAAACTACAAACTATAAAGCTAAAACACTGTTGGAGACACAATGTAACACATAAAAGAGACTAAAAAGAGGTTAGAGACACAAAAGTTTAGGACCGAACCACACAAATCAAAAAAGCAGTAATCACATGCCAAAGAGCGGATTATCCTGTATTTGCTGCAATTCAAAAGAACTGGAGTCCTCATCGTAGTTGCTATGAGCAATCTCCTGAGGTCCTACCTAAAAAAATCAAGGGTAAAATGCCTACAATTTCTATGAAGACTGACACGATTTCCGGCCAAACGGATCATCCTCCCGCTAGCGGCACGAGAACCAAAGATGACAGTCAAAGAAGTCGTTTCCAACCAACTTTACCGAAATCACAAAAGCATTCTCAGGAACCAAATCCCACAGTAGAAAAGTAGCCGTTAGAGCAAACAACTGCCTCTATTTAATGCTTTATCTATAATCCGTCTCAACATCATCATTGATGGGAAATTACTTGATCGAAGAAATCGGCGAAAACTATAGATGATTTAGTTCTTGGCAAAATAAGAAAACCGGAGAAGCAATCCGAGGGAAGAAATAATTCTTTATTATCCGATAATCATTATTAGACAAATTGTTGAAGTATAAATTTGTTTTAAGAAAATTATGGTTTATCGAAAAATGTAATCGATAAATCGTAAAAATTGATATGAGAAGCAGATTTATTTTAAAAGTTTATGGGAAGTCAAGATGGCAAGACAAAACCTAAAATTTATGGAAAAAATGTATACAGAGGAAAAATGACTAAAATAGCATTGCAAATTTTGCAGAATTGCCGGGATTTAGCAGATTCCTAGAATGATAATTGTCTGGAAACAAAGTGAGGTGGCATTTCTAATTGGTTGGAAAAGAACACTTGACATAACTCATTTCTGGATAATTATCCACATGACACATAAGAAGATTATGTATCAAAATGCATGATCAAAAGACATGCATAATGACACATAATCATCCATTTATCTATCATTACCCAAAGGTGCATGAAGATGGGGGGGGGGGGGGGGGGGGGGGGGTTCACTATAAAAAAGGAGCTAAGGTCATTCATCAACTCACACTAAAATAACCTCCTCCTCTCCTCTCTCTCATCGTGAGCCATCACCACCACCCCTCTCACTTATTACTTACAAACCCATAAATCCCTATAGTTAAAGCCTAAAAACCTTTAATTACCCATCTAAAAACCCCTAAACATATTTAGCCTAAAAAGTTACCATTAATCACCCTCTAAATCACCTCACCGGACCACCACATCCACCTCTAGCTGGAAAGTCACATAAAAGTGGCAGGAAGTAGTTGGATATTGCCGGAAACCACCACCTCTCTCTCGTTAGACCACCTTGCCTCTCGACAGAAATCACATGAGGCATTGACCTAAGAAACCGTTGGAGTCAATGCGGTCAACGCTAGAAGTCAAAGCCGGTCAACCATCAGGTCAACATCGATCAAGGGTATGGTCAACGCGGTTCAACCGTCGTGTCAACTATCGGGTCAACGGTAACGGGTCTTTGTCGGTTTCGAGGTTTGCGGGTGTCAGGTTATGGTCGTCTGTTCTCCAGGTCACAATCGTCTGATAAATCACTCTGAGTTGGTTATATTTGATTGTATGTACATTAAATTAGATAGAGACTGCTTATAGATCTTGGAATTTATAACCATAGAGTTTTAGGTATTGATACCCAAAAATTGAATATGAAGCATAACAAAATATGATAAGTAAAAAAAGGAATTTAAGTAAACCGGATAGATATAGAAATATGCATTGCATGTTTAAATTCTAAAATAACATTTTCATTGTGTAGTTAGAATTTATTGATTGATCGTATAATTGGCTAAGAATAGAACTATGCAAGCATGACATTAATCACATAAATTGCATGAATTTTTGTAGGAATTATATTAATAAATTAAGATATTAAGTATAAGAATTAGTAATTAAAATGAGAGGAAAATAAACTCAAATATAATTAGAAATTGCATAATCTATCTAAATAACTAGTAACCAGAAAATGATAATTAATACACTTGAATTAAATTATTAAAAAAAGAATTTGTTAGTAAAGAAGAAAGTAACTAAATATATTAATTATGAGAATAATGATAAACAAGCTAGGAAATTAGGAATTTTACTAATATAAAAACAAAAAAATAATTAATATGCAATTAAATACATAACCAAGAGTAAAGAATTAAATAAAATTAAATAATTAAATAAAAACTAAGTAAATAATCTGAGAATTAATTAAATGGACCTAAGTAATTGAATTGAGAATAATATTATTAGTAGAGTTAATGTTGAAGTTATGGAATAAAGTGATTAATAGTATTGAATTGAGAATTTCATTATTAGAGGATTTATTGATAGAACTTGTGGAGTTGTTGTATGTGGTTACCTATTTTGGGTTGGGTCGGATATGTTGAGTTTGTTATGGTTTTAATAAAGTGTTAGTGGAGATGTTGAGTTGATAGGATCTGCGGGATAGTTTACGGGTACATCTTTTGGGTTGTTGTGTGATTAGTCGACTTTATCGGTTTGGTAGAGTCCTATTGAGTTTGCTTGTATGTCGTAGTGACTTTATGAATCTACATAGAGTTCATACAAATCTTAGGGTTCATAAAAGTTGTTAAATGTTATTAGGATGCGTTAGATCCCGCAGGCCATGTGTGGTCGTTCTGGTACTTCCTTTCCGATAGATCCTCATGAGAACTCGGTCCAGTTCACGTACTTTCGTGGTCAGGTCCTGGCGGGAGTCAACCTACTTGGGTGACACCGGTAGGTGTCAGATCTCGGAGTTACAGGGTCATATCCTAGGTCCGAACCTGATGAAAGCTTTGGCTATCATGAATAAGTAATATCCCGAGTCACCGCGTATCAATAGACATAGAACAATGTCAAATTCGTAGTATTTTGTGTTTACATTTATGAGTCTTGGATGTCCTAGTCGTATGCTGTTGGGCTACGAGCTAGGTGTTCCTGAGAAAGTTACCAACTTCGCGATATTGGCCCATAGTGTTAGAAAGCATTAGATAAGTAATTTAGATCGAGTCTGACCATGTGTATGTGCCACAATGTTCTCGATTTCCATCTTTTCTGTCGTGTGTTTATTTAACTCATTATGTGTTATCTCATGGGGAGATAACATGTAATCAGTTTATGTTTATTTTATATTTTTTTGGTTATTGATTGTTATTTTGGGTTTGTCAGGTGGGGCTTAACCTTTATAGTTGGGAGCCAGCTCACTGGATAATCTAAGATTGCCATCCAACTCCTTTTCATCTTTTTCAGATTTCTAGGTTTTTGGTGTATCTTGATGGATGCATAGGACCCTCAGAGTAAATTCCGGTTGCCATTTGCTAAAGTTTGGTTTTGAAAACGATTTTGATTTATTTTTGGTTTCGGATTTGGGGAATTCCTTAAAATTATTTTAGAAAACTCATAACTTCGATAATTTCAATAAAAATTAACTATTAAAAGAATAAAAATGGGATTTTTCCCCTGATAGACGGCTTAATCCCAACCGAACACAACTCGTGGAAGCGGTACATGTTAAAAAGCCTTAGCCGCTAAAACATCGTCGAAGATGGATTGGTTTGAGCCTTTTTGTCTCAAACTGGACTGATTCTGGCTTCGTACGCAAGAAACCCTTTCTGTTTGACTACACGAGTGCAAACAGTCATGTCTTGTTTGATTGTTGGCTGGCCAGCTTGTCCGTTAACGGAAAAACGCGAAGGGGCGTTACTCTACATCGCTCTCTAACACCTATGAACCCAATTCAGAGCCATCTCTTACCAAATCCCAACACTCGAAAGCTGAAGCTGCCAGACAAAGACATAAAAGAAAACACTTGCAAGAGACTACGCGCTAGACCGATGACCAAGACGTCGAAAACCCACCCCTAAACGAAATCAAAGAAGCGTTCAACGAGCCACTCACCTAAAGACACCACTAAGAAACACCGCATATGGCGCCTCACGAGTCGATAAAAGGTGAATGCCACCGCTCCAGGACCAGCCACGAGACCTAAAAATCCAACACTAATTGTCATCAAATTAACCCGTCCTCAAGGTAAGAAAACCGCCGCATAGAGTCGAAGTGAATTGGTCAATCCATCACAGTCCACTCCACCGCCACCGGATCCAAAAGAAAAAAACCGAGGCTTGGGAGATACATAATTCAGTGATGAAGGCTTACTGCCACACCCACACCAACGAAGAAGTCAGAGAGCACACCAACCCGAACACAAAACTCTAGAACAAATTTGAGCCAAATATGCCGACATAGGAGTGCCGTGAAGCAACAAAGAGAAAAAACGCTTGCCAACTGAAAGACGAGCGAATGAAGGAGATAATGCAGTATACACAGGAGAGACACTCTCCTCTCAACCGTGAACCCAACGTTGCCGCTAAGCCCGCACTGCCTTCTAAAGAGGAGCCGTTGTAGAGAGTCGTTATTGCTACAAATGGCGAACCGCCGGCAGAATAAAAATCTGATAAACAAAAATTTGTTGTCCCAGAACACAACGAGTGAAGCCATGACACAGATTTACACGCCAGATGAGAAGCAATGACAAACCCCCCAAAAAACAAAGATTTTCTCCTCAAACATAGTTACCGAAGACAGCCACATAAGTAAAGATCTAGCCAAGAGGCAACCGGAAAACCATTAGACCTATGAACCCCGAACCCCTCCAAACCACCTAAAGAAGAGGAAAATTAAAGACACAAAGGCGAGAATAGTGCATGCACCGCCACCAACCGCCAAAAGAAATTGTTTGTAGTAGTCAAATCAAGCAAACCAATGAACCACCGAGATTGAATACTCACCCAAAAACCAGAAGTCGTCCTCAAACAACTAGAGACGAGAATAACCACACCGGAACACCGTTGAAAAGGCCTTGACTGATCGGCAAGACTACTGCCGTACATAACCGCACAACTGCTTGATGCTGAGAAAATTTAGGAGAGTGCCTTGAAGAGAAACAACAAAAAAAAGCAAGCCCTCTCACGGTACCGGTGAGAAGCGCGAAAGCCAGAGAGGCAACCACACCACCAAAACTAGGTTAGATATGAAGCGACGAAGACAATTTTGAGAGGAAAATTTAGGGCCGCATGACTTTTACTTGCCTAAATTCCTTGAAAAAACTCCTCTTAACATTTGTTGTCCAAAATTTTGGTATTCTCATAGATGATCAAGAAGAAGAAAAGTAGAATTTTATAAAGATAAGACTACTAAACCAAGTAAATATTGCTTCTTTTGTTTCCCTCGTGTTGAGGTGTTGATGTTTTTGAATTTTTACCTTTAAAATTTGGAAAAAGATCTTAAAACTCATTTTGTGTAACATTGAAGAGATCTCTTTTTGATTCATAACATGTCTTACAAAAAAAACTAAATGTTGAACACCATGACCTAGATTACCAGTGATATATAGCTAAATAGAATCTTCAATAGCTTCTGAACTTTCCGGCAAAACGATTTGGAGAAATTGGCTGACCCAATAGCACCACACGTGCTGGTCCAAAGATTTAAATTGGACCCTACCCAAATAATCAGTATTTCTTCGGGTTTTTGGTAAGTTATTTTTCACCAAGTGACATTCCCTCTCGGTGGAGAAGGATCTGAGATGAATGTAATCGCTTGGAATTGTCAAAACACTGGAGCCGATTCGACAGAAGAACATCTGGAGGTGCTACATTGTTGCTTTCTACCAAATTTCTTGTTTTTATCGGAGAGAAAAATAATTGATACTTACTGCAAAATTTACAATTCATTTTTGGTTATAAGCATGTTTTTACTGTTGAACCTCATGGCAGAAGTGGTGGTTTAACGTTATTTTATATGGATGATCCTATAGTCACCATATTCTATTTGGATGATCCTAAGGTGAACATATACTATTTGGATGGTCATATGATTGATGTTGAATCCACTTTCCAAGACCATAAGACTTGTATGACATTTGTTTATGCTGATCCAATTGTTGAATATTGAGGACGTGTTTAGGAGCGATTTACTAGGATGAGCCTCAATCGGCACAATACATGGTTCATAAGTGGATATTTTAATAAAATCATGGGTAATCATGAAAAAGATGCAGGAGACGTCGCGATGAGGCCTTTTCATCCCTTTTTGCATTATGCTTGACAACTGCGGAATGACAATTTTTCCCTGCAAAGAATTCTTTATGGAATCCTTTTTGATCTATCAGCTAGATTAAGAAGATCTTAGTCACTTGAAAATCCATCAGTACCTGTTGGGAATCCGAGCCAATTCTACAGATTCAGAATTCTCGCGAGTTCCCGATAGCCTAGGATCTAGGGTCTAGTTAATTGAATCATGATCTCACCTCGTGATTACCTGGTGTTTGGTAGCGGAAGATGGATCAGGTAATACGAGATCTACTGCGCCTCAGATGCTGCGCCTCTATCGTAGTCCACACGCACACAAGCTGGAATCCGCCGGGTTGCTAGCGCCGGTGCTCGGATCTCTTTGGGACCTTAGTTTCTAGAGGAAGAGCTTCTGTTTTCTGTCTCAGAAAACTGTCTGGGCGGCTCTCATTTTTAGGTCGAATAATAAGATCACTTATATATCGACTCTGTCATAAACCGAAACATCAGTTTCGGTTTCGCCACTGTGTCGACCGACACATCCATTGGTGTCGATCGACACAAGTCTTGTATCGACCGACGCACCTAATGGTGTCGATCGATACACCTCTTTGAAACTCAATTCGATGCGTATCCAATACACATCGATCAGACCATATGCCAATGATCTATCCCATGCAGAGTATATCCAACTTGCTTAGGTGTGTGACCCTGTAGGTTCACACGATACTGGAAAAGAGTTACAACTCATTTGTCATAATTAGTTTCTAGCAAAACATTATGATTACCCAGTATCACATGAATTGTCCGATCTCGACAATACAACTATCTCTAGAGTTCGTACAATGTGATTTCAGGACATAATCCCAACAATCTCCCACTTGTACTGGAATCACCTATTCCTATAATCCCTTCGTCTCTATATCTCGATATGGCATAAGGCAAGAGACTGTGTCATCCTTATTATAGCCAACATCATGTTCATCGAAATTCTGATCTATACTGATAAACAAACGACTGACAATCACCTCGTTTGAGCACGGCCATGCATTTTCTCAGTATCAAATCTTCGATGGGCCCTGAGATATTTATCTCCCGTTACACAGGAGGGACAAATTCCATCTTGTTCCATCCCTGTTTCTATACATACTTCATGATACGTCGAAACAATGCCGTTATAGCCGCCATTTACGGAACGACGTTTGACAAGGTCAAAGCGCACCAATTCATATGCTAGAAAGCATGATGAACTCAGGTCTAAGGACTATACTCTATAGTCGTAATGAGAACCTCCCATGACACTTATATATAACTATCCTGTGGAGTTCTCATTAAGCGGGTCATGTCCGATCATATGTTCACCAACATATATCTATGTGACTGACTGTGATAATCATATCATTGACTCCATGAAACTTAGTCCAACAGTCACCTCACATACTAGTCTGCGCGGCTGTTAGTGTCCCATTTTAACAACCTTGACTAGGGACAATCATAATTTATGTCATCTTTTACTTATAGGGTTTCATGATCAAGTCTTCAACTTGATGACCTATAAGATGACCATAAAGTACTTTGGGACCATTATTTAATTATCCAATAATTAAATAATACTGATGTCAGTTTTAACTTACACAAACACTGCCATAGCATGTCTCTGTAAAGTTTACAACATAACTAAAATAACTCCCACTAGAATCAAGATCATCTCTTCAGATATCTTATACCTACAGCAACAGAATAAATTCCGTGCTTAGGTTGTGGGAGAGTTTGCGGTGTTCTGCTTGAAACAATTTCAATAGAGCACACCACCATTCAGATAAAAGCACTATTCTACGGTCTACTGCTTGGAGCCTTTCCAACAGTTAGCACCGCTATTCAGACAAAGAGACATAACCAGGTGGGAACCGGGAAATCGTCTTTGTTCGACTAACTACTTTCAACTGGTTCGTCACTTTATCAGTTCACCACGAACCTATCCTTAGTGTTTCTCAACACTTGGGATATTTCTGGTAACTGTTTAGTGACTATTACCGGAATATGTTGGTATATTCTCGTCATGCTTAAGCTGCATCTAGACGAGCGCAAAATATGGCATTCATGATGGATTCTATTGCATCAGCATAAGTAATCACACTCATTAATACTAGTTCAGACAGTGTTCAAAACACTTCTTCTTGCTAATATCGTTACTAGCTCAGCCAGTGTCCAAGACACTGCATCTCGCTTGGATAATTGCCATAAGACCTTTGGTATGAAGCCATTCTTGGAATCAAGCACATTTGAACTGTCCAATACCTTATGAACATAAGGATTTTGACACGATCCAATTAGCCTACTTAATCTATTTCAATAGATTCTTATTCCAAGAATTCACTCGGCTACTCCCATGTCTTTTGTTTAAATTTGACTTCTGACCTAAATCTTGACAAGACTTTAGTGTCGGAACGTCGTTTGTGAGATTCAAGTATGTTATCCACATACTGTGTGAGAATTGCCATTTCGCTCCCACTAGTCTTCTTGTAAACGCATGGTTTCATTTCTTTCTGATCAAGTCAAAACTTTTGACTACATTATCAGAATGTTGATTCCAATTCCAAGATGTTTGCTTCAATCCAGAATTGGATCGATGAAGCTTACATTAATGCCCAGCATATTTCGGAGTTGGGGCTCACCATCGCTTCTTTGAATTTCGCATGTTCGTCACTTTTCAATGATCAACAGATCATGACAATTGGTTACGAGAAATCACTCTCGAGTTAGTGACGGATCCTTTCGGATTTGCGAATTTCAGGCTCCACAGTTGCAGATCCTACAGCACTTTGTAGATCTCACCGCTGCTCTCCCTTAACAGGTTGAACATCTTACTGTGTTTATCGAATTTCTTCGATGTGTACTTTTACTCCCACTGTTCCTTTTGAAAGTATCACCTTTCTTAAAAGACACAGTTCTGGACAACAAAAGTACTAAGCCTTGGTTTCCTCAGGACAACCAGCGAGGTAGAACTTATCAGATATGGATTCAAGTTTGTTTATTGACTACTGTCTTACACAAACCTTGCAATCCCAATTAATCAGAAAAACATATTTGGAAATCACCCAGTCCACATCCAATGTGGTGTTTTTCACTGATTCTGATAGAAACACTTTTCAGCGCAAAGACAGACATTTTGGAACATATTCTTAAATCGTTATGGAAGATTCATGTGACTCATCATCAATCGAATCATATCTCATAAGATCTGATTCATTCTTTCAGATGATCACCCAATTCTTGACTATAGTATTTTCCTCAGCGATTCAATCGAGGATCTCAATACTTCTGTCAAATTGGTTCTACACTTCATCTTGGAACTCCCTTAAGGGATTCCAGCTTGTGTCTCATCAAATGAACACAGCCATGCTTATTGATGCCATCAATAAGGTAATGAAGTATAGAATATTTCCTTTGGCAATAACGCTTGTTGGGCCGCATACATCAGTATGTGTAAGGCCCAATAAGCCTCTGGCCCATTTCCTTTTATCTCTGCTAAATGGGCCTTAGTCATTTGGTCACGTGAACAGAATTCATATCTCAAATGATTAAAATCAAGTGAGTCCAAAACTATGGATTTACCGAATCTGCTTCACTTTTGTGGTTAAACGATTATACCAAAGAAAGGTCGAGTTCGAGTCATCAGACTTAAACCGTTTGGTATTTATGTTATATTTTAACTCATGTTGGTTTAAGATACAAAACCCATTCCAAACGGGGTGCTACCATTAAATATTTCATTAAGATCAAAAGGACAAAACTTGTCTTTTATCAGAATGAAAAGCATCCAAATTCTCAAAAGAAAATGAAAGACATTTTGCATATAGCAAGTACATGGTGGCAATCAATTTCAAAAAAACAAGTAGGAAAGGCTCCTACAAGTGGAGGATCTCTACGGCTCATGGAGAAACCATTGCTTCAACCAGACACGCAGTTCCACTTGTCCTTTCTTCAACGTTCTACTGTCGCTTAGGTCCTGAAGAAGAAGTACCATACATCTTCTCCATCTCTTGTGAATCTTCCAAGAATTTTATGCAATCTCTCTTCCAATGCCCCGACTCTTTGCAGTAGAAGCACTTACTAACACCAGATGGGTTTGACTTGGGCTTAAAAGATGACACATGCTTATCCTGATTCCAAAACTGGACGGCCTTGCCTTCTTCCTTGTCTATAAAAGATTTCTCAAATCTTTTTCCCCTTTTGATGTTCTGCTCTGCTGTCTTGAGCATGCCATGCAGCTCAGTGAACGTCTTCGTCAAGCCTTTCTTGATATAGTTCTCAATGAACCTATCATAGCTTGACGGCAGTGACTGCAGAATGATGTTAGTAGCCAACTCTAAGCTGACAGGACATCCCAGTCTCCCCAGGTTATCAACGTAACCCATCAGTTTAATGACATGAGGACTGACTGGAGCATCTTCTGGTAGTTTGCACCCAGTGAGAGACTTCACCATCTGGAATCTCTCAACTCGTGCCAAATCCTGAAACTTCAGTTTCAGACTGGTGATCATCTCTATTGGCGACTCCATGTTCTCATACTAACTCTTCAAGTCTGAGTTCATGGTAGCCAACATCAGACCACGCACATCTACCACATCCATATAATGCTTATTCCAAGCATTATACACTGCACGCGAGCGATTGGTCCCAAGCCTTTCTGGAAGAGCTTTCTCAAGGACATAGTCCTTGCTCTCCTGCTTGAGAATGAATCTCAGATTCCGATACCAATCCAGGAAGTTGGATCCATTTAACTTGTCCTTCTCAAGGACGGATCGCAACGAGAAAGTAGTCATAGACATAAGCTGAAATCCAAGAAAAACATAGATTTAGTTATGTATATGATGAGAATTCTTATTTAATAAGAAAACTCGCATTATATTCAAACAATATTTCCTCTATGAATATAATAATCCAAGATCCATACTTCACCAAAATCTGAGTGGGCGACTCGCCATTACCCAAACTTTAGTTATCTAGGTAAGCAAATCATTCCTAATTGTACTCAGTACAACTCTTGGTTGTGGATGAGACAAACTATGTCTAATCCACTCTGATGTCTCTGGGCTCAGAACTTCTGATAGCTCAGTCAAGTTAAACCAATCTCTTTAGTCTTGTGATCATTGACAGTTGCACTGCAAGTCTGTTAATGACCACCTGCCTTACCCATGTAGCAGTGGATACCAAGGACTCCAAGACTATCCAACAAACAACACGAGTTTTGACAGTAGATAAGATTGGGCAAGACATCAATGTTACTTGATATTTAGTTGAGGAAACTAAACCCAAAAGTTTAGAAAATCAATTTCTTAGGTCATGTAATTGTTGATGTTAATGCACTGCAAGTCCATCAATGTTATTACCTGCCTTACTCACGTAATTGTGGACACCAAGCTCTTGGCTAGACATCACACAACGAAATGAGTCTTGACAGTTGACCATATTGAAGCTAATCTTTGATCAATGTTTAAGTCTAGTTTGGTTTCTGCAAATTCAAGGTTCAATAACCAGAATTTCGAATACTGTGTCGATCGACGCAGACAATGTCTGTCGATCGACACTACCAAACAAACCCGGATTTCAATGACCGGTTAATTCAATTAACCCGGTTCATCGAACCAGTTATGTCGATCGACGCAGCCCATGTGTGACGATCGACATAGACCTAAACCGCATATAGTTCTTGATAACCGGTTCATCAATTGAACCGACTTATCTGATCAAACTGATCTTAACCAATCGGTTTATATCAGTTCAATCCAATTGAACCAATTCATCCAATTTAAACCGTTTAAACCAGTTTCAACTGATTGCGATAACCAGTCCAATTCAATTGAACCGACTTATCCAATCAAACTGATTTATCCCATCGGTTCATGCTAATTGAGATAATCAGTTCAATCCAATTGAACTAATTCATCCAATTTAAACCGATCTATTCGGACTTAACCAAGCATGATGACCGGTCCAATCCAATTGAACCGATTAACCATTCGCTCGGCCTGTGTCGATCAACACTCAACCTGTGTCGATCGACGCAGCAGACTTTTAGGTTTTCTACTGGAAAAACCCTAGCCGCCGAATTTCGTCCTGTGTCGATCGACACTCGACCGAGTTTGCTCTGTGTCGACCGAGACACCCAGTGTGTCGATCGACACAGAAGGCTTTTGGTTTTTCTTCGCGAAAAACCCTAGCCGTCGACTCTGTCGAATTCGCCACCTTGTGTCGACCGACACACCCAGTGTGTCGATCGACACTGTGCGAAAACACAGAATCGCAGATCGATCAGATCGATCTCACCTGTTCTAACTCATAATTCCAATGAACGAATTCAATTCATTAAATTCTACAAACAGGTTCGATTCAATGATAAAACCCTAAGGCTCTGATACCACTGTTGGGAATCCGAGCCAATTCTACAGATTCAGAATTCTCGCGAGTTCCCGATAGCCTAGGATCTAGGGTCTAGTTAATTGAATCATGATCTCACCTCGTGATTACCTGGTGTTTGGTAGCGGAAGATGGATCAGGTAATACGAGATCTACTGCGCCTCAGATGCTGCGCCTCTATCGTAGTCCACACGCACACAAGCTGGAATCCGCCGGGTTGCTAGCGCCGGTGCTCAGATCTCTTTGGGACCTTAGTTTCTAGAGGAAGAGCTTCTGTTTTCTGTCTCAGAAAACTGTCTGGGCGGCTCTCATTTTTTAGGTCGAATAATAAGATCACTTATATATCGACTCTGTCATAAACCGAAACATCAGTTTCGGTTTCGCCACTGTGTCGACCGACACATCCATTGGTGTCGATCGACACAAGTCTTGTATCGACCGACGCACCTAATGGTGTCGATCGATACACCTCTTTGAAACTCAATTCGATGCGTATCCAATACACATCGATCAGACCATATGCCAATGATCTATCCCATGCAGAGTATATCCAACTTGCTTAGGTGTGTGACCCTGTAGGTTCACACGATACTGGAAATGAGTTACAACTCATTTGTCATAATTAGTTTCTAGCAAAACATTATGATTACCCAGTATCACATGAATTGTCCGATCACGACAATACAACTATCTCTAGAGTTCGTACAATGTGATTTCAGGACATAATCCCAACAGTACCAACCGTACATCCACAGAGTATGGTAAAAGGTCCACATCGGATCCCATGTCACACAGAGAAATTTTAAAGATGTCAGAGAAGATTGAACACTATTATAAAGCCTCCTAGGTCTGATAGCTTCTCTAGGATAAATCACTGACCACCATCAGCCCTTCTTTTAGATCTCCACCCTTGGAGATCATATTCTTTACATACCTCCTCAAACAAGGGGTAATCATCAAAACATCCCACAGTGGAATCAATAAGCACCTTATGCATCATTCCATTGCACCTTGCCTCGTCCAGCTCCTGGTTAGACTTCTTATAAGACTTAGGTAATGGAACCTTAGTCTTATTGACTCGTTCTAGTGTTTTTCAGGTATTTTTGCTCGTCTGGTCTTGGTGTCGATCTATACTGAGGTTGGAACGGTCGACATTGGCACTGAAGCATGTGATTCTGATTTCGTGTTTGATGGGTGTCAACCGACACCAAGGGATGTCAATCGAAACAGGCCTCCCGGGTCGACACCAACTTTTCATGTTGAGCTCGGTAGATTTTGGTCCGTTAAAACTTGAAATAGCGTTTGTGGAGTGTGGGTGTCGATCGACACTGACAGTCGAAACTAGAATTTGTGTATCAATCTCGATCGATTTTGCTCTCTCAACATTTGATTTCTCGAGAATTACCACGGATGTCGATCGACATCGATGCCCAATCGATTTTGCTCTCTCAACTTTCGATTTCTCGAGAATTACCACGGGTGTCGATCGAGGATCGCCGAGTTTTCGAGGGAGATTTGTTGTTGAATTTCAAACATGAAGATGATCCGGAGATGAATGATGCCCAATATGAGCTGGATGTCGTTGTAGAGAGACCACAAAAAATAAGAAAAGGAAGAGGTCAGATCAAAGTGCTCCAGCTGATGCTAAAAACAGGGGAGTTGATTGTGGGGATGCCGAGCAGGCACCAAAAAGGAAAAAGAAGAAGAAGAAGAAGAAGAGGTCAGCCAAGAGTCCTCCGACTGATGGTCAAGGAGGGGAAGTTGGTGGTGGCTATAATGTCCCCTTCGCATTTCTCCGCTGGCCGACGAGCTGAAAAGAACACGATCGATCGAATCCATGCAGTCAAACGGGAAGAGTTTGTTACGTACAAAATCTGGAAACGGTCTGGTTTGAGACAAAAGGTTTGAATCGATCAATCTTCGACCCCATTTACCTTGCTTCCACGATTTAAGACTTTTTTAACCTGTATCGCTTCCACAAATGGTGTTCGGTTTAGAATAGATCGTATATCATGGAACTATCCTTTTTAGTCTGTTAAATCTTTAAAATTTTATTGAAGCTTTTATGGAATTACGGGTTTTTTAAAACATTTTACAAGCCCCAAAATCCAAAATCGAAAAACGCTTTTGAAAACAATCATAATAGTGGCAACCTGAATCTACTCTGGGGGCCTACGCCTCCTCCGACCTATACAGAAATCTGAAAAGAGGAAAAATAGTGGCATGAGAAATCTAAGATCACCCAGTAAGCTGAATCCCCACTAAAAAGACTAAAACCCCACTCAACAAACCCAAAATAACAAGCAATAACAATAATCAACGACAAAGAAACAAAAACCAATTACACGCTAAAGAAAACACACAACACAAAGATGGAAATCGAGAACACTGCGGAACATGCCCTCGATTAGACTCTGTCTAAGTACTAGACCCGAAACTAATACTTTCTAAACACTATAAGCCCTTAATACGAACTCGGTAGTCTTCCTCAGGAACACCTAGCTGCCTACAACTAGAACATCTATAGTCCTAGTCCTAATTCAATTATTTAATTTTAGTTAGCATTTCAAGTTATTTTTTTTTTAATTTAATTCAATTATCGCAACCTTGAAGTTAGTTCGTAGCCCATTTAACTTCTAATTCAAAATTGATTATTTAAGTTCTTTATTTTCTAATTCAATTCAGTTATTTTCTAGTGTGAAGTTAGTAAACATATTAACAATAACTTCTTAGCCCACTTATTTTTTAATTCCAATTTAATTTTTAGATTATTTATTTTAATTTATCAATTCTGTAATCCAGTTTATTTAATTCAATCCATTTCTAATTAATTCTAGTCCAGTTTAACATGTCATTTCTATTTAATCCTTGTCCAATTAATTATCTTTAAGTTTATTTATTTCTCAGTATAATCCTAATTTATTTATAAGTTCATATAGATTTATTTATATATATGCATATCGTTCCTACTATGCAATTCTTTATGATCAATGTAGATACAATACTAGTCAATCAATGATCAATCAATTATTCTAACTACGCAAGCAATCATTTATATCTATGCAATCACCATGCCATTTTTAGAATTTAAACGTGCAATGCATATATATTTATATTCCTAGCCTGTTTTTTTAATCAAATTATTTAACCAACTTAAAACACTAGTTCAAATTAAATTTTTGGTATTAATTTCCTAAAACTCTATGGTTATATGTTTTAGAATCTATTTGCATACTCGATCTATCCTAATGCACAAGCAATCACACATAACCAACCTACACTGATATATGGACATATGTGACCCGGAGATGGAAGAAAGGAACCTCGAGACCCGCAAAATCAAACCCCGACAAACCCGATCCACTGACACACAAATGACCATTGACCT
Source organism: Orychophragmus violaceus (assembly GCA_030180135.1). Classification (NCBI taxonomy): domain Eukaryota; kingdom Viridiplantae; phylum Streptophyta; class Magnoliopsida; order Brassicales; family Brassicaceae; genus Orychophragmus; species Orychophragmus violaceus. Next base: position 12,903,417 of record CM058236.1, read on the forward strand.
GATGTTGACCTGACCGTTTCCCCATAGTTGGCCGGCGTTGACCCGAGGATGGCCGATGTTGACTCTGGCATTGACCGGCTTTGACTCTGGCAGTTTCTTGGTCAATGTCTACAGTGGGAGGGATGGAAATGACCGGCGATGAAGAATGACCGCTTCTGGCGTACTCCGAAGAGAACTACAAAAAAAATTCGGCGATTCTCCGGCGAAGTCCAGCGATGGCGGAAGATATGAGGGGTGGTTCGGCAAGGTGATTTGGAGGGTATTAAGGACTAATTAGTGTTTAGAGTTTTTGGGAAGTGTTTAAGGAGTTTTTAGGTGGTTCTTGGGATGGAAGAAGGCTAGGGAGGTGGTGATCGCCAGCGTTTAAGGAGGAGGAGGAGAGGTGTTTGGTTTTTGTGTGAGTTGAAGAATGGAGCAATGGTCTCTATTTACATCAAAGCTTCCACTCCCTTACAACATGAGCAAGTGACACCTCACTCCCTAAGTGTCATTTTGCATGAGTATGCATGCATGAAAATTGCAACCTTAACCCCCTGTGCCTCCAGCAGAATTTTTCAGCAAACGCATGAGCCAAGTTTTCATTATTCAAATCGCTACATGCCACATCAGTTCGTTAGCCCGTGAGTTTTCGATCCGCGACTCCCGATTATTTTTGATAAATCCATAAAAATACTTAAATGTTGTTTTTATTTCCCTTAACCTCCAAAAATAATTTTCCATAAATTATTATCTCCTTCTTGACTCCTCTTAGCCTCCAAACTACTAAAATACGCTTCTCGTGGATTTTTACGGTTTATCGGTTACCTTTCTTGATAAACCCTAATTTTGTTTCTAAAATTCTGTCTTCGACATTCTATCTTCTGAATAATTGTCAAAGAGTATTTGAGAACTATTTTGCCTTTCGTTTGCTTTCTTTCTCTCTTATTTCTCCAAAATTATGAGAATGCCTTTTTCCGATGATTTCTCAGATCAAGTGATTTTCCGTCGATGTTGATTTTGAAAAGGGTTATTACATTCTCCCCTTCTTACAGGATTTTTTTCCAGAATTCTAAGTTGACTAATCTTTTACTCTTAAATTGATCCCATGATCCTGCTGCTCCTTTCTGAATTTAACTCCACTAAACCACGGCTTCATTTTGACACTGATTTCATAACGTCGCTTCTTCATCTCGAACCTCTTAACCCTGATCCCAGTAATGTGCTGCTCTTACAAAATCCTTTTTCCCTGATCCCATAACTCTGATGCTCCACTGTTATATACCCATAAACATCTGCAATATCTTATGCCAACAATGATCTTTGAATCGTTAAAACATATCTTGCTCGAGCTGATGCCTTTGTCCCTTTTCTTACAACCAACTAAAATGCATCTCTTAACCCAACTCTGCTCTGACTGTAACTCGGAACCGATGCCTTTTTCCACATTAGCTCCACAAATATTCTTTCTTTGCGGGTTTGGGTTTGGTATCGAGTTCACTTTACGCGGTCACAATCACGTCCTCCGCTCACACTAAAACTTACCAATAAAAGGTTAGACACTATAAACTCGACTTATGTACTCACTACAAGAAAAAAGCGTTTTTACGACTACACTTTTAGTAGCAGAACAGTCGTTAATCGGGGTTTTACGACAAAGATATGACTAAATATGGTATTCATCAATCCATTGTCGCTAAATCTCATAGTCGTATTATTAGTCGGCGAGTTACGACTATTTATACGACCAACATAGGTAATCGTAAAATAGACGTAGCGTTGTCGGAAGATATATGGACTAATCTGCGACTACGATAGCGACAATTGTGCGACTATAGAGGGAGCCCAGATACGGTGGGAGAAATGTTTTCATCAAATAGTCGTTAAATTAGGTAACCATTGGGCGATTAATATGTGATTGTCTTGTGCAGTCAGAAAGTAGTCGTAAATATTAGCCACTATGTAGCGCTTGCCTAACGACCATTTTAACTACTATCCCGCGACTAATCTGAACATCCATATACGATTATGGTATTGATCTCGCCACTATGTGGCGACTGTTATGTGACTGACTAGTATAGTCACGATTCAGTCGTAGGCTACGGTGACGTTTTAGCGAATGTTTATTGACAATTTACCGATTATAAGACGAGTAAATGGAGAATCCAAATATGATGATGGTAAACATCTTGATGTTAATTGTCAACTGTTATACGACTATGCAGCGTCTAAACGAAACATCCAGATTAGATTATGGTACTGCCTGGCCGACTACTATATGACTGTCTAATATAGTCACAACATAGTCGTAAGTGATAACAGGGATTTTGCAATCCTTTGAGGTACCAATTCCTCAAGCTTATCGAAGTAGCTTTGAGGTAACGAACCTATTCTGGGATGGATAGAACCAATACGCACACACTAAACCTCTAGAGTCAAATCAATTCAATTAAGATTTTGTTCTAACAATCCTAACGAATTCAAATCAAATAGAAGTAAACAAAAACAATTAAACAAACGATTCAATCAATGACAAGAATAAGGCCCAAGGGTTAAGGTCAACGGATAGGTGACTCGGGATGATCAAGGATCCTAATTCAAACTTCAAACAAGCTAACCTCCTAGTAAGGAACACAACGATACGATCATTTTAATCTCTTAATACTAATATCTTTACTTAATCCTAATCCAAGAACAAATTCTCATTTGTGAATTAGAATCAAGCAAGCAATCAAACAAGTTCCAAACAACTAACAATCACTCTAAACATACATTCTCATGCGCTAGAATGTGAAAGTTCTATCAAAGCTATGAACAGGAATTTCATCGAACATGTTGTGAGCAAGAAATCTTAAGCATTCTAATCAATTTGATCAAGGCTAATTAGACATTAAACACACTTTGACAGATGAGATTTTAAGCAAGCAAGCACTAGAAATCCATTGATCACCCCTAATCAACCTAATCCTACATAACCCATAAGCCCTATGAAGAACTACTCACTAATCATCATGTAACTAACAAAATCCATATAGATGATGTTAATCATAAGAGATTGGTAAACTAGCAAGATTGAACAAGGAATCTCAAAGAAATACTTAGATAAAATCAAGAATCAAACTTATTCTAACAAAGTGTTTCGAACAGAAAAATAAAGCTTCTCCCCACAAATAGAAATAGGTTTTTGGCTTAAATAGTCAATAGGGTGCGAGCCGGGTCAACCCGGAACAAACCGGGTGTTGACCCGGATCCAAGTGAAAATCTGGGGATAGTATCGGTTGGCTGGACCGATACGCCGACCGATACGAGCTCTCGGATTTTCTGTCGAAGGAGCGTATCGGTTGGCCAACCGATACGCCAACCGATACGGACTCTCGGATTTTTCTGGGAAGGGTCGTATCGGCCTGCCACCCGATATGGACTCTCGGATTTTTCTGTGTTGAGATGCATCCAGTAAATCAGGCATAACTCTTTCCATATAGTTCCGAATGACTTCAAACCACCTCCATTAGTAAGCTAACTCAATTTACCATGATTTTTATTCAGAATCCCAGAGCTAAAAGTCAACGTAATATCTTCATATGACTCAATCTTTCAAGCTCATCGGTTTGGTCCTTCATCACCATTTCACTTGCAATCACTCCTTTGGCCTCCAAACTCTTCGAAACCTCCTTAGCAACTCCAAGAACCTACAAAACATAAGAAACACTCCAAATTCAAGCCTAGAATGCCTAAAACTAGCTCTAGATGATCCTATACTCTAAACACACCAATGACCAAAGAAATAAAGCTAAAGGAAACTAAAAAGAAGTAAAACATGATCTTAACAATAGCCTAAATGCATGAAAATACAAATATATCAATTCCCCCAAACTTAAACCTTGCTTGTCCACAAGCAAGCATAAGACTATCAAAGCAAGTTGGGAGAAAGGTTTGAAGGCGGGAGCTCATATCCAAAGACAAAACAGAGATCAACAAGTTCCAATTCGAGTCAACGTAACCAAGATGCAACCAAGTTAGGCTTACTCCAAAAATTTAGCCCTGCTCATCAAGACAAAACTCTTAGCTCAATTCTCAACCTAGACAAGCATTCCTATCAACTAGCTCTTTAACATTCATTAGGTTTTCAAGTGGATCTTACTCAATGCAAGGTGAACAAACTCATTTGGCAAAGGGATAAGGTTTTGAGATTAAAGTGATCTCAATCAAAAGAGGGGTTTACTCCAAAAGCATGAAGGTTTTCTCATAAAGAAGTGAATGAGCTAATGTAAAATGCTAAGAGTTAGAGGCAATTGGTGCATACTAGGTTGATTTCCATCTACCCATGTCTCAATTACTTCTTCTCCTAGTCTAACCCATCTAAATGGATACTACCCTTGATCAAGGCTATTTTTGCCTCATCTTCTTTTCTCAATCAGACACTTTTTATAGAAACTCCCCAAGGATCAATAAAGACTTTTCAAAACAGTGGCAAATCTTTTGTTTTTAACTTAGCTCAAATCTTTCTTTAGCAATGGTCTCTTTTCTTTCTTTAAGGTGAGCCTTTGGCTTCTTTTCATTTCAAAATATGAGACACTTTTCTTTTCTTTAAACACATAAGAGCTTTTCTTCTTTTAAAACACTTTGCCAACAAACATAAGATCCTAACCAATATCCCTTTCATTCTTCCTTTTCTTTACTCTCTTTCTCCTTTCCCAACTCTTCCCCCAAACCTTGATCCTAGCCTATTGCAAAGCCAAAGATGTTGAGCTTGCATCTATATGGAAATTTCTCCTAGTCACCTCATACTCAACACTTTTTACCTAGCTCATTCCAAATAGGCCTACCACTCAATATAGTGTTTGTGGTTTGAAAGAAGGGTGGTGAAAGGTATGAAAGTCTATTTGAGCAAGTAGAGAGGGGTAGAAAGGATAAGAATGCTCAAATATTTTAGGGTATCCACGAGTTTAGCACACAGAGCATGAGTAAGATAATTAGATGTCATCATTAAAGTTTTTCACTTAGGTAGAGCTAGTGTCAATTCAAAGCCTATTTCAGTTTCAAATCAAGTTTCAAAGCAAGCAATCCTAGCATGGTTCGTCTTAACTTTCTAGCCTTTCTTGAATTGCAATCTTAGGACAATCAACTAGCTCAAACAACTAGCATAACGAACATGTCAACACTCAATCAGTCTTACAAGGAATTTCAATCATTGCTCCCTATGCATGTGTCCTATATGATGCAACTAGACTCGATCCTATGATGCAAGTGCAACTACATGCTTTCTTTTTGAAATTTTTTTGAATTTTTTGAAATTTTTTTGGTTTTTTCTATGCCATAAATGAAATGCATGAGACTCAAAGTGAGGAAATCGAAAATAAGAACAAAGAAAACATGGTTAGTAACTAGCCTCTCCCCCAAACTTAGTTCACACCGTCTCGGTGGGAAAGTAAGCTCGAGAGAGAGACTCAACAAAAGGAGAAAAGAAAGAAAAGAAGCTAAAATGCAAGTATGTACAAGTTGGAGTGTTACCTGGTCCAAGAGAAGGCGTCTCGGTCGAGTGAATCTGGGCAGTGAGAGCGTATCGGCCTGGCCAACCGAAATGCCGACCGATATCAACTCTCAGATTAAATCCGCTAAGACCTGTATCGGCTTGGCCAGCCGATACGGAGGCCGATATGCATTCTCATATTCTCTCCCGAAACTCCGTATCGGCCTGGCCAACCGATACAGACACCGATACTGACCCCCTGTTTCTTTTCCTTCATTCCCATGGCCTTTACTTAACACCAATGAGCCCACAACCTCACCAAATGACCAAAACCTGATAAATCCCAAAGCAAAGCATCAAAATTAACAAGCAAAACATCAGAATTAAAAAAGGATAAACATGGGAATGTCTCCCAAGTGCGCCTGTTTTGAGTCACTTAGCTTGACTATCCCTTCACTCTTTTTGGTTAGGGATGTGGCATGAGTTTGTATCACCGGGATCATACTCATCGTAGAACCACCCCCTAAACTCCTTCAGCCTTATCTCCTCAAAAGGGATCTTCCTTGGATCATGAGAGCTCAATGGTGTGGTAGAGACTATACCAAGAAGCTTGTGAGGGGGTTGAGCCATTGGAGATCCATCTTCTTCATCCTCCTTGAAGGCTTCTTCCTTGAGGTCATCTTGCTTCTCTATAAGATTTCCTCCAATTGGCTCTTTCTTGTGAATTGGTTGCTTTGGCTCTTCTTTCATGATTGAGGGCTCATCTTGTATGCTCTCTTCCTTGATGTTGTTGCACTCAACAACCAACTCATCTTCATAAGGCTCCTCCTCATCTCTCACAAATTCACCTACTTCCTCATTGTTGATATTGGTTGAGTGACCCATGATTGTCCCTTCATCATCATCGTCTTCATACTGCACTACAAGGTCTTCACCAACTGTACAACCAAGAAGCAATTCAAATTCCTTAATAGTCTCTTCAGCTTCTTTCAAGAAGTCATCTTGAACTTGAGTATTCTCCTCATGTGTTGGCTCAACAATACTTGCACCTGACATCAAAGCTAGAAGAAGGAGTAAATTTAGTAACAAAGACTTGAACTAAATAGGGTTAGAAATCAAATTGATCTATCCAATATCCCAAAATGGCAACGGCGCCAAATTGATAACAGGGATTTTGCAATCCTTTGAGGTACCAATTCCTCAAGCTTATCGAAGTAGCTTTGAGGTATCGAACCTATTCTGGGATGGATAGAACCAATACGCACACACTAAACCTCTAGAGTCAAATCAATTCAATTAAGATTTTGTTCTAACAATCCTAACGAATTCAAATCAAATAGAAGTAAACAAAAACAAATAAACAAACGATTCAATCAATGACAAGAATAAGGCCCAAGGGTTAAGGTCAACGGATAGGTGACTCGGGATGATCAAGGATCCTAATTCAAACTTCAAACAAGCTAACCTCCTAGTAAGGAACACAACGATACGATCAGTTTAATCTCTTAATACTAATATCTTTACTTAATCCTAATCCAAGAACAAATTCTCATTTGTGAATTAGAATCAAGCAAGCAATCAAACAAGTTCCAAACAACTAACAATCACTCTAAACATACATTCTCATGCGCTAGAATGTGAAAGTTCTATCAAACCTATGGACAGGAATTTCATCGAACATGTTGTGAGCAAGAAATCTTAAGCATTCTAATCAATTTGATCAAGGCTAATTAGACATTAAACACACTTTGACAGATGAGATTTTAAGCAAGCAAGCACTAGAAATCCATTGATCACCCCTAATCAACCTAATCCTACCTAACCCATAAGCCCTATGAAGAACTACTCACTAATCATCATGTAACTAACAAAATCCATATAGATGATGTTAATCATAAGAGATTGGTGAAAAAACTAGCAAGATTGAACAAGGAATCTCAAAGAAATACTTAGATAAAATCAAGAATCAAACTTATTCTAACAAAGTGTTTTGAACAGAAAAATAAAGCTTCTCCCCACAAATAGAAATAAGTTTTTGGCTTAAATAGTCAATAGGGTGCGAACCGGGTCAACCCGGAACAAACCGGATGTTGACCCGGATCCAAGTGAAAATCTGGGGACAGTATCGGTTGGCTGTACCGATACGCCGACCGATACGAGCTCTCGGATTTTCTGTCGAAGGAGCGTATCGGTTGGCCAACCGATACGCCAACCGATACGGACTCTCGGATTATTTCTGGGAGGCACGTATCGGCCTGGCCAGCCGATACGCCACCAGGTATGGACTCTCGGACTTTTCTGTGTTGAGATGCATCCAGTAAATCAGGCATAACTCTTTCCATATAGCTCCGAATGACTTCAAACCACCTCCATTAGAAATCTAACTCAATTTACCATGATTTTTATTCAGAATCCCAGAGCTAAAAGTCAACGTAATATCTTCATATGACTCAATCTTTCAAGCTCATCGGTTTGGTCCTTCATCACCATTTCACTTGCAATCACTCCTTTGGCCTCCAAACTCTTCCAAACCTCCTTAGCAACTCCAAGAACCTACAAAACATAAGAAACACTCCAAATGCAAGCCTAGAATGCCTAAACCTAGCTCTAGATGATCCTATACTCTAAACACACCAATGACCAAAGAAATGAAGCTAAAGGAAACTAAAAAAAGTAAAAAATGATCTTAACAATAGCCCAAATGCATGAAAATACAACTATATCAGTAAGAAAAGGTGGCTACTTGGCGACGGTGTAATGACATCATAACGATTATTAAGCGACTATTTGGAAAATCTAGATTCGCTGATGGTAAATATTTAGCGACTAGTTTGTGTGTGTAGTGCGAATAATGGGCGACCGTGTAGTGGCTTTTTCGTAAAATTTAGAATTTGGATTAATTTCATTTCCGATTTGGTAAACGGTGATACCGTAATTTAAATGGTACAACAAACGTAACAAACACTTGCATCAAAAATAAAATTGGTAACATGTAGACAAAAAAGACCTACAAACGCAAACTCCAACATTTAGTAGTTGCCAAATCATATACCAAAAAAATAACAAATGCAAGAGAAAGTGACAAGTAACCTAAGAATCAGATGGTGTTGTTGTTTTACTTTGAGCTTCTGTCAGTTGCTCTTGGTGGGCGACAACGCTGAAAAGTGTATGAGCTGCTTGTTGATATATCATGGTTTTTACCTGTTTTAAGCCATGATATAAGTGTGTTTTAGAGTCATTTGTAGTGTCTATCGAGTCATTTACAGGTGTTTATTAGCTACATGCACGTTTGGAGGATTTTTGGAGATATTGGAGCTATTGGGACAAGTTTTGGAGCAAAAGCCGTGAGGAGCTGATTTCACTATCTCTGGACGACCTATGCAACGATCGATGCATCATTGGCATCGATCGACGCAGCTCAGCTCCAGCACATTAATGAAGACTTTGGAAAATTATAGTTTTGCCCCAGAAAGTTTCAGTATTTACAAGAAGACCCCAAGACGTGATTAGGCCTTTATAATTAGGTTTTTGGTGTTTTGTTTTAGTTACGCATTCATACTATTAGCTTTTTAGAGAGAGAGACCTAGAGGCTGATCGTTCTTGTACTCCAGAGAGAAGATTTCGAACCTCTTTAACTCTTTATTCTTTTATTTTATGCAATCTATTTATTCATTGATTTGTGTTCCATTAATCATGTCTGAGTAGATTCATAGTTAGGTTTAGGGATTCTCTTAAGGGTTTTCATGACTTGCTAGATTTATCTATCAGTTAAGGATTCATATCTTATTTGTTCTTCAACCTGAATTGTGCTTAATACTAGTTTCTAATCTGATCACTTAGAATCTAGACTTTAGGTTTATAAATTGACATGAAAGTGTGGTTTAGAATCTGATCTATTTAGATTGAGTAATTTAATTATATGCAAAGACATTTGGTTTAATTGAATTGTGAACAAATCAAACTTGCACTTAAGGCTAGTTTAATCTGTTAGGAATTGCAAAGAAATTTGTGTTTCTGCTAATTAGACTTAGAGAATTCTCGCAATGAAAGTTGGTTAGTTCTATCTTGTGTTTGAGTTTTAGAACCGAACTTAATTTGATCATGACTGATAATTAATCTGCTTGTCTGATTTCCTGAGAACTCCCTAGACTTGACGCTTTTAGTACTTGCTTCACAACAACCGTTCTTGCTACTGATTTAGTTTCTGATTTTTAGTTTAATATTTCTGATTAGCATCGCCTAGCTTAACTTGACATTCTATAGTCTATCGTAAGATTTATTGAGTCTCTGTGGATTCGACCCCTAGATACTACATTTGCCTGTGCATTTGCAGTTGAACTTAGGGAAGTAAACTCTGAGCATATCAAGTTTTTGGCGCCTTTGCCGGGGAATCTTTTGAGTCTTCGATAGATTTGAGTTTAAAGTTTAGATAAGGTTTTTTGTTTTTTGTTTTTGTTACTAATTTTTCTGTTTTGCTTTTGTCTACGTATGTTTCAGGTCTGATATCGCTTAGCATCGATCGACGCATACATTGAATCGATCGACACAAGGAAAATCCCGAGTTGAAACGATCGTTGCAGACCTTTGCATCGATCGATACAGTGCGATTATCGACGGTTTATGCAGAAGCATGAGACCAGAAGTAATCCGGATGTGAATCTCGTAAATCTCAGACTTGAGGAACTTGCTAGACTAGAAAGAGAGAATAGAAAAGCTCAGAAACCGGCTAAGATGGCAGCAGCTAATCCAGCACCTTTGATTCTGATTAGAGATGCTGAGGGTATTCTGAGAGACTTGCAGAACAATCGCTACAATGCTCAAGGACAGAGAACTGATGATGAGGGAAATGTGATTGAGCAGCAGATGGTTCAGCAGCCTGAGCTTGAACCTCCTAGAGCGCCAGAGCCTCTGGCTAGGAGGACACTAGCTGACTACAATAGGCCTGAAGAGTTCTACGCTAACAGGTTTGCGATCCTTCCTCCAGCTTTCCCGAGGAATGAAGTGATGTTAAGAAGTGGTAAGGAGCTTGTTCCTGCTCAGGAAAAGCAGTTGAGTTTGCAAGAAATCGTGGAAATTGAAGAAATGGAAGATGATATTCGTGAACTTCGCACTGCGTCGACCGATGCACCAATGCAACGATCGACACTGATCGTGAATGAGGATTCCAAAACTAAGCTCGACGCAAAGATCGTAACACAATCGCCTAGAAACGATCGATGCAACACTAGCATCGATCAACGCAAAGCGACACCCGAGAGCTTAAAGGCAGAAACACTGAAAAAGACGGATGAAAAGGTCTATAAGCCTAAGGTTCCCTTTCCTAAGGATCCCAGAAAGACTAAGAACGATAGGCAGCTGGCCAAATGCAAAGAGATCATTAAAAAGGTGTTGATTGAAGTGCCTTTGGTTGACTTTATGCAAACTACTCCTGTGATGAGAAGATGTCTTAAGGACTTACTTGCTGGTAATTGGACTGGTGAAGAGAGTGTAATGATGATCAAAAAGGTTTGTAGTGCTGTGATTAAAGGTAAGATACCAGAGAAGTTGAAGGATCCAGGAAGTTTTGTGCTTGATTGTGGCATCTACAGGGACAGATTTGAGAGGTCTCTATGTGATCTTGGTTCGAGTGTTAATCTTATGCCTTATTCTGTTGCTAAGAGGCTTGGGATGACTGACTTTATGCCTACTAAGATCTCATTAGTCCTAGCTGACAGAACAGTCAGGATTCCTGAAGGAGTGCTGGAAGATGTGCCAATCAGAATTGGTGGCTGTGTGATCCCTACTGACTTTGTGGTTCTGCAGTATGGAGAAGAACCAAGGGATCCACTGATTTTGGGTAGACCATTCTTAGCTACTGCTGGTGCTATGATTGACTGCAAGAGGGGGACGATAATTCTGAATATGGGAGATCTAAAGATGAGTTTCGATATGGACAAGCTGGTTAAGAGACCAATCATCGACGGACAGACCTTTTATGTGGATACTCTCAGTGATTTGGCTGCGGATTACTTTCACAAGACACATGCTGAGGATCCACTGGAGAGAGCTTTACTGAGCTCTATAATGGAGCTGGAACATCTGCAAGACGAGCCCGCAATATGCTATGCGAGGCTAATGCATTCCACTGAGCAAGTTATGCAGTTGGATGTGTCTGACGCGAGCTTGCATCGATCGACACCTATAGTGCAACGATCGTTGCAGGTCGTCAGTGACTGGGCAGAGGAAAAAGCCCCGAAAATTGAGCTGAAACAACTTCCATCCGGGCTAAGGTACGCATTTCTTGGACCTAATTCGACATATCCAGTGATTGTTAATGCTTGTTTGAACAATGCATAGCTCACTTTACTGCTAAGCAAGCTGCGCAAGCATCGCAAAGCTCTTGGCTATTCTCTTGATGACATTTCAGGTATCTCTCCGGAGTTGTGCATGCATCGGATACATCTTGAGGACGAGTCTAAGACATCTGTTGAGCATCAGAGGAGGCTGAATCCTAACCTTAAGGAAGTGGTAAAGAAGGAGATCATGAAGCTACTAGATGCTGGGATCATCTATCCAATTTCAGACAGTGACTGGCTTAGTCCAGTTCATGTTGTGCCTAAGAAAGGTGGAGTTACAATAGTGAAGAATGAGAAGAATGAGCTAATTCCTACAAGGACTGTGACTGGACATCGGATGTGCATAGATTACAAGAAGCTTAATGCTGCGACCAGGAAGTATCATTTCCCTTTACCTTTTATCGATCAGATGCTGGAGAGGTTAGCAAATCACCCCTACTACTGCTTCCTCGATGGGTATTCAGGCTTCTTTCAGATTCTCATCCATCCAGAGGATCAGGGAAAGACTACTTTTACTTGTCTATATGGCACATTTGTATACCGCAGGATGCCTTTTGGACTTTGTAATGCACCAGCCACCTTCCAGAGATGCATGATGTCCATCTTTACTGACATGATTGAGGACTTTATGGAGGTGTTTATGGATGACTTTTCAGTCTACGGGTCATCTTATCGTGAGTGCTTGGATAATCTGTGCAAAGTGCTAGCTAGATGTGAAGAGAAGCACTTGGTTCTTAATTGGGAGAAGTGTTATTTCATGGTCAGAGATGGCATTGTTCTTGGACATAGAGTGTCTGAAGCAGGGATTGAAGTAGACCGCGCTAAGATTGAGGTTATGACCAGCCTTCAGGCGCCTGATTCTGTGAAGTCTGTGAGGAGATTTCTTGGACATGCTGAGTTCTATGGAAGGTTCATCAAGGATTTCAGTAAGATTGCTAGACCACTAACTGTTTTGCTGTGTAAAGATGCCAGGTTTGAGTTCACTGCAGATTGTCAGACTGCATTTGAACAGATCAAGCAAGCATTAGTGAGTGCTCCTATAGTAAAACCACCAGATTGGGATCTACCTTTTGAGGTAATGTGCGACGCAAGCGATTATGCTGTAGGAGCTGTTCTAGGGAAGACAAAGAACAAAAAGCTTCATGATATTTACTATGCCAGCAGGACACTAGGTGATGCGCAGAGGAACTACGCCACTACGGAGAAGGAGTTGTTGGCAGTTGTCTTTGCTTTTGAGAAGTTTCGGCCCTATCTTGTTGGTTCTAAAGTGATTGTACACACTGGTCATTCAGCTCTGAAGTATCTAATGCAGAAAAAGATGCTAAACCGAGATTGTTGAGATGGATTTTGTTGCTTCAAGAGTTTGATATTGAGGTAAAGGACAAGAAGGGAGTTGAGAACGAAGTTGCTGACTATCTGTCTAGGATTCTGGTTGATGAAGACGTCCCCATTAACGATTTGTTACCTGAGGAGAACGTCAATATGATTGAGACAGTATTTCGGACGGATTTAGACAGGAAGATGCAGAACTGTCGGATTAATCACATTGCATCGATCGATGCCACCACTGTGACGATCGATGCATGTGTCGAGAGTGCAACGATCGACGCTGACCTGTGCGACGATCGTTGCAATGCGCCTACGAACCCAGAACCTTGTAAGGTTCAAATTGGACACTACGACTTCGAAGTTTGTGTTGTTTCGACGACCACTCGACCCTGGTTTGCGGATATTGCTAATTAACTGGCTGCAGAGACTGAACCAAATGAGTTGAGGGGATATGCTAAGAAGAAGTTCTTCTGGGAGCTCAGACGATACTGCTGGGATGAGCCTATTTGTATAAGCACTGTTCTGATGGACTTTACAGGAGGTGCATTGCGGAATCAGAGGTTCCATATGTTCTGTTTCACTGCCATGGATCAGATTATGCTGGACACTTTGCTACTTTTAAGACTGTGTCTAAGGTTCTGCAAGCAGGTTTCTGGTGGCCTACGATGTTTAGAGACGCTCATTCTTTTGTCTCTCAGTGTGATGCCTGTCAGAGGAGAGGGAAAATCAGTAAGAAGCATGAGATGCCTCAGAATTTCATTCTTTAGGTTGAGGTGTTCGATTGTTGGGGCCTACATTTCATGGGTCCTTTTCCCTCATCCTATGGGAATAAGTTCATTTTGGTTGCTGTGGACTATGTGTCCAAGTGGGTGGAAGCAATAGCTAGTCCAACCAATGACTCTTTGGTGGTTATTTAGCTGTTTAAGACCATCATATTCCCTAGATTTGGAGTACCTCGGATAGTTATTAGTGATGGAGGATCTTATTTCATTAATGAGGTCTCCGAGAAGCTGCTACAGAAGCATGGAGTTCATCATCGAGTTGCTACTCCTTATCACCCTCAGACTAGTGGGCAAGTCGAGGTCTCTAACAGACAGATCAAGGAGATCTTGGAGAAGACAGTTGGGAAGACAAGGAAGGATTGGGTAGCAAAGCTGGATGATGCACTATGGGCTTATCGGACTTCTTTCAAGACGCCACTTGGGACTACTCCATTTCATCTGCTGTATGGAAAAGCATGTCATCTGCCAGTAGAGCTTGAGCACAAAGCAGCATGGGCTATGAAGCAGATGAATTTCGATCTTAAGTCTGCTGCAGAGAGGAGATTGGTGCAGCTTAATGAGTTGGACGAGATTAGGCATTATGCTTATGCGAACTAAAAGCTGTACAAGGAGAGGACTAAGGCTTATCATGACAAGAAGATTGTCTCTAGACAATTTGAGCCTCATGATCAGGTACTTTTGTATAACTCTCGTTTGCAATTGTTTCTAGGTAAGCTAAGATCAAGGTGGTCCGGTCCTTTCACAATCAAGGAAGTGTGTCCTTATGGTGTTGTCGTTCTAATCAGCCAGGAAGGTAAGGAATTCACTGTCAATGGACAGAGGGTGAAGCATTATTGGGCTAAGGCCAAGATTCCGAGAGGTCAGATTTTGCCTCTGGATGATGCACCCTCTGCCTGATTCAGCTGAAACGTCAAGCTAATGACATTAAAAGAGCGCTGAGTGGGAGGCAACCCACTGTTTCGTTTGTACATATTCTTTTTGGTGTTTTTATTAGGATATTACGGTTTGCTTCTGTTTCTGGTGAGTTTTGTTTGCAGATTATGAGTCTGAGAACTGCGTCGATCGATGCGGTCCTGTGCAACGATCGACGCAGGTGGATATTTAACGATGGAAATCGCCTTGTGACGATCGTTGCAGTCATGTGCAACGGTCGTCGCATGGAAAAATGTACGGGAGACTGAAATCGCAGTGTGTCGATCGTCGTGGCCGGTGCAGCGATCGACACACGTGGTTAAGATTGAAATCGAAGGTACGTGAGCTTAACCGAAAATCAGATTGGTTCGACCAATCCCGATTTGCATCGATCGTCACATCTTCTGCAACGATCGACACACGCACTCGTGAGGTAAGTACCCGAGAACTTCTCTCTTTTTCCTTCTTCTTCATTTCGCGATTCTTCCTCTTCAAACCCTAAATCGCCTTTTGCTCGATCTCTCTCATTTCTCACTCGTTTTTGACAATTTAAGTGCCTAATCCACTCGATTTTCTTCCCTCTATCCATTTCTATCATCCATTTCAACCGGTTTTGAGGTACGTGACCCAATTCTCACCATTTTCATTTCGGCCAAAGGTAGAAAAATCCGAATTTTATCATGATTTGTTGTTCCTAGGATGGAATTGGTGCTTAATTAGGCTTGTTAGTGACAATTTGGTACTACCTTAGTGCATGCATTGACAGACTTAGCTAGGTTTCAGAGAATTTTTTTTGATTCGATGACGAGCCTTTCGAATGTCTGATTTAGGGCAGATTGTAGACGAATTGGGAACACATGATGTTGGTTTCACTGCTATTGATGGATGATTGAGATGATATACGCTTATATGGTTGAGTTTGATGATCTTCGAGCTTTGGCTTAAATGCAAGTTGCTTCTTGTGTCTTTGATCGCAGATGGCGCCGCGGAAGAAAATAAATGTGCCTGCTGCTCCTGAACCACCTGCTGAATGGTTCGAGCGACGATCACCTATGCATGCACCGTACACTGGCGAGGTTGGCGCAGTGCTGCCACCTTGGCCTAAGGCAGAGCGAGACAAGATTCATGTGACTAGAGCGTGGGCTGGGGATGCTAAGACAGAGACCGAGAGTGATGCGTGTCTCGAGAGGACTATTTTTTGAGACTTGGGATGATTATGACACGCTTTTCTACAACGCGTGGCATGACATGACTCTCAAGCCTACGCGTTTTGCAGACTACCGGACTTGTCAGATGCTCGGTATTACTGCTCAGGTGCTGGAGGTTTCAAGGAAGATAGGGCTAGGGACTATGCCCATGAGGAGTTATGATCTCTATCTGGACTTAGTGCGACAGCTGTGGTCCACTTGCAGTGTCTACTACACTGATCCTGAGCGCAGGAGAGCTCGAGAGGGGACATTCACATTTATGTGCGAAGGATTCAGGTATCGGATCAGTATCTGTGATCTCTGCAGGATTTATGGTTTTGATGAGCAGCGTACTAGATGCGCTTTGGTTAAGGAGTGGGATACAAAGAGATGTCAGTTCTTCTGGGATCATATTGGAGCTGAGGTGTTTAATTCACGCAACTCAAAGTAGATACAGTTGCGCCATCCGGTCCTACGATACGTTGGGCACATTCTGGGATATACACTTCTCTGCAAGTCCGAGGTGAACAAGAGGAAGCTCGAGTTACAGTTGCTCTTTACTGTAGTGATGGGCTTGTTCAGAGAGACTCCATTGCAAGACCCATGCCCTCAGCTGAATTTGGGAGCACTCTTTGCAGACCATTTGTGTGACTTGAAGACTAAACCTTTCTTTGGGAAGAAGACTGAGTCTGTAGGGAGTTTACTTACTCCTATTTTCCAGCATTTCAGGATCCCTACTGCTGGGAGAGAGTGCAACACCAAGAGGATATGGATGGATTACAGCCATTTGAAGAACATTACTTGGATGAAAGACGAGATGCTTTGGGTCTATCTTGATGCTGACTCAGAGGAGTGGTGTGTGAAGCTTCCTGCTGCTGAGCTTACGAGAGTTGATTCCTTGGAGGCCTTGCGCTTTGAGCCTCCCAGGAACCTGAGACGCGGAGTTCCTACGATGGCTAACCCTTTGGGTGCTTCTTCTTCTTCTGCATCGGGACCATCTCCTCAGAGTTTTTCTTCTACTCCTGCAACTTCCGAGCCTGCTGCTGCTACATTTGACATTGGTCCTTATCCATCTCCACCGGTACCAGTGAGCGAGATGTCTGAGGGTGAGTGGAGAGAGCGTCAGGATGGTATATTGCGGAGCATTTGGGAGTTCATGCGTGGCTGCACTTGCAGGAGACAGCCACAGGTTCATCAGCCCGTCCCTGTTCATCGTCGTCGCCAGCGTTCTCCGACTCCTATTCTCTCGAGCAGTTATGATCCCATGGATGGCATTGATGATGAGAGCGAGTGAGATTAGTCTCATTTTCATCGTATCGGTTTTGTTTCTTTTTCACTTCTTCTTTTGACTACTCTTTGATGCTTGTTGGTACTTATGTTTGGGATGATGTACTTGATTCTAGACCATCTGTTGCTTTGATTTTGCTTGTTTGCGATGTTTTCAGCTTTCGGGTTTGAGTTTTGAGATTATTCTCACGGACTAACTGCTGACTGTTAACTAAACTGACGAAATCGCAATGCACACGAGAAAATCGCATTGCAGCGATCGTTGCGGTCTTGTGCAACGATCGACACAAAAATGCAATCACCCTGCAACGATCGTCGCATTTATGCGCAACGATCGATGCAGGTGCGAGAGAGGTTGAAATCGACAGAACCTAACACATCCCTTAACATTTTCTTCTTTTACCGATCCTAAGCTTGACACTACTGAGGACAGTGTGTTTCAAGTGTGGGGGAGCTGGTACTAACATTAATCTTTTTCTTTTTTTTAGAGTCAGTTGTGTTTTTGTGTCAGTTTTATTGAGTCAAAACAGTTTAAATAAGAAACAATGAATTTTTGAGAAGCCAACAACACTTGCAGGAACTTAAGTAACCATTGGGATGAGCTTGCAGGATCAATCTATGACTATTAGAAAACCCAATGCAGATCAGCCTACTGAGGACACCCATATCAATTCATGTATTCAGAGGATCCCTTACTGACTTCGCCCCTAATTTTGACTTACTTTTCTCACCTAAGGGCTTGGTATACCTTGAGTCGGATTCCTCTGTTAGTTCTGACACAGCTTGTAAACCTGTCCAAGTAAGGTTCCCTTCTCCCCTTCCTTAGAGTAAAAAAAAAGAGAGTAACAAACTGAGGATGAGCTAGTAGCTCTGAAGTGGTCGCGGGAGTGGTAGAGACCCCTATTACCTCTTGTGCATCCATGGAATGTGTCTAAAGTACACCCCATAACGGGAAGAGCACTGATAAAAAAATGATACCCAATGGGGAGAAATCAGTTGCTAAGGAAGGGAAAAGAGAAGAAAGGAATCAGAAAAAGATAGTATGGTGGTTTAGAGCTAACAGAGAAAGAGTCCATGTGCCCTTTGATCGATACTCCTTAGGTGAGACCGCACTTAATAGCTTATAAGAAGTCAGTAGGGTGAATTTGAATGCTTTGGATTGATTGTGGAGTTTACTCAGGACAGTTGCTAAGTGTGGGGGAAGTATATGTTGGTCTTGATGTCTTGCAGGTGAATCTTTCATGTGGATTACTAAGGGGAATCTGAGTGTTGTGCTTCTAAGATGAAAAGAGTTTCTGAAATTTTCAAACCTCTTCACCACATTCTGGTTTTCTGTTTTGCTTGAGGGCAAGCAAAAGCTAAGTGTGGGGCAGTTGATATATCATAGTTTTTACCTGTTTTAAGCCATGATATAAGTGTGTTTTAGAGTCATTTGTAGTGTCTATCGAGTCATTTACAGGTGTTTATTAGCTACATGCACGCTTGGAGGATTTTTGGAGATATTGGAGCTATTGGGACAAGTTTTGGAGCAAAAGCCGTGAGGAGCTGATTTCACTATCTCTGGACGACCTACGATGCCAGCACCAGCATATTAATGAAGACTTTGGAAAATTGCAGTTTTGCCCCAGAAAGTTTCAGTATTTACAAGAAGACCCCAAGACGTGATTAGGCCTTTATAATTAGGTTTTTGGTGTTTTGTTTAAGTTACGCATTCATACTATTAGCTTTTTAGAGAGAGAGACCTAGAGGCTGATCGTTCTTGTACTCCAGAGAGAAGATTTCGAACCTCTTTAACTCTTTACTCTTTTATTTTATGCAATCTATTTATTCATTGATTTGTGTTCCATTAATCATGTCTGAGTAGATTCATAGTTAGGTTTAGGGATTCTCTTAAGGGTTTTCATGACTTGCTAGATTTATCTATCAGTTAAGGATTCATATCTTATTTGTTCTTCAACCTGAATTGTGCTTAATACTAGTTTCTAATCTGATCACTTAGAATCTAGACTTTAGGTTTATAAATTGACACGAAAGTGTGGTTTAGAATCTGATCTATTTAGGTTGAGCAATTTAATTATCTGCAAAGACATTTGGTTAAATTGAATTGTGAACAAATCAAACTTGCACTTAAGGCTAGTTTAATCTGTTAGGAATTGCAAAGAAATTTGGGTTTCTGCTAATTAGACTTAGAGAATTCTCGCAACGAAAGTTGGTTAGTTATATCTTGTGTTTGAGTTCTAGAACCGAACTTAATTTGATCCTGACTGATAATTAATCTGCTTGTCTGATTTCCTGAGAACTCCATAGACTTGACGCTTTTAGTACTTGCTTCACAACAACCGTTCTTGCTACTGATTTAGTTTCTGATTTTTAGTTTAATATTTCTGATTAGCATCGCCTAGCCTAACTTGACATTTTATAGTCTATCGTAAGATTTCTTGAGTCTCTGTGGATTCGACCCCTAGATACTACATTTGCATGTGCACTTGCATTTGAACTTAGGGAAGTAAACTCTGAGCATATCACTTGTGCTTGTGTATTAAAAGTTTAGCTATCAAGCTTTCGACTCCATGAGGATTTACTCGTCCATCCTTCTCAGTGGCCTGTGACAATTACAGACAGTAAGAGAAAAACAATTAAATAAAGATCGTGAGATGACTTTATAAAGATGGATTGTGAAAACATCGACTTTACATGAGGAAAACTATTGTTATATTCAACTTTTGATATCTCACGAGGTCGTAGTTCTTTGCAGTGCTTCTACAGTCCTTTGTGATGCTAACCATGTCTTTCATGCGTCGTTGATAGATCTCCTCAACAAATGTTTCAGAATAAAGTTATGAATGGCTTGGCCATGTCTCAAATGCTACAAAAATTATCTTGTAAGCGCTCAGACACTCAAACTTAGCAGAACAAATTAATGAGTTAAGCAGAGATTGGTTTCTTCAATTGCGTTCTAACTATATGATTATCATCCTAACCATCAGACAATAACTCCTCAAACACTCATTAAAAAAACAACCAACTTACCCAGAATGTGGAATGTAGGAGTCCTTTACAACCTATAGAACCAAAATTAATTGTAAACGAATAATCAGATTCTGGGCATGTCCCGTTTCAAAAGCAAAGCAAAGCAGAAGGAAACTAACAATATATCTACATGTACCCGTAGGCATCGATTCACGGGGGGTTTCGTGATTGAGATATTCAAGGAAGAATTTGAGAGAGTCGATAGGGTTTCGGCCAAAGTTAACTATGAAATGGAAAGCTTCGAATAAGAGATTCAAAGAAGAGATACCAGTTTGAGATGGGTGGGCGTAGAAGAGGATTTGTGGAGAGATTAGAGAGATGATTCAGGGAAAGATTAGAGAGATGATTCGTGGAGAGATTAGAGAGTTGATTCGAAGGAGATATCTGAAAAGGGGAGGAACAAAAGAAAATCAGGGTTTGACGTATTTGATGATTTCTAGGCACTTTGTTGAAAATTCTTGGGTATAGGCGGGTAATCGAAATGTTTTGGGTTATAAATTTGGGTTTAGGTTTCCCGGATTTATTTGGAAAATATTTTGAATTTTTCCCCACTTGTAGGTGTAACGTCGCCGTAATATAATCTTTTTTTTATTCACTCTATAGATAAAAATTTAACTAGAATATTAAAGCACATACGAAACTTTATATTTTAAGGGTGTAGGGTTTAGGGTTTCTTTTGGAGTGAACAAAACCCTGTACCCTAAAAAGGAACCGTAAAGCCTCATTATGCGGTTTCATTGTAGGGCATCTCCAACCCACCCGTAAAACCTCAAATTTTTAGGTTTTGAATATTGAAACCTAAATTTTGAAGTTTGAGAAACAAACAAATTACACTTAAATTTACAATTAAAATTATTCAACAAACGTATTTTCGTGATACTCCCAAATATGATTAATCAATGCATTTTAAGTGAGAAATGTGCTTCTTTATTTTTTTATCTTAAGATTGATAAATATATATAGTATCTAAGTTAAAAATTGTTTAATGGTCAAAACTAATGAAATATTTAATTAGAGAGACTAGATTATGATATTGTGAATCTTTCTAGATATATACAAACTTATCATGTTAAGGAAATTTAATAATATTGGTTGAGAGAAACATTGAATATTCTTCTTGTCTCTCATTTAATGTGTAAGCAATATGCACAACCCTACCAAATGAAACGTTCAAAACTAGATTGGAGAGTGGCTGCAGCATAAACGTCCCGCCGAGACAGAGGAACTCTGCAAAAGCCTGCAAGAGAACAAAAGACAAAAACAAGTGCACGGTTCTATGTCTCTGAGGCTACACCAAAGCAAACGACAAAACCAGTATACGGTTCAAGGGCTCAGGGGATACACCAGAACAAAAGACAAAACCAGTGTACGGTTTGTATAACTTTTTGTAGGATTATTGTGTTTTTCAAGGTTTAATTCTCGTATTACAACCTAACATATAATCTTAACAGATCTAGGTTCTTGCAAAACGAATCATAAAACCAAACCTGTAACATTACCTATTGATTGCACAGCGGATTGATGGTAATGACAAGATCAGTCTAGAACAGATGAATCACCTATTCCTCCTTGAGTATCCACACTCTTACAAGCAAGGGATGGCTGCTAGACCAAAGAGATGGATGATCAGAGAGAGAGGTTAGAGAGAGAGATGAAGCTCACGGCCACAAGGAGAAAATCGTGTGGGATGATGAATCCCCTAGGGTTTTCGAAATCCTTAAACTCTCATTAATGGGCCCAAGTCATTAGACTAATGGTTCATTAATCATTTGGGCCCAAGACACAAATCAGACAAAAGCCTGCATTTTGTCTGGCCCAATTCTCTGATCCAATACAGTAAATGCCATTGCATCTTACCGTATTAATTCCATTTAACTTTCCCGTTAGCTATGGTGTGTGACCCTTCGGGATCATACAATACTGGTAATAAGTCCTAAACTTATAGATCAAGAGCGGACTCTAGCAAGCCATCATGATCACCCAGTATTTATGACTTATGTCTGATCTCGACACTTATCATACTTTCTAGAGATAGTACGGTAGATTTCAGGACATTCCCAACAATCTCCCACTTGTACTGGAATCCTACACAGGACATTCCCAACAATCTCCCGATTGTACTAGAATCCTACATTCCCTAGTCCTTTTGTCTTAATATCTCGATCTGGCATAAGGCAAGATGCGTGTCATCCTTATATAGCCAGACCATGTTCATCGGACCAGATTTGATACTGACAATGCAAACGACTTGGGCAAGTCCGTTTGGGAATGGCCATTCTCTTACCAGCTATCAAATCTCCGATTGGCCTAGAGATATTACCTCCGTTAAACGGCAGGGACAAATCCCATCTTGTTCCATCACTATGAACTACACAATTCATAATACACCCAACCAAGGTCCGTATAGCTCCCAGTTACGAAACAGCGTTAGACAATGATCAAAGCGTATTACTCCATGTGCAGCCACATGCATGCGAACTCAGGTCTAAGGACTATACTCTATAGTCGTATATGAGAACCTCTTATGACACAAATATTAATATCTTGTAGAGTTCTCATCAGCGGGCCATGTCCGGTCATATGCTCCCCTACATATACCTATGTGTCGACTTTGATGCCGCGCATCTATGACCCCTCGAAACTTGGTCATAAGTCTCAACACAATCTAGTCTCAACAGGTTGTTGGTGTTCCAATTTCAACAACCTTCGACTATGGACACTATGATTTATGTCATTTCGTTAAATATGGGGTTTCAGGATCAAGTCTACTCATGTACTTCGATGGCCCATATATAATGACATGAATCATTTTGGAACGATTATTTTATATCACAGTTAAAAATAATCCAGAAATAAAATTTCATTAACATTTAAAATGTTTACATGAACCAATCAAAATAACTAAAACAAAAGCCCTCACAACTCCCACTCAAAAAGAGATTACATTTGAATATCTCTAATTCCTACAGCAGCAGTATGCAACTCGTGCTTAGGTCTCGGGAGTGGCTTTGTCAACGGGTCAGCCACGTTCTCATCAGTGGGAACTCTGCTGACCATCACTTCACCTCTATTCACTATATCACGAATCAGGTGATACCTTCTCATAATGTGTTTGGATTTCTGATGATGTCTCGGTTCCTTGGCTTGAGCAATTGCACCATTGTTGTCACAATACAGTGCTAGAGGCTCAGTGGCATTTGGGAATACACCGAGTTCAATCAAGAAGTTCCTTATCCAAACTCCTTCCTTCGCAGCTTCCGAAGCAGCGATGTATTCAGCTTCAGTTGTGGAATCTGCCAAGGTGCTCTGCTTGGAACTCTTCCAACTTACTGCACCACCATTCAGACAGAAGATGTAGCCAGACTGTGACCGGAAATCATCCTTATCTGTCTGAAAACTTGCATCCGTGAATCCACTGATTTCAAGCACTTCACTTCCTCCGTAAACCAAGAACTTATCCTTAGTATTCCTCAAATACTTCAGGATGTTCTTTACGGCAATCCAGTGACTCTCACCTGGATTAGACTGGTACCTACTCGTCATGCTTAGTGCATAAGCAACATCAGGACGAGTACAGATCATGGCATACATGATAGATCCTATAGCCGAAGCATAAGGAATCCTACTCATGCGCTTAAGCTCATCAGGTGTTTTAGGACACTGATCCTTGCTTAGTGTAGCACCATGTATCATTGGCGTGAACCCCTTCTTGGATTTATCCATTCCGAATCGATGCAGGACTTTATCTATATAAGCATCTTGACAAAGTCCAATCAGCTTTTTAGATCTGTCTCTAAAGATTCAGATTCCAAGAACATACGCGGCTTCACCCATGTCCTTCATGGAAAAACAACTTCCCAGCCAGTCTTTAACAGACTTCAGCATTGGAATATCATTTCCAAGAAGCAATATGTCATCGACATATAAGATAAGAAACGCCACTTTGCTCCCACTAGTTTTCTTATACACACATTGTTCCTCTTGGTTTCTGATGAAGTCAAAGTTCTTTATTGCTTCATCAAAACGAAGATTCCAACTCCTCGATGCTTGCTTCAATCCATAAATGGATTTGTGAAGCTTGCATACTTTCCCAGCATTCTTAGGATCAATGTAACCGTCAGGTTGTGTCATATACACATCCTCCTCCAAAATTCCATTCAGGAAGGCGGTTTTCACATCCATCTGCCAAATCTCATAATCATAATAAGCGGCAGTTGCTAGGAGAATCCGAATTGATTTCATCATGGCCACTGGTGAATAGGTTTCATCATAGTCTATACCATGAATTTGCTTGAAACCTTTTGCCACCAACCTGGCCTTGTAAATCTGGACATATCCATCCATGTCAATCTTCTTCTTGAAGATCCATTTACACTCGATGGCTTTTGCACCAGCAGGTAAATCAACCAGTGAAAACACTCGGTTAGTAGACATGGAGTCCATCTCGGATTCAGTGGCTTCACGCCACTTTAAGGAGTCAGGGCCCATCATGGCTTCTGCAAAGTTCGAGGGTTCATCACCGTCAATGATCAAAAGATCATGGCAATTAGTCACAAGGAATCCCTGGTATCTATCAGGTTCCTGACGGATCCTTCCGGATCTTCGAACTTCAGGTACTGCAGGTTCAGGTTCTATTACAACTTCATGTAATTCATCCTGCTGTTCTTCCTCATTAGGTTGAACAGGTTCCTGTCCTTCTTGAATTTCATCAAGTTGTACCTTACTCCCACTATCTTTTCTAGAGAGAAACTCCCTTTCAAGAAAAGTACAATCCCGAGCAACAAAGATTTTGTTCTCGGATCGCAGATAGAAGTAATAAGCCTTGGTATCCCTAGGATAACCAATGAAGTATCATTTGTCAGATTTTGGTGTAAGCTTGTCTGAGATTAATCTTTTGACATAGGCTTCACAACCCCAAATTCTGAGAAAAGACATTGCTGGAGCTTTTCCAGTCCATATCTCATATGGTATCTTTGCTACTGCCTTTGATGGCACTCTGTTCAGTGTGAACGTTGCGGTGAGCAAAGCATATCCCCAAAGGGATATAGGAAGGTCTGTGTGACTCATCATGGATCGGACCATATCTAACAATGTCCGATTCCTTCTCTCAGACACACCATTCCACTGAGGTGTTCCCGGAGGTGTGAGCTGGGAGATAATCCCACACTCACTCAGATGATCACGAAATTCCTGGCTCAAGTATTCTCCTCCTCGGTCCGACCGAAGAGCCTTAATACTTTTACCAAGCTGGTTCTGTACTTCATTCTGGAATTCTTTGAACTTTTCAAAGGTTTCCGACTTATGTTTCATCAAGTAGACATATCCATATCTACTGAAATCATCAGTGAATGTAATGAAGTACTGAAAGTTTCCTCTAGCACTTGTGGACATTGGGCCACACACGTCAGTATGTATCAGGCCCAATAGTTCACTGGCCCTTTCTGTGGGTTTATTGAAAGGGGCCCGTGTCATTTTGCCCATTAGGCAAGATTCGCATTGCTCACAAGACTCAAAGTCAAATGAGCCCAAGAGTCCATTTGAATGGAGCCTCTTGACGCGTTTCTCACTAATGTGCCCCAAACGACAATGCCAGAGAAACGTTTCATTTTCTTCGTTAGATTTGAACCGTTTTGTATTTATGTTATATACTGGAGCAGATTGATCCAGCATGTACATCCCATTTATAAGAGGGGCACAACCATAGAACATATCATTGAGATTAAAGGAACACAATTTATTCTTAATAGAAAAATCAAATCCTTGCAAATCCAACAATGAAACTGAAATGATATTTCTGCTTATAGCAGGTACAAAATAACAATTCTCAAGTTCTAAAATCAATCCAGAAGGTAAAGACAACAAGTAAGTGCCAACGGCCAGTGCTGGAACCTTCGCTCCATTGCCAACCCGCAACTCTACTTGCCCTTGCTTCAACCTTCTACTGTTGCTGAGCGCCTGCATATTAGTACAAATATGAGCCCCACATCCAGTATCTAATACCCAAGTGGTATTATCAGAAGTAGTAGTATTTACTTCAATAACAAAAATACCTGAAGATTTAGTCTCCAAGGACTTCTTCTTCTTCAGACTTTCCTGGTATTTCTTACAGTCCCTGCGGTAATGCCCTGCCTCTTTGCAAAAGTGGCAGATATCAGAAGGCCCAGCTTTAGACACGGGCTTGGGCTTGGCCTTTTCATTGCTGACTACCTTGCCCTTTCCCTTGTCTGCAGCGGATTTCTTAAAACCCTTGCCCTTCTGCACCATGAGTACATACGACTCCTTGGTCTTCTTCAGATTCGGTTCTGCAGTCTTGAGCATACCATGTAGATCAGGCAACGTCTTTATCAACCCATGCATATTATAGTTCAAAATGAACTGGTCATATGCAGGAGTAAGAGACTGCAGAACGATATCACAAGCAAGCTCTTGGCTTATAGGACAGTCGAGCCTAGTCAAATGATCGAGATAACCCATCATTTTCAGAACATGTGGACTCACTGCTGCATCCTTAGCCATTTTACAGTCCAAGAGATTCTTAACAGTTTGGAATCTCTCTGTACGAGCCTGCTCCTGAAACAACGCTTTCAGATTTGCCATCAGCTCCATGGGACAAGTCAGGCCTTCCCACTGCATCTGCAGTTCGGGAGCCATTGTCGCCAACATCAGGCAAATCACGTCATTAGCATCTGAAGAATGCGTATCCCAAGCATTCTTCACAGCTTGTGCGGCATTATTCGCAGGTCTAGGAGAGAGAGCTCTTTCAAGGACATAAGCCTTCTTCTCCTGCCTGAGCACAAGTCTCAGGTTCCTGGACCAGTTCAGGAAGTTTGATCCGTTCAGTTTGTCCTTCTCAAGGGCAGACCGGATCGAGAAAGTGTTTTGTGTTGTTGTACTTGACATAGCTGAAAATATGAGACAATAGAGATTTAGTTATTATTTTCATAAAAGAGTAATCTTAAAAACTTATAAGAAAACTCGCATTGTATTCAAAATTTCTTTGTTTAACCTCATAAGAATACAATGATTCCGAGACCCATGTTCAGCTAAATCCAAAGTGGGCCACTGGCCGTCACCCGGAATTAGCTTTACTTGGTAAGCATACACACAGCTAGTTATATCTCATATAACTCTCGGTTGTGAATTAGACCCGAGGCCCAAATTCACCAGATGTCTCAAGACCCGGGACTCCCGATGGCCCAGTCAAGGAAACCAATCTCTTACAGCCAAATAATCACTTAAATCTGGGACTCCCAATGAAATTAGTGACTATATACTACTTTACTTACGCGAAAACAGACACCTCACACTGTAAGCCATATCTGTAATCGAATAAGTGTTAAGTAGCTGACAAGATTGGAAAGACATCCAAGCTTGATATTGTTTTTGAGGATTTTTGAGTTTTATTTCCAAAATTAGAAGATTACTATTTTGGGAAACTTTCTTATTTTAGAAACTTTCTAAATTTAGTAACTTACTAAAAATAGAAATTTCTAATTTAATATTTTATAAATATTTTGGGTTTGGGTCACAAATTATAGGCCCAATTCTTGGCCCAAGACCATAGAATTCCAGCTGGCCCAATAATTTGACATAACCGATCTGGTTTATTAATTCTGGTCCAAGACCAAATTAACTATCAAAACCATCGGTTATTTACTAAACCAGACCAGCTCTAAATTATTTGGTCCAACCAAATCAAACTTAGACCAGCCTTCGGTTTAGGTTAAAATTCAATTATTGAATTTCAATCCGGTTTAACCAGAAATTAAATAATACCATGTATTAAATAATTTCCAGCAAACCGCGATTCGGGTTAACTGCTTGAACCACCAATTAAATTGGATCGGTTCAGTTAAATCCAAAACCGGGAAGAAACACCTAGTGTTTTAGCCAATTGATTTAACTTGCGGTTTAAGGCTTTAAACACACAATTAACCGCCAATTTAATGGACCGGTTTAATCGGTGTGGTTTTGGGCAACGAACCGCGAAGCTCGGTTTAACCGATTGACTATTCGCGGGACGTAAAAATTTAACGGGCCAAACAATCGGATCCAAGATCCAACTCGGCCCATTAACGCAATTTGTGGCCCATGATTCATCCGAGGCCCATGATCCAACAGCGGTCGCTCACGATCGCAAACAATCGTTAATCGCAACACACGATCACGGACGACTCTCGGTATCATGGCACACACGCATCGCTCGATCACGGCTCACGCACGCTCGATCCTTTGCCAGCCTCACGATCGGATTGATCGATCTCGGCCAACTGATCACGCGGCCATGCGATCGTCGATCCACCAATTGATCGGCCCTTGCATCACGATCACAAAGGATCGGTCTTTGCGGCATGATCTCTCGGTCAATCTCTCGACATAACACGATCAATCTCTCGGCATCACAAGCGATCATTCGCTTAGGGTTTTAACACAACTAAGCCGAGACATGATCGATTAGGGTTTCTATCTTGCAAAGCAAGAAATCGATTGCAAGCACATGATCCGAGACCAAATTTGCAGCCGATTTAGGGTTTTAATGGTTTTTAATCAATTTTAACATAATTGATTCTCTAAACAATTAAACAGCCCTATGATCCAAATTACAAGAAACTAATGACCTTAGCTCTGATACCACTGTAGGATTATTGTGTTTTTCAAGGTTTAATTCTCGTATTACAACCTAACATATAATCTTAACAGATCTAGGTTCTTGCAAAACGAATCATAAAACCAAACCTGTAACATTACCTATTGATTGCACAGCGGATTGATGGTAATGACAAGATCAGTCTAGAACAGATGAATCACCTATTCCTCCTTGAGTATCCACACTCTTACAAGCAAGGGATGGCTGCTAGACCAAAGAGATGGATGATCAGAGAGAGAGGTTAGAGAGAGAGATGAAGCTCACGGCCACAAGGAGAAAATCGTGTGGGATGATGAATCCCCTAGGGTTTTCGAAATCCTTAAACTCTCATTAATGGGCCCAAGTCATTAGACTAATGGTTCATTAATCATTTGGGCCCAAGACACAAATCAGACAAAAGCCTGCATTTTGTCTGGCCCAATTCTCTGATCCAATACAGTAAATGCCATTGCATCTTACCGTATTAATTCCATTTAACTTTCCCGTTAGCTATGGTGTGTGACCCTTCGGGATCATACAATACTGGTAATAAGTCCTAAAATTATAGATCAAGAGCGGACTCTAGCAAGCCATCATGATCACCCAGTATTTATGACTTATGTCTGATCTCGACACTTATCATACTTTCTAGAGATAGTACGGTAGATTTCAGGACATTCCCAACAATCTCCCACTTGTACTGGAATCCTACACAGGACATTCCCAACAATCTCCCGATTGTACTAGAATCCTACATTCCCTAGTCCTTTTGTCTTAATATCTCGATCTGGCATAAGGCAAGATGCGTGTCATCCTTATATAGCCAGACCATGTTCATCGGACCAGATTTGATACTGACAATGCAAACGACTTGGGCAAGTCCGTTTGGGAATGGCCATTCTCTTACCAGCTATCAAATCTCCGATTGGCCTAGAGATATTACCTCCGTTAAACGGCAGGGACAAATCCCATCTTGTTCCATCACTATGAACTACACAATTCATAATACACCCAACCAAGGTCCGTATAGCTCCCAGTTACGAAACAGCGTTAGACAATGATCAAAGCGTATTACTCCATGTGCAGCCACATGCATGCGAACTCAGGTCTAAGGACTATACTCTATAGTCGTATATGAGAACCTCTTATGACACAGATATTAATATCTTGTAGAGTTCTCATCAGCGGGCCATGTCCGGTCATATGCTCCCCTACATATACCTATGTGTCGACTTTGATGCCGCGCATCTATGACCCCTCGAAACTTGGTCATAAGTCTCAACACAATCTAGTCTCAACAGGTTGTTGGTGTTCCAATTTCAACAACCTTCGACTATGGACACTATGATTTATGTCATTTCGTTAAATATGGGGTTTCAGGATCAAGTCTACTCATGTACTTCGATGGCCCATATATAATGACATGAATCATTTTGGAACGATTATTTTATATCACAGTTAAAAATAATCCAGAAATAAAATTTCATTAACATTTAAAATGTTTACATGAACCAATCAAAATAACTAAAACAAAAGCCCTCACAACTCCCAATCAAAATTTCATTAACATCTAAAATGTTTACATGAACCACGATTAATTGATTTTATTGGGGTCGCGAAGATATACACTCTCTCTCTCTCTCTCTCTCTCTCTCTCTCTCTCTCTCTCTCTCTCTCTCTCTCTCTCTCTCTCTCTCTCTCTCTCTCTCTCTCTCTCTCTCTCTCTCTCTCTCTCTCTCTCTCTCTCTGTTTTGCGGCACATACTGTTGTTGGTCGGCTAGTAGAAGTATCACTTGAGTGTGTTTGCGTTCCAAGACCTCAGGATGGCCTCTCCTTGCATAATGACCAGTTCATAGACTGATTTTACGATTCTCGAGATGATGTAAGGCCCGTTCGTTGGCGCCGAGCTTGCCAGCTCGCTACTCTCGTCTGTTCTTGAGAATTTTCGTAAGACACGGTCGCCTTCGTTAAAATCACTGCCTTTGACTTTCTTGTTATAGGATTGGGTCGCATGATGATGATAATTCTGAATTCGGAGGAGTGCCTCATCAAGTTGTTCTTCTACCTGATCGAGATGATCGAGGATCATGTTGTTGTTCAGATCCTAAAGTCCTAGTGCTAACTTTTGTTGGATTGTCGGGTTGAAAACTTTGGTGAGCC
Source organism: Orychophragmus violaceus (assembly GCA_030180135.1). Lineage (NCBI taxonomy): Eukaryota > Viridiplantae > Streptophyta > Magnoliopsida > Brassicales > Brassicaceae > Orychophragmus > Orychophragmus violaceus. The sequence continues at coordinate 12,934,511 of CM058236.1, forward strand.
CCGAGGAGTTTTTCATTTAGACCAGAGTACTCTGTCTAGCTCATCATTCCAAAGTACCTTCTTCTTCTCTAGCCGCTTCTTTAGCATGTCTAGGATTGTCTTCTTTGTTGCTTAAGCATGACCGTTTCCCTATGGGTATCGTTGCAATGATTTGCGAATCCTTATTATCCAACACGCATAGAATCTTTCGAACATGTTTGAGATGAACTGTGAACCATTATCGATTACGAGTTCGTAGCATTGACCATGACGGCATATGAGAATTTTCAGAACAAAAATTTGTACGATGATATCTTGAATAGCGACTTATAACTCGGCTTCGACCCACTTTGTTAAGTAATATGTCATTACGACGATGACTCGATCTTTTCTCGAGGCCGACACGCAACCAACGATTTCCATGGCCCATCTCATGAATGAATAAGGTGCGCTTGTAGTTGTTAGAATTTTGGCAGACTGGTGGATTTTGGCGCGTGCCTCTGACATTTTTGCATTGGACCACTTACTTATCGCAGTCAGCCAAAATTTCCTTGTCCCTTGATTTTTATTACGAGTACTCGGCCGTTGAAATGATTACCTTTTGTGCCATTGTGTGTTTCTTACATTACCCATTTGATTTCTTGTCTGTGAATACAACTTAGGAGTGTCTTTGATGCGCTCCAACGGAACAAGTCTCCTTCTTTTATAACGTAATGTGGGAATTTTAATTTTGGCGGCCAGACTGCTCATATGTCTTTGGGGACTGCGAATTTGGACATGTAGGCTTTGATTTTGTATGTCCAATTGTCGTTTTTTTTTTTTACTTTTCATTCTTTATGACATGCTCATTTGATTTTTCGGCATCATCCATTCCATCGTCGACCGATGCTGTGCGAAAACCCTAATATCTTTTACGAGTTTTTGCGATGTGTCGACCGACACAAGATTAGTGTCGATCGACACCATGCGACAAACCCTAAATTTTATTATGCGTTTCGCGGCGTGTCGACCGACACAAGCCTTACGATTGGTTGAATCGGTTCAATTGGATTGAACTGGTTATCATGTTTGGTTAAGGAAGATAAGATCGGTTTAAATTGGATGAATTGGTTCAATTGAATTGAAATGGTTATCTCAATTAGAATAAACCGATTTAATTGGATAAGATCAGTTTGATTGGATAAGTCGGTTCAATTGGATTGGACCGGTTATCGCGATTAGTTAAAACTGGTTGAATCGGTTCAATTAGATGGACTGGTTAAATTGGATTTGACCGGTTATCTCGAATGATCTGAAGGTTGCATATCAAGAGTCGACCAAGTGTGTCAGTCGACGCATATGGTGACGATGCGAACCGTAATCGTTTGGTTTTGAACCAAATGATTAAGAAACTGAACCGAATGACCTAACCCACTGGAATTAGAACGATTAAAACTTAATTAAAATTAGAAGTAAAATGTTCTAAACCTGTCTAATACACATTGGATGTGTATTAGATCAAAGCTTAGTTTCAATAAGGTCAACTGTCAAGACTCATTTCGTTGTTGTGATAGTCTTGCCAAGAGCTTGGTGTCCACAATTACATGAGTAAGGCAGGTAGTAGTGTTGATGGTCTTGCAGTGCTTGACATCAACTATTGCATGACCTAAGAGATTGAGTTACTAAACTTTTAGAGTTCCATTTCCTCAACTAAATATCAAGTGACCTTGATGTCTTTCCCAATCTTGTCTACTGTCAAGACTCGTTTCATTGTTGGATAGTCTTGGAGTCCTTGGTATCCACAGTGACATGAGTAAGGCAGGTGATCATTGATAGACTTGCAGTGCGACTGTCAATGTTCACAAGACAGAAGAGATTGGTTTACTTGACTGAGCTATCAGAAGTTCTGGGCCCAGAGACGTCAGAGTGGATGAGACATGGATTGTCTCATCTACGACCAAGAGTTGTACTGAGTACAATTAGCAATGATTTTCTTACCTAGATTACTAAACTCTGGGTGATGACGAGTCGTCCACTCAGATCTTAGTGATGTATGGATCTTGGATCATTATATTCATTGAGTAAACATTGTTTGAATATAATGCGAGTTTTCTTATTGGATAAGATTCCTCATTTCCTGAAATCATAACTAGAATTTTCTTTGATTAAAATATTCAGCCTATGTCTAAAACTACCTTCTCGTTGTGATCCGTCCTTGAGAAGGATAAGTTAAATGGATCAAATTTCCTGGATTGGTATCGAATTTGAGATTAATACTCAAGCAGGAGAGTAAGGACTATGTCCTTGAGAAAGCTCTCCAAGAAAGGCTTGGGGCCAATCGTTCGAATGCAGTATATAATGCTTGGAATAAGCATTATATTGATGTGGTAGATGTGCGTGGTCTGATGTTGGCTACCATGGAATCAGACTTAAAGAGTCAATACGAGAACATGGAGTCGCCAATAGAGATGATCACCAGCCTAAAACTGAAGTTTCAGGATCTGGCACGAGTTGAGAGGTTCCAGATGGTGAAGTCTCTTACTGGATGCAAGCTACGAGAGGATGCTCCAGTGAGTTCTCATGTCATTAAACTGATGGGTTACATTGATAACCTGGGGAAACTGGATTGTCCTGTCAGCCTAGAGTTGGCTACTGACATCATTCTGCAGTCACTACCGTCAAGTTATAATAAGTTCATTAAGAATTATATCAAGAAAGGCTTGACGAAGAAGTTGACTGAGCTGCATGGCATGCTCAAGACAGCAGAGCAAAACATCAAAAAGGGTAAAAGATTTGAAAAATCTTGTATAGACAAGGGTGAAGGCAAGGCCGTTCAGATTTGGAATCGGGATAAGCTTGTGTCATCTTTTAAGCCCAAGTCAGGCCCATCTGATGTTGATAGATGCTGCTACTGTAAAGAGTTTGGGCATTGGAAGAGAAATTGCATTAAATTCTTGGAAGATTCACAAGAAATGGAGAAGATGTATGGTACTTCTTCTTCAGGTATTGTGTTATTATTTCAAGTTCTATGTATGTATTGGATACTAGTTGTGGTACTGATATTTTGGAAATATGCAGGGCCTAAGCAACAGTAGAACGTTGAAGAAAGGACAAGTGGAACTGCGAGTCTGGTATGGAGCAATGGTTGCTACATGAGCCGTAGAGATTCTCCACTTGTAGGAGCCTTTCAAGCTTGGTTTTGAATTAAGTAATTGCTACTATGTACCTGCTTTATGCAGAAATGTCTTTCATTTTCTTGTGAGAATTTGGATGCTTTTCATTATGATAAAAGACAAGTTTTGCTCTTTTGATCTTAATGAAATATTATATGGTAGCACCCCTTTTGAAAGGGTTTTATATCTTAAACCAACATACGCTTAAATATAACATAAATATCAAACGATTTAAGTCTGATGACTTGAACTCGATTTTTCCTCAGCATAGCCATATTGACCAAATAGAATGAAGCGGCTTCAGAAGTTCCATAGTTATGGGCTTCAGGTTCATTTGATTGTAAATCAATTGAGACATGAATTCTGCTTGCTGGGCCAAATGACTAAGGCTTCTTTAGCAGAGCTAAAGAAACGGGCCAGAGGCTCGTTGGGCCTTACACATACTGATGTATGCGGCCCGATGAGCATTAGTGCCAAAGGAAAACTTCAATACTTCATTGACTTATTGATGGCTTCAGTAAGTATGACTGTGTTCATTTGATGAGACACGAGTCAGAATCCTTTGAAATGATCAAAGGAGTTTCAAAATGAAGTATAGAATCGATTTGACAGAAGTATTGAGATCCTCGATTAGATCTCGGAGGAAAATACTTGAGTCAAGAATTGGGTGATCATCTAAGTGAGTGTGAAGTCATTTCACAGCTCATCTCTCCTGAAAACCTTGAATGGTGTTTATGAGAGAATGAATCGGATCTTATTGGATATGCTCCGATTAATGATGAGTCACATGAATCTTCCATTATTCTTTTAAAATACGCTCTAAAATGAACATGTTTACGCTAAAATAAGTTTTCTATCAGAATCAGTGAAAAACACCACATTGGATGTGGACTGAGTGATTTCCAAATATGTTTTTCTGATTAATTGGGATTGCAAGGTTTGTGTGAGGCAGTTGTCAACAAACAAACTTGAACCCAAATCTGATAAGTGCTGATTCGCTGGTTGTCCTAGGGAAACCGAGGCTTAGTACTTTTGCAACCAATCCGAGAACAAAGTTTTGTTGTTCGGAACTCTGTTTTTCTAAGAAGAACAGTGGGAGTAAAAGTACAGATCGAAGAAATTCGAGAAACACAGGATGCTGTTCAACCTGTTGAGGGAGAGCAGCGGTTGGATCCACAGAGTGCTGTAGGATCTACACCTGTGGAGCCTGAAGTTCGCTGATCCTAATGGATCCGTCACTAAACCGAGGGTGACTCCTCATGAACGATTGCCGTGATCGGTTGGTCATTGAAAAGTGACGAGCCTGCGAAATTCAAAGAAGCGATGGTGAGCCCCAACTCCAAAAATAGGCTGGGTATGCATGTTAGCTTCACCAATCTATTCATAGATTGAAGCAAACATCTTGGAGTTGGAATCTATGTTCTGTTAGCCAATACTTCCTTTGTTTTCTAGATGCTTGGTTTGTCGATGCATTCGACAAGTTTCACTCGTCGAAGATCCGATTGGATGTAGAAGCTAGGGCGGCCAGAGCGTCTGCCGATGAGTTGTCATTTCATGGGATTTTGGTTAGGGTAAAGGCACAAGCTCATCTGCCAAGCCTTGAACGATTTTTAGATAAGGATCCATTCGATCATTCTTGGCCTCATACTCCCCGTTGTATAGGTTGGCGGCTATCTGAGAATCGCATAATGCATCGATTCAAATTTCTCGGATTGTCTTTGCTAGTTTAAGTCCTTCTATCAAGGCCTCATACTCGGCGTTGTTGTTCGATGCTGGGAAGGCGCGAAAAGATTGTTCCAGTATTTCTCACGTTGGTGAAGTTAACCTGACCCCAATTCCCGAACCATTAGGCAATGATGATCCGTCTACAAACAATGTCATCTTGTCTAATATTACTTGATCACCGCTTTGGATGAGTTATGGGGGTAGCTCGACGAGGAAATATTCCATCACTTGAGATTTCATGCTTGTTCGATTCTTGTACTCGATGTCATATTCACTCAAATCGACTGTTCATTTCGCCATCCTCGCCAACTGACTTGGGCTTTGCAGTATAGTTCTAAGCGGTTAATTGTTGAGGACGACCACTTAATGTATGGCCGAGGCTTCCTTGCCGAAGTAACTATTGCAAGGGCAAGTTTTCTAAGTGTAAGTACTTGGTCTCGACATCATCGAGGATCTTGTTGATATATAAGATTAGACTTTGATCACCTCGGTCTTCCTATATAAGGATGCCGTTTATGGCCGAGCTGAAAACTGATATGTATAAGTACAAAGTTTTTCCTACTTCCAGTTTTACTATAATCGGTGGTGTTGACAAGTATTCTCTTAGTTGCTTGAAAGCGTCTTTACTCTTGGTGTCCCACTCAAATCATTTGTTTCCTCAAAGAAGTTGATAGAAAGGTAGACACTTGTCTGTCGATGTTGAGTTGAAACGGCTTAGGGCGGTGATTCTTTCAATTCGTCTCAAAACTTCATGGGTGTTTTTGGTTGACGAGAGATCAGTAAGCGCTCCGATATTTTTTGGATTTGCTTTGATCCCTCTCTTCGTAAATATGTACACGAGGAACTCTCTTGAAGTGACAGCGAAAGTAAAATTGGTCGGATTTAATTTCATACTGGACTTGTTTAGGATATTAAAGCAGGTGTTTATATGGGCGATATCATCGTCAGCTGATGCTGATTTTAAAAGCATCTCGTCTATATATACATCCATTGTATTTTCAATTTGTTCGGCAAACATCTTGTTGACCAGCCTTTGGTATGTTTCCCCAGCGTTTTTTCAGACCGGAGTGAATTACCTTATAGCAGTACATTCCTCGATCAGTGATGAATGATGTATTTTCGCGGCCGTCTAGGTGAATCAGTATCTTGTTATAACCAATGTCCATGAATGAGTGAAGCTTGTTTCCTCTCGTTGTTTCGAGGAGCCGGTCTATATGAGGCAATGAAAAGCTGTCTTTAATCCAAGCTTATTTGAGGTCGGTGAAGTCAACGCATACATGCCATTTCCCATTCTTCTTTTTAACGGCCACTGAGTTTGGTAACCAGTCCGGATATTTACTTCGGTGATCGAACCTTCTTTTGATAACCTTGGCGCATTCTCCTCTTCTTCTTGAAGGGTTTGAACACTGGGTCGACGTGGAGTTCATGGTAGGCGATCTTTTGGTCGGTGCTAGTCATGTCGCTTGTTGACCATGCGAAGGTTGAGGCGTTCTTGCGGAGAAATTTAATGAGTACATCCTTAAAATCCTCTCTTAATTATGCACTTATTCCCACACATCCCTTCGGTCGCTGAGATCAATGCTAACCTGCACAATTGCATCTCGCCTGGGGCCTTCCTGGGTTGTTAGCTCTATTTAGAGTTTGGCGACGAGGCATGTTCCATATTTCCCCCGCAACGTGTGCCTGACAAAGAAACAAGTTCTTGTGACTTTTTGACTTCCTCGAAGTGAAAATTCCGTTTGAAGTTGGGAATTTTATACATTGGTAGTAGGTCGAGGGGATAGCTTTCATCGCGTGGATCCACGGTGTTCCTAAGATAACATTGTAAATTTTTGTTTGGTCAAAAATGATGAACTTGACTACCTTGTATACCTTGTCGACGTAAATTGGAATCTTGATCTTTCTGATCTTTGTAGTTGTGTCTCCAGAGAAATCAGTTAAGGATCTTTTTGAGCGATTCATCTCGTAATCTCTCAGATCCATTTTCTGCAATCTCTTTAAATATGAGGCCAACCGAGTTTCGGGTGTCACCTCACAGTCGCTTATTCGTAACTCGACAACCAGGGGGTGTTTGTGTGGAATGTACAAAACTTCCTCGTCATCTTCAGTAAACGATATATTGATGCTAATCCTAAGATCGTCTTTGGCGTGTTGTTTCCATCGTTGGTGCATAGATGCCCTTCGTCTGTACTACTTTAGTGATCGTTGCAAGTCAGGAGCCCTCCCATGGTGTGACCCCTTGGTTGAGAGGCTTCCTTTTTGTTTTGCCCATCATTTGCATGCAAGTCATTCATCTGAGTCATATCAGCTAAGTTTCTGGTCGATGAGGCCTGAGAGACTAGTTCTAGCGTCGTCGTTGGTTGAGAAGCCGAGATTGGGTTTTGTTGTGCCGAGGAGAGGGCATTGTCGTTTTTGAGAATGGTCTTGTCATCAACCCTGTTTAGAGTAGAGAATAATATCGCCGCCAATTATTGTTTTAGGAATACAACTAAGTATAAGAGTGATCAAGTTTTGGGTCCAAATGTCCGAACATGATTAAACAAGTTGAAGAGATATTTTCTAATTGTGAGGTCGGAGTTGAAGATTCTCTTTATTATAACTTAGGTATAGACCGAAAAATGAACATGATCGCAAGGGATATCGTCAATTAGACGATCTTCTTACAAAAGACATAAGCTTGTAGTTATTTAGTCACATCATAGAGTACACAGATCAAAATAAATGTGCTTTAATTTACAGTAAAATAGCAATTATGGTCAGACTTTTTTGTGGTCCATTGACTTATAAATACCCTTCGACATTGAGTTAAGCAGATCAGACAAACTGAACAAATTTTGGCCAAACTTCTTGATGTGTACTATATCATATTCAACAAAAAGTAATGTTTCGTATCTACGATATCAAGTCATTATGTCCAAATTAATATCAGAAACACTCACATGATTACTTGATATCAAATTTTTGATATCTCCAAAGTAATGTACAGATAAACCTATATTGATAAACTTAACTAGGAAAACCGAGAAGAGGAACAATAGTGAATCGTAATACAACTGTTGTAAATGAGGTGAGGAAGCAAGATGAGAAACCGAAGATGAGCAATCGGAAGAACGGTTAAGAATTGAGTCATCGTGCTTTGAACCATTTTGTTGATCCCTTGGCATGGAGAGATCTAGAGCGGAAGGTCGTGTGCGCGCCCCAGACCCGAGCTGGCCAGAAGAGACTCATGGGGAAATTCAACCGAGCCATGGAGCATTTGATCAAAATGAGCAGCATAGACGACATCCCGGAATACTTGGACTATTTAGATCATGATCAGGACGTCTTGAACCAGATAGCCCGGAGGATGTCCGATATGACCGATTACGACCACGGCCATCGGTTAACACCAGGATCGTCCGTCTAGCCATTACTTAGGATCGACGACGCATCAGTGATCTTCACCATAGGTGTAATGACCCTACCAAGAGCTAAGTACGACCAAAAAGTCAAACATCGAGGAAACACAGGAGAAACGATGGTAAACGTTCTTGGGAACAATAAGCATAATTTTGGTCGAGACAAAAACCAGAACGGACGTGCATTTTTTGAAGATGGTACACAAGCACCTCCGAGAGACCGATGTGGACGGCCAAGGAAGTTAAAATTCTGAGACGACCCAGGGTTAATACAAGACTCAATATATAGCATATTATGGTATTTTGTTGCAAGAAAATTCAGTTGGTCCGTGAAAAAACGGCAATCGATCAAAACGGCCTTAAAACAGTCTGTACGGCCAAATTACGGGAATCGGCAAGGACCGATGTGCGGAATAGTGCTCCAGCATATCAGCCACGTGAATCTAATCATATTGGGAAGAGGACAAGCTCACTTTATAACATGTCTTCATGAGGAGGAATGTTCAGTTATTCGCTTACAAAAACCAAGCAGATCATGCACGAAAACACTAAGACGGACCTAGCCCGAGTAGAGAAAAGTGAGTTCCCGGTAACATAGGTGCTAACGGCTTACTTGCAGGTCGTGGTCAAGGATTGAAACACATGAAGTTTTTATCCTTATATCACTTTTATTATCATGTATTCATGTGATTGAGGTTGTGTTAAGTATGAGGTCGGATTGTGATCCACTCAGAAACAATTATGTGATAAGTACAAGGTCAGATTGTGATCCACTTGGAAATGATTATGTGATAAGTACGGGAATGGATCAGGGGATCGTTCTGAAATTGTGTTGTGTGATCCGGAGGTGTGGGAGATCCAGAAGATATGTGCTCTGGAGGTGTGGGAGATCCAAAACGTGGCGGTTTGATGCTTCCTTTCGACTCCTTACACTAGCGAACGACGCTCTAGGTGGGAAGACTCGGAGAGACTGGATTGAATCCTAGGTCCAAGTTCTATCCGACGGGATAGTAAGGGTTACCGTGCGATGGTACCCGCCGAGAAAAAAAAAAACATGTGTCTCGGTTATTGGTGATGTTCTAGGCTCATGTGCTTTTGTAGCTATGACTTAGGAGTTCCCGAGAAAGGAAGATCGAATGCGCAGGCGTGCGAGGCCCGTGTGTGTGTGTGGTTATCATGATATCATCTTTTATTTTCCCAATGCTATATTTTGATTGATTTATGAGTGTTGCATTCATGCATTTTTGGGAATTTTGGGGTGGGAAAATAACTTGTTGTATAGAGGGCCTGGACTTGCTGGGTAATGCTAGATTACTCATCCCTTCCTTATTTTACAGGTAACCCTAGTAAGAATGAAGTAGGGCATGATGGACGTGAAGTTCCAGAAGTAATTTGTGATATGCTTTTGGTAAACGCTTTACTTTTGTAAAATATCACGTATAATTTTGGGTTGACTCGTAAGAAGATCCACTTGTAATATTTTAGATATAAGGACTTTGTAAGGTTTTACATATATGTAATAAAAAGGCTTTTGTGTGTGTAAAACGCTTGGCAAGCCCTAGGCTCTTGGCGAGAGGGTCGGATATCGACAATGGATTGGCCAAGACTATGGGCACGGCTGGACCGTTGGTGGTATTTTTTAAACTGTGGCATCTTTGGTTCACCTAGTTATGGATCGAACCGGGGGTGTTACAGATGGTGGTATCAGAGCATGGTTCCTGATCATGCTAACGGGACAAGGATTTTCTTCGGTTTTATCGAGTCAAAAGGAGTCACAAAAGCATACTTAGGAATCTGGAATGTTCGTTACATATTCATGGGAGGAAATAGGAATAACTATTGAGTGCGATTTAGTATAACAAATGTGATATGGTGCCGCAGACACGACCACTACCAGTCACCAACCAGCAGCCCGATCTACTACAAGACAAGCCGCAATAGGGAGAAGAGTGGTTTATACTAGGTAGTTTAGAAACCACTAGCCGTAAATACAGGAATCAGCAAAAAGGCTAAGGTACGCATGGGTTCTAAATTATCTCTTTCTGCATGCATGATGCATTGTCTATTATGGGAACTAGGAAATGAGTTTTAGAAAGGATTAAAGGGAAACTAAATAGGAGAGTGGTCCTATAGCCTATAAATTATTAGGAAAGAAATTAGGATGAGTGGTATGAGATGAAACGTGGAAAGGGACTGGTAACGAAGGTATGACATTTCTAAGAAGAGGAAGACTCAACGACAAGGTTGCGGGACAGTATTCTTAGAAGATGGGGAGAAGCCGAGGATCGATTCTACGGTAGAATTCGGGGACGAATTCTTAGAAGGCGGGGAGAATGTAATGACCCTACCAAGAACTAAGTACGATCACAAAGTAAAACATTGAGTAAACATGGGAGGAACGATGGTAAACGTTCTTGGGAACAATAGGCATAATTTTTGTCTAGACAAAAACCAGAACTGACATGCATTTTTGAAGACGGTTCACAAGCACCTCTGAGAGACCGATGTGGACTGCCAAGGAAGTTAAAATTCTGAGACAACCCAGGGATAATATAAGACTCAAGATACACCATATTATGGTATTTGGTTGCAAGAAAATTCAGTTGGTCCGTGAAGAAACGACGATCGATCAAAACGGCCTTAAAACAGTCCGTACGGCCAAATTACAGGAATCGGTAAGGACCAATGTGCGGAATAGTGCTCCATCATATCAGCCACGTGAATCTAATCATCTTGGAAAGAGGACAAGCTCACTTTCTGACATGTATTCATTAGGAGGAATTTTCAGTTATTCCCTTACAAAAAACAACCCGTTATTTTTCTACAAAACCTAGCAGCTGAAGATGTCTCGCTCTGATTGGACCAAAACTCTTATGATCTGACCAGCAGCTGAATGCCCACTTCTGATTGGCCAAACTCCTCAGATAAGGTGGATAATTTTCAAGCTCTCATTGGATCACGAACCACCTGGCCAGACCTTGGAGGAAGCACTCAGTTCTCATTGGTCAAATTATTTATCGGTTTAAGTGAAGAAAAATGGCACCTTCCTATTGTACCAACCAAGCCACGAACCTAAGCTGGAGGAGAGTGTCTCATTAACATTGGCTGAGCTTACCAAAAACCCAGGCTGGTGAAGAAATGTCCAACTCCCATTGGTTAAAAGCAAAAGGACGAATATCGGGTCGGAACGGAAATTATCGAAACAATTGGTACGCTCGGGATTAGACACCAGTACGGACATAAGTGGTATCGATTTTATAAATGCAATTAAAAGTCAATACTGGTCTAGCAAAACGTCCTTGGATGGGATAATTTCCGGAAAATAGGATTTGACGATACAACGGCAAAAACGGTACGATTACCCAATTAACCGAAATTCAACTCTTCTTGTTGGCCACGATGCTGCTGCCACGACTTCATTGGACACCTGAGAAGATAAGGGGATAATAATGAAGTATCAGTATACCCCCAGACCTAACGATAGGTTTCGTCCTCATTACCCTTTATTCCAGCGAATCGCGCAACGACCCGCAGCGAACGGATAAGATCAATAAAAAAAACAAGATCAGGCCATTTGATCCACAAACTAAATGGAATGAATAGAGTCTATAAATCAGAGGATAAGGTGAAGGGATAATCTCCAGAAAACCCCAAATAGTGCGGTGACATTTCGTGCTTACCTTATCCGCTCGAACCGAGAAGATAACGACAAAAGCTTATGGACCAATCAAATGAAACCACCATGACCTACGATCTAAATGGATATGATAAGGCTTCTGAACACACCTAGGAAGGTAGGACGCAGGTCTAGAGTGCTAGGCCTGGTGCACCTTTCATTCCGACGAATCAAATGGAAATATGCAGATTTGATGACATCGGACGACATAGGAAAGAGGCTGGCTCATTTTGCCTATAAATACCACGGACCTGGCATCATTTTTACTCATCCACTACTCTTATATTCACAGTAAACACTAGTAAAAGAAAGGGTAAGTAAAAGAAAGAAGAGAAAGAAAGTAGGTCGGTAATAGGGGAAAATACCGGATAAGCGAGAAAGGTCGGTAAGCCTAAGTTTTGTAGTTTCCTTTCAAGTTTAATTTATTTTATGACCTAGACTAAACTAGGTTCTGTTATTAGTCTCTCAGTGCATATCGTGCAAGAAGACACTAAGACAAACCTAGCCCGAGTAGTGAAAAGTAAGTTCCCGGTAGCATAGGTGCTAACGGTTTACTTGCAGGTCGTGGTCAAGGATTGAAACACATGAAGTGCTTATCCTTGTATCACTTTTACTATCATGCATTCATGTGATTGAGGTTGTGTTAAGTACGAGGTCGGATTGTGATCCACTCGGAAACAATTATGTGATAAGTACGAGGTCGGATTGTGATCCACTCGGAAACGATTATGTGATAAGTACGGGAACGGATCAGGGGATCGTCTCAAAAATTGTGTTGTGTGATCCGGGGATGTGGTAGATCCAGAAGATATGTGATTTGGAGGTGCGGGAGATCCAGAACGTGGCGGTTCAATGCTTCCTTTCGACTCCTCACACTAGCGAAGGACCGTCTAGGTAGGAAGACTCAGAAAGACGGGATTGCAGCCTAGGACCGATTTATATCCGACGGGATAGTAAGGGTTACCATGGAATGGTACCCGCCGAGAAGAAAAAAAACATGTGTCTCGGTTATTGGTTATGTTTTAGGCTCTTGTGCCTTTGTGGCTATGACTTAGGTGTTCCCGAGAAAGGAAGATCGAATGCGCAGGGTGTGCGAGTCCCACGGGCGTGCGAGGCCCGTGTGTGTGTGGTTATCATGATATCATCTTTTATTTTCCCGCATGCTATATTTTGATTGATTTATGAGTGTTGCATTCATGCATTTTTGGGGATTTTGGGGTGGGAAAATAACTTGTTGTATAGAGGGCCTGGACTTGCTGGGTAATGCTAGATTACTCACCCCTTCCTAATTTTACAAGTAACCCTAGTAAGAGTGAAGTAGGATGTGACGGACGTGAAGTTCCAGAAGTAGTTTGTGGTATGCTTTTGTAAAAGCTTTTCTCTTTGTAAAATCTCATGTATGATTTTGGGTATGTACGGGTTGACTAGTAAGAAGATCCACTTGTAATATTTTAGATAGAAGGACTTTGTAAGGTTTTACATATATGTAATAAAAAGGCTTTTGTGTGTGTAAAATCCTTGTATCCCTCCCTGATATTAGCTAGTCCAAGCTAACACAACTCTTGCCTGGAGTACGGGTTGGCAAGCCTTAGGCTCTTGGCGAGAGGGTCGAATATCGAAAATGGTTCAGCCAAGACTATTGGCACGGCTGGACCGTTGGCGGTATTTGACAAACTGTGGCGTCTTTGGTTCACCTGGTTATGGATCGAACCAGGGGTGTTACAATATGAGCCATTAATCCTTAGCTCGTGTCGTGTATGTGGACCAAAGTTTATACTCTTTTTCCCTTGCAAGGTTTTATCCCACTGGGTTTTCCTTGTAACGTGTTTAATGAGATAACCCGAGGCCGGTTTCATCAGACAGAACGCACGGCCCATGAAGCCAAAACCATCCCACATGCCTAAAAGGATTTTACTTGACTTTATTTTTTGTTTTATTTCTTATAAGGCTTTAAGGCTCAATCCCTTATAATTTTCCTTAGGGTTTTCAAAAAGCAGGCTCTTATTAGCCAAACCTTTTGTACTTTTTGATTCACAGTAGCATTGAAAGAAATTAAAACCTAAACTTGTGTGTTTGTGTGCGGCCGTGAACATCATTGTGTGGTTCCCCCTTTGCTGGTAAGATCATCATGTTCTTGTCCCAGCTTCTCAACGAATCCATCTTCAAGCATCAGCAGAGAGTGACTTCAGTTCAGCTGCTCGTGCTCCATCTCTCTATCCGTTCGTGGCACCAAGGACAGCGACCTCAGTTCAGCCTTGGAGTCTCTGTCAGATCGGTTCATTGTGAGCTCCCCCTGGAGCTTACATCCTTTGGTATCAGAGCGTAGGCTCTTGAAACCATCTGGTCCATTCTAAACCCGTATCCTCTTTTGTTTGCTTGCTTGCGATTTAAAGTTCCTTCAGCATATTATTCGGAAAAAAAATCAAAAAAAAAAAATTTGTTCCCTTCTTGTTTCTGTTAGTTATTTGCTAGTTACCTTATGTTCAATCTGAACATCAAAAAAAAAGTCAAGTGTTAGTTAATTGAAATCAATCAGCCACCATTAAGCATTCTCTAGGGTTTTAAAAGACCAAACCGGATCCATTCAAATGTGTTGCGGTTTCTTTTTGATAGTCTGTGAATTGTTTTGTGTTTATTTCTGATCTCTTACTTGCATCCTGGTTTCATTTGTGTTATGTGCATCACATAAAACAGAAAACGCTTGCTAGGGTGTTAGAGATCATTTGCATATCAACTAGGATGCACTATTTTTATGTTCATGTCTATTTTTTTTGTTGCTTGACTCAGCTTCTGTCTCTGCTCCATACTGCATTTAGATTGTTAGGTCTTCATTATGTTTTGCATCATCCAAGTTTTTTTTTTTTAAAAAAAGAAGAAGATAGGTTGTTAAATTTCATTCACGACTGAACCATATAGCTCTCGCTAGGTTTTAAGAAAAAATTGCTTGTTGCTTACTTGTTCAACCGTGTGAGTTGTGATTATTTGGCTTGGTTTATTGTCTCTGGTTTACTCAGCTTGATTAATTAGTCTCGTACCTGCCATAAAACCAAATAAATCGTTAGTCAATTGCCTTAATAAAACCGGCCGCTTTACTTCTATTTTCGTAGGGTTTCGGTTTAATATATCATTGCTTGTTGAGTACGGTTGGTTTGTTTGATATAACCGATATTGTGCTTGATTGAATCTGGATAAAATGACTTGCTTTTGCTTGTTGAGTTCTTGGATATTATCATTGTAGCTATTGACCCTTCTTGTGCTTGTACAATCTCAGCAACTTTAATTTTTGGGGATTTGCCAATATTGTGATTATTACTTATTTTTATCCTTTTTTCTTTTGCGTTTAATTGTTTGCTAAGTGCGCAGAAAGGCAGGAATGGGTGAACCACAAAATGCACCAGTTGACTTTGCTCAGCTACTTGGAGCGATCCTAGCTATTGGAGACAAAATGGCCCGAATCAAACAACCAGCCGCTCCTGTACCACACGACGCTCCCCAGCACGTACCCTTGAACGCACCATCACGGAGAGGTCAGAACGTTTAGGTAAATCAGTTCGATGACATGGATGAGGACATGCTCGGTCTTGAAGACGAACCACCCGACTGAAACATTCGACCGTTCCACCACCAATGTGACCCGGTCTATCGCGGGCGCATACGAGACGACGAGGTACATCGGCCAAATTCAAGCGACATTAAACTAAAACCTCCTAATTTTCCAGGAAAGGTTAACCCGGAGGCATATGTCAAGTGGGAATGGAGGATGGAGCATATATTCTACTACTACGCCTACAACGATCAGAGAAAGGTGGCGTTATCAGCGGCTCAATTCACAGACCACGCCTTGTCCTGGTGGGATCGAGACGTTTTTGCACGTAGGCAACATCACCACGATCAGATCACCACGTGGGACGACATGAAATACAACCTAAGGGGAAGGTACGTGCCTCCGCACTTTTATAGAGACTTATAGAAGAGATTTTGTAAGATTGTGTTGGGAAGAAGGTCCGTAGAAGAGTACTTTGAAGGGTTCGAGCAACTACGGAACCGCTCGATCTAGACGACTCGGAGGAGACCCTTACGGCTCAGTTCATTGACGGATTACATAACCGCTTTTTCCAGAAGGTCGAGCTCCAACTGTACCATGATATGTCCGAGCTACTGCACATGAGTATCAAGTTTGAGCAGCACAACAAACGGAAGGCGGCGATGACGAGCCGAGCTCGGAGAAAGTCCACATGGATGCTACCCGCACCTAGAGCCTTTGACAAAGGGAAAGCCGTTGAGGTCGAGTCGAGGTTCAAAAAGCTGAACACCAAAGCTCCTAAGTTCAACCGCCCAGAAACAAGTAAGTTTCCTAGTACCTCTCGAGCTAGGCATATTAAATACATGTTTTAAATGTCAAGGAAAAGGGCATATGGCCCGAAAATGCTCGAACCGATGAGTCATGATCCTTACGGAGGATGGCGAGTACGAGTCGCAAGACGAGCAGGAGGAGGACGTGGAGATGGCCGACCTGGGAACACCCATTTAATATCCAGACACTAAAGAGATGTTGGTGATACAGAGAGCTCTCAGCGCCCTAGTAAATCCTAAGGCAGTCCAATGTGAGAAAACCTTTCATACCCGGTGCACTATGAACAACAAAGTCTGCAGCCTTATCATCGACGGAGGATTGTGTGCCAACATAGCGAGCAGATATATGGTCTACAAGCTCGGTCTTCAAGTTTCGAAGCACCCGCGACCGTACCGGCTTAGATGGCTCAACAACGATACAAAGATACGGATCGCCGATTAGGTCACCATTCCATTCAGCATTGGCAAGTAAAAAGACCAAGTGATGTGCGATGTCGTGCCCATGCAAGTTAGACATCTACTTCTAGGCCGACCCTGGCTGTTCGATAAAGGGGCGCTCCACAACGGACGCCCCAACCACTACTCGTTCAGCCACGACAAGCGCACGTACAAGCTCGCTTCGCTTACACCACTGGAGGTCCACGAGATGCAGATAAAACTCGCTAAGGACAGCAAAATCTGTAAGACCAATGTTAATAGTATCTTTCCTAGATAGCATAGATCTAGCAGATAATTTGTGTTGATGCGATTGAAAGCATATAGAAGCTAGGTTAACACTTAAACTGAAAATGTTGTTTGTGTTTGATGACTTGTGTGAGTAGTTGATACAGATGCTTGTGAAAGGTGTTGGATGCAGGATGCATGACTTGGAACCGATTGAGGCGGTTGCACATTCTTACAAAGCACGTGACTTGGAACTGATTGAAGCAGCTGTGTGTCATTGGGTGTATGTTGTCGGAGGGGGTGTGACGAGCCCCTCGTTGTGGATTGTGTGGGACGAGTATTCGCCGGTCCATGGGTGATTATTATTATGCCTTGATTATTCGTAAAGTAACGTTTTCTGGATTATTTGTAACACGTAACAACAACTAATGACAACTAAATGATGATTTAAAATTACACATATTAAAAAATTATATTAGTAATGGTGTTCCTGGATTCCATATCATCGTATTGATTAACTCAATAAACCATTTTATGAAGTTTTAATTTTTCCGTAAAATATATTAAAATATTCAAATGAATATATTATATGTAAATTAATATTTAAATCATAGCAAATTATGATTGTTTAAAATAAGAAGCAAACCTGTATATGTATATATGAAAAGATAGTTATACTAATATTTTAACGTTAAAATTAGTACACAAATAAATCATACAATTGATTAAAAATTATTGTTAATATTATACAACACTTAATTATTTAACATTTATCTTAATTTTATATAAAATTATATTCAAAATTTTATATAACGAAAATATTTAAAACTTAAAACTTTATGCAATGCGGAAGACGTAAATCTAGTTTATTAAATTAGCAGTTTAGTGGTTGCTAATAAATTATTGGAAATGTATTGAAAACAAAGAAAATTTCAAATAGGTGGTGGTTATAGTTATGTCTTGATTTGATCGTAAGTAATTTTTCTGGATTATTTGCAACAAGTTCTGCTCAAAAATGCAGGCACCGCGTCTGAATTTTTGGTGACTAAGGCCATGAATGTTTGCATGGTTTTTAGATTTTGGTTTTTGGTTTTTGGTTTTTAGATTTTAGCTTTTAGATTTTGATTTTTAAAATTTTAGTTTTTGATTTTTCTGTAGATTTTAGTTTTTAAGAAACTTGAATGTTGAATTATTTAGTTTTTAGATTTTAGGATTTTTAGTAATTTTTTATTTTATATTGATGCTAAATTTGAAAAACTAAAAATAAATAATAAATTATGTACAATAAATATTAGAAAATAATAAATAATAGTTAGATTTATTAAAGAAATGAAAAATAAATAAATTTAAAACTGTGTTAAAAATATATAAAAATGTATAAAGATTATGTAATAAAAATTAATATTATAAAAATAATTAAGCTATGATTATAAAATATAAAAATAGTGTAACATATATATATATATATAACTTATAAGTAAAAAAATCAATTAATTCAACTAAAAATATAGTTAAAATTGATTAAATAATATAGAATTAATTAACTAATCTTATCCCCAAACTTTAGTTAGATTTGCATCATAAAATTGTTTTGCTTGCATAGAAATATATTTATATAGAAATATGTGGTATTTATAATTAGCAAAAAAATGTAAAAAGAAGTATTGTAATTAATTTTGTATCATTCTCTGTCGCAAATCAAAGGGAAAAACTCAAATAATATGGATTCTAGATTCTATGTAGGAATTGATATTTTCATGAAAATCTAGATTCCCTAAAAATTAGAAAATCCATTTGACTAAAATCTTGATTGGATAAAAAAGTATATTTTGGAAAAACTAAAACCAAAAACCACTTCAAAAACTACAAGTTTAATATATAAACAATAACTAAAACACAAAAAATAATAAGAAGGATTGTGTGAACAATATCAATGGCGACCGTAAAATTTTTTAAAGAAATCTAAAAACCTAATTTAAGAAGATGACATAAAAATTATAATTATGTTTTTCCTTTAAAAAGGTAAAATCTAATTTAGAAAGATGACATAAAACTACAATTATGCCCTTGCTGTTAAAAATTTAAAAATGAACATATTCCGTGGATTCGAACTTGCCATCTGTCACTTGGAAAATATGACACATATCACCGGAGCACGCTGATTTATTAGTTTTATTCGTTTTAGTATCTTATTATATATAATGTAATTAAAAAATACAAAAGAAAACAAGTTCCGTCAAATCTTATTATATATAATGTAATTAAAAAATACAAAAGAAAACAAGTTCCGTCAAAAAATACACATATCACCGGAGCACGCCCATATGTTTAAGTTTTCGGTTAAGCCCGACAACTTAATCGGCTTATAAATCCGATTTTTGAGCGCCTAGATCATTTAGGCGGGATAAAATCGGTGTCCGTGTAATTTATTCGATTTGGACCAAATCGTGGCGGGTGGTGCCCGATCAGCGATTATGCGGCTCCTAAAATCGGAGACATCCTAAAAACTTGATTTTTTTTCTTCATTTATGCTTGGAATCAGAAAAAAAAAACTGTTAGATTTACACGGATTTGATGTATAGAACAGAAAATATGATTGAAAACCATAGAAAATGCTTGAGAAAACGTTGACGGCTGTAATTAGGGTTTAAATCTCGAGTCTCAAAGAAGTAGATGAAGTGGCAATTACGTTTCTACCCTTCAGTAAAGGGAAAATATTAAAACTCCTTTAAAATGGAGCTTCCGCGACTCGAACTCAGCTCGCCCAAAGCGCATGCGGGCTTCTTTGTCAACTGTGCTAAGAGAAATCTTGGTGATTATTGAACATAAATATTATATATCTAAATAGTTTAAATAAAAATCCTAAAATTAAGTTCCGATTAATCTCCGACTAATCTCCGATTTTTTCATTAGGCGCTAGGTCCAACTCGACCGCCCGACTAACGCCTCGCGAATTTTGGAACATTGGTTTTAATACTATATTATATATGAAACACTGAACTAAAGATGGAAAATTCTGTCCGATTAATTTCGATATAATCTTTGATTTTTGTATTAGGTATTAGGTCTAAGTCAACCGTACATATAGCAGTCTAGCATAATTCCGAATAAAGATAACAAATAACAACTAATGACATTCAAATGGTTATTTTGTTTATATATTAATGTGTCTTCTTCGGTAAGAAAGGGGAAAAAACACAAATCCTTTAATTACTCTATAATGATTACAGTTTGGTAAATATGTTATTTGTACTTTTATATGATAGATCTTTGGAGATTGGTGGATCTACAAGGTATTACTCGTGGCTAATCATTACCTTATATTTGTATACATGTAATATATGAATTAACTCTCGGTGTTTTTTTTGCCAATAACTCTTGGTGTTCAGTATTATATATTTATCATTAGCGTTTTGCTTATTATGAAAAAGATATAATAATAATATAATGAATCTTAGTGATGATAAATATAATAATATAAGAAATAAAATTAAATCAATGAAATATATATATATATATATGTAAAATTCAAAAATAGATTACTAAAATATTAAAATATATAAATAATAATTATTAAGAACATAAAGAAAATGTTACAAAATAAGATAAAATGATAACAAAAAAAAAGAAATTATATAAAATATAAGAACATAAAAAAGAAATAAAATTTATGAAATATATATAAATTTACAAAATTTAAAATAACAACTAAGAATATTAAAATATTATGAATGAAAATTAAAAATTTAAGAGTTTGATGAATGAAAATATATAAATAAAAAATAATATTTTAAATATTTTTTAAAAATTAAAAGAATGATAAAAGGTTGAAGGAAATAAAATTTATAAAAAAAGTTCATTGAAAATTGATAATTAATTTATTTATAAAATATATTAAATTAATAATCGTATATTAGCGTATATATAATCATAATAATTATATAAAAAAAAGAAAAAAATACAAATTTGTAAATTAAAAATATATAATAATATTAATACTTAAAATAAATATCAAAACATATTAAATATTTATAAATTGTAAGTAAAATCCGCGCATTTGCGCGGATTCTCTCTTAGTGATAATAATATTTTTTTTAAAAAATTGTTTAGTTTTGATTCAGAAATCGAAAACAATAATTTAACCCCTTTTTTCTTACATACTTTAAACATTTTTTTCTTCTCTTTCCTTTAATATTCAATATTCATCTTAACTTTACTTGCAAAGTTTCCAAGTTCGATTTTTTCTCCTTTTATTTTTATTATATTAGAAAAGACTTATCTTTCGCGGAAAACAAAAAAAAAAATTGCGCCGCTTCAAGTTTCAAACTAAAAAGCTGAAAGTGTGTGCTTGCTAGTCTGTCTAAATTCAAAAACCGTTTTTGTCATCTTCCTCAGATGATGAAAGTACTTCCAGATTCTAATTCACCGACCGGAGTTCTCGAAGAGTTCTTCAGAACCGAAGAATTCGAAAGCTCCGAACCGACGACGAAGAACCCTTCCTCCTCCCGTTTCGGCAGAATCTTTCAGCTTCTAAGAAGCACATCGAAAAAATCGATGGAGAATCTGAAGATTCTTCCGTTTCACAACAGTGGTGCCATTAAATCCTCTTTGAGGAGATGCACTAGCTTGAGAGGGAATCATCTCAGATTTGGATCCCAGGACGATGATCTTCTATTCTCTCCTCGAACAATCTTCACTTTCTCCGACCTCAAGACTGCTACAAACAATTTCGCTTTTGGTAAGTACTAACTAAATCTCATTGTGGGTTTGATTGTTTTCTTTGTTGCAATTTGGTTTAGCATCGGTTTGATAAAATTCGTAATGTTGATTTTCTGGTTTAGTAGTCTTATCTTTCTTTTCTTTTTAACTAATCGAAATTTAGTAGACTTATCTATTTAAACCAATTTACGTCTCTTCTTCTTCATCTGTGGGAAAAAAATCAGAATTTCACAATCTTATCTTCTCGACTTTGTTAGTTCTATTTGGGTACAATCTTATATATATATTCTTTATCAGACTTGAAAATTGTGATAATTCTGAATCTAATTATGAAGTTATGACTGAATCAAGTGTGTGACATTATCAATCTTCTAACGTAAAAATGTTTGATTTATTTATTGAAGTAAACCAGTGAATCAAAGTTGCTATGCCTCAATGGTCTGAATGTTTTATGATTTCAATTGTTAAGTAATTATGAAACTGAAAATTATGTTTAAAAAAAAAAAAAAAATTGACCAAAGCAAGGCTTTAAATGGTAACCGCGAACGTCAAAACCTTTTTTGCTACAGTAACCATTCAAAGGCTAAGAAAGATTTGTCTTGTAAAACTTTTTTCCTGGTGTTGGGCAGAGAATTTAATTGGGAAAGGAGGTTATGCTGAAGTTTACAAGGGGAGGTTGTCAAATGGACAAATGGTAGCGATAAAACGGCTGATGCGGGGAACTAGCGAAGAGATCATCGTAGATTTTCTATCAGAGATGGGTATAATGGCACATGTTAACCATCCTAACATAGCCAAGCTTTTAGGCTATGGTGTCCAAGGAGGAATGCACCTTGTTCTTCAGTTATCACCTCATGGGAGCTTAGCTTCTATGCTTTACAGTAAATTCTCTCTCTTCCTCCACCACTCTTGCATGATTATCCAAAAGAAATAATAATAATAAATTGTTTAATGAAGACTCCAAGGAGAAGATGACATGGAGCATCAGGTACAAGATTGCATTGGGAGTTGCAGAGGGTCTCGTGTATCTTCACAGAGGATGTCACAGGAGAATCATTCACAGAGATATCAAAGCCGCTAACATTCTTCTCACGCATGATTTTTCACCTCAGGTACGATATATATATATATATATACCTTTTTAATTTTCAATTCTTGTGTTGATAATGTCTTGGGGGTGGTGTTAGATATGCGACTTTGGGCTTGCTAAGTGGCTACCTGAACATTGGACACACCATATTGTTTCCAAGTTTGAAGGCACATTTGGGTGAGACTACGTACGCATTAAGCTTGTCCATGCTTCCTTGGATAATCGTCTCAGAGATGGATTTTGCGTCTTTTTTTTGTTTTTGTTTCAGATATCTTGCTCCTGAGTACTTAACTCACGGGATAGTAGACGAAAAGACTGATGTATTCGCCTTGGGTGTACTTTTACTCGAACTTGTTACTGGACGACGAGCTCTCGACTACTCCAAGCAAAGTCTTGTTCTATGGGTTAGTCTTAGAGAACCAAGACAGGGGTTGTAGTTCCACTTTTGTTCTTAGTTCCTTTTCATTTTTTCTTTGTGTTCCCAGGCCAAACCATTGATGAAGAAGAACAAAATTAGAGAGCTGATCGATCCATCCCTGGTGGGTGACTATGATTGGAGGCAGATTAAACTTGTGCTTTTGGCTGCTTCCTTATCAATCCAACAATCATCAATAGAGAGGCCTGGGATGAGTCAGGTACCTAACCAAAATTTCTTGTATAACAAATCACCTTTGTTTTGATCTTTTGTTCTAAAACTAGGTCGTTGAGATCCTCAAAGGCAACTTGGACGACCTCAAGTACATCATGAAATGCAGAATTCCCTTTTATCGGAAAGCTTTTAGGGATGAACACGGCAAGAGATATTCAGAAAATTAGATCTTGATGAATGACAACACAGGGAAAGAAGAGAAGAGAAGAGAAGAAAAGAGGGCTTACTTCATTTTGGGATAAAAACAATGATTATGCATCACTTGATGTTAATGACAATGGCATTAATTTGTCGCTTATAGTGACTATTCTTTATAAATTTTGTTTACATTATTGAATATATACAATACAAGTATGAGTAAAAGAATTCCATTTCTTGGGCTTAAGATTCTGTGTGGCAATTAGAGTATTTTCACTCTTTTGAACATAACTTTTTGTGTTATATTCCATGTGTCAATTTCAACACCGATTTCCTGGCACAATTTAGGGATCTTTTTGTTTTAGAGTTCAAGTGTTGTTTGGGAAGATCAAATGTGGACCTGACGGAGGCAAATCGACAGTCTTGTTTCACTATGAAAGGGTTCAAAAAGATTTTATACTTCCAAATACTTACACATTCACAAAAGGAGTGTCCAATAGTGGCAAATCAGTCAGAAGGATCAATGTTTGCTAAGAAATATGTGGGAGCTAGTCGGCGAAGGGCTAAAGAATGGTGTTAAAAGAAACTGATTCTTTGTATGGTGTGTTACATGAACATCAAGACGTGATTAATCCAGCCACAAGTGTTGGTGCAATTTCAAATATTGAAATTCGGCCCATTTGGAGAATACAAAGTCCGTCCAAAAAAGAAACTAAAAAAATATGTTGAACTCGACCTGGTCTAATAAAGATGCCGAAGCGCCGAAGCCCAAGTCCAAGAGGAGATATAATTTATCAACCTTATTCGTCCAAAGTTCGAGTTCGAAGAAAAGTCATAGATTGTTATAACGATCTCCGAAAATTTTGGAACGTTGAGTATAATGCGAACGAGAAGATCGTAACAGAGGCGGAGAGATCAAAGATATAAAAAAGGAAGTTATACGAATAAGATATTCTGAAATCATCCAACAATTATTTCAATTAAAATAGTACAATCTCATTTGTATACATTCGACATGTTCTTTGTACAAATTCCATTTCGACATTCAATCCTTAATAACATCTTTGATTCATAGAAAATCTATACTTATTTTTCCTAAAGTCCCAATTCAAATTTACATATAAATTTCAGTGTGAATCCTTGAACTCACATTTGGCGCCGTCTGTGGGGACAACCATAGATATTTCTGTAACAACAATCATATACAAGATTCGGTAGATCGAAATGAATCCAACTCCGCCCGAAACCACCGTCACTCCTCCACCTCCAATCGACCGCGAACAGGAAATCGACGTCGTTCCGCAGAACACCACCGGAGTGAACAGTACCACGGGTCAGACTGACAACGTAAGGATGAACCCAATTTCAATCCTTACGACGTCAGCTCCAACTGGCTCCGTCGCTCAAGTGCCGACGACGAGTCCGATCCTGGCGAATAATTCTTCATGGATCAACGATCAAACCAGGAACTGGGTTTGGATCAGATCTGATAACGATCCAACATCTGGAAGTAGATCTGGAACGCTCTGATCCAATTCACCTCAGATTCCTAATGTCTCGAGCCAAAGTCCAGACTATCTCTCCGCAAAAAGGAAAAAAACAGAATTCCCAGATTTCTCAGAGTAGTCGGACCCGAAGGCTCACATAATAGCATTTATACTAGCGTTGTCTCGCGTCTATTTAACCGACGAAGAAAGAGATCTTGCTTTCTGCAGACTCTTCGCAGAAAATCTAAAACACTACTTTGTTTTCATCGAAGTTAAAACCACCGAGGCAGCCATGTTTAACGTATATCAACGACCTGATGAGTCACTTTGTTGGTATATCGATCGCTTTAAGAAGTTTAAATCCAAAATTGCGAACCCAAATGACGAAGTTGCCTTACAGGCATTGAAACGCTGTCTATGGTACAAGAACGAGTTCTACACAGAACTCACAATTTTTGAACCAATCTCTATTGACGATGCTCTACATCGCGCTTTGGCGTTTACTCGCCTCGAAGAAGAAACCACGATCCTCGCAGAAAATCATAGAAAAGAGAAGAACCAACCGAGTTCGCAAAACGCTAATAGTAAAAAGGATTCCCGTAAATCCAAAATTGTTAACACAGTAGAAAGCCCAAAGGGCTCACACAAATTCGAATATGACAAAAATAAGTATTGTGAACATCACAATAACAGAGGTCATTCAACAGCCGAGTGCTACATTCGAGCTAAAATCGAAGTGAAAAAGCGAGAGGCTGAGAAAGCACATGAGTCTAAGTCGAGAAGGTAGCACCCCCAATGACAAGGAACTCAAACCTACCAAAGAGTCGAATTCCAAAATGCCATCTCAAAACAAGAGAGAGCGATCCAAAGAGGAAGGAACTCACGAGGCCCGGCCTCAGGGTTCCTGGAAAAGAGTCGAGATCATCCTCGACGAACTTAGCTTGTGTGGCATCCCAGAGGGGTCGGCCTTTTCGCCAGCCCCTGCTCCTAGGAAAACTCTTAGCTCGCACGTCAATCTTCCCCATATATGTGGGGGGGGGGGGGATGTACATGATATACCCCGCAAATGATTCAAGTTCATATTCAGAGGCTCCAAGCTATGCAGATTCGGTCAATTCAATTAAAGCTCTCCAAAGGAGAGTGGAGACCGACAGAAGAGAAAAAACTCCCATACAAGGTCCCGATCATGAGATCATATTCTGAGACACTCGAATTAAACAAACCTCATGATGACGCTCTGATCGTCTATCTCGTCCTTATAGATGTCAAACTCTCAAGGATAATGATCGATACAGGAAGATCCTTCCACGTCCTCTTTTACGACGCATTTAAAAAGATGGAATTCAACGATTTTAAGATAGTTTAAAGGTGAACACCACTCGTAGGGTTAGGTTGAGAGAAGACATACTCTTTGGGTTTTGTCTTCACGCCATTAATTGCTGGCGGAGTCCGAAGAATGACGGAGTTCATCGTGGTATATCATCCTGCTCCATACATCGCCGTCTTAGGCCGACCATGGATTTACGACATGAAAGTCGTACCTTCGACGTACCATCAGTGCGTCATATTCCCAAATCCTATCGGAACTAAAACAATATATGGAAGCCAAAAATCTTCCAGAAATTGCTACATGAACGGGTATAAACAGATAAAAAAATCTCTCATATAGCACTTACAGAAACATGAGGAGATCGCCAAAATGCAAACTAAAAGGAAAAATTACCCTAATCCGCGAGCCCCCCCCCCCCCCCCCCCAAGTACCTCACAATCCGGAACGATGCGTCGGTATTGGAACCGACCTCTCGAAATCTATATGAGACGAACTGATATCATTCCTAAAACCGAACGTAGAATCGTTCGCATGGTCTTTGGCCGATATGAAAGGAATCAACATCGATGTAACAAGCAACGAGCTAAATGTTGATCCAACTTAAAAACCGGTCAGGCAGAAACGTCACAAACTCGGCCCAGCGCAAGCCCAAGCCGTTAACGATTAAGTCGATCGGTTACATAAAATAAGGTCGATTAAGGAAGTAAAATATCCCGATTGGCTTTCAAACCCAGTCGTAGTCAAGAAAAAGAATGCGAAGTGGAGAGTATGTGTCAACTTCACATATCTCAATAAATCATGTCCAAAAGACAACTTCCCACTCCCACATATCGATCAATTGGTGGAAGCAACAGCAGGACACCAGCCCCTATACTTCATGGATGCTTTCTCATGATACAACCAAATAGTGATGAACCCTGAGGGCTAGGAAAAGACCTCGTTCATAACAGATCGTCTTTTGACCTCAAGAACACATGTGCCACTTATCAGCGTCTCATCAACAAGATGTTTGTCGGACTATTGGGTAAAACCATGGAGGTAAAATGGGAAGACCACAATGCTCAGATAAAAGAATGCTTCGACATTTTCAACAAGTATGAGATGAAGCTTAACCCCGCGAAGTGCACCTTTGGTGTTCCATAGGTGAACTCTTGGGTTACTTAGTAACCGAAAGGGGAATCGAAGCCAATCCCAAACAGATCATCACATTTTTGAAGATGTCATCTCTAAAAACAACGCGAGAAGTCCAAAGACTTACTGACAAAATAGCATCACTAAACCGCTTCATATCAAGATCGACTGACAAATTTCTTCCTTTCTACCAACTCCTCAAAGCAAACAAAAAGTTTTCTTGGGACGAGATGTGCGAAGAAGCGTTTGCCTAACTCAAATCCTATCTAAGCAAACCCCCGATACTGGAAAAACCAGTGGAGTGAGAACCTCTATACCTTTATATAGGTAGCTGCCTCTTCAGCCGCAGTAAGTGGGGTTTTAGTTCACGATGATCAAAACCATCATAAACCAGTATATTACATGAGCAAAACTCCGATCGATGCCGATACAAGATATCGTGGAATGGAAAAACTCACATTGATGCTGGTAATGTCAAATTGAAAGCTACGAACATACTTCCAGTCTCATTTTATCGTGGTAATGACCTCGCAACCATTGTGGAAAATATTGCACAAACCTAGTCAACCAGGTCGATTGGTGAAGTGGGCCATCGAACTGAGCGAATACGACATAGAGTTCAGAACTTGAACATGCTTAAAAGCTCAAGTATTGGCTAACTCATAATCGAACTCCCCCTAACCATCGAACTCGAACCGTATTCTTCCAAAAGATGGACTCTCCATGTCGATGGTGAATCCTCAAAATAAGGATTTGGGGCCGGAGTTAAATTAGTGTCTCCCTAAGGGGAAATACTAGAGTAGTCCTTCAGGCTCGGATTTGATGTGTCAGATAATGAAGCGAAGTATAAAGTGCTGATAGACGGACTCAGACTTGCGATAGCAATCAGAGCACACAAAGTATACGCCTTCCTCGACTACCAACTATTCACCGGTCAGTTTCATGGTGACTACAAAGCCAAACACGAACGTATGGAGGCGTACCTTCACGTTGTTCACGGCCTTGCCGAACATATCGATTTCTTCGACCTAACCCGGATTCCAAGAAGAGATAATATGGCCGCCAATGCCTTCGCATCATTAACCTCAACCTTCGACCCCGACTTAAAAAGGATCATTACCAGTTGAAGGGATCGAAAAACCTAGCATAGATGTCGAGCTGATATCCCTGTCTCCCTAAGAGAAAAGCTCTAACAAAACGATCGATGTTGAACTGTTACCTACATGAGTAACACCTGAAAGGGGACCCGATCATAATATTATCGACGTCAATAACGACATCGACCCTAGAAAAGCCATCTGCGTAGCTAACGTTCTGGACGTCTCATAAAAGCAACCTCCCTGAACCAGACCTCGCAAACCGATACCGAAAACGATTGGAGAAATCCCATCATTCAATACATTGTAAACAATACAGACTCTTGGACAGGTGGTCTGCTAGGAAACTTAAAGCGCAGAGAGCGAGGTATTGCGTAACAAAAGGAAAGATCTTCAGATGAAGTCTTTTCGAACGTTACCTTAAATGATTAGCGGCGAAGAGACCCGAACAGTAATGACCCAAGCTCATGAAGGATCCTCCGGAAGTCATTCTGGAGGACGAGCTCTGGCCATAAGAATCAAACGCCAATCTCCTTGCCGTACCCTTTTATGCGGTGGGGCGATAGATATAGTGGGACCCTCGTCGCATCAGGAAAGAAAAAAAGCAATGCACCTACTTGTCATCACCGACTATTTCACCAAATGGATCGAAGCTGAATCCTAAAAAAAACCAAGGATGTCCATGTAAAGGAGTTCGTCTGGCGGAACATAATATGTTGTCATGAACTTCCTCACGAGATTTCACTGATAACGGATCTTAGTTCATATCGAACATATTCCAAACTTTTTATAAGACTTGGAACATTAAGCGACCTACTAGACGCCTCGTTACCCCCAAGGGATCGGACTGTGCAAGGCAGCCAACAAGTCAATCATGAATAACCTCAAGAAAAGGCTCGACGAGTGCAAAACGAACTGGAGTGACGAGCTCCCAGCTGTACTCTGGGCCACATACCCTTCTCCTTGGCCTACATTATCGAGGTTGTAGTTCCCGCATAAATTCTAGTTTCGAGTATTCGCAATACGGTCTTGCCAAACGTGTGCATCCCATTAGGTAGATAAGACGAAACAGAAGAGTCATACCCAAAGACAAGACACTTGCTTTTGTTAAGTTTTTTTTTGTTACCACATGAGGCTGTTTAATTATATCTTCTCTCGGGCTTCGGCTTCGGCCTCCTGGTTCTTGTCTTTGGGTATAACTCTTCTGGTTCGTCTTATCTACCTAATGGGATGCACACATATGGAGATAAGTTAATGTCGGCAGCCATTTATGCTGGTTTCAGTGTCCAAAGGGAGTTAGATCTTGGACTCTTTAGCATCGGAGATAGCATTGGCTGATTAATAAGGCTTTTCCTCTCTCTTCATGGTTGGTTTAGTGGCTTATGGGATTGGTACCTTCGTACATAATCCTTCTGGGACCTTAACTAAAAAGGGAAGCCAAGGAAGAGACCGTTTGTTTTAATAGGCGACAACTTAAATGAATTGATCCACATTTGAAACCAGAAGAGGTGGTAAAGAAAGTGGGTTCAAATGTGGGAGGTAATGGGTAGAGAAGAAATATGTTGGAGGGTCAAGGATATTCAACAGTCGCAAAGTGCAACAGCTATGAGGTGGTCCTAAATGAGGGATTGTGTTGGAACTGCCAAAGGTTGGGATGGCCTTAAGACTTGACAGTTGAATAAGAGAAATATACTAGAGGGCTTCTTGAACATTATTGACTTGCCTTATTTGGTCTGAGGCGATTTTGTTTAAAGAAATAGGGCTTTAAAGTTTTACGACGTCCGAAAGCTTCAGAGCCGCCGTCTGATGACTCCGGCGAGTATCATAACCGCTGGCAAGGAGTCAGAGCATTCCAATCAACATCTTCCATTAGTCATTGATGGAAAACCATCGAGATCTTGGTCTGATTTTGTGCAGAAGAAAAAAAGGTTTGACAAAGTCTGAGATGGATATTACTATGGTTGATGGGATAGGTTCGGTTAATGTCCTAGATGAGATTCTATAGGATTCTTCGCCTATATGGGAAGATTTTCTAATCGGTAGGTTCCTCGCTAAGGCTCCTCACATTGCGAAAATACATGCCATAGTGAATAAGATTTGGTCTCTCGGAGGCAAAACATAGATGTTTGAGGTTTTTGCGATTAATCAATCGACAATCCAGTTTCGGATCTCAAACACAACGACACGAAACCGTGTACTGCATAGAGGGATGTGGAATTTAGAATACATACCAGTGGTGATGTCGAAGTGGTCTCCGTTTGAAGCGAATATTCAATCGGAACTAAAAATTGTTCCTCTTTGGGCTCATTTGAAGAATGTTCCTATGAACATGTATTTTTGGAAGGGAATCAGTTTTGTATCCAGTTCAATTGGCGTCCCTGATCATCTTCACCCGGAGACAGCACAATCCGCAAATTTCAAAGTTGCTAAGATGTTGTCAAGGCTGATCTTACAAAAGATCTGCAAAAAGCAATGAAGTTTAATCTACAAGGAAAAGAGGTCTTGGTAGAGTATTCTTACCACTAGTTAAACATCACTTCAAGGTCCTAATGTTTTGAACAAAAGGAACGCTTGTAAAAACCAATAATGTCTGAATTTTTCTAGAACATTAGAGGTATTAACAAGCAGTCAAAACATAATGTGGTCCGAAATTGGATCAAGAAAGAAGGATTTCAATTTGGATGCTTACTTGAGACAAGAGTTAAGGAAAATCTAGCCATGCGCATCGCTTCGTCTATATTCCTGGACTGGTCTTTCTTGTCAAATTATGACAATAGTCGATCGGGAAAAATCTGGGTGGTTTGGAGTCC
Source organism: Orychophragmus violaceus (assembly GCA_030180135.1). Taxonomy (NCBI): domain Eukaryota; kingdom Viridiplantae; phylum Streptophyta; class Magnoliopsida; order Brassicales; family Brassicaceae; genus Orychophragmus; species Orychophragmus violaceus. The sequence goes on from CM058236.1 coordinate 12,965,908, forward strand.
TAAAGTTAGATTTACCCCCTGTTTCACGAGCAAACAAATGATCACCTACTATGTGCTTTTAGATGGAATGGCAGAGGATATACTTTGTTATTTTGTTTATGCATCCAACACTTCTGAAGAAAGGAAAGAGCTTTGGAAGGATTTAAAAAGCCACCAAGTCTCCCCTATTTTTTGCAAGAAACCATGGATTGTTTTGGTTATTTTAACGAAATTTTAGATGTAGAGGAACATTCGGGTTATGACAGCAATCCCACCATTCCAGCGGGATTGAGAGATTTTCAAGATGTTGCTCGGTACTGTTCTTTCACTGATATGAGCTACCATGGTCCGGAAATGACTTGGTGCAATAAAAAAGAAGAAGGGATTATTTGTAAAAATATTGATCGGACGCTGATGAACCAAGAGTGGTCTGCGATTTACCCTCAAAGCTACTGCGTTTTTGAGGTTAGAGGTTGTTCCGATCACCAAAGATGTCGCATACGAATTTTGGCAGATTCGTATAAGCCTAAGCGACCATTCAAATTCGTGAAGGTAGTTGCAGAAATGCCTGATTTCTTACCCTTTGTTGAAAAGTACTGGAATGGGACATCAAAGATTTACAACTCCACCTCGGCTATGTTTAGACTCTCAAAGAAGTTAAAAACAATGAAGCCCTTGATAAAGGAGCTCAGTAGGAAGACGGAAATGAATATTTTAAAGAAGACAAGAGAAGCTTTGGATATCCTGTGTGACCTTCAGAAGAATACTCTCCTTAATCCTTCGCCTACCGAGGTTAAATAAGATATCTTAGTTTACAATAGATGGAGTTTATTATTTACTATTGAGGAAAAGTTTATAAGCCAAAAGGCGAAGATACATTGGTTGAAAGTTGGTGATGGCAACAATAAACATTTCTACCAAGTTGCGACAATACGAAAGACAAGGAATACAATTAAGGAGTTGAAAAGAGATGATGGTACTTATGCGGATACACAAGATGGTATCAAAAAGGAGGTAGTGGACCACTTTCAAAATTTCTTGGCGTATAAAACAAAGGATTTTCTTGAATCTTCGGTTGAGGATCTCCAAAAGCTCCTTCCGTTTCAATGTGGAGAGGAGGACCAGATGATGCTGATCAAATCAGTGACTGAATCGGAAAAAAAGAAAGTTTTGTTTGACAGGCTAGCAATAAATCACCGGGCCCTAGTGGATTTACTTGTGAATTCTTCAAGGCAACTTGGTCGATTATTGGAAAGGATTTTGTGGTGGCAATACAATCTTTTTTGACACAGGTTTCCTACCTACATGTATTAACTCAACCATACTTGATCTGATCCTAAAGAAGGAGGCTGCTCAGCAAATAAAAGATTATCGTCTCATATCCTGTTGCAACGTAATCTATAAGGTCATCTCAAAATTATTAGCAAACAAGCTTAAGCAGTTACTGCCAAAGTTTATTTCGCCAAACCAGTCAGCTTTCGTAAAGGGTATATTATTGATGGAGAATGTTTTGCTAGCTTCAGAGTTAGTTAAAAACTATCACAAGGACACAAGATCTTCTCGGTATGCTATTAAGATTCATATTTCGAAAGATTTTGAATATGTTCTCTGGCCTTTTATTTTGAATGTCCTGTCGGCTCTAAAGTTTCCAGAGAAATTCATTTTATGGATTAAGAAATGTGTCACTTTAGCAACTTTCTCAGTTCAAGTCAATGGGGAACTCACAGGTTATTTTAAAGGTGAAAGAGGTCTAAGGCAAGGCTGTTCTTTATCGCCATATGTTTTTGTGATTTGTATGCAAGTACTATCCAAATTGATTGACCAAGGACAGAGGACAGGCGCATCGGATATCACCCAAATTGTGAGTCCTTAAAGCTTACATATTTGTGCTTTGTAGATGAGCTTGTTTTTGCCGACGGGAAAATACAGTCAATAGAAGCGATTATGGACGTTTTTAACCGGTTTTCTTTGATCTCGGGCTTAAAGATAAGCATGGAAATAACAAGTATATATATGGATGGTGTTCATGACAATGACAAGGACTCCATTCTCGAACAATTTCTATTCGGTACAGGTTACTTACCGGTTCGTTATCTAGGTCTGTCCTTAATGACGAAGAGGATGAGTGTTTCGGATTACTCGCCACTGATCGAGAAAGTTTAAAACATGATCAGTACTTGGACAGCTAGACATCTATCTTTTGTCAGAAGATTACAACTTATAGCCTCAATCATTAACAGTTAAACCAATTTATGGATTTCTGCGTATCGTTTTCCTAAAGGATGCATAAAGTAGATTGATCAATTATGTACGGCTTTTCTCTGGTCTGGTCTGGAGTTAAATACCAAGAAGGCAAAGGTCTCTTGGAACGATGTCACTAGGCCGAAAAGGAAGGGGGTTTAGGACTCAAATCGCTAAAAGACGCAAATGATGTAATCTGTTTAAAGCTTATATGGAGAATCATATTAGAACCATCATCATTATGTGTAAAATGAATTCATAAGTACCTCATCCGCAAGGGATCTTTCTGGCCAATCAGCAAATGCAGCTCTTTGGGTTCATGGATTTGGAGAAAACTCCTTAAGGTTAGAGATGTTGCTGCAGCTCTCACAAAGGTGGATATACAAAGTGGCTCTACAACTTCTTTTTGGTTTGGTACTTGTGTTCTCTTGGAAGATTACTAGACTTTACCGGTGAAAGAGGTTGTATTAATTTAGGGATCAATATCAACGCTTCTGTTGAGTGTGCAGCGATGTCTAGGAGAAGAAGAGGACGTCGAAGTGAAATACTGAATAAAATAGAGGACGAGCTGCAGAAAGTGAAAGATAAAGGTCTTACTACTGGTCAAGATACCCGACTGTGGCGATTAAAAGATGTTTTCAAACCTTCTTTCAGCACCAAAGATACTTTCACTACAATTCGACCAACAACCTCAAGTACCTTGGTGTAGAGCTATATCGTTTGCATTTGCGACACCTAAATATTCATTCGTCGTGTGGCTCACTGCGCTCAACAGGATGTCGACTGTTGACAGAATGCGGCAATGGAATGCAGACATTGACCCCATTTGTGTGCTCTGCAATTTGGAAGCTGAGAGCCGTAATCACTTATTTTATCGTTGCAGTTACTCTTGCAATGTGTGGAGCTCTCTCGCTAGAAAGCTTTATGGTTCGACTAACTCGACGATATGGGACATCAACATCGACACTATCAATGATACGGGAATTTCAAAACTTCAGTTATTCCTCGCTACCTCTTCCAGACTACAGTTCACTCGATTTGGAGAGAACGAAATCAACAAAGACATGGTGAAGCTCCTTTACCACCCTCTGCTTTGATCTGCTACATAGATAAACAAATCCTGAACACAATTTCGTCTCTCACAAGAGCAGGACACACAAAGTTCAATGGAGCTATGCAGCTCTTGTTCACTTTCCTTCAAAATCTCCCTTGAGAAGAAAGCTTATATGAAGTTTATGTTATGGCTCAAATGAAGCTGCAAAACTTCGTAAGTACGAGGAAGCCTCTGGCCAGTCTATCAATTGCAACAAGTCTTCAATCTCCTTCTCCTCTAAAACGCCTCAGGAAGTTCGAGAGCGTGCGAAACAGATTCTCGGAATCCCGCAGGAAGGCGGCATCGGCAAATATCTTGGTCTACCCGAACATTTCGGTAGAAGGAAAAAAGATTTGTTCACTTATATTGTCGACAGGTAAATTGATTTCACCAAAATCCACCTGAATATCCAAGATGTTCTTATTTACAAACAAAAATTCCATCTTAATGTTCTTCCAAAAAGGCTAACCCACCACATTTACCTATCAAGGCTAGCCTTTTTGGAAGAACATTAAGATGGAATTTTTGTTTGTAAATAAGAAAATCTTGGATATTCAGGTGGATTTTGGTGAAATCAATTTCTCTGTCTCATGTATTTACGATCATCTGAATTTGAAATTCAAAATCCTTGTGTGGATAAAGTTATAAAAGATTAGAACTCAAAGAAATGACCATTGGTGCATGTTGGGGAATTTTAACGAGATTATGCATAATGGTGAGATATTGGTAGGGCTTAGAAGAGACGAAGCTACTCTTGGATTTCTCACCTATGTTAAATTGTTCTGGTATGTTTAATTGCCAAATACAGAGAATAACATCATTTGGGATGGGAGAAGAGGAGATTGGTGGATCCAGTGAAAGCTATACAGATGTTTTGGTAATGAACATTAGTTTAAATGTTTCCCTGTAACTAACCGTTCCTTTTTGAAAAAGTGTGGCTCAGACCATAGACATGTATTGGTCAAGTTGAACTCCTCCCCAAAAAACTATAAGGACACTTTTAGATTAAACAAATGATTGTTGCATAAGCCAAGGATAAATAACACCACTATGCATGCTTAGAATTCTCAGCCAAGGGGAAGTGAGCAATCTATCTCTGATCGAATGTGATGTTGTAGCAGAGAAACTAAGCTAATGGAAGGAAAAAAAACGGATCAGTCAAACATCAATGAAAAGATATCTCAGATTTATAGGCATATTAAAATTAAACATGCAACGATCTTCCCTTCCTTTCAACGAAAGGTGTGCCTTAAGAATGCCCTATGTAAGGCGGATGGAGAGGAAGAAAGCTTTTGGAAACAGAATGTAGAGACAAGTGGTTAGTGGAAGGTGAAGAAAACACAAAGTTTTAGATGACAATGGAATCTTGAATAGATCTGAAGCTTCTAAAGGACACATAGCTTCATGCTATTTTTAGTTTCTTTTTAGTTCTTCCTTTCCATCTTATGTGAAAACAAAATTTCATATATTTTTCACCGAGAATTAACTCCTATCAATGAGGCCTTAATAATTAGGGAAGTTATTAAAGAGAAAATCAAAGAAGCTGTCGTTTCCATCAAACGGTCTCGTCCATCAGGTGTTGCTGGCTTGACTAGATTATTTTTCTAGCAGTATTGGGAAGTGGTTGGTGTGAAACCTAGATACTATCCTAACTTGGATTTCAGCTCAATTGAACTTGTGCGAATGAATCATGAATCAAATCAAACGAAAGAAAGCAAGTAAAGAAGTAACACAAGAGATTGTTCACCCGGTGTTCACCTCACCACTCAATGCGAGTGGCAGCCACCACATCATCTGTTTAGATTAGATTAATATTTCCACTGTCGCTTTGTAAATATAACTAAATTCGGTAGTTTTATAACATGTTTATTTTTTATTATTTGAAAGTCGAGCGTTACATAAGCTACTAAATTTAACAAACTATATATTAATAAAGATCTTCATAAAGATAATGGGGCCAAATTTCGAAATTATTTATCATGATTGTGAAGAAGAATAGTGACTCAAGGATCCAAAAGCATGTCGCACATATTTGTACATTTCAAACCATTGTCCCACCAATAAACCCCAGTCTTTATCAGAGCACACAGACATCTATAAAGCCCTTTGGTATCTAATCCTCTTCGCTTCTTATAGAACAATGCACACCATTTGTCTGACCGTCTATACTTTTGTCTCGTAGTTACACTACAAGAAAACATCGTTTTTACGACTGGAACATGCGACTATACTTGTAGTTGTAACATTTGGCCACTATTAGGGGATAATATTGCTACTATTTTGCGACAACGGATACATGGACGTGTATTAGTCGCTTATATACAACCAAAAATGATTGTCTCCAAATTAGTCGTCGATGTACGACCGATTAACGACCAATGTCGAGACCGTAAACAATATTCGCAGGCTAGTTGGTTTTATGGCGACTATTTTTGCGTTCGATAAGAAGAGTCGTAGAAAAATCGCGAATTGGTCAGTGCATGGCGACTAATTCGCTACTTTGTGTATAGTAGTAACCAAGTCGTTTATTTGTCGTTATAGTTACGACTAATTTTCAAATCATTATTCGTGTCGCAAAGTAGTCGGGTATGGGTCGATCATATAATATTTTTGGATTTAGTAATAATAATTTGAGATAGTTTGGTTATATTTTATCTGTTTGTGGTAGGTGTACCGGTTTCATGCGCATGCATTTATGACAATTAATGGGAGTGGCCAATTATGTCTACATAGTCGAAATTCATCCCTTTCTCCGTTTTCATTTGTAGAAATAGAAAGAATTTGGAAATCTAGTTACATGGCGGGAGGATACAATAATTATAGCAACCATCGGGAGTGGATGTATAATAGGTTAGATGATGCCACATACAATTTCTCAAAAACCTTCACAACGGGGGTGCCACAATTGATGGAAATTGCCAAAAACCAACCTTTAGCGCTGAGCAAGGCAGTAAGTTTCTCTGCCCTTGTCGTTTATGCAAGAATGAAAAACCGGAAACCACAAAACAAGGAATTTGGAGTAATCTGTTTAGTTACAGATTTATGCTTGATTATTGTGTTTGGTACAAGCATGGTGAAGAAATCGGTTTGGATATATGAACGAGTTATGTTGATCCGAATAGTCATAATAATGTAGAAGACTGGTATGTGGATATGGTGAATGATGCATTTCGTGGTTACGCGAGTAATAGTGAAGAACCTATACGTAATCATTCAAAAACGTTTTATGGCCTGTTAGAAGGAGTCAACAATCCTTTATATGATGGTTGTCATGAAGGTCACTCCTAGTTATCCTTGGCTGCTCGGGTCCTGTATAACAAGGCAGAACATAATATGAGTGAAAAGTTAGTGGATTCGATATGTGCAATGATGACAGAGTATTTACCAGAAGGAAACCAAGCAATAGGTTCACACTACGAGACAGAGAAACCGATGCCCAATTTAGGCCTACCCTATCGTACAATTGATGTTTGCATGAACAATTGTATGATCTTCTGGAAAGAAGACGAAAAGGAAGAAAAGTATTGGTTTTGTGCTAAACCAAGATGGAAGCCGAATAAGAGACATAGTAGAACCAGAGTAGCCTACAGTCGTATGTGGTATCTACCAATTGCTGACAGACTGAGAGAATGTATCAAAGTGAGAAGACTGCAGCGGTAATGAGATGGCAAGCGGAGCACCAAACGACGGAGGGAGAAATGTGTCATCTGTCTGATGCGGTGTAGTGGAAATAATTTCAAGCTTAACATCCTCTGTTTTCCCAAAAACCCCATAACGTTTATCTTGGATTATGTACAGAAGGGTTCAATCCATTTGGCATGTCTCGTAATCATTCGCTGTGGCCTGTGATCTTGACTCCATATAATTTAACCCCTGAGATGTGCATGAATACAAAATACTTGTTTCTTACAATTTTGAATTCTGGGCCAAATCATCCGCGCGCTAGTCTCGATATCTTCCTCCAACCTCTTATTGAGGAGGTAAAAGAATTGTTGTCTTCTGGAGTCGATGCATAGAATGTGTCATTGAATGAAAACTTTAAACTAAAAGCAGTGCTACTGTGTACGATAAGCAACTTCCCGGCATATGGGATGTTATCAGGATGGACGACACATGGTGGATTGTCTTGTCCTATTTGCATGGGAAGGAAGACGTGTTGGTTTGATTGTCACAAAAGATTTCTTCCATTTGGTCATACATTGAGGAAGAATAAAAATACTTCTTGAAAGGAAAAGACGCCTCGAAAGAGCATCTACCAGAGGTATTGAGTGGTGAGCAAGTTTATAGCGAGGTGTAAATCCACTGAAAACAAAGGACGTCGGTGAAAACGGTCACGAAAAGAAGGAGCCTGGCTATGGAAAGTTGCATAACTGGCACAAGGAAAGCATATTATGGGAGCTTCCGTACTGGAGGGACCTCATTCTCCGACATAATCTTGATTTGATGCATGTAGAGAAGAATTTTTTTGACATACGTCATGAATACTCTTTTGAGTGTGAAGGGTAAATCCAAAGACACCATCATGTCAAGAATTGATATAAAACGATTATGTTCTCAGAGACACCTACATATTGATGGTGAGGGTAAAGCTCCTTTCCCAACGTACATATTGACAAACGATGCCAGAACAAAATTACTAGAATGTGTGAAACATGCAGTCAAATTCCCAGATGGCTATGCGGCCGACTTAGCTAGTTGTATTGATATGGATAACAATAAGTTTTCACGGATGAAGAGTCATCACTGCCACATTTTTATGGAGCGGCTACTTCCATTTATCTTTGCCGAACTCTTAGACCGGAACGTCCACCTTGCGTTAGCATGTTTTTATTTTATTTTATTTTACTTAATATTAGATAATTAAATATGAGTATAGTATTTTATATTTACCAACAGTTTCAAAAAATATATATTGTAGGGATTGGAAGTTTTTTCCGTGACTTATGCTCGAGAACTTTACAAAAAAAGCCATCTCCAAATTCTCAAAGAAAACATAGTTTTAATCATATGCAACTTGGAAAAGATTTTTCTACCATCATTTTTTGACGTGATGGAGCACTTACCGATACATCTCCCCTACAAAGCTGAATTAGGTGGTCCGGTACAATATAGGTGGATGTACCCTTTTGAAAGGTATTTTCAAAAAGTTGAAAGGGAAAGCAAAGAACAAAAGATATGCGGCATGATCGATTTTGAATCGTATATCAATGAGGAGATAGCTTATTTCTCAGAGCATTATTTTGCTGCGAATATAAAAACAAAATCAAGGTAAATGCGCTATCACATGTTCAATTTGCCATTTGTATGACACACACTTGGTAGTATATTAATTAATTATATTTTTTTCTAAACCAATTAATTTGTTCAGGTTAACCAGATTCACTGAGGGTGAAATCTCCGTATATCATGTTAATGTTCCTGATATATTTACTCAAGCGGGTCGTCCAAGAGGAAGAATGCAAGAAATCTGGCTTTCAGAGGAAGACTATATACGCGCACATGTTTATGTTCTGTGAGAGAGAGAGAGAGAGAGAGAGAGAGAGAGAGAGAGAGAGAGAGAGAGAGAGAGAGAGAGAGAGAGAGAGAGAGAGAGAGAGAGAGAGAGAGAGAGAGAGAGAGAGAGAGAGAGAGAGAGAGAGAGAGAGAGAGAGAGAGAGAGAGAGAGAGAGAGAGAGAGAGAGAGAGAGAGAGAGAGGGAGAGAGGGAGAGAGGGAGAGAGGGAGGGGAGGGAGAAGGAGGGAGAGAGGGAGGGGAGAGAGAGGGAGAGAGAGAGGGAGAGAGAGAGGGGGAGAGAGAGGGAGAGAGAGACGTACGGTTACGATGAGTGTGTATCTTCGCGACCACAATCAAATCAGTCAATAATGGTTAAATATCATGGTTAAAAATTATACAAACTGTACATTGGTTTTGTCTTTTGTTATGGTGTATCCCCTGAGCCCTTGAACCGTGATGAGGACATCGGATCCTCCAGACCCGTCTCGGACGAGCGGTACGCACCAGCCTCGACCACGGGGCTGACCGAGCTGTTCCCGACCCCGCGGAACCTACCTGAGAAGGTTCAGAAGGCCAATGCCTGTTCTACCAGACCCAATGACGTGGTATCAAGGATTCACAAGCTAATATCATGTCCCAGGAGTAATGATCGTTCCAGAACCCAATTGGAACGATCCCATTTGGAGATGGTCGACAACCGACCTCCCGGAGCCCTAACCGTGTTCTGGAAGATGTCCATAGGAGAGTTGATGGAACCCAATCATGCCAGGCTTGATATTCACCATAAAGTATGCTATTTGGAAGAGTTTGGTCAGAAGGAATCAGCTTGGATTCGAGATCATCTTGGAGGATGTCTAGAAGCTGTACAGTTAGCCTTGTCCGAAGATATAGGTGAATTAAAGAGAGGATTGCGAATGGACCAAGAGGAATCAAGCTGCACCTCAACCTGTTCTGGAAACCTGACTCAACAAGGAATCTGCACGAAGTGGAATCACATCAATACCATTTTCTATGATGAAGTTATGCTCGTTTCAAGACAGGTGATTTTCAGGGAACCCGATAAAGACCGACTTGCACATTTTGGAGTACTCAGAACGAACCAGGATGAATCAAGGAGTAAAGGAACTTGTTATGGATTCTTGATTCATCAGAAAATGCATGAGAGTTGGAATCACACCAATACCAGCTCGGACAAAGAAGATATGCAAGATCAAACCCGAAGGTTGCTGGACCTGCCTTATTTGGAAGCTCACGGAAGTAGTGGGCTTCAGACTTATGTTTGGCGACCAGGAGTACGTGCAACATCTCCTTTGGCATTGGTTTATACTCTTTTCCCTTAAGTGTGGTTTTGTCCCAATTGGGTTTTCCCACTAAGGTTTTTAATGAGGTAAACCAAGGCCCGCTTCAAGAGAAGGAGAATCTGGCCCGTCCAACCTTCTTCCTTGTTTTCTATTTTAATGATTTCGACCAGGAATCTTTATGGCCCATTCTTAATACTTGTAACCCTATTACTTTGGCTATTTAAAGCCACTCTTTGTTTTCAATAAACTTAAGTAAATTTTAAGTAAAAAGAACCCTAGAGGTTGTTCGATCTTCTTGACCTTGCGCGGATACCCCTTGGCTTGAGATCGCTTGTTGCTTAAATATTGCTTGTTACGTGAATCAAAGTGCTTTAGTTCGTGTTCTACTCATCATCTATCCATCGAATCACCCACTGACCAGGAAGAGAGCGCCATCGGCCAGCTTCCTCGTCCCATCAATCCACGTCCGCTCACGTCCCACTCGTCGCTCTCTCGACCCCTCGACCACCCGCCTCCGATCTCATATCAAACCGTATACTGGTTTTTTGTTTGCTTTGGTGTAGCCTCAGAGACATAGAACCGTGCACTGATTTTTGTCTTTTGTCCTCTTGCAGGCATTTGCAGAGTTCCTCTGTTCTGGCGGGACGTTTATGCCACCCTTCAATCTTGTTTTGAACGTTTCATTTAGTAGGTTTGTGTTTATTGATTACACATTAAATGAGAGACAAGAAAAAGATTTAATGTTCTCTATATACCGATATTAATAAATTTCCTTAACATGATAAGTTCGTATATAATAAAAAAAAAAATCACATATCTAGAAAGATTCACAAAATCATAATTTAACTTCTCGACCACTTCATATCGCTATATATGTTTGATTAAGATCATTCGATGTAAAAGAAAAGACGAAATCTCTAATTTTAGGTTTTAGCATCTCCAAAAGAAACCACAAAACCTCATTTTTGAGGTTTGGCTCACTCCAATATAAACCTCAAAACCTCGAATTTGCGGTTTCATCTATTCTTTTACAATCTAGTCTCTGTAATTAAATATTTCATTAGTTTTGACACTTAAACAATTTTTAATTTAGATACTATATATATTGATCGATCTTAAGATAAAAAAATAAAGAAGCACATTTATCACTTTGAAATGCATTGATTGATTATACTTGAGAGTATCACAAAAATATGTTTGTTGAATAATTTTAGTGTGTAATTTGTATGTTTCCCAAACTTCAAATTTCAGGTTTTACTATTCAAAACCTAAAATTTTGAGGATTTGCGGGTGGATTGGTGATGCCCTACAATGAAACCTCATAAGGTTTTACGGTTCCTTTTTAGGCTATAGGGTTTTGTTCACTCCAAAAGAAACCCTAAACCCTTAAAATCTAAAGTTTCGGTTGTGCTTTAACATTCTAGTCCGAAAGTTATTTCTTAAATTTGCTGTGTACTATTTTAATTTGAGTGTTACCAAAATTGCAAAACTATTTCAAAGAATTTAAAACACAAATTTTCTTTCATATAACCTGTCTTCAATCGTTCTTTATATTGTGCGCAATCTTTTCTGAATATAATAAAGTAAAATAGATTAGTTAAAATTTTAAAACAGAGTCATTAAAAAAGGAATATATTACGACCACGTTACGCCTACAAGTGGACAAAAATTCAAAATATTTGCTAAATTAATCCGGGAAACCTAAACCCAATTTTATAGCCCAAAACATTTCATTTACCTGCCTATACCCAAGAATTTTTGACAAAGTTCCGAGAAATAATCAAATACGTCAAACCTTGATTTACTTTTGTTCTTCCCCTTTTCAGAAATCTCCTTCGAATCCTCTCTCTAATCTCTCTACGAATCCTCTTCTACGCCCATCCATCTCAAACTGATATCTCTTCTTCGAATCTCTTATTCAAAGCTTTCCATTTTATAGCTAACTTTGGCCGAAACCCTATCGACTCTCTTAAATTCTTCCTTGAATATCTCAATCACGAAACCCTCTGTGATTTGATGCATACGGGTACATGTAGCTATATCGTTAGTTTGCTTCTGCTTTGCTTTGCTTCTGAAACGGGACAGACTCTGAATCTGATTATTTGTTTACAATTAATTTTGGTTCTACAGGTTGTAAACGACTTCTATATTCATCTATGACCTTCAATATGGTTTCCACAGTCTAGGTAATTTGGTTGTTTTTTTAATGAGTGTTTGAGGAGTTAGATTCTGATGGTTAAGATGTTAATCTTATAGTTAGCAAGCAATTGAAGACACCAACCAATGCTTGTTGGTACTGGATTTCCCTTTAAGAAATCCGGCCCGTTAACAAATAAAACAAAGGCCCATAATCATGAGCCCGTCCCATAATCAAGACAGAGAGATCGACCGTTATCCTTTGGTGGGCCGTACAATCGACATCCTGACAAGGCCCAAGCAACGCCGAAGTGAGAGGTGATCGAGCTTGAGCTCGATAGGAGACGATGTGGAGATAGAGCAATCCGGTCTTCGTCAGTTCAACAGATCCAAGAAAATCTCGGAGATCGTTATCACGACGAGGCCAAAATATCGGAACAAGAAGATCAAAGTCGAGGGTATTTAAAGAAGAAGTGGCGATTCATCCAGGACATTCCAACGCTAATTAAGAACACTTCGACTAGATAGCTCGATCATCATATTTTGTACTCTCTTTTCGACTGTGTTTGTTCTATCTCGATGATCAATCTCAATAAAGTCTTTTATTCATAGGAAATCTATACCATTTCTATATCCAAAAGTCCAAATCCACGATTACAAATTCTTGGTGTGAATCTCAGATCTCACATTTGGCGCCGACAGTGGGGACTATCTATAGCTTTTCCTATCTTAAGAATCAGATCTTAGATCCGATAGATCGAGATGAATCCCGACCAATCTGGCTCTCCCAGCGCCACACCACCAGTCGACCACCCTCAAACGGTTGACAACGTTCCTCAGAACACCACCGGGGTAAGAATCATGGGTCAGACCGATGGCGTGTTGACGAGCTCTACCTCAGTCTCCACGACTTCGGCACCAGCCGGCTCAGTCGCTCAAACGTTCGCGACGAACCAGACTCCGACAAATGTTTTGTCAGGAACTAACGATCCGAGCAGAAATTGGGTGTGGATGAGGAATGCTTCCATTTCCGCCCCCACCTCAGGAGGTGGATCTGGAATAACCAGACCTAATTCGCCACTGCCTTCTGCTCCGCAGCGACAAGGCCCAGATGACCTCGCTGAAATCCGTTCGATGTTAAGCCTATTGGTAAACCGAATGAGAAACAACGAGGCAAGCGCACGGGCCCAAGAGATCTCAAACCGTTCTCTGGCCGCGCAGCTCGATGAACAGGAACGGTACATTAACGCCCGTCTTGAAGAGCTCGCCAGCCAAAACCATGGGGGTAGATCGACACGTGATCCACGAACCCCCATAAGTCCTCCACCGTGTACACGCTTGGACTTTTCCCAGGTAGTAAGTCCCCCGAGAGCGTCAAGAATTTTCGCTAATACGTCAAGTAGCGGCTTCTGCCCTATAATGACACCTATCGCGATACCGACTCCATTCAGTTCGAGTTCAATGGTCACAGACCCAACTAGATCGGGAAGCCGACCATTACCCGGGCCACCACCTTTCCCGAATAACTCTAATATCCGGCCGAGGCAACTAGGAGGCTCTTCTTTCGCCTCGAGCTCAGGACACCTTAATGGATTAAATACGATACAGTTCCAAACGCCGCAGGTCGACCAGACGAGATCGATCCCAACAATCGATCTTCTCGACCCCGTTTTCCCGGAACAAACATCCAATCAGGCACAAGCCCAGTTTGCGCCTACGGTAGGCGAAGAACACGATATGCTTAGACAATACATTGAACAAGCTAAGGCCTAGTTCGTCAGTCTGAGCTCGAAAGTTCACATGGAAATCAAGAAAATGAAATTTCCGGAGTTCTCCGGAAAATCGGACCCGGAAGCTCATATCAGGGCATTTCGACTAGCAATGGAAAAGGTAATACATTACCGATGAGGAAAGAGAGCCGGCTTTCTGCAGACTCTTCGCCGAAAACCTATCGGGCTCCGCCCTATAATGGTTTGCCGGACTGGAAGAAAGGTTCATCGACAACTTCACCCAGTTCATGACGGCTTTCCTCAAACAATACTCCGTCTTTATCGAGGTAAAAACTACTGAGGCAGCCCTGTTTGGTGTCTCTCAGAAACTTGACGAGACACTTTGCTCGTACATCGACCGATTTAAGGAAATAAAATCCAAAATCGCAAACCCACGAGATGAAGTAGCTATAGAAGCACTGAGACGTGGACTGTGGTATTCGACCAGATTCCGCGAGGAAATAACAGTCCGCGAACCTCAAACACTCGATGACGCCCTTCATCGCGCATCGGCCATTGCTCGCCTCGAGGACGAAACCACGGCCCTTAGAGAAAAGCATCGAAAAGAAAGAACCCGTCGGGCTCCCAGAACCCAAACTCAAAAATGGATTCCCTTAAATCAGGAAACGTCAATGCGGTCGAGAGCCCGAAGAGCTCGAAGAAATTCGAGTTCGATAAGGAAAAATTCTGTGATTTTCACAACAAAAGAGGACACTCGACCGAAGAGTGCTATACTCGATCTAAAGCCGAGGCTCAAAAGCGAGATTCCGAAAACAAACAAGAATCAGAAGTCGAGGAGGAAACTCCATCTGACACAAAGGAAAGTAAGCAGACCAAAGAGTCAAACACCAAAAAGCCTTCTCAGAACAAACGAGAACAGTCAAAAGAGCCGGAATCTCCCGAAACACTCCCTCAGGGGTCGCGAAAGCGAGTCGAGGTCATTCTCGGCGAGCTCAGCTTGTGCGGTACTCGAGGAGGTTCGGCGTTATCTCCACCTCTGGCTCCCATCAAGAGTTTACGCTCACGGATCAATCTCCCTCGTCTCTGCGGGGGGGGGGGGTGTACGGGCCATACCCCCTAAACGAGTCAACTTCATCTTCGGTAGCTCGAAGCTATGCCGAGACTCGGTCAATTCAATCAAAGCCCTTCAAAGAAGAGTCGAGACCGACAAAGGAGGGGGGGGGGAAATCCCAATGTTAGGTCCAGACCACGAAATTACTTTCCACGAGAGCGAGACAAGTAATCTCGACAAACCACAAGATGATGCTCTCCTCGTTTGTCTAGTAGTGGGAGATGTCGAACTCTCGAGGATAATGATCGACACATGAAGTTCGGTGGATGTCCTCTTTTACGATGCATTCAAAAAGATGGAGTTCAACGACTCCGAGATCGTCGAGGAAAAGGCACCACTGGTAGGCTCTATATTTGCCCCAGTAATAGCTGGAGGAGTTCAAAGAATGACAGAGTTCGTCGTAGTAGATCGGCCAGCTCCCTACAACGCAATTCTAGGTCGACCATGGATATATGACATGAAAGCGGTACCATCGACCTACCATCAATGCGTAAAATTTCCAACTCCCAAAGGAGTAAAAACCGTTTACGGAAGTCAAAAGATTTCCCGCCTTTGCTACATGAACGGATACAAGCAAATTAAGAAATCCCCCAGCAATTACGGAAAGAGGAGGAGCTCGCCACCATGCAGACCAAAAGGTCGAACGACCCAAGTCAAATAGGACCCCCAAAGGACCTCACGACCCAAGTTTGCATAGACGAGGCTCATCCCGAAAGACTTGTTGGCATTGGAATCGACCTATCAGAGCCAGTCAAAAATGAATTGGTCTCTTTTCTTAAACAGAACGTCGACTCCTTTGCATGGTCTTCAGCAGACATGAAAGGGATCAACATCAACGTAACCAGCCACGAGCTGAATGTCGACCCAACCTACAAACCGGTAAGACAGAAACATCGAAAACTAGGCCCGGAACGAGCTCAAGCCGTCAACGACGAAGTCGATCGGTTACTAAAAATCGGATAGATCAGAGAGGTCAAGTACCCCGACTGGCTGGCAAATCCCGTAGTGGTCAAGAAAAAGAACGGGAAGTGGAGAGTCTGTGTAGATTTCACAGATCTCAACAAAGCATGTCCGAAGGACAGTTTCCCACTCCCACACATCGACCGACTGGTCGAAGCTACCGCTGGACACCAACTACTATCCTTCATGGATGCCTTCTCGGGGTACAACCAAATACTAATGAACCCTGAGGACCAAGAAAAGACTTCGTTCATAACTGATCGAGGAACGTGATATACCATGGATTTTAGGGCTTTTAACCATGGTATATATCTTTGTTATCAAGTCTTTTATTATGTTTTGGAGTCTTTTCAGGTGTTTTATATGTTTAATGACATCTGGAGCTTAATTGGACGTTTTGGGAGCATTTGGAGCAATTCTGCACTATTTAGAGACTTCACAGAGTTCACTAGCTGCGAAATCGCCCTGCATCGACCGGTCGATACAGTATCTGCATCAGTCGATGCAAGGTGATTCCTGCGCACAAAAATCCAGAAATTACAGTTTTTGCCCAAAAACTTCCCAGACTTGCAAAAAGGCCCCAACCGACTTTAGACCAATATATTAGGGTTTTTAAGCCATTGTTTAGGCTACGTTTTCCTTAAGTTTTATTTTATTTCAGAGAGAGTTAGGGGCTGATCCTGCTCTCGAAAGAGAGAGGATTTTGAACCTCAGTTCTTTATTTGATTTTATAATAATTGGTTTTCTATTCATGATGTTTTCTATTCCGATGAACATGTCTGAGTAGATTACCTGTTAGGTTTAGGGATTCTCACAAGGGATTTCATGGAATTATAGGTTAATCAATCTGTTAGGGATTCATACTTGCTAGTTCTTCGTTTAGGATTGTTCTTAATGCTTAATCTGAAGTAGCTATCCAGATTTATGATGTTAGGTTGATTGATACAACGACAGTTGGTTAATTAGCTAGAAAGAACCTAGATGAGCAATTTGATCTACTCGCAAAGGAATTTGGTTTAGGGGAATTGTGAACATATCGAACTTGATCTTAAAGCTAGTTTAATCTGTTAGTAATTGCAAAGGAATTTGGATTGCTGCACTTAGACTTAGAGAATTCTTGCAACGACAGTTGGTTAATTCTATATCTGTGTTTGAGTTCTAGAACAGTTCTTAATTAGATCCTGATTGATTAGCTTATGTTCCTGATTTCCTGAGAACTCCCTAAACTTAACCCTTCGCCTTCTTGCTTACACTCCTGCTACTTGATTTACTTTTCTGCTGTTTGATTTACTACTTTCCCATATTGCTTTCTCCTAGTTTTAACTTGATCATTCTAAATCTATCGTTGACCGGAGTCCCTGTGGATTCAATACCCTAAGTACTACATTGACATTACTGTGCACTTGCAGTTAGTATAGGGATTAAAACTAGACCTATCAAGTTTTTGGCGCCGTTGCCGGGGACTCTTTTGAGTCACCGATAGATTTGAACTTAGGGTTTAGACTAGGTTTTTTGTTTTTTGTTTTTGTTTACTAATTTTTTCTTTTCTTCTTTTTCTTGCGTTTCAGGTACTCCTGTAATCGCTCTGCATCGATCGACACGGTCCTGTGTGTCGATCGTCACATCTTCGCACTTGCATCGATTGACACAGTTGTGCATCGATCGACACTACGCGTGAGATGATGGGAATGATGGAACGGTTGTTGGAAAATCAGTGGAATAACTCATTTGGTAGAGACTATGGTTCTTATTCATTCACCAGAGATTATGAATCTTCATCATATCAACCTGTTCCTCCTGAAAATACGCAGTCTGGTAAGCTGATAAGTATGCTGGAGCAGTTATTGGAAAGACAGGAAGAGGATTTGAATTACATCAATGGCTCTGGATTCCAAGTAAACAGGTATGGTAGTCAGCAAGGTAACAAGTTCTTTAATGGTGGACAGAAGAGTGCTTTCACAAGCAAGCAGATCTCTTCTGTATATGGACAAAATGCTGGTTATCAGAAGCCTTTTCAGCAAAGTAATTCTTATCAGAGAACTTATGGATCATCTTCTTATCAGACACCTCCTGCAGCTAGTGCTTATGAGAGCAAGATAGAATCCATACTGGAGCAGTTGCTAGAGGATCAGACTAAGACTGCTGTAGACTTCGACAGGAAGCTGGATGCTATGCATGAAAATCTGAATGGGAAGTTTGAATCTTTGAGCACACATGTGAAGAAGCTAGATGTCCGGATTCAACAAGAAGCTGAAGCAGTGCAAAGGCAGAATGAAGCTAGGAGAGCTGAACAGAAGCTGCACATCAATGCTGTAACCATAAGAGATGGGATTGACTTGCTGGGAGAAGAAGAGAGCATAATCTCGAATTTTCTGGGTGAATATTGTCTGTGTGAGACTTGCATCGATCGACACAACTCAAGCATCGATCGACATAGTCCCGATACGTCTGATGAATCTGCTCGAAATCACCTTGTGTCGATCGACACACATCGTGCATCGGTCGACACAGAACGCAGACATGACCAGAGACCTACAACAGTCCAGGAACGAGTCTATAAGCCCTTTGTGCCATATACCAAGGTTCTTAAACCGTCTAACCAAGAGCTAGAAATGGCTAACTGCATGAAAGTGATGGATAAGGAGCTGAATGAAACTCCACCAGCTGAAGCTTCGCGAGTTCACCCTTGTGTGTTGAGAGATGCAAAGAAGATGATCTCCACTGATGGTAATTTGAAAGAAGAAGCTCAGATTGGTGGTACTACAGTATCTGATAGTGGAAAGAAGAAGATGGCGGTTCCTCTTGAACCTGCTCTAACATCTTCAGAGCCTGCAACTGCTCATAAGCAGAGAGCTCCAAACATCATATTTGCACCAAAGGTAAAGTATAAATCACCTAAGCTTAAACCTCCTGACCACATTGTTTTGAATGCAGGAAAACGCAATATCCCACCCAAGCTTTGCTCCCGCCCTGATTCTATTTATTCATTCCTTGGCAAACCTCATGATCATAATGCCTATACGCCACCTTGGATGAAGAGATATTCACAGAGACACTCAAAGTCTCTGTTGAAACCGCCATGAGTCTAATCTTTTTCCCATAGTCAAGCTACTGACTTTAAACAAGCGCTGAGTGGGAGGCAACCCACTGTTAGGTTCGTTTTTCTTTTCATTTTTCGTTTTGATTTTGGTGTCTTGATTTTTCTTTTTGAGTGTGGTCAGAGCCGAGAGAAACACGCAAAAATCGCACTGCATCGATCGACACACTGAGTGCATCGGTCGATGCAGTTGCGATTCACGGTTAGCCAAAATGATTGCGGTTCAGACATCGTTTATCTACATAACCGCGAGCATATTCGCCTTGCATCGATCGACACCCTTGTGGCATCGATCGACACAAGGCGACGACAGTAAGTAATCTGCAACTTTTCGGTTTGTTTCAATTTGATTATTTTTCTCACCGATCCTAAGCTTGATTACATTGGGGACAGTGTAGTTTAAGTGTGGGGGAGGAGCTACTGACGCACGCTTTTGATTTCTTAGAGTCAGTCTTGTTTTCAAAAAATTTGTTTTATTGAGTCAAATGGTTTAAGTAAGAAACAATGATTTTTTGAGAAGATTAATAGCAGTTGCAGGAACTTAAGTAACCGTTGGGATGAAGTTGCAGATTATCTATGACTATTAGAAAACTCAGACACGGATCAGCCTACTGAGGACACCCACATCGCTTCAGGTATCAGAGGATCCTTTTACTGACTTCAAACTTAATACTAACTTAATTTTCTCACCTAAGGGCTTGGTATACTTTGTGTCGGATTCCCTTGTTAGTTCTGACACAGCCTGTAAACCTGTCCTATTTGGTTCCCTTCTCCCCTTCCATAAAATAAAAAAAAATGATAATAAACTAATGATGAGTTAGTAACTCCGAAGTGGTCTCTAGGAGTGGTAGCTACAACTATCATATCTTGTGCATCCATGGAATGTGTCCAAAGTAAACCCCTTAACGGGAAGAGCACTGATAAAAAAATAAAATGATACCCAATGGGGAAAAATCAGAATGCTAAGGAAGGGAAAAGAGAAGAAAGGGACCAGAGAAAGACAGTATGGTGGTCTAGAGCTGACAAGGTAAGAGTCCATGTGCCCTTTGATCGATACTCCTTAGGTGAGACCGTACTTAAATACTTGCAGAAGTCAGTAGGGTGAATTTGAATGCGTGAATGTGATTGTGGAGTTTACTTAGGACATTTGCTAAGTGTGGGGGAAGTATATGTTGGTCTTGATATCTTGCAGGTGATTCTTTCAGTGGATTATTAAGGGGAATCTGAGTGTTGTTGCTTCAAAGATGAAAAGAGTTTCTGAAAGTTTTCAAACCTCTTCACCATGTTCTAGTTCTTTGTTTTGCTTGAGGACAAGCAAAGGCTAAGTATGGGGGAGTTGATATACCATGGATTTTAGGGCTTTTAACCATGGTATATATCTTTGTTATCGAGTCTTTTATTATGTTTTGGAGTCTTTTCAAGTGTTTTATATGTTTAATGACATCTGGAGCTTAATTGGACGTTTTGGGAGCATTTGGAGCAATTCTGCACTATTTAGAGACTTCACAGAGTTCACTAGCTGCGAAATCGCCCTGCATCGGTCGATGCAGTGTGTGCATCGGTCGATGCAGTGCATCGGTCGATACAGTATCTGCATCGGTCGATGCAAGGTGATTCTTGCGCACAAAAATCCAGAAATTATAGTTTTTGCCCAGAAACTTCCCAGACTTGCAAAAAGGCCCCAGCCGACTTTAGACCATTATATTAGGGTTTTTAAGCCATTGTTTAGGCTACGCTTTCCTTAAGTTTTATTTTATTTCAGAGAGAGTTAGGGGCTGATCCTTCTCTCGAAAGAGAGAGGATTTTGAACCTCAGTTATTTATTTGATTTTATAATAATTGGTTTTCTATTCATGATGTTTTCTGCCGATGAACATGTCTGAGTAGATTACCTGTTAGGTTTAGGGACTCTCACAAGGGATTTCATGGAATTATAGGTTAATCAATCTGTTAGGGATTCATACTTGCTAGTTCTTCGTTTAGGATTGTTCTTAATGCTTAATCTGAAGTAGCTATCCAGATTTATGATGTTAGGTTGATTGATACAACGACAGTTGGTTAATTAGCTAGAAAGAACCTAGATGAGCAATTTGATCTACTCGCAAAGGAATTTGGTTTAGGGGAATTGTGAACATATCGAACTTGATCTTAAAGCTAGTTTAATCTGTTAGTAATTGCAAAGGAATTTGGATTGCTGCACTTAGACTTAGAGAATTCTCGCAACGACAGTTGGTTAATTCTATATATGTGTTTGAGTTCTAAAACAGTTCTTAATTAGATTCCGATTGATCGATTAGCTTATGTTCCTGATTTCCTGAGAACTCCCTAAACTTAACGCTTCGCCTTCTTGCTTACACTCCTGCTACTTGATTTACTTTTCTGCTGTTTGATTTACTACTTTCCCAAATTGCTTTCTCCTAGTTTTAACTTGATCATTCTAAATCTATTGTTAACCGGATTCCATGTGGATTCGATACCCTAAGTACTACATTGACATTACTGTGCACTTGCAGTTAGTATAGGGATTAAAACTAGACCTATCAGAACGTAGTCCTACAAAGTCATGCTCTTCAGATTAAAAAATGCAGGAGCGACTTACCAACGCCTTGTCAACAAGATGTTTTCAGGACTCCTGGGTAAAACCATGGAAGTCTACATCGACGATATGTTGGTCAAATCTTCCAAGTACGAAGACCATATCCCCCAGCTAAAAGAATGCTTTATCATTCTCAACAAATATGGGATGAAACTCAACCCAGCAAAGTGCACCTTCGGGGTCCTCTCAGGAGAATTCCTTGGTTACCTAGTGACTGAAACAGGGATCGAAGCGAACCCCAAATAGATCGCAACATTTATAGAGATGAAATCTCCCAGAACAACGCGAGAAGTCCAGCGCCTGACTGGCAAAATAGCTGCTTTGAACCGCTTCATCTCGAGGTCGACTGATAAATGTCTACCCTTCTATCACTTGCTCAAAGCGAACAAGAAGTTCCTCTAGGACGAAAAGTGCAAAGAAGCGTTCGCCCAGCTCAAGTCTTATTTAAGCGAACCACCTATACTGGCGAAACCAGTAGAAGGGGAACCCCTCTACCTCTACCTAGCCGTTTCTACGGCAGCAGTAAGTGGAGTCCTGGTTCGCGAAGAACAAAACGAACATCGGCCGGTGTATTACATTAGTAAGACCTTAATCGATGCCGAAACCAGATACCCCGCCATGGAAAAACTCGCTTTGGCATTGGTGACATCAGCTCGGAAACTCCGACCATACTTCCAATCGCACTCAATCATAGTGATGACCTCTCAACCGCTGAGAACCATCCTTCACAGTCCAAGCCAGTCAGGTCGACTGGTCAAATGGGCTATCGAACTCAGCGAGTATGACATAGAGTACACGGCTCGGACGTGCCTAAAAGCGCAAGTGCTGGCCGATTTCATAATTGAACTCCCTTCGACCATCGAACTCGACCCGACTTTAGCTAAGAGATGGAAACTCTACGTCGATGGAGCTTCCTCGAGGCAAGGATCCGGAGTCGGAGTAAAACTGGTCTCCCCCACGGGCGAAGTATTAGAATAGTCATTCAGACTGGGCTTCGCCGCATCAAATAACGAAGCAGAATACGAAACGTTAATAGCCGGGCTAAGACTAGCAATAGCGATATGAGCCCGAAAAGTAGACGCCTTCAGTGATTCCCAATTGGTCACGAGCCAATATCATGGCGACTACGAGGCCAAAGACGAACGGATAGAAGCATACCTACAGGTAGTCCGTACGCTCGCCGAACGGATCGAATTCTTTGATCTAACACGGATCCCGCGAGGGGAAAACACCGCAGCCGATGCCCTGGCCGCTCTAGCGTCGACATCAGATCCTAACCTCAAAAGGATCATACCAGTCGAGGGTATCGAAAAACCAAGTATCGACATAGCCCTGAAAGCTCTGTCCTTGAAAGAGGACGAGCCTACCATAAAGGACGATGTCGAACACAAGGAACGTCCCAAGGACACCAATCGCGACATCATCGAGATCGATGATGATATCGATCCAAGAAACGTTGTGTACGTCGCGAACGTCCCCGATGGACCAATCCAAGCTGCATCCACTAGTCAAGGACCTGAGCCTAACGATGACAAAGATTGGAGAACTCTGATCATTCGATACATTATAAATGGCGAAGTCCCCGACGACAAATGGGAGGCGCGGAAACTCAAGACGCAAAGTGCAAGGTACTGCGTCACGCAAGGAGAGCTCTTTAAAAGAAGTCTCTCTGGACCTTACCTCAAATGCCTCGATAAAAAGCAAACCCTTGCCGTGATCACGCAGGCCCACGACGGATCCTGCGGAAGCCATTCCGAAGGACGATCCATGGCCGTACGAATCAAAAGGCAAGGCTATTTCTGGCCAACAACGGCCACCGAATGCGAATCTTTTTCCAGCAAATGCGACAAATGCCAAAAGCATGCCCCGATTATCCACCAAGCATCAGAGAAACTCTCCTCTATCTCATCGCCTTACCCATTCATGCGATGGGGAATGGACATAGTGGGACCTTTAGTCGCATCCGGCAAAAAGAAAGCTACACACTTATTAGTGATGACAGACTACTTCACTAAGTGGATTGAAGCGGAATCATACCAAAAGGTCAAAGACGTTCACGTTAAGGAGTTCATCTGGCGAAACATCGTGTGCCGACATGGACTACCCCACGAGATCGTCACCGATAACGGACCGCAATTCATTTTAAACATGTTCAAGGAGTTCTGTAGAACCTGGAACATAAATCTGACCTACTCTACGCCCCGTTATCCTCAATGAGTGCAAAACGAGCTGGAGCGATGAGCTCCCAGCCGTAATCTGGGCTTACCGGACTACCCCTCGCAAATCCACCAGCGAAACTCCCTTTTCGCTGGCTTATGGAATCGAGGCGGTAGTACCAGCCGAAATCCTCGTGTCAAGCATCCGCAAAGAAGAATGCCCATGTCAAGAGGAACTTAACAACAAGATGATAATGGACGAGCTTGATCTCGTCGACGAAAAGAGAAATCTCGCACTAGCTCGAATTCAGAACTACCAGGAAGCCGCAGCTCGCTACTACGATTCCAGAATTAAAACTCGAAGGTTTCAAGTAGGGGAGCTCGTCTTACGGAAAGTGTTCGACCATAAAAAGGAAGAACAAGCTGGAAGTTAGGAGCAAAGTGGGAAGGTCCTTACGAGGTCACTGATGTTGTGAAGGATGGGGTCTACCGACTCAAGTCGGTGGAAACCCAGAAACATGAACTACGACCCTGGAACATCATCAACCTCAAAAAGTACTTTCACTAAAGTACACAACCTAATCGAACTACGAAATGGCTTGATCCCCTTAAAAGGGTACGTAGGCAACTCAACCTCGAGCGCAGCCGCCCCCCCCCCCCCCCCCCCCCCCAACACAAAGCTCTTATCGAGCTCGACAACTTCAAACAAAGTCGTACTAGCTTATCCTTGTAAAATCAAATTAATTCCCACGATCAATGTCTCTTTCTGTCGAAAAAGTCAGAGTCGTTGCGAGACACTTCGCCACTGCATTTTGCAAAGTGATATGAAATTATCTCTTCAAAAATTAAAATGATATGAAATCATCTCTTCAGAAGCAAACGATATTAAGTTATCCTTTCCGAGCGACCTGAAATGGCCTCCCCTAAAATCAAGCGATATGAAATTATCTCTTCAAACCTAAGTGATATGAAATTATCCCTCCAAACCTAAGCGACCTGAAACGGTCTCTCCAAATCGAGCGAACTGAAATGATCGCCCCAAAATAAAGCGACCTGAAACGGTCTCTCTACATCGAACGAACTGAAATGATCGTCCCAAAATAGGCGACCTGAAACGGCCCCTTCAAACTGAACAACTGAAATGATCGTCCTAAAGCAAACGATCTGAAATGATCTCTCAAAAACCTAAAATTCTTCCAACCTTATACAGATAAGAAGAATTGGGGGTTTACCCCCTCCCCTTTAAGCAAAAATAACAAGGTCAAGTCTACATCAAGACTGATAAAACGACCTCCGCACACACTCAGAATAAATCTATGTAAGTTCACTTCGATTCATCATGTACTTAGAAATCTTCATTGAACGCCAAGCTCGAACTCTACACCTTGAGCGAATTGAACCTCGAACATATTTGAGGAAGAACTCGAACTCGAATTTGTTTGAACTAAAGTTCATTATTCGATCTCTCTGAAGAGGTTCGAACTGCCACGACCGCCAAACCTTATGCTAAGGCATTAAAACAGTAAAATCTATGCTAAGGCATGAAAGATTGAAAACCAATTCATGAATAAAACAAGGACTTAACGTCCTCAGGTTCGAACAAAAGCCCGCTAAGGGCAACACCAAAGACAAAAAAGAAAAGCCCCCTTGGGCAACGAAAAGTCCGAAAAAGGAAATAAAAGCCCCTCAAGGCAACCACGATTAAAATTTATTAGAACTGCTTGGAAGGAGAGGAAGCCTCGTCCCGATCCTCTGTCTGATCGCCGGTCGCCCCTCTCTCCTCGAGTCGACCCTCAACCTCATCGCTAGCTCGTGAGCTAACTCCGGTTGGAAGATTTGACCCATACTGATCAAGACGAGTAGCCACCTGGTTCAAAGGGCGCGCCAAGATCACCGAATCGTCCGACATCACCGGCAAGTTGAGCTTGCTGATGCTGAAGTCCGACACTGCCGCAACGTTCATCTCCTCCATAGCTAATCGTTTCTTCTCAGCCAAGTCCATCACCTCCTTGGTCAGATCCATTTCACCAGAGGCAAACTCGGCAATAAGCGCGATATTGGCCAAGGCCTCTTGAATCCTTATCTCAGCACTCACGACAACCTTCCTCTGGCTTTCCTTCGCCGCAATTCCCTCGAGAATCTTGAGGTATTCATCATTTAGCCCTTTCCTTGCCTCATGGGCCGCCACCTTAACGTCAAGCTCTCGGTCGGCGAGAGCCTTGTCCAAACCAGCCTGACATTGCGCAGCCCGCATGTCCGCAATCCGACCTGCCTCAACAGCGGTTCGACTCGCCTCCTCCACGACCGAAACCTGAGTCAAGTCACCCTGCAACTGCGCATCCAGGTCACTCACCGTCTTCCGTAGCTCCTCCTCCCGAGCCAAGGCCCCTTGCAACATCGCCTTCAGGTCACTTACCGTTTTCTCGACGGTCTCGAGCACACTCACCTGCGGTATTTCTCGCAGCTCACGCTCAGACCTAGCCGCAAACCTGTTCGCAGCCTCCAAGGCCTACAAGAAAAATAAAAATTAAGCATGAAACAAATCAAGAAAGTGAAGGAGGGAAATCGTTACCTTCCCAGCGGCCGCCATCATCTCGGTGTAAGAATCGCCGAGGGCCATATCCCCAACAGCCGGGATCTGAACACCTGCTGGCTTAAAATGCCTCAGCAGATAGGCAACACCCTTCGGGTCATCCGCAATCGGACATTCGTTCTGGTGCCTGAAGCGCCAGTTGAAAGATCCGGAGGACCCGGAAGAGGCAGGCCTCACCTCCACATTCTGGCTCGATCTTCTCGAGCTCACCTCCGCGTCGGTTCTTTGACGCTTCGCCGCCGGAGGAGGAGGGCCTCCCCGACTCCGACCATTCGACCCTCTCGAGCCATTCGACCGGGAGTTGCGCAAAGCAGGCTCTCCAGATGGGACCTGGACTAGTTCTTTCCCGGCCGAAAGAGGAGGTAAATTCTCCACCTCCATGTTTGCTTCCCCGGATCCTGTGGCCAGGGGAAGAGAGACCTGAACAGGGTTAGGAGGAGGGATTGAAGGAGGAGGAGGAGGACCCTCGTCCATGGCGAAAATAAGGGCGTTGCTCAAGTTGCCAGCCTTCATTTTCTTCGCCAGATCAACGGGATCCTTCCCGTTCCGACGGCTGCTCGATCTTCGTGACATCTTTTCGAAAGGAGGAGTACTGGCGGTAGAGCTGTTATCCGAGACAGGTCGATCTGCAGGCAAAATAAATTCAAGTCAGGTCGATAAACAAAAAGGCGTATAGTACAAAAACCCTTTGCGAAAACCAACCAGAATACTTACTCTCTCCAGTCCGCTCGATAATCTGAAGCGGAGCCTGAACAATTCGGTTTTGAAGCGGGCTGATGAGGGAGGCACGACTCGCCTTGCGAAAGTCGCGATTGGTATGAAGAAGGTCGTCGGGTTGCGAGACACAAGGCAGCCCGGATTCACTGGTCTGTAAAATTAGACCAGCGGATATCTCCTCTCCGGAGACGAGCTATCAAACTTGATGTGATCGGGTTCAGAGACAGTGACTCGGGAGCCTCTACAGAGAAAAACCGAAAGTAAGTTCACAAACAGCTCAGTGTCAACAAAGAACATCGAAGCAATCAGGGAAACTAATAAACCCTAAAGGCTAACCGACACTAACCGCCCATCTTTTCGGGATAACCGAATAATCGAAGCCCTCGACCGAGTGATGGTTGATCCTGAAGAAAAAATATTTACTCTTCCACACATCCCTCGTTGGGATCTCGTCAAGGATCTTCCCATGACGAGGAGAAAGGTAGTAAGTCCCGGGAAAACGAGTGTTATGTTTTACCGAACAAACCCTCATCAACTCCTCGACCCCGAAATCAACGCCCTCCTCGACGGCTCTGACCCCGAGTCCGATGACATACCAGACGAAATTCGGGGTCATCTGATGAAAGGCCAGCTGAAGCTGAGCCAAAACCCATGAGATAATGCGAGGGATTGGAAAGAACAATCCGCATTTATCAAAATAGATGTAAGAGGCACAACAATAGCCCTCAATAACGGTATCCGGCGACATCGCCGGAGACGGGATTAGTATCTCCACCTCCGGCGGGATCCGGCACTTCGTCCGCAACCGCTGTATATGGTCCACGGTCAAGCTGGACGGCGGGTGGGGACCGAACGGTCCCGCCGCCGCGTTTGTACTCGCCCTGACTGCATTTTTCCGAGCCATAATGGTCGATGTATCAAAAATTTCTTTCTTTTAAAGGAAAGGGGAAAGATAAAATCTCTAGAGAGAAGAGTTTCGAAGTAACAGTGAGAGCGAAAAGCAAAAATCCTAAAATAAGGAAGAAGAAATTACCTTGTCGATTTGTAGTGCGAGCAGTAATGGGAATCGTGCTAGGTAACTTCCCCTTTTAAACTGACTCGTGCTACTCTACCCTCGAGATACGTGGGATCTTTCGTATCCCATAAACTCAACCGCTCAATTCAAAATTTGTAAATGATTACAAACAAGAAAGTCGAGACAGTTAGGATCCTCTGATTCTTTATAATCTCGACCGTCGACATAAGATCAAAGGTAAGAAGTAAGTGGTTGATGATTAAACCACGTCCGCACGAATCGAGGCTGATAAAATTTATCAAACCCGAGAGATCTCAACCGTCGACGATCAACCAGATCAACGGTAGAATGAATCATACTAGTTGAGGCAACGGATACACCACGAATAGGTTAATTCGACCCACACCGTTGGATCGAAACAAGATCTACGGACGGGGCGAAAATAATCGTTAGGTCTGTCACGCCCGAGGCGTACGCTTCTTCCCGAGAACGCCAACCGCCCATCAATCCCGACTTGTCAAAATTAATGGGCTGGGGGCTATTGTTGGTACAGGATTTCCCTCTATGAAATCCGGCCCGTTAACAAATAAAACAAAGGCCCATAATCATGAGCCCGTCCCATAATCAAGACAGAGAGATCGACCGTTATCCTTTGTTGGGCCGTACAATCGACATCCTGACAAGGCCCAAGCAACGCCGAAGTGAGAGGTGATCGAGCTTGAGCTCGATAGGAGACGATGTGGAGATAGAGCAACCCGGTCTTCGTCAGTTCAACAGATCCACGCAAATCTCGGAGATCATTATCACGACGAGGCCAAAATATTGGAACAAGAAGATCAAAGTCGAGGGTATTTAAAGAAGAAGTGGCGATTCATCCAGGACATTCCAACGCTAATTAAGAACACTTCGACTAGATAGCTCAATCATCATACTTTGTACTCTCTTTTCGACTGTGTTTGTTCTATCTCGACGATCAATCTCAATAAAGTCTTTGATTCATAGGAAATCTATACCATTTCTATATCCAAAAGTCCAAATCCACGATTACAAATTCTTGGTGTGAATCTCAGATCTCACAATGCTTAACTCATTAGTGTGTTCTGCTAAATTCGAGTGTCTGAGCGCTTACAAGATAATTTTGTATCATTTGATACATGGCCAAACCATTCATAACTTTCTTCTAAAACATTTGTTGAAGAGATCTATCAACAACGTATGAAAGACATGGTTAGCACCACAAAGGACTGCAGAAGTACTGCAAGGAGCTTTGACCTCGTGAGATATCAACAGTTGAATATACAACATCTTTCCTCAGGTAAAGTAACATTTTTCACAATCCATGTTTATAAACTTATCTCACGTTCTTTATTAAATTTTTTTTCCTCTTACTGTTGTAATTGTCACAGGCCACTGAGAAGGATAGACGAGTAAATCCTTATCGAGTCGAAAGCCCGACATCTAATCTTTTAATGCGCAAGCACAAGCAGCCCAAACACTTTTCAGCGTTGTCGCCCACCAACTGAAGGAAGCTCAAAGTAAGACAACAACAACATCTGATTCGTAGGTTAGTTTATCACTGTCTCTTGCACTTGATAATTTATTGGTATATGATTTGGCAACTACTAAATGCTGGAGTTTGCGTAAATAGGTCGTCTGTGTCTACATGCTACCAATATTATTTTTGATATGTGTTTGTTACGTTTGTTGTACCATTCAAATTATGGTATCACCCACTACCAAATCGAAAATGAAATTAATCCAAATTCTTAATTTTACGAAAAAGCCACTAAACGGTTGCCAGTTATTCGCACTACACACACAAACTAGTCGCTAAATATTTACCATCAGTAAATCTGGATTTTCCGAATAGTCGCTTAATATTTACGACTATGTTGTGACTATATTAGACAGTCATATAGTAGTCGGCCAGATAGTACCATAATCGAATCTGGATATTTTGTTTAGACGCTGCATAATCGTTTAACAGTCGACAATTAATAGCAAGATGTTTACCATAATCATATTTGGATTCTCCATTTAGTCATCTTATAATCGGTAAATTAGTCAATAAACAGTTGTCAAAACGTCACCATAGTCTACGACTAAATCGTGACTATACTACTCAGTCACATAACAGTCACAACATAGTGGCGAGATCATTACCATAATTATATATGGATGTTCAGATTAGTCGCAGGATAGTAGTTAATGTGGTTGTTACCCAATCATTATATAGTGGCTAATATTTACGACTACTTTCTGACTATACTATACAGTCACATGTTAATCGCCCAATCGTCACCTAATTTAACGATTATTTAATGACAACATTTCTTTGAAGTTATCTGAACTCCCTCTATAGTCGCAAAAACGTCGTTGTAGTAGTCACATATTAGTCCTTATATCTACCGACAACGCTACGTCTATTTTATGATTACCTATGTTAGTCGTATAAATAGTCGTAACTCGCTGACTAATAATACGACTATACGATTTAACGACTATGGATTTACGAGTACCATATTTAGTCATCATATAGTCGTAAAACGGCGATTAACGACTATTTTGCGATTAAAAGTGCAGTCGTAAAAACGTTATTTTCTTGAAGTGTGAAGATAACAAATGAACCAAAAAGTGTTCGTAAAGATGAAAACTGGAATCGTGGAATCAAAAGTGCTACGGTCATACATGTTCAAAAAAATGCGTTGAAAGGTAATCTGGTTGTGGTAGTAAATCCACTCATGTCTTTTGAATAATTTAAATTGCATGAGTATGAAACTGTATTGCATTTTCAGGGCTCAAATTTATACTTCGACAAACATACCACAGTCAGCCATGATGCAGAGCTGACAAGAGGCTGGAGAATAACTTGCAGATGTTGTGGTCTTAAAGGAGTAGCACTTGGTTGTTACAATTGTAAGATCTCAACTCGGCCTATCAAAAGATAGAAAGAGTTTTAGGGTTTTATTTAGGGGTTCTTCAAAGTCTTTTAATCTATATGGGAGACATCATGAAAGAGGTCGAAAGGTCGTGACGAGACGGTGAGAGGGTTAGGTCGTCTCTCGGAGTTGTGAATAGTTTTTTGTGTCTCAGCCTGAATTCCCTCATTCTCTTATATAGAGTTTTTGGCCGGCAAAAAAAGTCATATTCTTAAAAAAATATATATTTTCCTGAAAAGAAAATAGATATTTTCCTTTTGTGTTTATCTTCGAAGATTTCCATTTATCTTCATCGGCATCATAATTATCCATAATATATGCTTTCTATTTCGGGCCGATCTTATTATTTGAATTAGCCATTTGGAGGGGTGCTAAAACCGACTCCAACCGTAAGTCCCCCCAGGTCGACGATTCGAGCATTTTGCGTGATGATCGGTGATAGAAAACATTTCGGTTCATGAAGTATATAAGATCGACATGAATCTCCAGTATTCCTTCGAATGTTATCGTGGAAGAATAATATTTTTCGTAGTTAAGTTTAATCGGGCCGTTCTGTCCTTTGATCCGTTTGTACGGACCTTTGGCGAACAGCGATTAAAACGTAGATCGGCGTAGAATGAACAACTTTATTTCAAGGCTTACGTTCCACCTGATCTATGTATGCGAGGCTTATACGTGCTCGGCTTACTTGTTCTAAGGACGAGGCGAATGTGCAAGGCTTAAGTGCTTGGCTTATTTGTTATCTCCCACCCCAGAGAATGTACGGGTAAGGACCCGGTTTTATAGTGCGAGACGGATCTCGGCTTTTCCTCAGCGCGATATGCATCTCGTGTGCAAGGAAGACCACACTCCTGGCCAGGGAGCATGATGCTAATAATTTGAGTTTTATTGGATGCTCGGCTTACAGTCAAAGCGTGTATTGCTCGACTTTGATTTTGCGAGTGAAAACTAGGCTTTGATTTGCGAGTGAAAACTCAGCTTTGATTGTGTAATTTAACTCGACATAGAGTTAAAAGAAGATCGAACTCGGCATAAGTTAAAATGAGCTCGTTTATAAAGCTTACGGTAATAATTGATGAACAAATAGCCGAGATCGTAATGGTCAACTTAAGTGGTTACATAGATTCCTGCCACGTTAGTTACGATTATATGTACGAGAGCAATAAAATCCAACTAACATGACTCGTTTAAAATATTAAACTCAAGCTATTGACGACGATGCAAGCGTTCAACATGATTAGTGGTGAAACATTGATTTCGGTGGCTAGACTCTTGAGCAACTAAGCGTGAAATCAAATAAATCGAACTAATGACATTTCAGATTATTAAACATGACGAGTGATCAGTTAATGAATCAAATAATAAAACATCTACCGATTGTATAATGTGTCGTCAAAAAGAAGAAGAGGAAAGTGTTACTTATCTTGATGGATGTAGCTCGATAATTTTGAATGAGTTATGACGGAGATGTTTCGGCCTTTTGCTAGCTGAATTTCCGCTGTGTTTCTTTCCACAGGCGGAGTGAATATGCTTGTCATAAGATGATTGCGAGGCACAATTATCTTTAGATATATTTGTGTTTATCATTAGATAGTTCTATACGAACTTTACCTATGTAATCCAATATATATATCGGCCGAAGGAGCCTAATAAACCAACAAGTTAAGATTCACAATTTATCATGGTATCGGAGCTTGACAAATTCTGATAAACACATTCAAAGCGATCAATATGTTTCTCTTGCAATCGTAAGGAAACAATCTAAAAGTTCGGTATCAAGAAGCTCTGTTTTTTTCTCTGCAAGAAAACAGAGTGAAAAATGGCGCAAATTGTGTCAAATGACGGGAAGAAGTACAAGACGATCTCGCCATATGATCTCAGCTCCAACGACAACCCCGGGGCGGTCATATCTCAGCCTTTGCTCAACGGTTCCAACTATGATGAATGGGCAATCAACTTTTGGAAGGCCATTAGCTCGCGAAAGAAATTTGGATTCTTAGATGGTACTATACCTAAACCAGCTGCAGATTCCGAATTTCTTGAAGACTGGATGGCGAATAATCATTTGTTGGTCGGATGGATCAAACAAACAGTTGAAACAAAGATCAGATCAGTAATATCAACAAGAGAAGTTGCCAAAGATTTGTGGGATATAATCAAGAAACGATACTCCCTGAAAAGCGGAGCTCGTTTGCAGCAACTCAGAAATTCTTTGACGATGTGTAAGCAAAACGGATCAACTGTGGATGATTATTTCGGTCGATTAACCAAGATTTGGGATGGTATAGCCGAATGTATGAATACAAAAATCTGCACTTGTAACAAATGTTAGTGTGATCTAAACACAGCTTATGAAAAGGAGAAGGTGATACTTAGGGTTCACGATTTTCTTGCGGGACTTGATGATGCAACTCATGGAGTGATCAGGTCACAGCTGTGTGCAATTTCGCCACTCCCCGACTTGAATAGTGTCTATCAAACGATAACTCAAAATGAAACCCTTCTATTGAATGTTGCAGCAGAAGCACCGATTATGAGCTTTGCAACTCAAGCAACATCAGCAAAAAAAAAACTGGACATGTTCTCACTCGAGACATATCTAAACCAAACACGAACAACACAAATTATCGTGGAGGATCAAGCACCAGAGACATGACCAAACAGTGTACCGTTTGTGGAAAGATGGGACATGAGTCATCTGGATGCTTCAAGGTTGTTGGATATCCTGAATGGTGGGGAGAAAGGCCACGAAATCGATCCGAAAACCGTGGAGGACAAGGACGAGGACGTGGTTTCACTCCCAAAGTCAATAGTACACAGATAAACACGGTGAATGCGGCTACTCAAGGATTGCACACACCGGTTACTGAAAATGATCGTCAAGGTTTAAGTGGATTGACCGACGAACAATGGGCAACGGTACAAAAGCTTATTAATGCAGGAAAATCAGCAGGACACCAAAGTGGTAAGAATGATGAAACTGTATGGATTTTAGACACTGGGGCAACACATCACATGACCGGGCGAATCGATCTCATGGAGGATATAAGAGATATTCTTCCTGTACCGGTCATGTTACCTGCCGGAGAAGATGTGTTGACCCTTAAGCAAGGATCAATTCGGATGACATCAAAATTGATGTTGCGAAATGTCTATTATGTGGCTAGTTTTCATACCAATTTGATTTCGCTTGGTCAGCTTGTAACAGATAATTACTTAGTTGGACAAGTAACTGAAAAACTTATGATTTTACAGGATCGTACTACGAGGATGCTGATTGGAGCGGGTGAAAGAGAAGGAGAGGGGTTGTACTGGTTTCGAGGAACTGAAGTCGTGACATCCCTGCAATCTGGTATTCGGAATAACAAGGTTTTGCTGCATCATCATATGGGTCATCCAGCTGATAGTAATGGTTTTTTAAGGAATTGTGATGTTTGCTTAAGATCAAAACAGATTCGTCAGTGTTTTGCTGAGAGTTCTAATAATGCAAAAGCAGTTTTTGAATTAATTCATGTTGACTTATGGGGTCCTTATCGCACAACAGCGTTTTGTGGTTCTAGATATTTTTTAACCATTGTAGGTGATCATTCGAGAGCAGTTTGGTTATATCTCATGAAAGACAAAACTGCAGCTTCCCAGCAAATCAGAAACTACATTGCAATGATCGAGAGACAATTTTCGAAAACAGTTAAGCGGATTCGGAGTGATAACGGAACCGAATTCCTCTGCCTCACGCGATACTTTCAAGAACATGGAATACTCCATGAAACGTCGTGTGTACATACACCACAACAGAATGGACGGGTTGAAAGAAAACATAGACATATCTTGAATGTTGCAAGAGCTCTTCGATTCCAAGCAAGTCTTCCGATTGAGTATTGGGGTGAGTGTATACTTGCAGCAGGATATTTAATAAACCGTACTCCTTCGGTGTTGTTAAAGAACAAGATACCTTTTGAAAAGCTGTTCGGTTATGCTCCAGGATATAAACATCTGCGGGTTCTTGGCTGCCTCGCATATGCACACAATATTGATCATAATGGTGACAAGTTTGCTCCTAGAAGCAGAAGATGTGTATTTTTGGTATATCCGTATGGTAAGAAAGGATGGAAACTGTATGATTTAGAGCGTAAGGTCATGTTTGTATCACGCGATGTTGTGTTTCAAGAAACAATTTTCCCATTTGAAACTCTAAATCAACCACGAGAATCAATGCCACAACCGGACTTGATTGATGACTCACGAGATATCGATGAAGATAGTGATGTCTCAGCAGAGAGAGAACAGAATAGTGCACCTGAAGTTGTACACCAAAACCTTACATCCGAGGTTGGTCAAGATATTCCTCCAACCAATGCGCTGCGTAACATCACAGAAGACTCTGCATCAGGTAACGAAACAAAGATACTTGGAAGGGGTCATCAGCAAAAATTTGTATCCACGCGCCTGACTGACTATGTTCTTGACACCATCACACCGAAACAACCCTCTTCTCTCTCTACAACAGCACTCGTTCCACAGCCCTCAGGTATAATTTATCCTCTTTGTAATTATGTTTCTTGTGACCGATTCTCGCAGAAGAATAAAGACTTCATAAAAGCACTAACAGTCAACATAGAACCACGATCTTTCACGGAAGCAATGCGTGATGGAAGATGGGGTCAGGCTGTGGATCGTGAAATAAAATCGTTAGAGGCTGCTCAGACATGGCGATTAGAAGAGTTGCCACCAGGAAAAAAGGCTTTGAGATGCAAATGGATTTTTACAATAAAATACAAGTCTGATGGATCCATTGAAAGATTTATAGCAAGACTTGTGGTGTTGGGAAATCACCAAGAAGAAGGCATTGATTATATAGAAACTTTTGCACCTGTGGCACGAATGACTACAGTACGATTGTTTCTTGATATTGCAGCACAAAAAATGATGAAGTACACCAGATGGATGTACACAATGCTTTTCTCCATGGGGATTTATATGAAGAAGTATATATGAAGTTGCCTCCTGGTTTTAAAACGAATGGCGAAACACGTGTGTGTAGATTGCAGAAGTCATTGTACGGATTAAAGCAGGCGCCAAGATGTTGGTTGGCCAAACTTGCACAAGCACTTCGAGCATATGGGTTTAAACAGACGAGATCTGATTACTCTCTGTTTATCTATTACAAAAATGGAGTACGACTGCTGATTATGGTGTATGTTGATGGCTTAATAATCTCTGCTTCTTCATTAGAGGTAGTGAATGCATTCAAAGCATACCTCTCGACATGTTTTCATATGAAGGATCTCGGATTAGTGAAATATTTTCTTGGTTTGGAAGTAGCCCGAAGCGGAGCGGGTATATATTTATGTCAACGGAAGTATGCAACAAACATAGTTGCAGAGGTGGGTCTTCTTGGGTGTAAACCGACAGGATCACCGATCGATCAACATCATCAACTCGGAAGTGCCAATGGGGCATTTCTTGCGGATCCACAGACATACAGAAGATTGGTCGGACAATTAATCTATTTGTCTGCAACAAGACCAGATCTTACATATCCGATTCATGTCCTCTCATGTTATATGCACAAACCAAGGGAGGAGCATTGGCTTGCTGCATTGAAGGTGGTACGCTATCTTAAGGGCACACTAGGACAGGGTATCTTACTACGGGCTAACTCTCCAAAGCATTTCACAGGATGGTGTGATGCAGATTGGGGTGTATGCCCAACTACTAGACGCTCTCTTATAGGTTGGTTTGTCCAATTCGGAGAGTCACCTATATCTTGGAAGACACAAAAACAAGACATTGTTTCTCGATCTTCTGCAGAAGCAGAATATAGGGCCATTACAGAGATTACAGCTGAACTTCGAGGATTAAAGAATCTCTTGTTTGAATTCGGCATTGATCATAAGGAGCCCATGACAGTCATGTGTGATAGTAAACCAGCTATTCACATTAGTGCAAACCCAGATTTTCATGAACGGACAAAACATGTGGAGTTGGATTGTCATTTTGTCAGAGACGATATTGTTCGAAGACTAATCAAGACACAACATGTCTCGACAAAGAACTAGTTTGCGGACATTCTTACAAAGGCTTTGGGACGAAAAGAGTTTGATGCGTTTTTGATCAAGTTGGGCATTCAAAATCTGTATGCTCCTACTTGAAGGGGGGGGGGGGGGGTATTGGAGTTAAGAGAAAATTACAAGCGATATAGCTCGATTGTAACATACCCAAACCCATAACCCAAAAATTTTCTTTAAAAGAAGAGGAAAACCCAAAAGCCCAAGCCCAAAAGCCTTTTTCCTTCCCAAAACCCTAGCATTTCTCTTATAAATGGGAGCCACCTCTTTTAGAGAAACCAAGAAGAGGAGATCCCCCAGCGAAGCCCTGCTCCTGTTCCGCCGCAGCCTCAGCCTTCAGAAGGCAGATCTGATGCTTCTCCATCGCCTAGAGTCTAAAGAGATCCGGTAAGCCCCTTTTCAGATCTGTTTCCTTTCAACCCGAGATATAAAAGCCTCGTCTTTCTGACCATGAGGAATATGGGAATCTGAGACCACCATCGCGTTCCTCTCGACGAGACAAAGCCGTAGCTGCAAACCGCACCTCCATAGCTGTCCGGTCGCGCCCGCAATCGATGGAGGAAGAATCGACGGCTTCTCACGCGCCGCCCACGCGCCGCCCACGCGCCGCCGTCGCCGGAGTCATGCGCCGCCGCCGCCGGTCACCGGAGCCGCCGTCCCCCGCCGGGAGTCGCCGCTGTCCGCCGGCGACCGAGTCGACTCGGTCCGGCTGGGTCAATTCGACCGAGTTAACCCGTTGACCGGTTTGGGTCGGTCCAACCCGGTTCGGTCTGGTTCAATCCGGTTTGGTCCAATTCTTCCCAATTTCAATTGATTCCCGGTTTAGTTTGGTTAAGGTCTGGTTTGGGATTTGGGCCGGTTATGGATTTGGGCCTAGTTCATTCTGGATTTGGGTCTGGGTCTGGGTTGACTTTGACCTGACCGTTGACTTTCAGTCAACCAAACTTCGTTGGACCATAACTTGACCATCCTAATGAAGGATTGTTTAGTTGATCCTGATTCAATTCTTAGATTCATATCAACCTAAACATGCGGATCTAGGTTCTTCTCGAATAGAAACAAATGATGATCTCACCTTTTACCTGTTAATTGCAGCGGAAGGAGAGAACAGGTCAGAGATCAGAGAAACACCGAGAGATGAATCCTCCAAAGGTTCACACACGCGATCACAGAAAACGGCTGCTAGACCACAAGGAACTCGGCGCAGAGAGAGAGAGAGTTTTCGGCTAAGGAGCTAGGGTTAATTGTTCTGAACTCGAGTTTTATCTTATAAAACTTGTCCGGTTCCGTTTGGGCCATTTGGCCCAAACACCAATTAACTCGACGGCATTCGCGCACTGTGTCGACCGACACACCTTGTGTATCGATCGACACACAGTGGCTAAACCGTTTTATTCTCTCTAAGTACAGTAAATGCCTGGCACTTTTACCGTACTTCTGCTAAGCCATTCCTACACATTTTCCTGTTAGCTTAGGCGTGTGACCCATATGGGATCATATAATAGAGGCAATAAGTCCAAGACTTATAGATCATGAGCGGACTCTAGCAAGCCATCATGACCCCCACTATTATGTGACTTATGTCTGATCATTGACATACTCTTACTTTCTAGAGACAGTACCGAGATTACTGGACACAATTCCAACAATCTCCCACTTGTACTGGAATCTCTGTATTCATAATCCTTTTGTCACAATATCTCGATTAGTCATAAGGCAAGATTGGTGTCATCCTTATAAAGCCTAATCTTGTTCATCGGACTCTGATTCGATACTGACAATCCAAACGACTCGGGACAGTCCGTTTGAGCATGGCCATGCATTTTCCAGTATTCAAATCTCCGATTGGCCTAGAGATATTCACTCCATTTATATTTGAGGGACAAACTCCGTCTTGTTCCATCACTGTAAACTACTCATTTCATAATGTACCCAAACAAGGTCCTTATAACTATCGCAGAACGATAGCGTTAGACAATGATCAAAGTGCATCAGTCCATGTGCAGTCACATGCATGCGAACTCAGGTCTAAGGACTATACTCTATAGTCGTAGTAAGAATCTCTTATGACACAGATATAAATATCCTGAAGAGTTCTTATAAGCGGGTCTTGTCCGGTCGTATGTTCCCAAACATACACCTATGTACTGACTTTGATGCCGCGCATCTATGACACACTGAGACTTTGTCATAAGTCACGTACCAATCCAGTCTCACACGGTTGTTGGTGTTCCAATTTCAACAACCTTCGACTAGGGACGGGATGATATAAAATACATCTATCAAATATAGGGTCTCATGATCAAGCTAAATGACTTCGATGACTCAAGATCAAATCATTTACTTCGATGACCTATAAAATGGTTCATATCATTTTGGAACGATTATTTCATCACAGTTAAAATAATCTTGAAATAATAATTTCATTAAACATAAGAATGTTTTACAAGAACATATCAAATAACTAAATAAAAGCCCTCAAACTCCCACTCAAATTTAGATTACATTTCAATGTCTCTAATGCCTACAGCTTCAGTCAGAAACTCGAGCTTAGGCCTTGGGAGTGGCTTTGTCAACGGATCAGCGACATTATCATCTGTCGGGACTCGGCTGATCTTGACTTCCTTTCTATTAACGATGTCACGTATCAAGTGAAATCTTCTTTGAACATGCTTGGATTTCTGGTGTGATCTTGGTTCCTTTGCCTGAGCTATAGCACCATTGTTGTCACAAAATAGTGCCAGAGGCTCAGCCGCATCTGGTATCACACCTAGTTCAATAATGAACTTTCGTATCCAAACAGCTTCCTTCGCAGCTTCTGAGGCGGCGATATATTCAGCTTCTGTAGTGGAATCAGCAACGGTGTCTTGCTTGGAGCTTCTCCAACTGATTGCACCGCCATTCAGACAAAAGATATAACCGGACTGTGACCGGAAATCATCTTGGTCTGTCTGGAAACTTGCGTCCGTGAATCCACTGACTTTAAGCACATCACTTCCACCGTACACTAAGAACTTATCCTTAGTATGTCTTAGATACTTCAAGATATTCTTTACGGCAATCCAATGGTTTTCACCTGGATTTGACTGGTATCTACTCGTCATGCTTAATGCATAAGCAACATCAGGACGAGTACAGATCATGGCATACATGACAGATCCTATTGCAGATGCATAAGGAATATTCTTCATGCGCTCAAGCTCAGCAGCCGTCGTAGGGCTCTGCTTCTTGCTTAGCGTTGTGCCATGTACCATTGGCGTGAAGCCCTTCTTGGAATCCTTCATGCTGAATCTTTGTAGGACTTTGTCAATGTATGAATCTTGACACAAGCCTATCAGCCTTCTAGATCTATCCCGGTAGATCCTGATTCCAAGAACGTATGCGGCTTCACCCATGTCTTTCATGGAAAAACAACTTCCAAGCCAGTCCTTTACGGACTTCAGCATTGGAACGTCGTTTCCGAGAAGCAGTATGTCATCGACATACAGAATAAGAAATACAATCTTGCTCCCACTAGATTTCTTATACACGCATTGTTCTTCTTCGTTTCTGATGAAGTCAAATTGCTTGATCGCTTCATCAAAACGAAGATTCCAGCTCCTCGATGCTTGCTTCAATCCATAAATGGATTTATGAAGCTTGCATACCTTTCCAGCATTCTTTGGATCTATGTAACCGTCAGGTTGTGTCATATACACATCCTCTTCCAGAATACCATTCAGGAAGGCGGTTTTCACGTCCATCTGCCAAATTTCATAATCATGAAAAGCTGCAGTTGCTAGTAGAATCCGAATAGATTTCATCATAGCCACTGGTGAATAGGTTTCATCGTAATCCACACCGTGAACTTGTCTGAAACCTTTTGCCACCAACCTGGCTTTATAAATCTGGACATTTCCATCCACGTCAATCTTCTTCTTGAAGATCCATTTGCACTCGATGGCTTTTACACCAGCGGGTAAGTCAACCAACGAAAACACTTGGTTGACCGACATGGAGTCCATTTCGGAATCAGTGGCCTTGCGCCACTTAGAGGAATCTGGGCCCATCATGGCTTGATTGAAGTTCGATGGTTCATCACCATCAATGATCAGAAGATCATGACAGTCAGTCACGAGGAATCCTTGATATCTCTCGGGTTCGTGACGGATCCTCCCGGATCTTCGAACTTCAGGTACTACAGGTTCAGGCTCTACAATTTCTTGTAGGTCCTCCTGCTGCTCTTCCTCATTAGGTTGAGCAGTATCCTGTTCATCTTGAATTTCTTCAAGCAGTACCTTACTCCCACTGTCTTTCTTAGAGAGAAACTCCCTCTCAAGAAAGTTACAATCCCGGGCAACAAAGATCTTGTTCTCGGAACGTAGATAGAAGTAATAAGCCTTGGTTTCCCGTGGATAACCAATGAAGTAGCATTTGTCAGATTTTGGTGTAAGCTTGTCTGAGATCAATCTCTTGACATAGGCTTCACAACCCCAAATTCTGAGATAAGACAGCACTGGAGCTTCTCCAGTCCATAATTCATATGGTGTCTTTGCTACTGCTTTCGATGGCGCTCTATTTAGAGTGAACACTGCTGTTAGCAGAGCATATCCCCAAAGGGATATTGGAAGGTCTGTGTGACTCATCATAGATCGAACCATATCCAATAAGGTCCGATTTCTCCTCTCAGACACACCATTCCATTGAGGTGTTCCGGGAGGAGTGAGTTGGGATACGATCCCACACTCTCTTAGATGATCACTGAATTCTTGGCTTAAGTATTCTCCTCCTCGGTCGGACCGAAGAGCCTTAATGCTTTTGCCAAGTTGGTTCTGTACTTCATTTTGGAATTCTCTGAACTTCTCAAAAGATTCAGACTTATGTTTCATCAAATAAACATATCCATACCTACTGAAATCATCAGTAAAGGTAATGAAGTACTGATAGTTTCCTCTTGCATTTGTGGACATTGGGCCACACACATCAGTGTGTATCAGGCCCAATACGTCACTGGCCCTCTCGTTAGGTTTATTAAAGGGGGCCCGTGTCATTTTGCCCATCATGCAGGATTCGCATTTCTCACATGACTCAAAGTCAAATGAGCCAAGAAGTCCATTCGAATGGAGCCTCTTGATGCGTTTCTCGCTGATGTGCCCTAAACGACAATGCCATAGAAACGTTCGGTTCTCCTCATTAGGTTTGAACCGTTTGGTATTAATGTTATAAATTGGCGCGGATTGATCGAGTATGTAAAGCCCATTCATAAGAGGGGCAGAACCATAGAACAAATTGTTGCGATTGAAGGAACATAATTTATTCTTAACTGAAAAATCATAACCTTCCAAATCCAACAAAGAAATTGAAATAATATTTCTGCTTATAGCAGGTATAAAATAACAATTATTGAGTTCTAAAATCAATCCCGAAGGTAAAGACAACAAGTAAGTGCCTACAGCTAGTGCTGGAACTTTCGCTCCATTCCCAACTCGTAGCTCCACTTGTCCTTGCTTCAGCCTTCTACTGTTGCTGAGTGCCTGCATATTAGTACAAATATGAGCCCCACAACCAGTATCCATAACCCATGAGGTATTATCAGAAGTAGTTGTATTAACTTCTATAACAAAAATACCTGTTGAAGAAGTCTCAAAAGTCTTCTTCTTCAATTCCTTTAGACCTTCCTGGAATTTCTTACATTCTCTCCTCCAATGCCCTGGTTCTTTACAGAACCTGCATATGTCAGTTGGCCCAGCCTTGGACTTGGGCTTGGGCTGTGGCGTGTCCTTGTCCGCGACTTGGACAGCCTTGGCCTTTCCCTTATCCTTAGCAGAGGATTTCTTAAACCCCTTGCCCTTCTGCACCATAAGCACATTGGGGTCCTTGGCGGTTTTCCTCAAGTTGGGCTCTGCAGTCTTGAGCATTCCGTGAAGCTCAGGCAATGTCTTACTCAAGCCATGCATGTTAAAGTTCAGAATGAACTGATCATAGCTTGCAGGTAATGACTGCAGAATGATGTCGCAGGCAAGTTCCTGGCTGATTGGGCAGTCGAGTTTCTGAAGATGATCGAGATAACCCATCATCTTCAAGACATGAGGACTCACTGCCGCATTCGCAGCCAACTTGCAGTCCAAGAGGTTCTTAACTGTTTGAAACCTCTCAGTCCTAGCCTGCTCCTGAAAAAGCGATTTCAGGCTTGCCATTATCTCGATGGGTGACAATACACTCTCGAACTGTTTTTGCAGCTCAGCAGTCATTGTCACCAACATCAGGCAATAGGCATCATTTTCATCTGACGAATGCTTTTCCCAAGCATTATGCAGAGTCCTGGCGGCATTGGCAGGAGGCCTCTCGGGGAGAGGATCACGAAGGACATAATCCTTCTTCTCCTGCTTGAGGACCAGCCTCAAGTTCCTTGACCACGTCAGGAAGTTCGTTCCAGTCAGCTTCTCCTTCTCGAGAACAGACCGGATTGAGAATGTGTTTTGTGTGCTTGTAGTAGTCATAGCTGAAATATATAGATAAAAAGGTTATTAGTTAAAATGTTCAATATGATTAATCTCGTATTAAATTTAATATGATTAATCACGCATTATATTCAATAACATAAGTTACCCTCAATAGAATATAATGATTCCAAGATCCACATATAACTAAGATCAAAGTGGGCCACTGGCCATCACCCAACCTTAGCTTATATCGGTAAGCCCTATATCGGCTAATTATATCCGTGATATAACTCTTGGTTGTGAATCTGGGCCCGAGGCCCAATCCACTCTGATGTCTCAAGGCCCGGGACTCCCGATGGCCTAGTCAAGAAAACCAGACTATACAGTCATGTAATCATTAATGTCTGGGACTCCCAATGACATTTATGAATCACAAACCGTCTTATCCACGCAAAAGCAGACACCCTCACACTGTAAGGCCATGAATACAATTGAATGGGCTTCGACAGCTGACATAGAATGGACAAGACATCCAACGCTTGATATTATTTGAGGTTCGTAGGTTTATTTAAAAATTCATTCCCAAAATAGAAGATTACTATTTCGGGAAACTTTCCATTTTTGGAAACCTACTATTTTTGGAAACTTTCTAAAATTGGAAACTTTCTAAAAACGGAAACTTTCTAACTTTAGAAATTTCTTTAAAATCCAAAACCCGCAAATCTAGAAACTTCTAATATAAGAAACTTTCTAATTTCAAAATTTCGGAAACTTTAATTTAAAATCGACTTTATATTTTATAAAATAAATTTTAAATTAATCT
The DNA here is from genome assembly GCA_030180135.1 of Orychophragmus violaceus. Classification (NCBI taxonomy): domain Eukaryota; kingdom Viridiplantae; phylum Streptophyta; class Magnoliopsida; order Brassicales; family Brassicaceae; genus Orychophragmus; species Orychophragmus violaceus. The sequence goes on from CM058236.1 coordinate 13,010,377, forward strand.
GAAGAAAGACTCAAATAATTGGCCCAATTGTTTTAACTTCTTGGCCCGAGGCCCAAGAATTGGTCCATGTCCAAGACATGACCCAATTGTCCAATTAAATGACATAACCGGTCTGGTTCATTAAAATTGGTCTAACCAAATTTTAATTACTACGATGACCACAATTGTCAACCGGTTATTTACTAAACCGGATTTTCTCAATTTATTTGGTCCAACCAAATCAAATTAGAAAATCCTGGTTTAGGCACAAAATCCAATTTTTCGACTTTGGATTTCTTATCCCGGTTTAACCAGACTTAATAAAATTATTAAATCTGTTTATTAAACCGTGACGTTTAATTTTAATCAAAATATTAAACCGAGCCTTAAACCAACCATGTCGATCGATGAACCAACCGTGTCGATCGATCCATCAACCGCATCGGTCGATGCTCTTAGCATCGATCCTGCATCGATCGTGCATCGATCCTGTATCGATCGATGCTCTCACGCATGCACGGAACCGAGCCAAAACCCTAACCGTGTCGATCGATGCACCAACCGCATCGGTCGATGCACCAACATCGAACCTGCATCGATCCTGCATCGATCGATGCTTTCACGCGTTAACAGGGTTAGCCGATAGACTGTATCGACCGATCCATGCGATCGTATCGATCGATCCATGCGATTGCAGTCGATACTGACTTCTGAAAATCGCATTCTACCAAATCAATATAGCTTGGTTTCTGCGATTTTAAGTGTGTTTAGGTTTCAATTCTTGTTACTTAAGTGATTTCTCTTATCAGTAGTTGATTCAAAACACTTTTAAACAAGAAAAACAATCCTAAACTTGAATCTAAACAAGAAAAACCAGAACCAAAAGCTCTGATACCACTGAAGGATTGTTTAGTTGATCCTGATTCAATTCTTAGATTCATATCAACCTAAACATGCGGATCTAGGTTCTTCTCGAATAGAAACAAATGATGATCTCACCTTTTACCTGTTAATTGCAGCGGAAGGAGAGAACAGGTCAGAGATCAGAGAAACACCGAGAGATGAATCCTCCAAAGGTTCACACACGCGATCACAGAAAACGGCTGCTAGACCACAAGGAACTCGGCGCAGAGAAAGAGAGAGTTTTCGGCTAAGGAGCTAGGGTTAATTGTTCTGAACTCGAGTTTTATCTTATAAAACTTGTCCGGTTCCGTTTGGGCCATTTGGCCCAAACACCAATTAACTCGACGGCATTCGCACACTGTGTCGACCGACACACCTTGTGTATCGATCGACACACAGTGGCTAAACCGTTTTATTCTCTCTAAGTACAGTAAATGCCTGGCACTTTTACCGTACTTCTGCTAAGCCATTCCTACACATTTTCCTGTTAGCTTAGGCGTGTGACCCATATGGGATCATATAATAGAGGCAATAAGTCCAAGACTTATAGATCATGAGCGGACTCTAGCAAGCCATCATGACCCCCACTATTATGTGACTTATGTCTGATCATTGACATACTCTTACTTTCTAGAGACAGTACCGAGATTACTGGACACAATTCCAACACCTAAACCCGATTTAAACGAAACGAAAGCCTATCTCACTCGATGTTAAAAAAAAGAATGTGCGAAATTTTTTTAGCAATTGTGTATTGAAGTTAATTCAATACACAATTGCTATTAGATAAAGACCACTCGACCGATCTCATCCACTTGAAAATTCGCATAAACTGCTTGGAGAAGGACTTCTGACAAGGCGGCTATCTTGATAGAAGCAATTCTCTCTACCTTCTTGATCTTTGCACCACAAGTTCACAGATTTCGGCGACCAATCCTTCCCAATTCACACCTTTGGTGAGCCACTATTCTTGAACAACTTGGATTGGAATCAAAAATTGATATCTAATATCAATGTTATTGCATTTAAGTGCTTTTTTGTTTTTTATTAAAATAGGAAACCATATGAATAATTGAAAAAGCGGTCCTTGCCATGTTGATAGATGAAGAGTGAGGGATCTGGGATGCTTTGAAGCCAAACTCCAACAAGATACGTCTAGTTCTCCCTCCGCTTGCCTATCTCGGTAGGAAATTTGAACAGTCTCCGATTTCAAAGGAATTCCTCGGCCGCAGGATAACCCCAGGGGGTTACGGGTTTTTTTTACCAATTGGAGCCCTCCCTTCACCACCCCCATGGGGGTGATCGACAGGGTTCAGAAGAAAGAGAGCTAAACAACTTGGAGTTCCCATTCCGAAAGATATGATGTCCGTTCGGGTTAATAGAGCTTCTAAATTACCGTTTTCCCCTCTTCTTTGGCTAAGGTGAGAAACCATTGGTTATCTCCCTTGCTCTATCTCAATTCCGGACGATAGTCCTCTGTTAATACCGTCTTTCCTAGGTAGTTTAGGGATAGTTATACACGGGTAATGTGATTGCTTGAAAGAACGTAGAACTGCTAGGTTATCGCTAAAACTGAAAACATTGTTTGTGCGTGATGGATATGATTGATTAGAACTGTGGTAGGTCCCCCGAAAGGGTGTTTCTTGCCGGCTCTCATATATCGAGTTTGGTACGCGACCCTTGTATCGTCGGAAGGGGGTTTTGGCGAGCCCCCCAAGAGGGATGGCCGACGGGCCGAGAAGGAAAGAAGGATTGTGTGGGCCTACGGGTCGAAGGAAGGGGTCCATGAGTGTGAAAGCACGAGTGGATGTAGATTGCGTGGTGAAAGCCTTCCGGCCTGATTGCAAGGTGTTATTAGCTTAGGAATTGTGCTTCGTAGTTGTGTAGTGTAAGCTGGGATCGCGGGTTCCTTAAATCTGCCCTCACTGGGTAATTGTGTTTGAAACAATTACTCAGGCCTCCTTTCTTTTCCATGTCCCCGTTTTCTTGCAGGTCCGGATGCGGGATCGATATAGTCATGTGACGTCATTGGTGAATTTGAATACGAAGGAGGCACCTGGGACCTGGGACAAGTTGAGTTGGCGTCCCGGTTGGACCGAATCCGGTTCAACGGGCGCCCTAATGCCGCGTCTCCGGTTCGCCGGGAGACAGGTGTTACATCGATGATATATCTTATCTAAGATATACTCTAGCTTAGATATAGTTGATATCTTTATGATTATCTTTAGATATATTTGTGTTTATCATTAGATAGTTCTATACGAACTTGACCTATGTAATCCAATATATACACTACAAGAAAACCGAGTATTAATAGCACCAGAAAAACGCTATGTATGAGATAGATAGCGCTTATCGAAACGCTATGTCATCGGCCGCGATAAAAAGTCTGGCACTTTAGATAGTGTTTTTTATAAATGCTATAATATGTATTTTTAAGATAGCATTTTCTATTTTGCTATGTATTTACTTACAATAGCATTTATTTATTGTTATTAATTAGCTATATAAAATCAATATTTAATTGTTTTATATATTTAATTTTGTTTTATATAATTTATTTTTATAATTTGTTTCAGAAATTTTTTTATTTATGAATAACATTAAATAAAAAAAGATTCATTTTATTTATAAAAATGTAAACAAATTACATAATATAAATATAATTTACAAAACTTAGTTCATATAAAAAATTTCACCACAATGACTGGACAAAGACAAAGGAGCTCTAACTCTAAGTCTCCATCACTCCTTTCAATTTTCCTCTGTGCAGCTTTGAATTCTTCTTCGTTTGGCTCTGAGTCAGTATTGCCACCACCATACCTAGAGACAAGAGACGAGAACATTGTATCGATCTTCTCTTTCCTCTCATCTCTTCTTCGCTGTGAAATTACAGCGTAAAGATGATTCTCTGCACCCTTTGATTCTCTACATGTATGCAAATTTGAAACAGGTCACAACAAAGTAAACTACATAAGGACTTTATTGGACTTACTTCCTTCTCATCTTAGGACTTGTGGGAGGTTCTATTTCTGAAACTTCCTTTGCCCATTTCTTGTAAGCTTTAGTTGATTTCACGTCTCCTGCGTAAGGTAAACAATTAGTTTCATAGCGCATAAACAAACAACAACTTGGTAATTGCAAGAGAGAGAAGCTTACCTGCTGCAATGGCTTCATCTATGATATCTTTGAAACGGTGTGAATCAAGCTTGGGGTTTGAGCAAAGCATTGAGCATAAAAGCCAGAATCGGTAAGTGAAGGAAACAGTTGTGTGCAAAGTCTAAAAAAGAATCAATTGTGAATGGTATTTGTTACCTTGTTATACATGGCCTTGAAAAAGTCTTTCAAGTTGTACTCGCCTCCTGCACAAAAGTCTGGCATCTCTGCCGTCTAAAACAAGCAAAACAGAAAACACAATTAAGACAAAAGATGCATACATAGTCATCAAAAGCTGGAATTGAGTCTAAAGTATGTCATACTTTCCATCCCCTAACATCCTTTGCTTACCGACCAATAGTTGCTAGGGCAATGGTTTCAGTTTCAGATGGGTCTAGGCATCACGCAGCGGGACAATGTCCCCAAATAAGAATCTGATAGAACACTATTATATTAGTGTCTGCCCGTGATCTTTTTTGGGTTTGATAAAACAAAACATAAGTAAGAAACTCCAGTAGAAGAGTGACAACCGAATCTACTGAGTTTGATAAAACCAAAACCAAAGCAGATACGCTTTGAAATCTTTTAAAAGACGAAACAAGAATCTGACAGAACACACACTATTACACATAGTGTCTGCATGTTAATTGCTTCAATGTTTCAATCCAGAGTTATAATGTAATGGAATCTGTCAATGATGTCTTCTCCACACTAACATACTGCAGAAACAAGAAACAAAAACAAAGAGACTAAAGTGAGAGATGTTGTTACTTGTTCTATTTCCATCTTTCAGGCTGTAATTCTCCACTTGTTCAAAGAATATATAAGCAATCAGCAATGGTGATAATGAACGCTAGCACAAAAAGAGATTCAAACTTTATATAAGCATCTAGTCTATTCGCTTTATATAACCAAATTTAAGTCCAGTCAAGCAATCCATAACTAGAACATCATATATACCAAATCTAAAGCACGATCAAAATTTATATACTGATTCCAAAACCCATAACTAGAACAGATCGAAACAATATCCTGATTCCAAAATCCCAAAAAAATATGGATGATGTCAATTGCTAAAAAAAATCAGAAAGAAACTCACCGATGAGAACTGATCAGATGCGTTCGTTCTCGTCTGATTCCATACTCAAATATCAAAGAACGTAAAAAATGGGAAACTCTAGCATAAGACAGAGAAGTACCTCAACGACGGTTTCACGCGGAGTCAAGCGCTTCCAGGTAGATTCAACATCACTACAAAAAAAATCCAATAACGAACGATTAAGAAGAATCGAAACTCTAAAACAAAATCCCAAAGAGGAGGACGAAACCCTAAACCCAATCGCATCAGTTTCACGCGAACCCTAAATACGATAAGATCGAACAAAAACAAATTCACGAACTAAAGACTTAGAAAAGTCGAAGAAAACTTACTAATCTAAGAACGAACAAAAACAATTCGTCCAAGAAGAGAGAATTCGACAAGAAAATAAGATCGAGAGAGAATTTTCGGCCAACGACGGTGACGAAGATAGATCCTGAAGGTGAAGAGAGGAGAGAAAATTTTTCTTTCTCTTCTTCACCATGGCGGACGAGACGACGGTTTCAGGCTAGTTTCATGTCTGTGAGAGAAGGTGAAGAGAGGAGAGAAAAGGAGAGGCTGAGGGATTTGAGAGATGATGATGAATGGATTTAGGATTTTCAGTAATTGAAAAAAAAATACAAGAGGCGGAAACTGAAAAACATGAGAGGGAGAATTTTGTGCACTCATTTTTTCGCTAAGTCCAAGAGGCGGGCAACATTATTTTTTTCCGCGTCAAATTTTCATAGCGTTTCACATCTAATTGACCAAAAATAGCGTTTTAAAACGCTATCTAAAATAGTAAGAATATCAACCATAGCATAAACAACCAAAACGTTATCTTCTTCTGCTATTAATACTCAGTTTTCTTGTAGTGATATATCGGCCGAAGGAGCCTAATAAACCAATAAGTTAAGATTCACAATTTATCAGATGGATAGCTCTACCTGAGGAAAGAAACATCATGAAAGAGCTTTCATTGGATGAGAGCTTGACTCGAAGAAGAAGCCAAGGTGGTGGGTCCTACGAAGTCAATCTCGGGAAAATGGTCATAACTTTTTGCTTGTTTTCTACAATGAATTATGTTGCAAGAGCAAATTTGTATTAAAACTTGTACGTGTCAGAAGGAGATTTAAACACAATTAATAACTAAGGAAGCAAAAGGAATCTTATTCATCTTGATAAAGGATTTGACCAAGCGATAATCTTATTAGTAAAGTTTAATGATAATAATTAATGAACTAAGAAAACTTAGCTTTAATCGGTGGAGGTAATGACAGAGATTGGAGATGTCACGGAAAGTGCTTTGTGAAGACTTCTCTTTTTGTTAGAACGGGATAAAGATGAGCTGACAAGACCGCGTGCTCGGGACGATGAGCTCAGACCCAACAGGGCGGCTAGCCGAGGTCGTCTTCATGGTGCTCGTCGCGGCATGATTGCGAGACATGATGCTCGTATTAGGTATTGTAATTCACTTAGTACTATTGATTTAGGAGCGTAGAGTTTATACAGAGGAATGAATAGCTAACTATGGAAATACAATATACAGAGACATTAACACCTAATTATATGCAATCTATTCTAACGGTCATATATTCCTAATCTTTGAAGTACTTCAATCATAACAAAAATATGCACTTTGGGTTATTGAATAACCAAGAAAAACACATGGAGTAGATCTAGTATCTAATTTGTTTAACACATATGGACAAAGCCACGGAAAACATAAGCATCCAAATGTTTTTAGTTTCGTAAAGTTTGGACTTTGTCCATATAAAAGCTGAAACGGATTTTGAAAATCCAAAACTTGGGTCGGCATACGATTTATCAAGTATACCGCGGTTGCAAATGCATACGTCCAGAATGTTCGTGGCATAGACGCGTGAGAAAGCAGGGCAAGCCCGGTTTCCACGATATGTCGGTGTCGACGTTCTGCTATGCCGTTATGTTATGGCGTATGCGGTGGACTGTTCATATGAGAGATGCCAAGACCAATGTATTCACCCCCATTGTCTGAGTATAATGTTCTAAGCTTGGTTTGAAATCAATTTTCAACCAACGCTTTGAACCGGGTAAATATCTCATAAACATGAGATTTTAATTTTAAAGGATACAACCAAGTGTATCGAGTGTAATGATCTACAAATATTATGTAATATTTGTAACCATCAATTAAATGAACCGGAGAGGTCCAAACATCTGAAAAAACAATATCAAGAGGCTCATTAGATTGTAAAGTTGAATTTTGAAACGGTAACTTATGCATTTTATTAATCGAACAAGCATTGCAAGGCTGAGCCAATAAAGAGTTTGAAACAAGAGGTAAATTAAAATCAGAAACTACTCGTTGAAGAATTTTAGATGCAGGATGTCCTAAACGCGAATGCCAAGTAGATAAACTAGACTTCACGGTCGAAACATAAGCAAGAGAAGGTGATTTCGAGCTCAGCATTCTCGGCCATTCGTACGTCTCTTCTTTAGGTTTCCCTTCGAGACGTAGTGCTCCCGTGTTCAAATCCCTGACCTGAAAGTACGTCGGAGTAAACGTGACAGCAACATCATTAGCAGTACATAATTGAAATACAAATATTAAATTCTTTTCCAAGGCAGGGACACATAGCACTTTATTTAAGAAAAATGGTCTAGTATAAGAAGGAAGTAAAGTAGAACCAGAGTGAGAGATGGTCAAACCAGAACCATCTCCAAGCTGACGCCATCACCACCTCCATCCGGATTGTGCATTGAGAGGTTAGCTAAGTCTAAGGTCATATGATGGGAGGCGCCAGAGTCAAGCAGCCATGTAGAGGAGTCTGAGAACATAGCTGGGTTTGCATTGGGTTGCCACTGTTGATTCTGAGCCACATTCCAGTTGGTGTTGTTGTTGAATCTTTGGTCAGAATAGCGTTGCGGTTGCTTTCTCTGAGGTTGCTGCGATGGACCCTTGAAAATCCGAAACTCCGGGCAGTACTTGGCACTGTGGCCCTGTGTGCCACATGCTTGGCAACGTCCCAAGTATGGTCAAGAGAAACGCTGATTGTTAGATGAGTTTGCACGCTGGGAGTTGCCATAGTTTTGATTGTTGGTGTTGTTGTGCCACTGTTGACGAGGACGTGACTCAGCAGCATGTGCAACCACCGGAGTTTCAATGGTAGGCTCATTACTCATGATTATAGCTTCTCGGTTGAGAAGACGTTCGTAAAGTTCATGAAACGAGATTGGAGTATCTCTCCCATGGATTGCATCAACCTCCGGCTTGTACTCTTCACTTAGGCCGGCAAGGATTCTTTCCGTCATATCTTCTGTGTCCATGGGCTTTCCAAGGAGAGCAAGATCATCCGCTTTAGCTTTGACAAACCGTAAGTATTCTGAGATTGATTTTGAACCTTTGACGCACTTGTCAATTTGAAGCTTCAATTGTCGGATATGACCATGAGATGCATTTCCAAACGTCGATGCTAGCATATCCCACACCTCCTTTGTTGTATTTGCACTCGACACCACAGTCTGAACCGGCATGGAAATCGCACCAATCATGGAGCTGTAAAGAAGACGATCTTGTCTCTTCCATGGAGCAAAGGCTGGGTTCGGCGAGGTGACTCCATCAACCATCACAGTTGGAGGACGTGCTGTATTAGAATCCTCAATAAAATATTGCAGTTCATGAGCTTCGAGAAGAGCACGTACTTGACGACTCCACATAAAGTAATTGAGTGTTGTTAATTTCGTTACACTCGACAAGTTGACAGAGAGAAGTGTCACTACAAGAAACTGGCCGTATAGCCGCGGATTTTTTCGCGGCTATCGGCCAAATTTCGTAGCTAATACCACTGTAGCTACGACTAGCCGCAACCAAAATCCGCGTCTATGGGCTCGTGGATACAACCTTTTCGTGGCTATCCACAGCCACATAGCCACGACGTAGCCACGATGATATTCGTAGCTATTAGCCACGAATAGCAACGAAAACTTTCGTGGCTAATATATCCACGAATGGCTGTGAATAATGTCGTGGCTATAGCCACGGATTTTCCACGATAAATTTCGTGGCCTTTGCCACAGATAGCCACGAATTTTTCCGTGGCTTATTTTTAAAAAATAACAAAAATAAATAAATATAAAAATAAAAATCATTAATATTTTATAAACAAAATACAAAAAAATACAATATATATACAGATATATGTATATATACATTTACATATATATATATACGCATACACAGAATAAAAACGACGCTCCGCTTCTCCACCGTCGTTGCTCCTCCACAGCTGCTCCTCCACCACCGCCGCTGCTCCTCCACCGCTGCTGCTCCAGACCACCGTCACTTCATGAGGAGAGAAGAAGAGCCGATACACCGCCTCAGCACCACCGCCGCTGCAACGCATCTGCCTTGAAGCTCCGGCGACGAACCCGCTCAGGCGACGAACCCACCTCGACGAACCCGCCTCCAACACCGCTGCACCGCTTCGACAAGTCGTGACCCGAACCCGCCTCGACAAACCGTGAACAGAAGACGTCACCGCATCGATTCATCATCGAATCCGTGCGCCTCCTCCGCCGTGCCGTCGGGTTCTGCTGCTGCCGCCGATGTGGATATGTGCATCTTCACGATTTGATTACAAAAAAAAAATGAAGAGGAAGGTTCATGAGATGAGATGACTCTGAGATGAACGGCGCATGTGTAGAAGAAGATGAAGAGATAGGTTTAAGGAGGATTAATTATGTCCATTAGATCTAAGATATATCAATAGTTGAAATTAAAAGAAATCTCAATCCTTGTCTCTCTCTAACATCCAATAGGAATCAAGGTACTTATAAAATCAGTTTACAAAATTATTTTACAACCATTAAAAATGAATTTTATGTTTTATTGTAAAATTAAGGATTAAAGTTTATAATGTATAACTTTTTCAAATAATTGATTAAACTAATTAATATATAAGTAAGAAGATTTGAATTTATAAATATAAGATTTACAATTTAAGGTTAGAGTTTGGAATATAGGGTTTGTGGTTTATGCTTAGGGTTTGTTTAGATTTTTGTTTATAATCTAGGGTCTTGTTTATAAGAACTAGAGCTTAGGGTTTTGATAGTTAGATTTTTGTTTATAATTTAGGATTTTAGGGTTTGTTTAGGGTTTAGGGGTTGTTTAGGATATGAATATGTGATATTGAATTTTGAAAATAGTAGATTTGGAAATAAAAATTCTATTAAAGTTTTGAATACTAATTTTAGATATATTATAGTTTTTGGAGTTTTAGATATTATATTTTGGTTATAGTTTAAGGTTTTATATATATATATGGTTTATTTGATTTAAGATATGAATATTGTGATATTGAATTTAAATATAATAGTTTTATGTATATAATTTTTTGTTTGTATGTTATAGTATTTAAAATGTTATTAATAAGAGTTTTGTTATACCTTAAGGGTTTTGGGTTAAGGTTTAGGTTTTTATATATATATATATATATATATATATATATATATATATATATATGTTATACATGTTATACAATTGTGGGTTTAGAGTTTTAATTTGTTTTATGTAAACTATATATATAAATGTTTAAATATTTGTTTTATGTATATATAATTAGTTTTATATTTTAATTTTATAGTTTTTGATTAAGAATAAGGTTTAGAGTATGATTATGCTTTATGCTATAGGGTTTTAAGTGTTGTTTTTAAGGTTTTAGTTAAATGTTTGAAAATAATAGATTGTGAAAATATTTTTAATTATAAATGTTTAAAAAATTAGTTTTTGATATGTTATAATAATTATAATTTTATTAGTTAGAGTTTTTTATATACTTTAGAGTTTTAGGGTTTGTTTAGGGTTTAGGGTTTGAATAGCTACGGATAAATTCGTAGCTATCCGTAGCTATTTGCAGTGGCGGACCCATAGAGGGAGATAGGGGTTCAGCTGACACCTGTTAAATTCTAAAAAACATAATTTGCAAGCATAAAACAACAAGTTTCTTTGGCTCATTTGGTTAAAACCCTTCTCTTTGACCCCCCTTAACCTGGGTTCAAACTCACACAATGGTAATTTTAATTATTTTAACTTTGAGATGACACCTCCAAAAAATAACTCTGGGTCCGCCGGTGGCTATTTGACAAAGCCACGGATAGCTACGATTTTATTCGTAGCTATACCATATATATTTAAATATTCGTTACAAATAGCTATGAATAGCCACGAAAATATGTCGCAGCTATATTTCTGCATTTTTTGTCGTAGCTATTCATAGCTATTTGTTTCCACGGACATGTCGTAGCTATTCGTAGCTATTTTGCTCAAATAGCCACGAATTGAATTCTTGGCTATATATCTACGGATAGCTACGAAATGGCTACGGATATATCCACGGCTTAATTCGTAGCTAGCTGCGGCTTAAAAAACGTAGCTACGAAATTTTCGCGGCTAAACCGTGGCTACAAGACAGATTTCTTGTAGTATGTGCTCTCTGGATCTTTGGTGTTAGACACGGACGTGCGTTCTACAGTAGAGTCTGACATAGTGAACAAGAAATGAGAGATTTGATGAACTGAAATATAATTTTGCAGAACAGAATTTTACAGTAGAAGAACAGAGTTTTCGCAGAGGAAGAAGGAAGAAGAAGAAGATTAAGAAATTAGGCGGCTGAGAAAAGAGAGCTTGTGGCTCTGATACCATATTAGGTATTGTAATTCACTTAGTATTATTGATTTAGGAGCGTAGAGTTTATACAGAGAAATGAATAGCTAACTATGGAAATACAATATACAGAAACATTAACACCTAATTATATACAATCTATTCTAACGGTCATATATTTCCTACAGCTCAGCTTTAATGTGATTATCACGAAAAAGTGAGCAAAGAGGCTCGTTTTGTGGATTGAAATAAGTCTGATGATCTTTTCATGGACATGTGTTTGGACTTTCCTTCGAGTTGCCAAGCTGATGAAGAGGTTTGTGGAGACTCGGCACGTTGAGTATGTTGGGTGCTGGATACGAGGGCTAGTGAACGGCATTGACGAGCTCGACCCGTGTGAAACGTGAGCTGGAGGCGTTTGTCGGTCCGAACAGAATTTTGATCATGAGTTGAGGACGAGCTGGTTCTTACGTGATCGATTGCTCGAGATCGTGAATTGAGGAGCTCAAGAGGAAGATCAAGTAGTGTTGTCCAACTTTGGGGCTCTTGAAATAGTGAGGGGACGTCTACGTACGGCAAGGACATTAAAAATCTCCTTCGATGTCGCCTCTTTCAGATTTATTCATGGTGTGAAAAAGGCTCTCTAGTAATGGATCGGTGCCATGACGAGCTGATTTATTGTATCTGCCGATCTGATGTATCGGTTCCATTTTTTGGTGTTAAATTTGGAGCCTACGAGATTGACTAGGCATGAGGGCATTGTCCATTTTATGGAACACGTTCTTGTCTTTGAGTTTTTGAGTAATGGTGGTATGTTGTTGCTGTCGTTCTGTTCTGATCACCGCTTTGGTCGAGCTGTTCTCTTATATATTTGCTAGGCATCGAGGTGAAGTTTGATGATGTCGATGAACGAGCCGAGATAGGCTATGTGAGGTATCTCCTTTCGAAGTTACAGCGAATTCGAGAATTTGTTTGCGAGCTCGTATTGCATGAGCTTGAGCATCCACTATCTGACGAGCTTGACATCGCATATGTTGTGAATGTTCTGAAGGGATTCAATGCCGACCTGATGTTGCGAGCTGGTGAGATCGATCATGACGAGAACAAGCGTTGAGGACGGAGGATCTTGTCATGACGAGTGGTGACGAGCTAACGTGGTTGACATGATGAGAATGAGAACGAGCTCTTTCTTTTTCTGCTTTGTTTTCATGATTGTTTGTCGTTTTCAAAAAGAAAACTCGGTGGACTAAGAGCTTCAGGTCTTTATGTTTGACGAAGACGTTGTTATTGGAAACTTGGAGACGTTGTCAAATATCCCTGTTGGTGATTTTTGATTGGTAAAAGGAACCAGAGAGACTTCCTTGCATAGAGGTGATGTCGTGTGAAGTGTTTTTTCTCCTGGTTTGAGGAAACCGTTTTCTTGATTTTTTGTTTTCCACGAGTCCTAATTCCTTGTCAAAGAATTTAAAACTCTTTTATTTTGTTATGGGCATGACTCCCAAATATGTTGTTAGCGAAAATAGAAGGATCGGGTACGAGGTCCCTGCTCAAGCCGCTTGAAGAGGGATGCAATCATATCCTTCTATGGCCGATCAAAGCAAAACGGTGGTCAGTTGAGATGGTCGGCTTTTGCCGTATATCTTATCATGAAACAGTTAGTTATTCTTGATTAGTTTACAAAATATGATGATTGTGATAATGACAAAAGTTTCATGGTTGATGTCAGAGATGAAAATCTTATTAGAAATATTAAATCAACGCATAAATTCATGTATATAACATTCACGTTGAATTGACTGTTGCCGATCTAATAATTTAAACAAATATTGACCTAATTGAGAGAGTACGACTTATCGAACATGATTAATCAATTAAATAATCGACAAGAAAAATCAATTAAATAAACACTTAGCTTTTCACGCGGACAGGATCGTCGTAAGAAGCCAGAGATGAAAAGTGAGCGAAGCGTGAAAACGGCTGACGATCAATACAATTTATATTGATTTTGTCATCGTTGGGAAAAGTCATGAAATATCTTCTAAGAAATCTCCACAGCCGGCGCCAATTGTAAGATCTCAACTCGACCTATCCAAAAATAGAAAGAGTTTTAGGGTTTTATTTAGGGATTTTTCAAAAAAATTTAACCTAGCTCGGCGGAGATGATGAGATTAGGGTAAAATTGGCGTTCCGGTGAATCGGAATAAAAGAAATTAGGTTTTTAGCTGAACCTTGTAAAAGGCTGCCTACGTACCTTAGAAAGAGATCAAACCATTCATAGTACCTTGAGAGGATCGTCGAAAGGTCATGACGAGATGGTTAGAAGATTGGAGATCTTCGGACCTACATGGGAGACATCATGCAAGAGGTTGAAAAGTCGTGACGAGACGGTGAGAGGGTTAGGTCGTCTCTCGGAGTTGTGAATATTTTTTGTCTCAGCCTGAAAGCCCTCATTCTCCGATATAGAGTTTTAGGCCGGCATAAAAAGTCATATTTCTTAAAAAGAAATATATGTTTTCCTGAAAAGAAAATATATATTTTTCTTTTGTGTTTATCTTCGAAGATTGTCATTTATCTTCATCGGCATCATAATTATCCATAATATATGCTTTCTATTTCGGGCCGATCTTATTATTTGAATGGGCCATTTGGAGGGGTGCTAAAACCGACTCTAACAACAATGAGAATTGCAAGAATAGTTTTCATGTTACGTGTGCAAAACTGAGCCGGAATGTAGATAGGACGATGTAAGTGTTGCATGGGTTAGATAGAAGATCTATATAATAGTCCCTTATAACGTTGCTTTAACACCTTCTCTTATCAACAAAAAAACTTTGTCAGGCTATGGCCTTCGGATGAATCCTCTAAGTTTCCTCGTGAAAACAATTTTCCAAAATAAAGGAAACGGAGGCGTCTTCCTAAAGGGTATGCCATTCATATGTTTTTATAGCAATTATGAGGCGAGTATAATGTTTGAGATTAGAGTTGTGACAATAACCCTCTCTATGTATCTTCTCTAAGCCATTGTAATCTCAGCCTAATAAAGTATCTGAAAAAACTGACATCAATGAGCTCCAGAGCAATCCTTTTCACGGATTACCAAAGAAATTGGTTCTATGATGTTCATGACTAACAAATGAAGAGAAGGTATGGATTTTTTGCCTTTTATTTCATGCAAACCTCTCGACTTTGGACCTTAAATTATACATGGATGGCTTTTGGATTGCAGAATGTGATTTCAGACCTTTTAATGGAAGATTTAGAGATTTGAACAAGGTTAGCTCTGCCTCTTTCTCTCCCTATATATCCATGTTACAACAGACTTGAGAATATTTCATTCACCAATATGCAGAGAACAAAACTTTTTAATGGACTGAAGTTTTACATTATGGGAGATTTCGAGCTTGCTTAAAAAGGATATCTTCAAGATGTGATTTTAGTAGCAGGAGGAATAATCATGTGCAGGTGACCCATTTCAAATGATGATAATGAATCATCAACGATCATAGTATTTAATTTTGAGCCATGAAAGAAGAAAACTCTGAAACAAAGAAGATCTGATGATGAGCATTGGCTAAGTCAGCTAGAGAAAAAGCTGCAAGCACTTCACGGGTCTTGGATTCTATTGCAGGTTGCCAAATTCTAAACTTGATATAAAATTGTGAGACCATGTTTGGCTATATATATATATATTTTTTTTTAATTTTGTTTGACACTACAATTGTGGATAATTGTGTCATTGTTTTTGTTTTTTTTAATTTTAACTATTGAGAGTCAAGTTTCCAAATCAAAACAAAAGCAAGAGAATAGGTAAAATGATTGTATTGTTTTTTAAGAGAATGTTGATAATTTAAAGAGTTAAGGATCATCGCCGTGACGACAATCGTTCTCTCTTAAACCGGAAACAAACAGGTCTAACAGAAGAAAGGGAATGCTGAACTATGAGTAGGATTTGACGTTCTCAACATTATCTCTTAAAGAAAGCGAGTACAAATGCCATACTATATTAAATAGATATACGATGATATTTCGGAAAAGGAAGAATAATACATGGCGTATGTTTCAGAAACATTTACATATAAATGGATGAAGTTAGGACCATGAAAAACCGAAAGAACGGACCATGAAATAGCAATGAAGAATACCACTGGAGTATGTATTCGTACATCTGCAAGCTATGCTTGTGAAAATGAATTGGACATGCCTTATGTTAAATGGGGCGACCTCAGCATCGGAGTCGATGCGCTAAGTGAACCAGAATGGAAAAGTAATTAAGAGTCTCGAGGTATTAGATAGGATGATAACTATAACTACTAAACATTGCTACTAAATTACTCTTAAAGTCTACTTATATAGTTGAGAGACGCCGTCTTACACAAGAAAATTTGGCCGGTATCTAAGCGTCAACGCATGGATTACGTCTACAAAAGTGCAGTGGACCGCATCCACCTACAATTTCAATGGCGTGTATTTACGGCTGCAACAAAGTGAAACGGTCGAATCAAAACGGTTGGATCGTATACACAAGAGGCCAAAACTACACACCAATTTACGAAGACCACCTGTGAGGATCATTGTGGGGAGCATATGCTTGCTAAATTGTTTGTCTTATACCAGGAATGGGGACGCACTACAAGAAAACATCGGAAATTACCGACGATAAACCGACGACTTTTCGACGGGACGTTTTTCGATGGAAAACCGTCAAAAATTTCCGACGGGTTTCGCATTCCGTCGGAAACACCCGACGGTTTAATTTTCCGTCGGTTTCCGTTGTATTTTGGTCGGTTTAGCGTCGGTTCTATATAGTTTTAATATGACCGTTAATGTGACCCTTTGGTCAAGTAAAAAATGACGGATTTCCGACGGAATACCGTCGGAAATTATTCTACATATACCTTATGCCTCCTCTCTTCCCCTCCACACCTATCCCTCCATAACTCTCTCTCTCTCTCTCTCTCGCTCTCTCTCTCTCTCTCTCTCTCTCTCTCTCTCTCTCTCTCTCTCTAATACTTCTGGTAACCGAGAAAAATGTCGTCTTCTAACTATTATAGATCGTGGATGGACGGAGTTAGGATCGATGAGGCGACGAAGCTAGTGTACATGGAATATGCACTCGGTAATGCAGAGTTTATTTCGCTAGCTTGCAATCAACCACATACGCTGAAAACCGGTAAGTTACGATGTCCATGTACTAATTGCCGAAATTTTAGAAATCTTACGATTGGCGAAGTATGGTTTCACTTGTATTCAGTTGGGTTTATGTCGGGTTGTAAGATTTGGTATCTTCATGAGAAAACTTCGGATCATGCAAGTAGTAGTAGAGAACCTTACGGTAGTACTAGTACTTGGGAACCTAATGTTAGTTCTAGCGAACCTTATAGTGTCGATGTAGATTTTGGTGTAGGCACCATTCAGATGGTTAATGATGCACATAGAGAAAATATTTCAGAAGTAGGTGAATATCAAATTCCTAGGGTAGATGAGGAACCAAATGTAGAATCTAGGAGATTTTTTTGACATGTTAGATGCAGCGAAGCGGCCTCTTTACGATGGTTGCAGAGAGGGTCATTCGCCATTATCATCTGTTACAAGATTAATGGGCATAAAGACGGACTACAATCTGGCGAAGAATGTGTGGATGCGATTTGCGACTTTATTAAAGATATTCTTCCAGAAGACAACCTTGCGCCAGGTTCATACAACGAGGTCGAGAAACTTGTTAAAGGGCTGGGATTACCGTATGAGATGATAGATGTGTGCATCGACAACTGTATGATATATTGGCGAGAAGATGAATACCGTCTGGATTGCAAATTCTGTAAGAAGCCGCGCTATGAGGATACAATGGGAAGAGCTAAGGTTCCGTTCAAACGAATGTGGTATATGCCGTTAACCGATAGGCTGAGGCGCTTATACCAATCGGAGTGAACTGTGGGGGAAATGAGATGGCATGCTGAGCATAGAAGAGGAGCAGAGATTGCACATCCGTCGGATGCTGAAGCGTGGCAACATTTTCAGAGAGTATATCCAGATTTTGCATACGAGCCACGTAACATGTACCTCGGATTATGCACATATGGTTTTAACCCGTTTGGAAGGCATGGGAGAAAATATTCGTTGTGGCCAGTGATTATGACTCCTTATAACCTACCGCCGAGTATGTGCATGCGTCGAGAGTTTCTTTTCCTCTCCGTACTCGTTCCCGGTCCAGAGCATCCGAGAAGATCACTTGATGTATTCTTGCAGCCATTAATACATGAGTTGCAAATGTTATGGCTGCCCGGTGTTGTAGCATATGATGTCTCATGCAAGGAAATTTTTTGATGAGGGCTGCATTGATGTGGACCATTAGCGATTTTTCGGCTTATGGTATGTTATCAGGATGGACAACACATGGGAGGTTAGCATGTCCATATTGTCAGGAAAAGACTGATGCATTCCAGTTGAAGAATGGACGCAAATCATGTTGGTTTGATTGTCATCGAAGATTTCTACCGCAAGATCATCCATATCGGAAAATACTAAACTTTTTACAAAGAAGAGGAAAGAGTTTGATGATCCTATTCTCCAAGATGATGGGTAGACTACTATATGTAGGAATTGTTTAGTTGATCCTGATTCAATTTACAGATTCATATCAACCTAAACATACAGATCTAGGTTCTCTTGAATAGAAACATTAGATGATCTCACCTTTTACCTGTTTGTTGCAGCGGAAGGAATAGAACAGGCCAGAGATCAGAGAGATACACCGAGGGATGAATCCTCCAAAGGTTCACACACGCGATCACAGAAAACGGCTGCTAGACCGAGCTGATGGGAGGCGCAGGGAGAGAGGAGAATCGGCGCTGGGGGCTAGGGTTAGGAGAAAGAGATTTGGCTTTTAGTTTATTAAAAGCCTTCTCTTTCCCTTTTGGGCTTATGGGCCCAAAACACCAATCTGATTAAATCCCATTTAATCAGACCCATTAATCTTTCTCTCTTAGTACGACAAATGCCTGGCACTTTTGTCGTACTTCTGCTAAGACGTTCCAACACATTTTCCTGTTAGCTTAGGCGTGTGACCCATATGGGATCATATAATAAAGGCAATAAGTCCAAGACTTATAGATCATGAGCGGACTCTAGCAAGCCATCATGACCCCCAGTATTATATGACTTATGTCTGATCATTGACATACTCTTACTTTCTAGAGACAGTACCGAGATTACTGGACACAATTCCAACAATCTCCCACTTGTACTGGAATCTCTCTGTATTCATAATCCTTTTGTCTCAATATCTCGATTAGTCATAAGGCAAGATTAGTGTCATCCTTATAAAGCCTAATCTTGTTCATCGGACTCTGATTTGATACTGACAATCCAAACGACTCGGGAAAGTCCGTTTGAGCATGGCCATGCGTTTTCCAGTATTCAAATCTCCGATTGGCCTAGAGATATTCACTCCATTTATATTGGAGGGACAAATCCCATCTTGTTCCATCACTGTAAACTACTCATTTCATGATGTACCCAAACAAGGTCCTTATAGCTATCGCAGAACGATAGCGTTAGACAATGATCAAAGTACACCAGTCCATGTGCAGTCACATGCATGTGAACTCAGGTCTAAGGACTATACTCTATAGTCGTAGTAAGAATCTCTTATGACACAGATATAAATATCCTGAAGAGTTCTTATAAGCGGGTCTTGTCCGGTCGTATGTTCCCAACATACACCTATGTACTGACTTTGATGCCGCGCATCTATGACACATTGAGACTTTGTCATAAGTCACGTACCAATCCAATCTCACACGGTTGTTGGTGTTCCAATTTCAACAACCTTCGACTAGGGACAGGATGATATAAAACATCTATCAAATATAGGGTCTCATGATCAAGCTAAATGACTTTGATAACTCAAGATCAAGTCATTTACTTCGATGACCTATAAAATGGTTTATATCACTTTGGAACGATTATTTCATCACAGTTAAAATAATCTTGAAATAATAATTTCATTAAACATAAAATAATGTTTTACAAGAACATATCAAATAACTAAAATAAAGCTCACAAAACTCCCACTCAAATTTAGATTACATTTCAATGTTTCTAATGCCTACAGCTTCAGTCAGGAACTCGAGCTTAGGCCTTGGGAGTGGCTTTGTCAACGGATCAGCGACATTATCATCTGTCGGAACTCGGCTGATCTTGACTTCCTTTCTATTAACGATGTCACGTATCAAGTAAAATCTTCTTTGAACATGCTTGGATTTCTGGTGTGATCTTGGTTCCTTTGCCTGAGCTATAGCACCATTGTTGTCACAAAATAGCGCCAGAGGCTCAGCCGCATCTGGTATCACACCTAGTTCAATAATGAACTTTCGTATCCAAACAGCTTCCTTCGCAGCTTCTGAGGCGGCGATATATTCAGCTTCTGTAGTGGAATCTGCAACGGTGTCTTGCTTGGAGCTTCTCCAACTGATTGCACCGCCATTCAGACAAAAGATATAACCGGACTGTGACCGGAAATCATCTTGGTCTGTCTGGAAACTTGCGTCCGTGAATCCACTGACTTTAAGCACATCACTTCCACCGTACACTAAGAACTTATCCTTAGTATGTCTTAGATACTTCAAGATATTCTTTACGGCAATCCAATGGTTTTCACCTGGATTTGACTGGTATCTACTCGTCATGCTTAATGCATAAGCAACATCAGGACGAGTACAGATCATGGCATACATGACAGATCCTATTGCAGATGCATAAGGAATATTCTTCATGCGCTCAAGCTCAGCAGCCGACGTAGGGCTCTGCTTCTTGCTTAGCGTTGTGCCATGTACCATTGGTGTGAAGCCCTTCTTGGAATCTTTCATGCTGAATCTTTGTAGGACTTTGTCAATGTATGAGTCTTGACACAAGCCTATCAGCCTCTTAGGTCTATCCCGATAGATCCTAATTCCAAGAACGTATGCGGCTTCACCCATGTCTTTCATGGAAAAACAACTTCCAAGCCAGTCCTTTACAGACTTCAGCATTGGAACGTCGTTCCCGTGAAGCAGTATGTCATCGACATACAGAATAAGAAATACAATCTTGCTCCCACTAGATTTCTTATACACGCATTGTTCTTCTTCGTTTCTAATGAAGTCAAATCGCTTGATCGCTTCATCAAAACGAAGATTCCAGCTCCTCGATGCTTGCTTCAATCCATAAATGGATTTATGAAGCTTGCATACTTTCCCAGCATTCTTTGGATCTATGTAACCGTCAGGTTGCGCATATACACATCCTCTTCCAGAATACCATTCAGGAAGGCGGTTTTCACGTCCATCTGCCAAATTTCATAATCATGAAAAGCTGCAGTTGCTAGTAGAATCCGAATAGATTTCATCATAGCCACTGGTGAATAGGTTTCATCGTAATCCACACCGTGAACTTGTCTGAAACCTTTTGCCACCAACCTGGCTTTGTAAATCTGGACATTTCCATCCACGTCAATCTTCTTCTTGAAGATCCATTTGCACTCGATGGCTTTTACACCAACGGGTAAGTCAACCAACGAAAACACTTGGTTGACCGACATGGAGTCCATTTCGGAATCAGTGGCCTTGCGCCACTTAGAGGAATCTGGGCCCATCATGGCTTGATTGAAGTTCGATGGTTCATCACCATCAATGATCAAAAGATCATGACAGTCAGTCATGAGGAATCCTTGATATCTCTCGGGTTCGTGACGGATCCTCCCGGATCTTCGAACTTCAGGTACTACAGGTTCAGGCTCTACAATTTCTTGTAGGTCCTCCTGCTGCTCTTCCTCATTAGGTTGAGCAGTATCCTGTTCATCTTGAATTTCTTCAAGCAGTACCTTACTCCCACTGTCTTTCTTAGAGAGAAACTCCCTCTCAAGAAAGTTACAATCCCGGGCAACAAAGATCTTGTTCTCGGAACGTAGATAGAAGTAATAAGCCTTGGTTTCCTTCGGATAACCAATGAAGTAGCATTTATCAGATTTTGGTGTAAGCTTGTCTGAGATCAATCTCTTGACGTAGGCTTCACAACCCCAAATTCTGAGATAAGATAGCACTGGAGCTTCTCCAGTCCATAATTCATATGGTGTCTTTGCTACTGCTTTTGATGGCGCTCTATTTAGAGTGAACACTGCTGTTAGCAGAGCATATCCCCAAAGGGATATTGGAAGGTCTGTGTGACTCATCATAGATCGAACCATATCCAATAAGGTCCGATTTCTCCTCTCAGACACACCATTCCATTGAGGTGTTCCAGGAGGAGTGAGTTGGGATACGATCCCACACTCTCTCAGATGATCACTGAATTCCTGGCTTAAGTATTCTCCTCCTCGGTCGGACCGAAGAGCCTTAATGCTTTTGCCAAGTTGGTTCTGTACTTCATTTTGGAATTCTCTGAACTTCTCAAAAGATTCAGACTTATGTTTCATCAAATAAACATATCCATACCTACTGAAATCATCAGTGAAGGTGATGAAGTACTGATAGTTTCCTCTTGCATTTGTGGACATTGGGCCACACACATCAGTGTGTATCAGGCCCAATAAGTCACTGGCCCTCTCGTTAGGTTTATTAAAGGGGGCCCGTGTCATTTTGCCCATCATGCATGATTCGCATTTCTCACATGACTCAAAGTCAAATGAGCCAAGAAGTCCATTTGAATGGAGCCTCTTGATGCGTTTCTCGCTGATGTGCCCTAAACGACAATGCCATAGAAACGTTCGGTTTTCCTCATTAGGTTTAAACCGTTTTGTATTAATGTTATATATTGGCTCGGATTGATCGAGTATGTAAAGCCCATTCGAAAGAGGGGCAGAACCATAGAACAAATTGTTGCGATTGAAGGAACATAATTTATTCTTAACTGAAAAATCATAACCTTCCAAATCCAACAAAGAAATTGAAATAATATTTCTGCTTATAGCAGGTACAAAATAACAATTATTCAGTTCTAAAATCAATCCCGAAGGTAAAGACAACAAGTAAGTGCCTACAGCTAGTGCTGGAACTTTCGCTCCATTCCCAACTCGTAGCTCCACTTGTCCTTGCTTCAGCCTTCTACTGTTGCTGAGTGCCTGCATATTAGTACAAATATGAGCCCCACAACCAGTATCCATAACCCATGAGGTATTATCAGAAGTAGTTGTATTAACTTCTATAACAAAAATACCTGTTGAAGAAGTCTCAAAAGTCTTCTTCTTCAATTCCTTTAGACCTTCCTGGAATTTCTTACATTCTCTCCTCCAATGCCCTGGTTCTTTACAGAACCTGCATATGTCAGTTGGCCCAGCCTTGGACTTGGGCTTGGGCTTTGGCGTGTCCTTGTCCGCGACTTGGACAGCCTTGGCCTTTCCCTTATCCTTAGCAGAGGATTTCTTAAACCCCTTGCCCTTCTGCACCATAAGCACATTGGGGTCCTTGGCGGTTTTCCTCAAATTGGGCTCCGCAGTCTTGAGCATTCCGTGAAGCTCAGGCAATGTCTTACTCAAGCCATGCATGTTAAAGTTCAGAATGAACTGATCATAGCTTGCAGGTAATGACTGCAGAATGATGTCGCAGGCAAGTTCCTGGCTGATTGGGCAGTCGAGTTTCTGAAGATGATCGAGATAACCCATCATCTTCAAGACATGAGGACTCACTGCCGCATTCGCAGCCAACTTGCAGTCCAAGAGGTTCTTAACTGTTTGAAACCTCTCAGTCCTAGCCTGCTCCTGAAAAAGCGATTTCAGGCTTGCCATTATCTCGATGGGTGACAATACATTCTCGAACTGTTTTTGCAGCTCAGGAGTCATTGTCACCAACATCAGGCAATAAGCATCATTTTCATCTGACAAATGCCTTTCCCAAGCATTATGCAGAGTCCTGGCGGCATTGGCAGGAGGCCTCTCGGGGAGAGGATCACGAAGGACATAATCCTTCTTCTCCTGCTTGAGGACTAGCCTCAAGTTCCTTGACCACGTCAGGAAGTTCGTTCCAGTCAGCTTCTCCTTCTCGAGAACAGACCGGATCGAGAATGTGTTTTGTGTGCTTGTAGTAGTCAGATCATGCATTATATTCAATAACATCAGTTACCCTCAATAGAATATAATGATTCCAAGATCCACATATAACTAAGATTAAAGTGGGCCACTGGCCGTCACCCAACCTTAGCTTATATCGGTAAGCCCTATATCGGCTAATTATATCTGTGACATAACTCTTGGTTGTGAATCTGGGCCCGAGGCCCAATCCACTCTGATGTCTCAAGGCCCGGGACTCCCGATGGCCTAGTCAAGAAAACCAGACTATACAGTCATGTAATCATTAATGTCTGGGACTCCCAATGACATTTATGAATCACAAACCGTCTTATCCACGCAAAAGTAGACACCCTCACACTGTAAGGCCATGAATACAATTGAATGGGCTTCGACAGCTGACATAGCCTGGACAAGACATCCAACGCTTGATATTATTTGAGGTTCGTAGGTTTATTAAAATTTCATTCCCAAAATAGAAGATTACTATTTCGGGAAACTTTCTATTTTTGGAAACCTACTATTTTTGGAAACTTTCTAAAATTGGAAACTTTCTAAAACCGGAAACTTTCTAACTTTAGAAATTTCTTAAAATCCAAAACCCGCAAATCCAAAATTTCTAATTTCAAAATTTCGGAAACTTTAATTTAAAATCGATTTTATAATTTTATAAAATAAATTTTAAATTAATCTGAAGAAAGACTCAAATAATTGGCCCAATTGTTTTAACTTCTTGGCCCGAGGCCCAAGAATTGGTCCATGTCCAAGACATGACCCAATTGTCCAATTAATTGACATAACCGGTCTGGTTCATTAAAACTGGTCTAACCAAGTTTTAATTACTACGATGACCACAATTGTCAACCGGTTATTTACTAAACCGGAATTTCTCAATTTATTTGGTCCAACCAAATCAAATTAGAAATTCCTGGTTTAGGCACTAAATCCAATATTTCTTTCGACATTGGATTTCTTATCCCGGTTTAACCAGACTTAATAAAATTATTAAATCTGTTTATTAAACCGAGACGAATCAATTTTAATTAAGTTTTGAACCGAACCATCTAACCGAAATCGAACCGGTCCATCACACCCAAAACCCTAACCGGTCGAGACTTGTCCAAGCCGCAAGCCATCATGCTCGGCCGAGACGTGATCGGGACGGTTTTGCTGCGTGATCGGGACGATCGTTCGGTATGCTCGGGACAGGGATGAGACTGCTCGGGTCAGGCGGGAGAGCCGCGATCATTCCACGCCAAGCAGGAAACGATCGGGACGCCGGGACGATGCGGAAGCGATCGCGATCGCATGATCCGATCCGCTCGATCATTCCGTCCGCTCTCACGCTTGCTCTCGGTCGATCATGCGATCGATCATGGATCGATCCATGCATCAAACTCGTCGGCCGATCACAAAACATGTCATATAGCATGTTTTGCGATTTGATTTAGTGTGTTTAGGATTCAAATTCGTTTCTTAAGTGTTTTATCTTATCAATAGTTGATTCAAAACACTTCTAAACAGATTAAACAACCCAAACATGTAATCATTAATGTCTGGGACTCCCAATGACATTTATGAATCACAAACCGTCTTATCCACGCAAAAGTAGACACCCTCACACTGTAAAGCCATGAATACAATTGAATGGGCTTCGACAGCTGACATAGCCTGGACAAGACATCCAACGCTTGATATTATTTGAGGTTCGTAGGTTTATTAAAATTTCATTCCCAAAATAGAAGATTACTATTTCGGGAAACTTTCTATTTTTGGAAACCTACTATTTTTGGAAACTTTCTAAAATTGGAAACTTTCTAAAACCGGAAACTTTCTAACTTTAGAAATTTCTTAAAATCCAAAACCCGCAAATCCAAAATTTCTAATTTCAAAATTTCGGAAACTTTAATTTAAAATCGATTTTATAAATTTATAAAATAAATTTTAAATTGATCTGAAGAAAGACTCAAATAATTGGCCCAATTGTTTTAACTTCTTGGCCCGAGGCCCAAGAATTGGTCTATGTCCAAGACATGACCCAATTGTCCAATTATTTGACATAACCGGTCTGGTTCATTAAAATTGGTCAAACCAAATTTTAATTACTACGATGACCACAATTGTCAACCGGTTATTTACTAAACCGGAATTTCTCAATTTATTTGGTCCAACCAAATCAAATTAGAAATTCCTGGTTTAGGCCCTAAATCCAATATTTCTTTCGACATTGGATTTCTTATCCCGGTTTAACCAGACTTAATAAAATTATTAAATCTGTTTATTAAACCGAGACGAATCAATTTTAATTAAGTTTTGAACCGAACCATCTAACCGAAATCGAACCGGTCCATCACACCCAAAACCCTAACCGGTCGAGACTTGTCCAAGCCGCAAGCCATCATGCTCGGCCGAGACGTGATCGGGACGGTTTTGCTGCGTGATCGGGACGATCGTTCGGTATGCTCGGGACAGGGATGAGACTGCTCGGGTCAGGCGGGAGAGCCGCGATCATTCCACGCCAAGCAGGAAACGATCGGGACGCCGGGACGATGCGGAAGCGATCGCGATCGCATGATCCGATCCGCTCGATCATTCCGTCCGCTCTCACGCTTGCTCTCGGTCGATCATGCGATCGATCATGGATCGATCCATGCATCAAACTCGTCGGCCGATCACAAAACATGTCATATAGCATGTTTTGCGATTTGATTTAGTGTGTTTAGGATTCAAATTCGTTTCTTAAGTGTTTTATCTTATCAATAGTTGATTCAAAACACTTCTAAACAGATTAAACAACCCAAACATGAATCTAAAACAAGAAATCCTAAGAACCAATGGCTCTGATACCACTGTAGGAATTGTTTAGTTGATCCTGATTCAATTTACAGATTCATATCAACCTAAACATACAGATCTAGGTTCTCTTGAATAGAAACATTAGATGATCTCACCTTTTACCTGTTTGTTGCAGCGGAAGGAATAGAACAGGTCAGAGATCAGAGAGATACACCGAGGGATGAATCCTCCAAAGGTTCACACACGCGATCACAGAAAACGGCTGCTAGACCGAGCTGATGGGAGGCGCAGGGAGAGAGGAGAATCGGCGCTGGGGGCTAGGGTTAGGAGAAAGAGATTTGGCTTTTAGTTTATTAAAAGCCTTCTCTTTCCCTTTTGGGCTTATGGGCCCAAAACACCAATCTGATTAAATCCCATTTAATCAGACCCATTAATCTTTCTCTCTTAGTACGACAAATGCCTGGCACTTTTGTCGTACTTCTGCTAAGCCGTTCCAACACATTTTCCTGTTAGCTTAGGCGTGTGACCCATATGGGATCATATAATAAAGGCAATAAGTCCAAGACTTATAGATCATGAGCGGACTCTAGCAAGCCATCATGACCCCCAGTATTATATGACTTATGTCTGATCATTGACATACTCTTACTTTCTAGAGACAGTACCGAGATTACTGGACACAATTCCAACACTATAGGCCTCTTAGAAACCTTTGGTTCACTAAGAACTCGGGAATGTGGTGGAAATGGGCATGAGAATATTTACGCAGCTGGTGTGTCCCACATATTGGCACAATCAAAGCATCTTCTGGGATTTACCATATTGGAAGGAGCAGTTACTAAGGCATAATCTAGATGTCATGCACATTGAGAAAAAAATCTTCGATAACATCATGAACGCTGTTCTCAACGTGCAAAGGAAGACGAAAGATAATGTGAAGTCTAGACTTGATTTGCATGAAATTTGTGACCGGCCTGAACTTCATCTTCAGAAGAACGGAAAACCGCCAATTCCAGCGTATTGGGTAGACCCGAAATCGAAGGAAGAGTCCTTTAATTGGATTATACTAAAAGTTAAAATCCCTGACGGTTACACATCAAACTTGCGTAATTGTGTGGACACTGATGGAGGAAAGTTTATCGGAATGAAGAGTCATGATTGTCATGTGATGATGCAGCGGCTCCTACCGTTTGCATTTGCTCATCTTCCTCGAGATGTCCACAAAGCAATTGCAGCAGTCGGATCTTTTTTCAGGGATATATCCACCAGGTCATTCACTGTTGATGGGATCATAAATCTGGAGCAAAACATTCCTAAAATCTTATGCAATCTGGAGAAGATATTTCCACCGTCTTTATTTGATGTCATGGAGCATTTTCCTATTCATCTCCCGGGTGAAGCTAGACTTGGTGGTCCGGTACAATATCAGTGGATGTATCCTTTCGAGCGCTATATGTTCCACCTTAAAAAGAAGGTGAAGAATCCTGCAAAAGTGGAGGGTTCTATTGCCGCTCAATATAACAACGAAGAGACTACGACCTTTGCTGGCTACTACTTTCCTTCGTCAGTACGCACAAGGAGCAGGCGCCCAACTAGAAACATTGATAGGGGAGAGAGGCAAATTTATCGGTCAGTTGTTCCTAACATTTTTCAACAAGTTGGGTGGTTAAGTGGAAAAGTAGGAAAGCGGCAACTAACAACCCAAGAGCATACACATCTCCACAAGTACATTCTAACCAACTGCGAGGAAGTATTTGAATATGAGAGATATATATATGTTAGATTTATATTTTTTTTATTGCAATTGGTTTATTTATTTATAATTTTTAAAATTTTCGTAGGTTATATATGGAAGCTCTCCGGTTTCATCATCCAGAACTGAACGAAGCCCAACGTGAGGCTCGTAAACAAAGATACTTCAGTCATTGGTTAACCTTTTATGTAAGAATTTGTATCTCAAATCTTATAAAACACTTGCGAAATTGAGTAATTTTATAACTTTGATTTGATGCTACTCTTAGGTCCGGGAGGAACTCAAAGCCGGACGCACCCCCGATGATTGGTCAGTTGACATAATAGAGGGCCTCCACTACACATGAAAGTCTTATCCGAGATATTGCACTAGGGGGTACGCATTTAAGGTGCATGTAGAAGGGTTTACAAGAATTACCGCCCATCACGGAGTTTCATCTGCATTTGGCGAAGTTGTCTACTACGGTATTCTCAAAGAAATACTAGAAGTAAAGTACATAGGGAAGCTTGGAATGCGATCTGTAGTTTTTCTATGTGATTGGTTTAACCCGATCCTAGGGCAAGGTGTTGTGACCGATGAGTTTTGTGTGATGTCAATTAATCCGAGCAAAAAACTAAGAAACTACGATCCGTTCATTATTGCTTTGCAAGCAGATCAGGTTAGTAATTGCAAATAATTATGTTTATTATTTAGAATTGAAATAAACATTTTCCTGATATAACATTTATGCAGGTGTGTTACATTCCATACCCTCGTCTAACTTATAAACATGATCCATGGTTCACGGTTACAAAAATAAACCCTCGAGGGAGGGTGTACGGAGTCGAAGAACGCGAAGTCGAGCCTTTACAAGCAAGCGGAAGTGATTTTATAGCTCCTGTAGAAGAATCATTTGAAGTTAATTTAGTTGTCGACTTTAGTCAGTTCGGGGATATTGTTCTTCATTCAGAATCCGAAGAAGAAAGAGGCGAATTTGATGACACCGACTCAATTTCTTCCGACTACGATTTAGAGAGTGACAGAGAATAAAAATGTATTATGATTTAAAATTTTATAATAGTCTTAAAATAAAAAAAATTTACAATTAAAACATTTATAATATATTTAAAAGAATAAAAATGTATTATGATTAATTATTAAACTGATTTTTTCTGATTCTATTAATAAGTATGGATATATATAACAAATTGTATCAAAAGTACAATGTACTTCTTAGCTCAATTGGTCACTAAACACTACCAGCACTTAGGGCATCCCGTGTACGAACCTCTCTTGGTGCGAGGATTTTTTTTTGTTTTTTAGAATTTAAATTTCCGACGGAAAACCGTCGATATTAATAATTCCGACGCAATTCCGTTGATATTTATATTTCCGACGGTTTAGGGTTTAGGATTTTAGAATGGAAACAGATAATCGTAAAGCCTCTCAATAGCTAATGTAATGATATTTTGTACTATTAGTTTCCCATATCTGATCCAAATGACATGTTTAGTATGATTAGAGAAAATTACAAAACGTTGGATCATAAGTCATCGGAGTATACTATGACGGCTAAGACGAAGTTATTGGTAAACCTTGTCTAATTTGTAATTTCGTAATTTTTCTAATAACAGGGGCGTATAATCAAAATCTTCAGTGTTAAAGTTACGTATTAGTGTTGACAATATAAAATGCCCTAATTG
Source organism: Orychophragmus violaceus (assembly GCA_030180135.1). Lineage (NCBI taxonomy): Eukaryota > Viridiplantae > Streptophyta > Magnoliopsida > Brassicales > Brassicaceae > Orychophragmus > Orychophragmus violaceus. The sequence goes on from CM058236.1 coordinate 13,040,404, forward strand.
AAACCCTAGTCGAAACCCTAAACCCTTAGAATTCCGTCGGACAATTGTGACGGTTTACCGTCGGTTTTCCATCGGAAATGTTCATTAAACGGTCAAAATGCGCAGTAACTCTCTACTCTTCCCCATGCGACTTCTTGGTAAATGTCATTTCGGAAATTAACACAATTTCCGACGGATTTTCGTTGGTTTTACCGTCGGAAATTTTTGTATATATACAAGTCGAATTTCATGAGTTTTTCATTCAAATCACAAACACAAATCTTACAAAATGGATTCCGTTTCTTTATCTCCCGAAGCCCGCGAATCTGCATTACGCGAGATCAGAATGCCAGGTCGAGGACATCTTCCCAATCTCGACCATCCTGCCAGGCTCATCGAGCGGTTTGGTTCGGATACAACGCGATTATTCCATCCGTAATTAGTGACATCATTGAGACACGCTGGTCCAGCGGCTATATGACGTACTACTAACTGCCGACGTCCTCAAGGAAGCTTGGTTCAGTGATTTTCTCGTAAGTAATGTTTTTATTTTTTTATGAATTATTAAAATTATATAGTCTTAAAAATACACAAATTTTAAATTACAGGAATACTTCACCTGCTCCCCGGACAATTTGTTCATTGTCTGGCGGGAATTCCACAGGACCGCTAGACGGGTTTTCCAGACGAAGATGAGGCGGATGAAGCTACGTTGGGAAAGAGGAGAAGGAAGGCCTGCTTGGATTCCTGCGAGGTCTTGGAACCTCATGGTGAGCCAATGGCGGGAGACAGACGTCGGAGATTGGTTCAACAACCAATTCCCGAACTATAATAGATTTTAAAAATATGCTATTTTTAATTTCATGCAATGTTTTAATTTTCGTTTTTAAACTATGTTATGTTTTAATTTCGTTATTAAACTATGTTAAGGTTTTTTTTTTAATAAACAAAATAATTGCTTAATGTTATATACTATTTCTTTGTAATCATAAACGACTAACACAGAATGGCTCAATTGGTTTAAGTGTAAATAACATATGCTTGAGGTGTGGGGTTCGAGCCGAGCCTTCACCGTTTTATTTTAAAACCGTAGGTTTTAAATTTTCTATATATTCAATTCTTATGTAATCTTAAACGACTAACACGAAATGGCTCAACTGGTTTAAGGGGAGAGAACATATGCTTGAGGTGGGGGGGGGGTTCGAGTTGAGCCTCCCACCGTTTTTTTTCTTTCAATTTCCGGCGGAAAACTGTCGGAAATTCAATTACCGTCGGTTTTCCGTTGGTAAAATTGGTGCCTCATTTCACTAAATATTTTGTCTTATGCGCCAAAATTTGGCGAGTACAATTAGACTGCCAAAAATTCCGACGGGAAATGAATTTCCGACGGTTTTCCGTCGGGAATTTTTTTTAATTATGTCGAACCAACTTCTTCTTCTCCATTTCTCTGAAACTTCTCTCTCTCTCATCTCTCGCCATCCGAGCTTCTCTCTAAGATTGCGCCGGATTCTCACCGTGAAATTCTACTCCCAACCGCCACCAACATCATGAACATGTAAGTTCTCCATTTAACCGATTGTTGTTGTTTAATTCTCTTGTTTAGGTTGTATAAAATTAAGAAATGGTTGCATGTCTTGATTGAAAGGTAGTTTAGGTTGAGAATGCTTGATTGAACATTAGTTGTTAGGATTTTTGATTGTTTGGATATGAATTTTGTGATTTCTAACATTGTTTTGTTTGTCAATCCGATTTAAAACGTTTTGGAAAACGTTTTAAACGTTTTTAAACTTGTAAAACGCTTGAAATATGTTTAGGATCAAGAAATATATTTTTAGAATTTTTTTGAAATTTGTTTTGAATTTTTATACGTTTTTATCTTATAAAAAACGTTTTCTAAAATTTTAAGAATTTTTAAAACATTTTGAAATATTTTTAAAACGTTTTAGAATTTTTTAAGAGATTGAAATCGTTTTTTAAAATTTACTTTGAATTTTAAAACATTTTAGAATTTTTTTTTGGAATTTTAAAACGTTTTTGAAATGTTTTTGGAATTTTAAAACATTTTTGAAATGTTTTTGGAATTTTAAAACGTTTTTGAAATGTTTTTAGAATTTTAAAACGTTTTTTGGAATGTTTTTGGAATTTTAAAACGTTTTAGAAATGTTTTTGGAATTTAAAACGTTTTGTGAAAGTTTTTTGGAATTTTAAAACATTTTTGAAATGTTTTTGGAATTTTAAAACGTTTTTTGAAAGTTTTTTTTTTATTTTAAAACGTTTTTGAAGTTTTTTTGAATTTTAAAAATGTTTGTGTAATTTTTATTGAATTTTAAAACATTTTTTAATCTTCTAAAAGATTTTTCAAAAAAATTTTAAATATATTTTTGTATAATTTATATATAGAATTGTGAATCTGATTTTCGATTGGCTTGTAGGGACATTTTTTTGAGCTTTGAGGAGCTTATGTCCTCTCCGGTGAATGAGGTACACGAGGAGCCGGTTCAGCAACAACAACCGAGAGCCCGACGGTCTCGGTCGACTCACATGCGACCCACACAGGCTCCATCTTCTTAGACACAGCCGGGAACGTCTCAGCCTCGATCGGAGGTTCCGAGTGGGAGTCACTCTGTGTCTCAGGCGACGCATTATGTCACGCCGTCTATTTCCGTAGAGATATCGGCGTTAGTCGATCAACCGGGACGAGAGCTGCTCAAACGGCTCGACCCATTCTACGAGAACAACCCTGGAACTTTCTAGTATTAAATCTTCTAACTTTTAATTCTCATTTACACACTTGTTTAGTTTACATTTATAAACCTTTGTTTTTTTGCCTTTAGGTTTACTTTGACCGAATCCAAGTTCTCGAAGAGCATCTTGGGAATGATGTATAGCATGCTCCACTTGGGTACCCGACGTACAAGGAAATGCCTTTATCCGATAGACATAACTGGTTCCGCCAATTCGCGGTAAATAACTACGTTCACTTGGTTATATGTTTTTTATATATTAATTTATAAAGTTTTTTAGTTCTAACAAATATTTAATTTTTCTTTTCTATAGCAAGAGTATACTTGGGATATAAAGTATACCGAATTGGTGGAACAGGAGTTCCACATAAAGGTGTCAATGCGTTACTCGAACGTCCTCAACATATGGAAACAAAAGTGGTGCAGGAATGAAGTTCCCAAGGATATTAGCGAAGACGGCAAAGTTTGGAAAGGCCTGGTCCGTCATTGGAGTAAGCCTGCAACCGCAGTAACCTCTTCGACGAACTCCCAGAACCGTAGAAGTCAAAGAAACGGTGTTGGGATCGCAACTCATAATGCGGGAGCAAGGAGCACCGCATCGAGGAAGATAATCTTGGTAAGTAGTTTTAAAAAAAAATTTCAATATGTTTAGATATTTTTTTTAAGTCAAGAATTGTTTTTGCATAAACAAAAGAAGGGACGAGATCCAAATCTTATTGAGTTCATCGAGGATGGCCACAAAAACAAAGAAACAGGCGAAATCCAGGATCCAATTGCTCGGAGGATTGTTGAGTCGACGAAGAGGCGTTTGGATGAGGTGGTTACCCAATCCGAAGAAATCAGTTCAACGGAAGAGATATGTAAAACAAGGTATTGATCAAGAACTGTTGGTTTATTATTGTTCATCACGACTTTCTTATATACATGAGAAGGTGAAGATTTGGCCAGCTAACAAATCTTCCTAGGCCTTATCTTTGTACCTAACTTTAGTTGTTATCTTTAACACTAAACAAGGAAATCAATATTGCAAAATATACGATCGGATCTTATTGATCCTTATCTCGCCAATACTCCCCCTCAAGTTGGAGCATGAGGATCAACAATGCCCAGCTTGGAGACTAAGTTCTGAAACGGTATACGTCCGAGAGACTTTGTTAATATGTCTGCTAACTGCGAGCCAGTAGGAATGTGTTTAGTGACGATGGTCCCATCTTGTACCGCATCCCTGACAGCATGACAATCATTTTCGATATGCTTTGTCCTCTCATGGAAAACATGATTCGCAGCAATGTACAAAGCTGCCTTGTTGTCGCAGAAAAACCGAGATGGAGTAGTGGACTGATCAACACCAAGTTCTTTTAACAATTTCCGAATCCATTTGATTTCTCTTAAGGCTACTGCCATTGCGCGATATTCTGCCTCGGCAGAAGAATGAGACACCGTCTTTTGCTTTTTGGTTTTCCATGCAATGGGAGATCCTCCGAACATAACAACAAACGCACTCAAGGATCGTCTCGTCAAAGGACATGCAGACCAATCGGAGTCGCAGTAAATTGACAGAGTAAGATCAGAATCTGAGCTTAATATTATACCATGGCCGGGAGTACCTTTCAAGAACCGGACGACCCTGAGCGCAGCTTCCCAATGCGCCTCTGTTGGTGCCTTCATGAATTGAGAGAGGATGTGAACAGAATAACATAACTCTGGTCGTGTATTCATCAAGTAGATGAGACGTCCAACAAGGCGCCTGTACTTCTTAGGATCTTGAAAGATTGGACTTGCTTCTGTCGCAAGTTTGTGGTTCTGTTCCAAGGGGGTAGCCGCAGCCTTAGCATATTGATTTCTTGTTTCCTTGATGATATCCAATGCATACTTTCTTTGGGATAAGAAGAATCCTTCAGAACTCCGACTCACCTCGATGCCGAGAAAATATTTGAGTTTGCCAAGATCTTTCATAGCAAAACATTTTCCAAGATATTCCTTAAACTTGGTTAACATATGAGAATCACTGCCACTAATAAGATCATCAACATAGATTAACACACGAAGCTCCAAACCCTTGCGTGAATATGAGAAAAGAGAGTAGTCCTCATATGATTGCTCAAAACCAAACTTGAGAAGAGCATCAGAGAGCTTCTTAAACCAGCATCTCGGTGCTTGTTTAAGACCGTACAAAGATTTGCGCAGACGACACACTTTTCCCGGCTGTGTGTGCCGAAAACCAGGTGGGAGCTGCATATAAACTTCTTCTTAAAGATCGCCATGCAGAAAAGCGTTCTCAACATCCATCTGATAGACTTCCCAATTCTTTGCTGCAACAAGTCTCAACAAAGTTCGAATTGTGGTCATTTTAACAACTGGTGCAAAGGTTTCACCATAATCTTCGCCTGCAATCTGTTTATTCCCTTGGATAACCAACCGAGCTTTGTAACGTTCGATTGATCCGTCTGCTTTGTACTTGGTTTTATAAACCCATTGTGAACCGATTGCCACTCTACCAGGAGGAAGCGTCGCAATTTCCCAAGTCTCTTTATCTTCTAAGGCAGCTACTTCCTTTGTCATAGCTTTATTCCAAACATCAATGCCAACCGCTTCTTTAAAATGCTTAGGTTCTGTTGAAGAAACAATAGCCGCAAGATACGCCTTGTGTCCTACCGAGAGTTGAGCATCGGTTAGATAAACAGACAAAGGATATTGTGACTTACCTGGAGCATTTGACGAGAACGGTGAATAGGACCCGTGAGGCGTGTGGTGTGTACTACTGAGGCTACTAGTTGCATGATAAAGAACATAATCTTTCAAGGTCACAGGCTGTGATCTTTGCCTTAAACCTCGCCCAAGTTCCTCTGTCTCCACAGCTGTTGTTTCTTCAACCACTGTATTTTGATCATTAGTTGATTCTGTAACTGCTGAACTTTCCACAACCGTGTTGTCAGTCGGAGCTTCTTGAGTTGCTTCAACTGAAGTTTGATCAGAAACATTATAACTCCCCCTTACGTTGTGTGTGTCACTCCATTCTGTAAATCCAGCGGCATAGTTATCATCGGTTTGGTCAGAGAGCGTGTGTTTCAGATTTGCAAATGGAAACTTATCTTCTTGAAACACAACGTCTCGAGAGACCAGAAATTCATTCTTCTCAATATCATAGACTTTCCAGCCTTTCTTCCCGAATGGATATCCAAGGAACACGCACAAACGACTCCTCGGCCCAAACTTATCCTTGTCACGCGACTGTTTATGTGTATAGCAAGCCGAACCGAAGACACGCAGTTGGTTGTAGTCTGGCGCAAAACCATGCAGAACCTCATTAGGTGTTTTACCCTTAAGGATCGCAGTTGGCGTCCGGTTTATTAAATATGCCGCAGTAAGTACAGATTCTCCCCAAAACTTGATGGGCAGGTGAGCTTGAAACATAAGAGCTCGAGACACATTCAAAATATGCCTGTGTTTTCTCTCTACTCTACCAATTTGTTGTGGCGTTGCTACACAAGAAGTCTTGTGTTGAATCCCACGCTCTTTAAAATAGGAAGACAATACCATAAACTCTCTTCCATTATCACTGCGCACTGTTTTAACTAGCTTTTTGAATTGTCTCTCAGCGTAGGCCACAAAATTTTTCAGAACATCCTTGACTTCGGATTTTTCAAGAAGCAAGTATGTTCAGACGGCTCTTGAGTAGTCATCCACAATGGTTAGAAAGTATACAGCACCACAAGATGATCGAACTCTGTATGGACCCCATACATCAACATGGATAAGAGAAAAACACTCCGTTGTTTTATTCATACTTTCATAAAAGACTTCTCGAGTCTGCTTAGCTCTAAAACAAATGTCACAAGGACTTGAGCTAGCTGAATTAGAAAACAAACTTGAAAACACTGAAAAAGAAGGATGTCCCAAACGCTTATGCCACAAAGCTTGATCTGAATTGCTCGAAACTCTATGGCTTTTTGCTGAGACTCTATCTGTCAAGTAGTACACACCATCACGCTCTTCACCGGTGCCAATCAGCGTCCTCGAAAAATCGTATCAGTAAACAATGCGAAACAGTTTATCTGTTTCAACAGCTTTGCAACTGATATTAGAGTGCAATTCAAATCTGGCACGTATAGGACATTAGACAGAGTTATCTTTGTTGAGAGCATAAACGATCCGTCGCTTGCTGCAATCGTTTTTCCCCCATCAGCGAATACGACTGAGCAAGGATCAATAGGTTTGACATTAGCCAAACAAGACAACATTCCTGTCATGTGATGTGAAGCTCCTGTGTCGAGGATCACATCACCAACCTTACTCTTACCGGATAGTTTATCTGCTGTTGACCCTGATTTTTCTTGGATCAGCTGTGTAAGGTATCTGATTTGATCATCAGTGAAATCAGGGAAACCTGAAGAGTTTGAACTTGTTGCGTGTGCTACGCTTGCACGACCTCTTCCTCTACCAGAACTGCGACCTCCTCGACCACGGCCTTGACCACCACGACCGCGACCTTGACCTCGTTCAGTAACCCACTCCGGGAGGCCTATTATTTCCCAGCAATCCCGCTTGAGATGTCCGGTTTTCCCACAGTGCGAGCATAGCATTCTGCTTCGAATAATCGTATTATCTCCTGCTTTTTCTTCGACTGCATCTGATCTCACTGGTGTTTCACTTGTGACTTGCTTATCACGTTTCGCATGAAACCCTACAACTTCCTTCTGCTCACGATTTTTGCTTCCTGTCATTCTTTGTTCTTCTCTGACTACTTTGTTATACGCTTCTCCAAGAGTAGGAAGAGGATTTGTTCCAATGATCGTTGCACTTATTCCTCCAAATCTTGATTCGTCTAGGCCCATAATAAATTGATGAACCTTCTCCGTCTCTCTCTCTTTGGATATTGCGTCAGCTGCTCCACAGGAACACATGTGTATCGGCTGATACATCTGCAATTCTTCCCATAATGAAGACAAATTTCCAAAGTACTCCAACACAGTCTGACCATCTTGTCTGCAGGCGACGAGTTTGGCCTTGATTTGATGTATTCTCATTGTGTTGCCCACAGAGAATCGTTCCTTCAAGGTCAGCCAGAGCGAGTGCGCTTCTGAGATGTATGTGATCGTCGAACGCACCTTGGGCTCTATGGAAGCACGAATCCATCCCACCACCATAGAGTTAACAGTCAGCCAATTCTCCAGATCAGCCGAATCTTTGGAAGGTTTCTTCAAAGTGCCATTGATGAAACCTGTTTTCCGTTTTGCTTGGAGTGCGTTGAGCATCTCCAGAGACCATTCATTATAGTTTTCTCCATCCAATTGAACAGAGGTTATTTTAGCTCCCGGATTATCCGAGGCTGCCAAGAGATATGGCGATGGCAAAGATTTCTCTTCATCTTTGCTTTCAGTTTCAATCGTCGACATTGTGAAAGTATAGATTGTTAATTTGGATCTGTTTTTAGTTGATCAATGCTCTGATACCATGTAGAACAAGGTATTGATCAAGAACTGTTGGTTTATTATTGTTCATCACGACTTTCTTATATACATGAGAAGGTGAAGATTTGGCCAGCTAACAAATCTTCCTAGGCCTTATCTTTGTACCTAACTTTAGTTGTTATCTTTAACACTAAACAAGGAAATCAATATTGCAAAATATACGATCGGATCTTATTGATCCTTATCTCGCCAATAAGATACCTGACCAACATATCAACGAAGTCTTCCTCGAGGTAAAATTTTAATTTAAATAAAATTTGGATTAAGTTTATAATTACTTAAACTCTAACTTAAATTAATAACATAAATAATTTATAGGAAACTGAGAAGAGAAGAGGCCGGTTTTCGGATTGGGAAACTTGGCGGACAAAATCACGACACCGCATTACCGTTTTCGTCAAGAAGACGTGAACTATTCCCAAGTCTTAAGGGAAAAGGAAGCGGAGATCGAAGCGTTGAAGGCCAGTCAGGCATGGATTGAAGCTCGAATGGCAGAGAAAGAGGAAGAAACGGAGAAGTTGGAAGAGATGCATGCTCGGTTCGAATACTTTATGCAGCACAGCCATCTTCCAGGAGCCGCACCGGCGAACCAGGGTGGAGAGGGGGGGGAAGGGAAAGGGAAAAGGAAAGAAAAAGGGGACGGAAGCGGGATCGGGATCCGCTCCCCAATGAAGGTAATTTAAAAACTTTTTTGGAATAATTTTAGTAAATTTTAATAAATTTTTTTTTTTGCTGTTTATTTTTATAATAATAATACTAATTAATTTCCGAAATATATATATTTTTATAATTTTTACGTATCCGTCGGTAAACCGTCGGTATTATTCCCTCGGTAAACCGTCGGTAATATACTGTCGGTATGCCGTCCATAATATACCGTCGGAATACCGCCGGTAATATTTCGTCGGTATACCGTTGGAATACCGCCGGTAATATTCCGTCGGTATACCGTCGGAATACCGCTGGTAACTTTCCGTCGGTATACCGCTGGAATACCGCCGGTAATTTTCCGTCGGTATACCGTCGGTTTATTCCGTCGATATATCGTCAGAATTCTGTCGGTATTCTTTCCGTCGAAAATCGGTTGATAATCCGTCGGTTTGTTTTCCAATGGTAATCCGTCGGTATTTACTGACAAAAAACCGACGGATATTTTTTTCCGACGAAATAGAACTGACGGAATTTTTTGATGGAAAATCCGTCGGAAATGGCCATTTTCGACAGAGAACCGTCGATTTCTACCCTCAGAAATAGCCTGTTTTCTTGTAGTGACGTCAGGCATGCCACAACATCGTGGATGCTATATCTCGATAAGATGAAAGTGCCTCAAAAATACACACACCCCGCTTGCATCATAGGTTAACATCATACGGAATTGACACTTATTTCCTACTTAGGGAACAATACCAAATATACGTCATCTTAGAGTATATGCCTTAATAAGCGATTAACAGAAATCCACATTGTTGTGCATATAATTTTCACACAAGTCCTCTAACAAAAATAAAAGATAGCCCCACTAAAGGATTTTTTTTTTAAAACACACATAAATAGCCCCATTTCCAAATATAATCAATAAAGACAAAAATAACAAGCGCATCCCCGCGCGTGTGCAGGGATTTAAGACCACTAGTTTTCTTAATTTTAAACAATAGTTTACTAATAGTATCTTGTTAGAGAGAGATTAGAATTTTGGGAGTCGTCGTGTATGTGGATCTCACGCGACCGACGAATTTTCTCTCTACTCCCTAAAGCTTTTTCGTCATCTTTTACTGCGATTCGAGGCTTCTCCGGTGCCGGCGATCTTCGTCGATGCCATGAGGAGCCTCCCGACCAGTCAGTGCACTTCATTACCCAACCGTGGAGGGCGAAACGAGCCATAGATGTCTCGTCCCCTCTTCTTCGATTTCGCGTGGTGTGGTTTCTCTTCGGCGCGGCGAGGCGAGGCGGTGCCGGTTTCTTAGACTCGCCGGTTCTCCGCTAGTCGCGTAGCCCGACTCTGCTGGAGGACGTGTGGTGGTCGGGTTCAGCGCAGGGTAAGGCGATGAAGAGAGATTTGGTTCTTGTCTCTGTCGGCGGAGAGTATGAGGGCTGCGATGTCCGTCAAGGAGCTGTCACAGAGGTGGTGGCCACACCGAGGTGACTGCGGTGGAGTCAAGCGGGTCCGTGCCTAGTTGCATGCTTGTGCTACTGGAGAATGCTCCTTGACAGGAGGATAGGTTCGACTCAGAGGGGATAGATCTGACGAGCCGGGACAGGGAGGCGGAGGAGGCATCGACAGAGGAGCTTTGCTGGGAGCGGCTCCATCAGGCGAGGCCGTAGGGTTTCGGAAGGAAGTGCGTCTGCTGGGAGAAGGAGGGAGGAGCTGAGGCGACGGTACCGGAAATCAGGCTGGGGTCGGATCCCCACGCCTCTCAGGAAGGTCTTCGTCTGTTCAGGCGAGTCTCGCCGACTTGAATCCGCCAGCGGCGCTGCAGATCTCCGATCTGTCCTTAAAGAGTGTCGATGGAAATTTTGTTAATTTCACCCGGTTTAGTAGGTTCCCTATCGGTTATTTAGGTATGTTAGGTTTTCTCGGGTTTGGTTTTTTACTATGGTTTGGTTCGTCTGTAATTTACGGTAGTCCCCGGTTTGTGTGTGTGTGTGTGAGAGAGAGAAAGAGAGAGAGAGAGAGAGAGAGAGAAACCAAAATCTCTTTTTAAACCTTGGTACTAAACTTTGCATTGCTTTTCCTTCTTCCTTCTTGTGTAATATCTTTGGTCCAGCTTTCCACTAAGATAAGAGTTAGGAACATGTGCTTTTTAAAAAAATTTAATAGCAAAAGAGACTACTTGCATGTGATTACATAGGGACAAATTACAAAACATATATATAAGTGGGAATGATGAAGAATCTTTAATGTGTTTTGGTGTTCTCATTTGTTCCGTTTCTTGGCTTTGAATATTGTATTTGACGTGTCAGTCACGGCGTAGTACAAGGGGTAATACAAGACGTGACTCAGGACGATGATATGTTTGATTATTGAGATATGAACGAATCTTTATGATGTGATTCGGTTTATGAGTTGTTTGATGAGCTGGATAAAGATATTGGAGAGAAGATTGCAGCTTGGAGTGGTTTACTTATTCTTTTGAGAAGATACAAGAAAAAAAAGGAAAAGTTACAAAAAGGTGGAATATGAAATATCTTAACAAAAAGGATATTGTTATATCTTTATTTAGGTAAACTTGAGGAGCAAGTTTATCCTAATATAAAGAAGAGAGGTGTGGCCTTATACATATGTAAGAGCTGAGAGAATAAAAATTCAAGAGGGCTTTTGTATTTGCGAGGTTGCGTGTGTGTTAAATTCTAGGCTCTAGGGGGAGTTTAGCTCGAGTGTGTGATCCTTAAGAGTTCTTTTATTGGATAGAGCGGTAGTTCAATTGGGTTTGATCTATTCGTTTGTAATTAGTGGAATTACTTTCTATTCAAGTGAATTAGAAATCTGGACGAGGTCCCGTGGAGTAGAAAAAGTTGTACCCCGTTAACAAACTTTGTGTGTCTTACTTTCTGCACTTTTATATTTACCTCACCTGCACTTTCAATTGGTATCTGAGCGGGTGCTTGATAGAGCTTTAGTTTTGTTTCGAGCTGATCTAAGGTGAGGAGGATCAGAAGGTAGCTCAGGAAGTAGCACATAGTTCTGAATCAGATTTGATGGAGTCTCATCAAGTGTCAAGAGGACTAAGATGGACATGTTAGCATCTAAATTTGAGAATTTAGATGATGATGAAGGAATAAAGAACCTTGTGGCTTTCACAAACTTTGAGTCTAGTTCTGCTAAAATAGGTCTACATCAGTGTCTGTGACGGGACCTGCATCAGCGTCTGCAACAGGGTGTGCAATTAATAGTGACAAGGATGAAAGTGATGATGATCCTGGAAGTGATGATGATGATTTTGCTGAGAACTATAAGGCCTTGTGTGAGCATTGGTGTAAGATGGTTGAGGATAATTCAGCATTGACTAAGGAGAAAGTCAAGCTAGAAGATCAAGTTGCTGCGGTGCGAAAGTATTCAACAGTGAAAGAAGAAGAAGCACAGCTAGCCATAGTTCAACTTGAAGAAACTCTAAAAGGCGTGAGGATGCTGAATAATGGTACAAAGCAATTGGATCATCTTCTTACTATTTGAAAAAGTGATCGATGTGGTCTTGGATTCAATATAGAATCTTCAAAATTTGACTGTGTCTTTGTTTCTGGTGGAAAAATGGATGTTGCATCGACAACGGCTACAAAGGCTTTAACTGTTATGAAGTCTGCAACTGGTACGGGAACTGGTACGACAACTAGTACAAGAGCTGCTACAGCGACTGCAACAAGGAAAATCCCAAAAGTGAGGAGTGCACCTCAACGAAGTTGGAGACCTGTTTGTCATCATTGTGGAGTTGTTGGGCATATTAGGCCAAGATGCGTCAAGTTATTTAGGGAGAAGAAACGAATGGAGCAAGCTTATGAAGTGAGATTTCGTGGTCCAATATGTTATCATTGTGAAGGTAAAAGACATGTTCAAAGAGCTAATCAAGGAGGGACAAGGGTCAGGAAGATATGGAGAAAGATATTTAATCACTTCCGAGATGGTGTAGTAGAATTTCATCCTCAATATGGAAGAGAACGGTTCATATGTTAGTTTTTGACCATGATGTGACTCAAATAGGGGGAGATTGGTGTTTCTAGTGTTTGATGATGTTGGACATTTCTAGTGACGAAGCCTTTGATGCTAGGGTTGTTGAGATCACATACATAGTCAAAAAGGAGGAGATTGAAGATGTACTTGATGTGTCAGTCACGGCGTAGTACAAGACGTGACTCAGGACGATGATATGTTTGATTATTGAGATATGAACGAATCTTTATGATGTGATTCGGTTTATGAGTTGTTTGATGAGCTGGATGAAGATATTGAGAGAAGATTACAACTTGGATTGGTTTACTTATTCTTTGGAGAAGATACAAGAAAAAAGGAAAAATTACAAAAAGGTGGAATATGAAATATCTTAACAAAAATGATATTTGCTATATCTTTATTTAGGTAAACTTGAGGAGCAAGTTTAGCCTAATATAAAGAAGAGAGGTGTGACTTTATGAAGATGCAAGAGCTGAGAGAATATAAACTCATGAGGGCTTTTGTATTTGTGAGGTTATGTGTGTGTTAAAGTTTAGGCTCTAGGAGGAGTTTAGCTCATGTGTGTGATCCTGAGAGTTCTTGTATTGGATACAGCGGTAGTTCAATAGGGTTTGATCTATTCGTTTGTAATTGGTGGGATTACTTTATATTCAAATGAATTCGAAATCTGGACGAGGTCCCGGGGAGTAGAAAAATCGAACTCCGTTAACAAATTTTATGTGTCTTACTTTATGCACTTTTATATTTACCTCACCTGCATTTTCATGCTTCTCTGTATAGGATAATTCCACAGACAGTGAGGGAGTACCCCGAGCATTTCTGTCACTAAAGCAAAATTCTTGAATATTAGAATAGAGACTACCACTGCTAGTGCTCCTTTGGCGATTCCTAGCAGTTGTCACAAAGCAAATCCATAAAGGGGAGTCTATGTGAATCACATCTCAAAAATCATGCGGACATGCACGAAAATCGAGAATTATCATACACATTAACAAAGCAAATCCAACTAAACATGCAGGACGAGAACACATGAGCATGGCATGAAGCAAAATAATGTTTCATATTAAGTTATACGCTTATTTTGACTGACTTTGTTCCAACAGAAACCCATACCATCTTTTCTACAATAAAAATAGAATGCCTAATAAGAATGTAATGAACTGTATATATACCTACAGAGTCAGGGCGCTAGTGTGTTTTATGAGTAAGAAATTTGGCAAGTTCACGAAATAGGTGAGCGCTGAATTGAATAGCAGATACCAAACGGTTCTGAAATAATCTCTTGCAAGTGAAATTGTAATGCAGACAACATTTTTCTCCATGATACAATACGACAACTATTAGAGCCATGTAGAGGAGGAGATTGATGGAGTTCATCTTTTCCCTTCAATACAATTTAAAATATTTTCAGCAAATTTTTTTTTAACATATTTCAACTTTAACACGGCCACTGCAACAATGCAGCCCTATCATACCCTTCAGAAGAAAGAAAAATTCCTTAAAGCAGTGATTTAAGTGCTCTTGCATCTGTAGCTGCAATGCACATAAGGAATCCAAATAGGTGAAAGCTTAGCTCTCACTTAAGATATCTAGAAACTACGAACATCAAACAGACAATAAAACACAAATATAAATGAAAACAAAGCTCACAATGAAGTCAAAAAGATCTCAGAGGAAACAAACTAAATACATAGAGAAAGATTTATCCACTATTCAAAATATTATTCAACGAACCAGAGAACAAAACAATGCCAAAAAACTATTAGTGTGAAATTTAGATGCTGGTATCATTGGCCAAATATGAGTTAAATGATTCATTTTCAGCTCATAATATCTAATTGCTTGCTTGTTCGAAAACCATATCTATTTATGGCAAAATATGAATTGAATGAACCATGGATGGATGAGTCATGAGATCTCTAGTACAATCTCTAATCCCAAATTCCAAAGGTAGAAAAGAAAATAGAAGCAATCTAGGGGCTTTGTAAGAATTTGAGAAGAGGACACAATTCGGTATTCCAAACGCTATTAAGTCCAATTCACCAAATTGTGGAACTTTTGTGCATATGATAATAGTATTCAAGCAAAGTGAACCAACAACTCCTTACAAAATTCTAAAACAATCAATAACAAAAAAAAACCTAACTAACAACTAACATTCAATTTAGAGAACGGAAAAATTTACCAAATTTCACATTATGCTTCTTGGCTCTCAAATCAAATGGAACAGAGTTTCCCACAAGATAAAATTACTGAATGAATCCCATAAACCTGCTTCTCCCAAAGCCTTCACTTTCCGGAAGAAAACAAAAGGAGAAGAGAGAGAGGGGGAGATCTAGACGTAGAACAAAAAATTAAAGAGAGAGAGCAAGTAAATTCCTCTTCTCTTTTTATCTTTTTGTTTCTTTCTAATCAATCATTACCTGTAGAGAAATATATAATATATGTAGCACGGGGACGAACAGCCTTTGCGTCCGTACCCGTATCCATAACGTTTCGGGGACATGTATTTCATGGGGACAGCATAGGCACGTCTCTCCCACGTTTTCAGTAAATTGAGAATAAATAGGGAACACTAGCGATTATCGGATATAAAGATGACAAACGTTTTCAAAGCATACAAATTTGATTTTTTTTAGATCTTTCATTCTACTTGAATAAAGTATGTTTTATCGTTATATTTCTTTATAATTTTATATCTCTCAAAGTTTTAATTGCATTTTTATAAGGTATAATTTTGTAAATATTAAATATATGTATATATATGGACGTATATATGTTGTACTCATATCTATAAACTTTAAGTTTTGTCGTTTTATGTCCCCGCCCATGTACCCATTTTTGTACCCTTATCCGTCTCAGTGCACGATAGTATATAATTAAAAGGAAAAAAACAAAACAAAAAGTGAAATTGTAGCCAATCCAGCGAATAGAGACCCAAACGTAACAATTTCAATGGGAAAACACATGTTCACACTGAATCAAAAAAGAGGGAGCTAGAAGAAATTACACGGTTGAGGAGGCAAGAATCAGAGTCGAGAGAAAAAGCGATGTTGATTATGTCATCAACTTTAGCAGGAATGCTTTGGGATGTTTTCTTCGCCGCGTTGACGGTGAACGAGTAACAGAAGCGGCGAAAATAGCAAGATAAAAGTTGGAGAGGCGGTGAATACGAACATGGTGTGAAGGATGTAAAATGAGGGAGATGAAAGATATGATATGATATTATTCAATTGATGGTGGCAGTTGAAAGATATAAAAAGGAGATGAAAGAGTGTTTAATATAGACAATTGATTGACTTTCCGTTTACCTCTGATGTTTTGACTATAAATTTTCATAGTTAATTTTATTTATGAGTCATCATTTTAACAATAAATATGAGGCATTTAAGGTGGTTCACTATTTTCGCTGGGAGGGATTGGCCGATGAAATTTGCAGGAGAAAGAACCTAATGCCATTCTTTAAGTTGACAATGACAAAATGGGCTTGGAGTTGTAGCTAAGCTTTAAATATTGTAGGGCCATTTAGAGAAATTTTGGATTAAAAATTTAAGTCAAAGCTCAAATCTAATATATAATTAGAGGATTGTCCTCCTCTCTTAGAGTTCCACATATCTCTTTTATACTAGCCTTGTTCGTTTGACAGTCGCTGGTTTTAATAGCGATTTAAGAAAAAAACTCGACGACTGTCGCTAGCGATTCTAAAACGAACAACACAGCGACTATCGCAGCAACTGTCGCAGTCGCTGTCCCTGTCGCTAGTCGCTAGCGACTGCGAAACGAACATAGCCTAACTCAGAATCTTATACTCTTAGAAGCCCATATCACTAAATCGGACAAGTACGTTGAAACCTTTCATCTTCCTCCCCTTTTCTTGCTTCTCCCTCATCCATCTCTATCCAACCCCCTGCACATTGTAATGACGATCCAGCCTTACACTCTCATCTCAACTTCCCCACTACCTTTAATTGTGTTTCTAATCCAATTAAATCGAGTTGAATCCCAGTACATCACATTCGATCGGCTTTGAACCATGGCACTCCACTCTAGGTATGGCCGACGAATATCCCAAGAACCACTGTCATCTCCCATCAGCTATGGATCAGCTCTGCTTCTCTATACCATTTAAGAAAAGCCGGATCTTTCCCCAAGCCCAACGGGTCGAACCCAAAATCTCCAGGTAGCCTGCGAAAAACCATTCACAGTTGACTCAGAGTTTGGGTAAAACAGGCCAAGTTGATTTTTTAACTCTTTTAAGATTCAATTTACAAACTTGAGTTCTGAACCAAATGAATTTAATGACCTTCACATTCGACACAGAAAATTTGAACTTTTACAAATTCAAGCTACGAACGAAATGGATACTTCACGAAACTCAGAATGATCGTCTGCCATGATTTCAGAGTTGGGAGTACTTATGGTATAGTCATTTTCATCATATACACAAATACTCTTGTGTCTCCTTTCAGTGGTAAAGCGTACAAATCTTTGTATTTTGGATATAAATATTAATCTCTCTGTTGGTCGAGCTGGGGAGCTATTAATTCACAAGGTTTTTGTTGATCCTGGTGGCAGCCATTGCATTGCTACAGTGATTGGTCTTGGATGATCTGAAACATTTTATACGCATGCAAAGTGGCCTAAGCCGCGTGTCTTGAGCCGCTTGAAAGGTTTGTTGGTTAACGCAGTATTAGAACAAACAACAAAACATAAGGTTATGCTTTTGTGTTATATTAGTCTTTTGTTTTCTTTCTTTTATATGGATATTGATTTTACTATGTCGTTCCCTTGAAGTCAGTTTCAACGAAGGAGATCTTCCTGTGCAATCAAGATGGGCTGCTATTTGAGATGGTGGGGATGAGAAGGATAAGAGAGATAGTGAAAGTGAGGAGAATTCTGATATGTATCAGAGGTCTTATATCAATTAGAAGAAGAGGGCTTCAGATAGGAAGGAGTTGGACAAGTTTTATGAGAAAGCAAAGACTGGGAGTGAGGTAGAGTCTTTGCCGTTAGAAGTTAACAATTGAAGCAAGCCAAGATTCGAGTGAGAGGAGGAGTTTAAATACTTATAGAAATCATTTAATAATATCCATGCTTTGAATTGTATTTCTTAGACGTCATGAGTCTGAGGCGATCGCTATGAGATCGAGTATTTGATTACAGTGATATGAGCTTGTAATCGATACATTCATTCTGAGCAATAAACATCAGTGATTTCCGTTTACAGATTTTGTTATCGATAACGTAAATTTATCATTAGTGCGGTGAAAAGTTCGATTACGCAGCGATGTCGAGAAGTGGTTCAATGGTGCATTCAGGATATTCTGAGGAGTACGAGCGACTGGATGTGAAATCGAAGGGAGATTTGTCGTTCTTAATGGGTGCGTATAACCGATTGAAGGATGCAAACTCAGCAACAACGGCGGGATTAGCTTCGGTTGAGAATCGGATGATGGAAGAAACGATGTCGACGTTGAATGCGACGATGCAAGAGATGATGAAATTCATAGGGAAACAACCGATGCCACAGTCTGAAAGAAATTTCTCTCCATTTCCACAATCAGAATCATCCCGTACTCTGTTGCAGGTACCACCTAATCATTCCGAACAAAATCAGGATTCTCAACAATTTGGTTATCGGCCTGAGGATTTGAATTTAGCAAATCGCGATAGTATGCTTAAGAAGATTGAGATTCCCTACTTTGATGGTACTCCTACATATGAGTGGTTAGTGGACATTGAGCATTTCTTCACGCTAGGTCGTTATACAGATGCAACTAAACTTGATCTGGTTCCTCTTTGTTTACAAGGAATGGTTAAGAAATGGTTTGCATGGGTTGTTCGTAAAGGTGGATTTCGAAGCTGGAATGACTTTACGCAACGTTTGGTGTTGAGATTCTCAGAGTCAATCGATGATGAACCTGCAACTCGGTTATTTTGTATACGATAGACATGAACGGTGGCTGAATACGTGTCTGAGTTTGAGGATCTTTCTGCTCAGGTGATGGATAGGATCAGCATCTTGAGCGGATATTTTATAATAGTCTTTCTCCAGCAATGAAGGAAGTCATTCACATGAAAGATCCTCAGGGGTTACAGAGCTTCATCGCAGTTGTGTTGAGGATGGAGACAAGTGTGTTTTGTCAGGTGGTGGGGGATGCTTCTAAGCCAACTTCGAATTATCAGCGAGCTCAGCAGTTAGTCCCAAACAGACAGACTACTTTTCATCAGACTCAGAGATTTCAGAATGATAAAAATAAAGGAGTGTTGATTGATGTTAAGCAGAACAAGGAAAACATACCTCCTCAACGCAATTTTCAAAGGCCGAGACAGAGATATTCAAATGCAAAGCTGGATGCTATGCGTAGAGAGGGTGTTTGTTTTAAGTGTGGGGATAAGTGGTCCAAGCTTCATGAAAGAGTCTGCCCAAATAAGGAACTACGTATACTCTCAGTGGTTAACGGATTTGAGGTTGAATTGGTTGAAGATGAGATTATGGATCAGTCAGCAACTCATATACCATCTACATCTGAAATTATACTCTTGTAGAATTCTGAACTCAGGACGTTGTCTTTAAACGCGTTTCTGGGAATCAATTCGCCAAAGACTGCCAAACTATGTGGGCGGATGGCAAATACAGAGGTGATAGTCTTTCTCAATAGTGGAGCATCCCACAACTTCATATCACCTGAAGTTGTGAAGAGGCTGCATTTGAAAGTTTGTGCAGCTAGCAGCCTGAATGTTTTGCTAGGAAATGGGGTGATTGTTAACGGCTTGGGCATGTGCCGGGCAGTCACTTTCCAACTCAATTCAACTAGATTTACATCAGAATTCATCTCTCTAGAACTGGGAGCAGTTGATGTTATACTTGGAATTCAGTGGCTTGAAACGTTAGGAAGATGTGAAATAGATTGGAAGAAGCAAGAACTTACATTTGTCTACAATGGAGAACGAGTGACCCTGTTTGGTGATCAGAATTTACACGGTCCTCATTTCTTTTTCAACTCACTGATACCAATCTATAACCCTACTGATGAAGGAAGGGAAGCACTTCTAGCTTGTGCTATAGTGACATCAACTTTACCAGAACTATCGCCCATCATTGAACAAGTATTGGAGGAGTACACTGAGGTATTTGCACTTCCTAAGAGCTTACCTCCATTTAGAGGAAATGAGCATGCCATTACTCTACTTCCTGGTGTCTCCACAGTAT
Source organism: Orychophragmus violaceus (assembly GCA_030180135.1). Classification (NCBI taxonomy): domain Eukaryota; kingdom Viridiplantae; phylum Streptophyta; class Magnoliopsida; order Brassicales; family Brassicaceae; genus Orychophragmus; species Orychophragmus violaceus. The sequence continues at coordinate 13,060,474 of CM058236.1, forward strand.
CGGTTCGTCCTTACCACTATCCACATTCCACTAAACTAGTTATGGAGAAGATGGTTCAGAAATGTTGGATTCCGGGATTATACTGAAGGAATGTTTAGGTTAATCCTGATTCAGTTCTTCAGATTAAACAGTCCTAAACATACAGATCTAGGTTCTCTTGATTAGAAACATAGTAGATCTCACCTGTTACCTTGTTAATGCAGCGGAATATGAAGAACAGGTCAGAGATCAGCAGAGCCACCAAGTGATAACTCCTCCAGAGGTTCACACACGCACACCAAGCAGGAAGAAGGCTGCTAGACCGAGCTGAGGAGGCCGCAGGAGAGAGAGAGAGTGGCGCAGGGGATTAGGGTTAGGTGGGATTCAGACTTAAGTTTTAATTATAAAACTTGTCTATTCCCTTTTGGGCTTTTGGGCCCAAAAACCAATCTGATTAAATCCCTTAGATTTAATCAGACCCATTAATCTCTCTCTAAGTACGACAAATGCCTGGCACTTTTACCGTACTTCTGCTAAGCCGTTCCAACACATTTTCCTGTTAGCTTAGGCGTGTGACCCTTATGGGATCATATAATAAAGGCAATAAGTCCAAGACTTATAGATCATGAGCGGACTCTAGCAAGCCATCATGACCCCCAGAATTATATGACTTATGTCTGATCATTGACATACTCTTACTTTCTAGAGACAGTACCGAGATTACTGGACACAATTCCAACAATCTCCCACTTGTACTGGAATCTCTGTATTCATAATCCTTTTGTCTCAATATCTCGATTAGTCATAAGGCAAGATTAGTGTCATCCTTATAAAGCCTAATCTTGTTCATCGGACTCTGATTCGATACTGACAATCCAAACGACTCGGGAAAGTCCGTTTGAGCATGGCCATGCATTTTCCAGTATTCAAATCTCCGATTGGCCTAGAGATATTCACTCCATTTATATTGAAGGGACAAATCCCGTCTTGTTCCATCACTGTAAACTACTCATTTCGTAATACACCCAAACAAGGTCCTTATAGCTATCGCATAACGACAGCGTTAGACAATGATCAAAGCGCATCAGTTCATGTGCAGTCACATGCATGCGAACTCAGGTCTAAGGACTATACTCTATAGTCGTAGTAAGAATCTCTTATGACACATATATAAATATCCTGAAGAGTTCTTATAAGCGGGTCTTGTCCGGTCGTATGTACCCTACATACACCTATGTACTGACTTTGATGCCGCGCATCTATGACACACTGAGACTTTGTCATAAGTCACATACCAATCTAGTCTCACACGGTTGTTGGTGTTCCAATTTCAACAACCTTCGACTAGGGACATGATGATATAAGACATCTATCAAATATAGGGTCTCATGATCAAGCTAAATGACTTTGATAACTCAAGATCAAGTCACTTACTTCGATGACCTATAAAATGGTTCATATCACTTTGGAACGATTATGTCATCACAGTTAAAATAATCTTGAAATAATAATTTCATTAAACATCATAAAATATTTTACAAGAACATATCAAAAACTAAATAAAGCCCTCAAACTCCCACTCAAATTTAGATTACATTTCAATGTCTCTAATGCCTACGGCTTCAGTCAGGAACTCGAGCTTAGGCCTTGGGAGTGGCTTTGTCAACGGATCAGCGACGTTATCATCTGTCTGAACTCGGCTGATCTTGACTTCCTTTCTATTAATGATGTCACATATCAAGTGAAATCTTCTTAGAACATGCTTGGATTTCTGGTGTGATCTTGGCTCCTTTGCCTGAGCAATAGCACCATTGTTATCACAAAACAGTGCCAGAGGCTCAGCCGCATTTGGTATCACACCTAGTTCAATAATGAACTTTCGTATCCAAACAGCTTCCTTCGCTGCTTCTGAGGCGGCGATATATTCAGCTTCTGTAGTGGAATCAGCAACGGTGTCTTGCTTGGAGCTTCTCCAACTGATTGCACCGCCATTCAGACAAAAGATATAACCGGACTGTGACCGGAAATCATCTTGGTCTGTCTGGAAACTTGCGTCCGTGAATCCACTGACTTTAAGCACATCACTTCCACCGTACACCAAGAACTTATCCTTAGTATGTCTTAGATACTTCAAGATATTCTTTACGGCAATCCAGTGGCTTTCACCTGGATTTGACTGGTATCTACTCGTCATGCTCAGTGCATAAGCAACATCAGGACGAGTACAGATCATGGCATACATGATTGATCCTATTGCAGATGCATAAGGAATATTCTTCATGCGCTCAAGCTCAGCAGCCGTCGTAGGGCTCTGCTTCTTGCTTAGCGTTGTGCCATGTACCATTGGCGTGAAGCCCTTCTTGGAATCTTTCATGCTGAATCTTTGTAGGACTTTGTCAATGTATGAATCTTGACACAAGCCTATCAGCCTTCTAGATCTATCCCGGTAGATCCTGATTCCAAGAACGTATGCGGCTTCACCCATGTCTTTCATGGAAAAACAACTTCCAAGCCAGTCCTTTACAGACTTCAGCATTGGAACGTCGTTTCCGAGAAGCAGTATGTCATCGACATACAGAATAAGAAATACTATCTTGCTCCCACTAGTTTTCTTATACACGCATTGTTCTTCTTCGTTTCTGATGAAGTCAAATTGCTTGATCGCTTCATCAAAACGAAGATTCCAGCTCCTCGATGCTTGCTTCAATCCATAAATGGATTTATGAAGTTTGCATACTTTCCCAGCATTCTTTGGATCTATGTAACCGTCAGGTTGTGTCATATACAAATCCTCTTCCAGAATTCCATTCAGGAAGGCGGTTTTCACGTCCATCTGTCAAATTTCATAATCATGAAAAGCTGCAGTTGCTAGTAGAATCCGAATAGATTTCATCATAGCCACTGGGGAATAGGTTTCATCGTAATCCACACCGTGAACTTGTCTAAAACCTTTTGCCACCAACCTGGCTTTATAAATCTGGACATTTCCATCCACGTCAATCTTCTTCTTGAAGATCCATTTGCACTCGATGGCTTTTACACCAGCGGGTAAGTCAACTAACGAAAACACTTGGTTGACCGACATGGAGTCCATTTCGGAATCAGTGGCCTTACGCCACTTAGAGGAATCTGGGCCCATCATGGCTTGATTGAAGTTCGATGGTTCATCACCATCAATGATCAGAAGATCATGACAGTTAGTCAAGAGGAATCCTTGATATCTCTCGGGTTCGTGACGGATCCTCCCGGATCTTCGAACTTCAGGTACTACAGGTTCAGGCTCTACAATTTCTTGTAGGTCCTCCTGCTGCTCTTCCTCATTAGGTTGAGCAGTATCCTGTTCATCTTGAATTTCTTCAAGCAGTACCTTACTCCCACTGTCTTTCTTAGAGAGAAACTCCCTCTCAAGAAAGTTACAATCCCGGGCAACAAAGATCTTGTTCTCGGAACGTAGATAGAAGTAATAAGCCTTGGTTTCCTTCGGATAACCAATGAAGTAGCATTTATCAGACTTTGGTGTAAGCTTGTCTGAGATTAATCTCTCGACATAGGCTTCACAACCCCAAATTCTAAGATAAGACAGCACTGGAGCCACTCCAGTCCATAATTCATATGGTGTCTTTGCTACTGCTTTCGATGGCGCTCTATTTAGAGTGAACACTGCTGTTAGCAGAGCATATCCCCAAAGGGATATTGGAAGGTCTGTGTGACTCATCATAGATCGAACCATATCCAATAAGGTCCGATTACTCCTCTCAGACACACCATTCCATTGAGGTGTTCCAGGAGGAGTGAGTTGGTACACGATCCCACACTCTCTTAGATGATCACTGAATTCTTGGCTTAAGTATTCTCCTCCTCGGTCGGACCGAAGAGCCTTAATGCTTTTGCCAAGTTGGTTCTGTACTTCATTTCGGAATTCTCTGAACTTCTCAAAAGATTCAGACTTATGTTTCATTAAATAAACATATCCATACCTACTGAAATCATCAGTGAAGGTAATGAAGTACTGATAGTTTCCTCTTACATTTGTGGACATTGGGCCACACACATCAGTGTGTATCAGGCCCAATAAGTCACTGGCCCTCTCGTTAGGTTTATTAAAGGGGGCCCGTGTCATTTTGCCCATCATGCAGGATTCACATTTCTCACATGACTCAAAGTCAAATGAGCCAAGAAGTCCATTCGAATGGAGCCTCTTGATGCGTTTCTCGCTGATGTGCCCTAAACGACAATGCCATAGAAACGTTTGGTTCTCCTCATTAGGTTTGAACCGTTTGGTATTAATGTTATAAATTGGCGCGGATTGATCAAGTATGTAAAGCCCATTCGTAAGAGGGGCACAACCATAGAACACATTGTTGCGATTGAAGGAACATAATTTATTCTTAACTGAAAAATCATAACCTTCTAAATCCAACAAAGAAATTGAAATAATATTTCTGCTTATCGCAGGTACAAAATAACAATTATTGAGTTCTAAAACCAATCCCGAAGGTAAAGACAACAAGTATGTGCCTACAGCTAGTGCTGGAACTTTCGCTCCATTCCCAACTCGTAGCTCCATTTGTCCTTGCTTCAGCCTTCTACTGTTGCTGAGTGCCTGCATATTAGTACAAATATGAGCCCCACAACCAGTATCCATAACCCATGAGGTATTATCAGAAGTAGTTGTATTAACTTCTATAACAAAAATACCTGATGAAGAAGTCTCGAGAGTCTTCTTCTTCAATTCCTTTAGACCTTCTTGGAATTTCTTACATTCTCTCCTCCAATGCCCTGGTTCTTTACAGAACCTGCAGATGTCAGTAGGCCCAGCCTTAGACTTGGGCTTGGGCTTTGGCGTGTCCTTGTCCGAGACTTTGACAGCCTTAGCCTTTCCCTTATCCTTAGCAGAGGATTTCTTAAACCCCTTGCCCTTTTGCACCATAAGCACATTGGGGTCCTTGGCGGTTTTCCTCAAGTTGGGCTCTGCAGTCTTGAGCATTCCGTGAAGCTCAGACAATGTCTTACTCAAGCCATGCATATTAAAGTTCAGAATGAACTGATCATAGCTTGCAGGTAAAGACTGCAGAACGATGTCGCAGGCAAGTTCCTGGCTGATAGGGCAGTCGAGTTTCTGAAGATGATCGAGATAACCCATCATCTTCAAGACATGAGGACTCACTGCCGCATTTGCAGCCAACTTACAGTCTAAGAGGTTCTTAACAGTCTGAAACCTCTCAGTCCTTGCTTGCTCCTGAAAAAGCGATTTCAGGCTTGCCATTATCTCGATGGGTGACAATACACTCTCGAACTGCATTTGCAACTCAGCAGTCATTGTCGCCAACATCAGGCAATAGACATCATTTTCATCTGACGAATGCTTTTCCCAAGCATTATGCAGAGTCCTGGCAGCATTGTTAGGAGGCCTCTCGGGGAGGGGATCACGAAGGACATAATCCTTCTTCTCCTGCTTGAGGACCAGCCTCAAGTTCCTTGACCACGTCAGGAAGTTCGTGTTGGAATTGTGTCCAGTAATCTCGGTACTGTCTCTAGAAAGTAAGAGTATGTCAAAGATCAGACATAAGTCATATAATACTGGGGGTCATGATGGCTTGCTAGAGTCCGCTCATGATCTATAAGTCTTGGACTTATTGCCTTTATTATATGATCCCATATGGGTCACACGCCTAAGCTAACGGGAAATCACGAAGGAACGGTTTAGCAGAAGTACGGTAAAAGTGCTAGGCATTTACTGTACTTGGAGAGACTAAAAGGCCTGATCAAATCCATGGGATTTAATCAGAACTAAGAATTGGGCCCAAAAGCCCATGAGAACAAAAGGGAGTTTTAATGAATAAAACTTGACCTAAAGCTCTCTAATCAGTTAGTTCTTCTGCGCCACCTTTCCTCTCTCTCTGCGCCTCCTCTCTGTCTGGTCTAGCAGCCAATTCCCGAGCGTGCGTGTGTGAACCTTTGGAGGATTCATCCCTCGGTGCATCTATCTGATCTCTGACCTGTTCTATTCCTTCCGCTGCAACAAACAGGTAAAAGGTGAGATCATCTAATGTTTCTATTCAAGAGAACCTAGATCTGTATGTTTAGGTTGAGATGAATCTGTGAATTACATCAGGATCAACCAAACGAATCCTACAGTGGTATCAGAGCCATTGGTTCTTAGGATTTCTTGTTTTAGATTCATGTTTAGGTTGTTTATTCTGTTTAGAAGTGTTTTGAATCCATTACTGATAAGAAAAACACTTAAGAAACTGAATTAAATCCTGAACAAACATTCGAAATCACAAAACCGAGCTATATGACTCGGGTTTTGGTGATCGGCCATGGGTCGGACGGTCGGGATGGCTGGTTGGGTCGATCGGACGAGTGATCGCACGGCGATCGCGTCCGGATCGATGGGCCGAGTGGATCGCACGGCGATCGCGTCTCGGCTGTGCGTCGTCCCGATCGCGTCTCGGCTTCGTCTCGGCTGTGCGTCGCGTCCCGATCGCTCGGCGATCGTGGAGCGTCCGTCCGAGCATCCCGTCCGGCGAGCTGTCCCGGCTGTTGCGTCCGGCCGTAGCTGAATCGCCTCGATCTCGGATCGGTTGGCTCGCGGCTGAGCGGCTGGACGATGGTTTCTTGGGAAGGAAGCTAGGTCACGACCAACTCGGTTTGGTTCGTGACCAAATCGGTTCGGTTCAAGGCTCGGTTCAAAACTTAATTAAAATCATCGTTCTGGTTTAATAAACAGATTTAATAATTTTATTAAATCTGGTTAAACCGGAATAAGAAATCCAATGTCGAAAGAAATATTGGATTTAGTGCCTAAACCAGGAATTTCTAATTTGATTTGGTTGGACCAAATAAATTGAGAAATTCCGGTTTAGTAAATAACCGGTTGACAATTGTGGTCATCGTAGTAATTAAAACTTGGTTAGACCAGTTTTAATGAACCAGACCGGTTATGTCAATTAATTGGACAATTGGGTCATTTCTTGGACATGGACCAATTCTTGGGCCTCGGACCAAGAAGTTAAAACAATTGGGCCAGTTATTTGAGTCTTTCTTCAGATTAATTTAAAATCTATTTTATAAAATTATAATGTCGTTTTTAAATTAAAGTTTCCGAAATTTTGAAATTAGAAAGTTTCTTAAAATAGAAGTTTCTGAATTTGCGGGTTTTGGATTTTAAGAAATTTCCAATTTTAGAAAGTTTCCAAAAATAGTAGGTTTCCATAAATAGAAAGTTTCCCGAAATAGTAATCTTCTATTTTGGGAATGAAATTTTAATAAACCTACAAACCTCAAATAATATCAAGCGTTGGATGTCTTGTCCAGGCTATGTCAGCTGTCAAAGCCCATTCAATTGCATTCATGGCCTTACAGTGTGAGGATGTCTGTTTTTGCGTGGGTAAGACGGTTTGTGATTCATAAATGTCATTGGGAGTCCCAGACATTAATGATTACATGACTGTATAGTCCGGTTTTCTTGACTAGGCCATCGGGAGTCCCGGGCCTTGAGACATCAGAGTGGATTGGGCCTCGGGCCCAGATTCACAACCAAGAGTTATATCACGGATATAATTAGCCGACTTAGGGCTTACCGATATAAGCTAAGGTTGGGTGACGGCCAGTGGCCCATTTTAATCTTAGTTATATGTGGATCTTGGAATCATTATATTCTATTGAGGGTAACTTAGGTTATTGAATATAATGCGTGATTAATCATATTAAATTTAATACGAGATTAATCATATTGAACATATTAACTAAAATCCTTTTATCTTATATTTCAGTTATGACTAGCACAAACAATCAAAACACTTTCTCGATCCGGTCTGTCCTTAAGATGGACAAGCTGAACGGATCAAATTTCTTGACTTGGTCGCGGAACCTGAGGCTAGTCCTCAGACAGGAGAGAAAGGACTATGTCCTTGAGAGAGCTCTCCCCGTGAGGATCGGGTCCAATGCTTCACATGCAGTATATGATGCTTGGAATAAGCATTATAATGATGCGGTAGATGTGCGTGGTCTGATATTGGCTACCATGGACTCAGACTTGCGGAAGCAATATGAGAACATGGAGTCGCCAATAGAGATGATCAGCAGCCTGAAATTGAAATTTCAGGAGCAGATAAGAGTGGAGAGATACCGGTTGGTTAAATCTCTCACTAGCTGCAAGCTACCAAATGATCATCCAGTGAGTCCTCATGTCAGTAAAATGATGGGTTACATTGATAACCTGAGGAAACTGGATTATCCAGTTAGCCAAGAATTGGCAACTGAGATCATTCTGCAGTCACTGCCGTAAAGCTATGATAAGTTCAGAAAGAACTATATCAAGAAAGGCTTAACGAAGACGCTGACTGAACTGCATGATATGCTCAAGACAGTTGAGCCAAACGTGAAGAGTACCCTGTACAATCTCATGAATGAGAAGGGTAGGTTTACTAAACCTAATGCTGACAAGGGTGAAGACAAAGTTGTCCAGATTTTGAATCATGGCAAGCGTGTGTCTTCTGAGCCCGAGTCAGACACCTCTTACGTTGGTAAGTGCTGCTACTGTAAAGAGACAGGGCATTGGAAGAGAAATTGCATTAAATTCATGGACGATGATGAGGAATTGAAGTTGATGTATGAGACTACTTCCTCAGGTATTCATGTTATTACTTCAAGTTCTACCTTAAAGGTATTGAATACTGGTTGTGGCACTGATATTTGTGATAATATGCAGAGCCTAAGCAACAGTAGAACGTCCTTAAAGGTATTGGATACTGGTTGTGGCACTGATATTTGTGATAATATGCAGAGCCTGAGCAACAGTAGAACGTTGAAGGAAAGGCAAGTGAAACTACATGTCTGGAAGGAGCTTGGGATGCTGCCTCAGCCGTAGGGTTTTCACTTATAGATCCCTTTTAGGCTTGGTTTTGTATTAAGTAATTGCTACAATGTACCTGCTTTAAGCAGAGTTGTCTTTCATTTTCTTGTAAGAATTTGAATGTTTTTCATTTTGATAAAAGACAAGTTTTGTTCTTTTGATCTTAATGAAATATTAATTGTAGCACCCTATTCATGGAATGGGTTTTATATCTTAAAACCAAAGAGTGCCTAAATGTAACATAAGTACCGAATTGGTTTAAATCTGATGAATTAAACCTGATTTTTCTTGGCATAAAAATCTTGGTCACATAGAGTAAGTCGGATTCAGAAATCCCATAGTTATGGACTGTTGGGCTCATTTGATAAGATATCTTATGAGACTTGAATTCTGTTTACTGGACCAAAAGGAAAAGGGCCTATCTTAGCCGAGCTAGAGAAAGGCCCAAAGGCTTATTGGACCTGGAACATACTGATGTATGTGGCCCAATGAGCAGTAATGCCAGAGAAAATTTCCTGTACTTCATTGTCTCTACTGATTACTTCAGTGAGTGTGACTGTGTTCATTTGATGAGACACAAGTCGGAATTCTTTGACATGGTCGAAAGAGTTCCAGAATGAAGTATAGGATCTGAATGACAAAAGTATTAAGATTCTGGATTAAAATCATGAGTGAGAATACTTAAGTCATTGATTATGTGATCATCTGAATGAGTGTGAAATCGTTTCACAGCTCATTTCTCCTGAAAACCTGAAGGTGTTTCTGTGAGAAAGAATCAGATCTTATAAGAAATGATTAAAGATGAATCACACGAATCTTCCATGATATTTTAAGAATAACGCTCTAGAAATATCTAAGTTTACGCTAAAATAGTTCCACCAATATCAGTTGAAAGACACCACGTAAATGTGGATTGGAATCGATCCAAATTCGTCTTTACTGAGTATTAGTAGTTGAGCTACTTCGCTGGTTGTCCCAGGGAAACCAAGGCTTATTACCTTTACGTCCATTCTGTTTTCTAAGAAGGGAAGTTATTTTCCAAGAAGAACAGTGGGAGTAAAAGTATAACTCGAAGTTTTCTTAGGGAAACCAAGGCTCGGTACTTTTACGACCATTCTGTTTTCTAAGAAGGGAAGTTACTTTCCAAGAAGAACAGTGGGAGTAAAAGTACAACTCGAAGAAATTCGAGAAATACATGAGGCTGCTTAACCTATTGAGGGAGAGCAGCGGAAGGATTTACAGATTTCTGTAGAATCTACACCTGTGGAGCCTGAAGTTCGCAGATATGAAAGAATCAGTCACTAATCCGAGAGTGAATTCTCGTCATTAGTTCAGCCTGATGATCATTGAATGTTCGCATGATCTGATGATCATTGAAAGCGACGAATCTGCGAAATTCAAGGAAGCGAAAGTGAGCCCAGACTCCGAAAAATTACATTTTATGTAAGTTAGTTTCATCGATCCATTCATGGATGGAAGCAAACATATCGGAGTTGGAATCTTCGTTCTGTTGAAGTAGTCAAGGTTTTGACTTGAACAGGAACGAAGCGGAACTGTGTGTTTACTAATAGATAAGTGGGAGCGATATTGCATTTCTCATAGTGTATGTCGATGACATACTGATTCTCGGATATAACGTCCCAATGCTGCAGTCAGTAAAGGACTGGCTTGGGAGTTGGTTTTGTGAATGACATGGGTATAGCCACGAAAGTCTTGGATTTTGGATTTAAAGATAGAGATCCAAAAGAGCTGGTAGGACAATGTCAGGATTCTTAAATTGACAAAGTCCTACACGTTTTTCAGCAATCCAAGAAGGGTTTTATACCAATGTCACATGGCATTACGTTAAGCAAGATACAGTATCCTATGATAACTGCTGAGCTTAAATGCATGAATAGGATTCCATATGCTTCGGTAATTGGATCTATCATGTATGCCATGAAACGTACTTGTTTGATGTTGCTTTAATGTTAAGCAAGACAAGTAAAGACCAGTCAAATCCAGCAAAGAATCAAGTTTTCTAAAGTATGTCCTAAAGAATTTGAGGAATACTAAGGATAAGTTCTTGATTTATGGAGAAAGTGATGTGCTACAAGTCAGCAGAGTCTGAAAGGCAAGTTTCCAACAGACAAAGATGATTTCCGGTCACAGTCCGGTTATATCTTGTGTCTGTTTGGCGGTGCAAGGCACTGTTGCTGACTCCATGACTTAAACTGAACATTTCGCAGCTTGGAAAGCGGCGAAAGAGGTTGTTTGGAAAGAAGAGTTCGTCAATGAACTTGATGTGATTCCCAGCATAGATGAGACTAGCTGCACATCAGAGGTCCAAACACCTTAAGATAAATGACAGAGATGTTAAGTAGATCAGCAAGTTTCAACGAATGAGAACGTTGCTAATCTATTAACGAAGCCACTCCTTAGGCCTAAGCACGAGTCACGGACTATTGCTGTAGGATAAGTGAAATTAAGATGTAGTCTTAATTTCAGTGGGAGTTATTAAAGGGCTTTATTTAGTTATTGATATGTTCTTGTAAAACATTTGAGATGTTTAATAATGAAATTATTATTTCAAGATTATTTTAACTGTGATGAAATAATCGTTCCAAAATGATATGAACCATTTTATAGGTCATCGAAGTAAATGACTTGATCTTGAGTCATCGAAGTCATTTAGCTTGATCATGAGACCCTATATTTGATAGATGGCTTATATCATCCTGTCCCTAGTCGAAGGTTGTTGAAATTGGAACACCAACAACCGTGTGAGACTGGATTGGTACGTGACTTATGACAAAGTCTCAGTGTGTCATAGATGCGCGGCATCAAAGTCAGTACATAGGTGTATGTTTGGGAACATACGACCGGACAAGACCCGCTTATAAGAACTCTTCAGGATATTTATATCTGTGTCATAAGAGATTCTTACTACGACTATAGAGTATAGTCCTTAGACCTGAGTTCGCATGCATGTGACTGCACATGAACTGATGCACTTTGATCATTGTCTAACGCTGTCGTTATGCGATAGCTATAAGGACCTTGTTTGGGTGTATTACGAAATGAGTAGTTTACAGTGATGGAACAAGACGGGATTTGTCCCTCCAATATAAATGGAGTGAATATCTCTAGGCCAATCGGAGATTTGAATACTGGAAAACGCATGGCCATGCTCAAACGGACTTTCCCAAGTCGTTTGGATTGTCAGTATCAAATCAGAGTCCGATGAACAAGATTAGGCTTTATAAGGATGGCACCAATCTTGCCTTATGACTAATCGAGATATTGAGACAAAAGGATTATGAATACAGAGATTCCAGTACAAGTGGGAGATTGTTGGAATTGTGTCCAGTAATCTCGGTACTGTCTCTAGAAAGTAAGAGTATGTCAAAGATCAGACATAAGTCATATAATACTGGGGGTCATGATGGCTTGCTAGAGTCCGCTCATGATCTATAAGTCTTGGACTTATTGCCTTTATTATATGATCCCATATGGGTCACACGCCTAAGCTAACGGGAAATCACGAAGGAACGGTTTAGCAGAAGTACGGTAAAAGTGCTAGGCATTTACTGTACTTGGAGAGACTAAAAGGCCTGATCAAATCCATGGGATTTAATCAGAACTAAGAATTGGGCCCAAAACCCCATGAGAACAAAAGGGAGTTTTAATGAATAAAACTTGACCTAAAGCTCTCTAATCAGTTAGTTCTTCTGCGCCACCTTTCCTCTCTCTCTGCGCCTCCTCTCTGTCTGGTCTAGCAGCCAATTCCCGAGCGTGCGTGTGTGAACCTTTGGAGGATTCATCCCTCGGTGCATCTATCTGATCTCTGACCTGTTCTATTCCTTCCGCTGCAACAAACAGGTAAAAGGTGAGATCATCTAATGTTTCTATTCAAGAGAACCTAGATCTGTATGTTTAGGTTGAGATGAATCTGTGAATTACATCAGGATCAACCAAACGAATCCCTACAGTTCGTTCCAGTCAGCTTCTCCTTCTCGAGAACAGACCGGATTGAGAATGTGTTTTGAGTGCTTGTAGTAGTCATAGCTGAAATATAATATAAAAAGGTTATTAGTTAATATGTTCAATATGATTAATCTCGTATTAAATTTAATATGATTAATCACGCATTATATTCAATAACATAAGTTACCCTCAATAGAATATAATGATTCCAAGATCCACATATAACTAAGATCAAAGTGGGCCACTGGCCATCACCCAACCTTAGCTTATATCGGTAAGCCCTAAGTCGGCTAATTATATCCGTGATATAACTCTTGGTTGTGAATCTGGGCCCGAGGCCCAATCCACTCTGATGTCTCAAGGCCCGGGACTCCCGATGGCCCAGTCAAGAAAACCAGACTATACAGTCATGTAATCATTAATGTCTGGGACTCCCAATGACATTTATGAATCACAAACCGTCTTATCCACGCAAAAATAGACACCCTCACACTGTAAGGCCATGAATACAATTGAATGGGCTTCGACAGCTGACATAGACTGGACAAGACATCCAACGCTTGATATTATTTGAGGTTTGTAGGTTTATTAAAATTTCATCCCAAAATAGAAGATTACTATTTTGGGAAACTTTCCATTTTGGGAAACCTACTAATTTTGGAAACTTTCTAAAATTGGAAACTTTCTAAAACCGGAAACTTTCTAACTTTAGGAATTTCTTAAAATCCAAAACATGCAAATCTAGAAACTTCTATTTTAAGAAACTTTCTAATTTCAAAATTTCGGAAACTTTAATTTAAAATCAATTTATAATTATATAAAATAAATTTTAAATTAATTCTGAAGAAAAGACTCAAATAATTGGCCCAACTGTTTTAACTTCTTGGCCCGAGGCCCAAGAATTGGTCCATGTCCAAGACATAACCCAATTGTCCAATTAAATGACATAACCGGTCTGGTTCATTAAAATTGGTCTTAACCAAAATTAATTACTACGATGACCACAATTGTCAACCGGTTATTTACTAAACCGGATTTTCTCAATTTATTTGGTCCAACCAAATCAAATTAGAAAATCCTGGTTTAGGCACAAAATCCAATTTTCGACTTTGGATTTCTTATCCCGGTTTAACCAGACTTAATAAATTTATTAAATCTGTTTATTAAACCGTGACGATTAAGATTAATAAAATTTTAAACCGAACCGAACCGAATTGGTCACGAACCAATCATGGTCGTGACCTAGCTGCAAGCGTGACGAGACATCGGCCAGCCGCAAGCAACGGACGCGATCCAAGATCGGTCCATGTCTTTCGTGACGATGCACGGACGGGACGCTCGGGACAGGCTGCTGGACGGGACGGGACGGGACGATCGCGGGACGATGCTATCGGGACGAGGCGCGATCCATGCGATCGGCTATCGCACGATCCATGCGATCATCGGCCCATCTCTCCGTGATCGGACGGGACGCGACGCAAGCGATCTGCCTTGCGCCTCACGGTCGATCGATCCGACCGGCCAACGCGATCCACGCCATCGATCCTTGATCGATACATGCGATCGGCTTGGTTGATCGGATCATCACTCGGCCGACGCATACCAAATCATATAGCTTGGTTTTTGCGATTTCAAATATGTTTAGGTTTCAATTCTTGTTTCTTAAGTGTTTTGCTCTTATCAGTAGATTGATTCAAAAACACCTCTTTAAACAATCCTAAACTTGATTCTAAACAAGAAAAACCACAGAACCAATAGCTCTGATACCACTGAAGGAATGTTTAGGTTAATCCTGATTCAGTTCTTCAGATTAAACAGTCCTAAACATACAGATCTAGGTTCTCTTGATTAGAAACATAGTAGATCTCACCTGTTACCTTGTTAATGCAGCGGAATATGAAGAACAGGTCAGAGATCAGCAGAGCCACCAAGTGATAACTCCTCCAGAGGTTCACACACGCACACCAAGCAGGAAGAAGGCTGCTAGACCGAGCTGAGGAGGCCGCAGGAGAGAGAGAGAGTGGCGCAGGGGATTAGGGTTAGGTGGGATTCAGACTTAAGTTTTAATTATAAAACTTGTCTATTCCCTTTTGGGCTTTTGGGCCCAAATACCAATCTGATTAAATCCCTTAGATTTAATCAGACCCATTAATCTCTCTCTAAGTACGACAAATGCCTGGCACTTTTACCGTACTTCTGCTAAGCCGTTCCAACACATTTTCCTGTTAGCTTAGGCGTGTGACCCATATGGGATCATATAATAAAGGCAATAAGTCCAAGACTTATAGATCATGAGCGGACTCTAGCAAGCCATCATGACCCCCAGAATTATATGACTTATGTCTGATCATTGACATACTCTTACTTTCTAGAGACAGTACCGAGATTACTGGACACAATTCCAACATATACGATCAAGTAACCGTCCTTTTTCCAGTCCTGTTCTGTTGGTCAAGAAAAAGGATAACAGCTTTCGGTTTTGTGTTGATTACAGAGAGTTAAACCGTGCAAATGTCCTTAACAAGTTTTCCATTCCAGTCATTGACCAGCTCCTGGATGAGTTGTATGAAGCGACTGTTTGTTCTAAATTGGATTTGCGTTCTGGTTATCATCAGATTAGGATGGTGGAGAAGGATGTTCCTAAGACTGCTTTCCGCACATTGGAAGAACATTATGAGTTCTTAGTCATGCCTTTCGCCTTGACCAATGCACCAGCCACTTTTCAGTCTCTCATGAACCGGTTGTTTAAACCATTTTTTGAGAAATTTTGTCTTGGTGTTTTTTGATGATGTACTAGTGTATAGAAAAACAGTGGAACTTCATTGTCAGCACTTACAAGCAGTCTTGGAGGTGTTCAGACAGCATCAATTGTTTGCTAATAAAAAGAAATGTGTCTTTGGGTGGGCTCAGGTGGAGTATTTGGGTCATTTGATCTCAAATGAGGGTGTTGCTATAGATGGATCTAAAACAGAGGCAATGCGCCAGTGGCGTGTTCCTAAGAGAGATAAACAACTACGAGGTTTTTTGGGATTTACGGGGTATTATCTCCGTTTTGTGCAACATTACGGATCAATAGCAAAACCTTTGATTGCATTGCTAAAGAAGGAATTTCTGTGGGACGAGGCGGCTCACACAGCATTTGATCGTCTTAAGGAAGCAATGACCAAGACTCCTGTTTTGGCTTTACCAAATTTCAAGAAGTTGTTTATTATTGAGTCGGACGCTTCTGGTTTTGGCCTTGGTGCGGTGTTAATGCAAGACAAGAATCCTATTGCTTTCTTCAGCCATGCTTTAACTCCACGAGAATAGCTGAAACCGACATATGAAAGGGAGTTGATGGCAGTGGTTATGGCTGTTCAAAAGTGGAAACATTACTTGCTTGGCAGAAAGTTTGTGGTGCACACTGATCATAGAAATCTTAAGTTCTTGCTCGAATAGAAGGAGGTCAATATGGAGTATCAACGATGGCTTACTGTTGGAACTCCTAGGATCTAGGGTTTGTTATATTGAATTTACCAACCTCGTTCTTACCTTGATCTGGCAGCGGAATGATTGGTGAACGAGATCTAGCGACTCAGATGCTTCGCCTCTACCAGATACACACGCACACAAGCTGGAAACCAGGATGCTAGTGCTGGATCTTTGGGATCTCTGAGTTCTAGTGTTTCTGCTTTTCTGTCAGAGAAAAACTCGACGGCTAGGGTTCCAGGTCGAAACTATATGACTATATAAAGACCTGGAATGACTTAAACCGAACCATAATTAATCAGATTCGTTTAAGTCATAAAACCGAAACTCAGTTTCGGAATCGACCCTGTGTCGATCGACACACATAATGTGTCGATCGACACACCACCCGAAACTCATTATTGATGTGTATCCAATACACATCCATACGATCATTACTATAATGATCATGCCCATATTTAACACTTCCAGTTTGCTTAAGTGTGTGACCCTATAGGATCATATAATACTGGCAGTAAGTCCACAACTTACAGATTGCAAGAGGCTTCTAGCAAAACATTGCAACCGCCCAGTATTATACGAATGTCTGATCTCGACACACAACTATCATCAGGAGTGAGTACAAGTGTGATTTCAGGACACTATCCCAACAATCTCCCACTTGTACTGGAATCATCAATTCCTATAATCCTTTTGTCTCTATATCTCGATTTGGCATAAGGCAAGATTAGTGTCATCCTTATTAAGCCAACATTGTGTTTATCGAACTCGTGATCTTATACTGAACAATCCAAACAACTGAACTACAGTTCGTTTGAGTGCGGCCACACATTTTCTCAGTACAAAATTTTCGATAGGCCCTGAGATATTTGTCTCCCGTTATTCAGGAGGGACAAATCCCTTCTTGTTCCATCCCTGTTTCAACGCACACTTCATGATATACCTGAACGGTGCCGTTCTAGTCGCCAGTTACGGGTCGACGTTTGACAAGGTCAAAGTGTACCAATTTATATGCAAGAAAGCATGATGAACTCAGGTCTAAGGACTATACTCTATAGTCGTAATGAGAACCTCTCATGACACAGATATAACTATCCTGAAGACTTCTCATTAGTGGGTCATGTCCGATCATATGTTCACCAACATATATCTATGTGATTGACTGCGATAATCATATCGTAGACTCCATGAAACTTAGTCAACAGTCACCTCACAATCCAGTCTCACGCGGTTGTCATTGTCCCATTTTGACAATCTTGACTAGGGACAGAACATAATTTATGTCATCTATGACTTATAGGGTTTCATGATCAAGTCCTCAACTTGATGACCTATGACATAAACTTATTTTGGGACCATTATTTAGATCACAATAAATAATGTTGAAATCAAATTTCATTAAACATATCCAAAAGTATGTTTACAAGAGCATCTTATTATATCTAAAATAAAACTAAAACTCCCACTAGAATAAAGATTACATCTTAAGATCTCTAATGCCTACAGCAGTCGTATGACTCTCATGCTTAGGCCTTGGGAGTGGCTTAGTCAGAGGATCAGCGACATTCTCGTCCGTCGGAACTCGGCTGATCTTCACATCACCTCTATTGACGATATCACGAATCAGGTGATACCTCTTCTCTACGTGTTTGGACTTCTGGTGTGATATGGGTTCTTTCGCCTGAGCAATGGCTCCATTGTTGTCACAAAACAAAGCCACTGGCTCCAAGATACTCGGAACCACACCAAGTTCAGTCATGAACTTCTTGATCCAAACAGCTTCCTTTGCCTCTTCTGAAGCAGCAACATATTCAGCTTCCGTCGTGGAATCAACTACGGTATTCTGCTTAGAGCTTTTCCAGCTCACTGCACCGCCATTTAGACAGAAGACATATCCAGACTGTGATCGGAAATCGTCTATGTCCGTCTGAAAACTCGCATCGGTGAATCCATTCACCACAAGTTCTTCACTTCCTCCATACACCAGGAACTTATCCTTAGTATGCCTCAAATACTTGAGAATATTCTTGACAGCTGTCCAGTGAACTTCACCTGGATCAGATTGGTATCTACTCGTCATGCTTAACGCGTAAGCTACATCTGGACGAGTGCAGAGCATGGCATCCATGATAGATCCTATTGCAGAAGCATAAGGAATCCTATCCATGCGCTCTCGCTCAGCATGTGTCGTCGGACACTGCTTCTTGTTGAGACTAATGCCATGAGACATCGGTATGAAGCCCTTTTTGGAATCATGCATCTTGAATCTGTGCAACACCTTATCAATATAAGTGTCCTGGCACAATCCAATCAGCCTATTCGCTCTATCTCTGTAGATCCTGATTCCAAGGATGTAGGCGGCTTCTCCCATGTCTTTCATGGAAAAACAACTTCCGAGCCAAGTCTTAACAGACTGAAGCAACGAAACGTCATTACCGAGAAGGAGTATGTCATCGACATACAGTACAAGAAACGCAATTCCGCTCCCACTAGTCTTCTTGTATACACATGGTTCTTCCTCGTTCTTGATGAAACCAAATTGTTTTATTGCTTCATCAAAACGAAGATTCCAACTCCGTGATCCTTGCTTCAATCCATAAATGGATTTGTGAAGCTTGCATACCTTCCTAGCATTCTTAGGATCTACAAAACCTTCAGGCTGTGTCATATACACATCCTCTTCCAGAATACCATTCAGGAATGCGGTTTTGACATCCATCTGCCAAATCTCATAGTCATAATGAGCGGCAGTTGCTAGAAGAATCCGAATGAATTTAAGCATAGCGACTGGGGAATAGGTTTTATCATAGTCAATACCATGAATTTGCTTGAAACCTTTAGCCACCAACCTCGCTTTGTAAATTTTCACATTGCCATCCACGTCAATCTTCTTCTTGAAAATCCATTTACACTCAATGGCTTTTGCACCATTAGGTAAATCGACCAAGGACCATACTTGGTTTTCTGACATGGATCCCATTTCGGAGTCCGGGCCCATCATTGCTTCCGCGAAGTTTGCAGGTTCGTCACTATCAATGATCATCAGATCATTGGAATTGGTCACGAGAAATCCATAGTATCTCTCGGGTTCGTGACGGATCCTTCCGGATCTGCGAACTTCAGGCTCCACATGCGCCGGTTCCACAAAACTTTGTGGATCCAACTGCTGCTCTTCCTCAGCAGGTTGAGCAGCTTCCTGTGCATCTTGAATTTCTTCGAGATGTACTTTACTCCCACTGTTTTTCTTAGAAAGATATTCCCTCTCAAGAAAAGAACAGTCCCGAGCAACAAATACTTTGTTCTCAGATTGGTTGTAAAAGTAGTATGCCTTGGTTTCCCTAGGATAACCAACGAAGTAGCATTTATCTGATTTGGGTGCGAGCTTGTCAGAGATTAAACGTTTGACGTAAGCCTCACAACCTCAAATCTTCAGGAAAGACAGACTAGGAATGTTCCCAGTCCACAATTCATGTGGTATCTTTTCCACTGATTTAGATGGCACCCTATTTAGTGTAAACACAGACGTTTCTATAGCGTATACCCAAAAGGATAATGGAAGATTTGAATGACTCATCATAGACCGAACCATATCCAATAAGGTTCGATTCCTCCTCTCTGACATTCCATTCCATTGAGGTGTTCCAGGGGGAGTGAGTTGTGAAAAAATTCCACACTCGCTCAGATAGTCACTGAACTCTTGGCTCAAGTATTCTCCTCCGCGATCCGATCGCAGAACTTTGATACTTTTGCCAAGTTGGTTATGTACTTCATTCTTGAATTCCTTGAATCTATCAAAGGATTCTGACTTGTGTCTCATCAAGTAGACGTAGCCATACCTACTGAAGTCATCAGTAAAGGTGATGAAGTACTTGTAATTTCCTCTGGCAACAGTGCTCATCGTCCCACATACATCAGTATGAACAAGGCTCAATAAGTCACAGGCCCTTTCATTTGGTTTGTTGAAAGGGGCCCTAGCCATTTTGCCCATCAAGCAAGATTCGCATTTCTCACATGATTCAAAATCAAATGAGCCCAGAAGCCCATTTCGATGGAGTCTCTGAATGCGTTTCTCATTGATATGGCCCAAACGACAATGCCATAAGAAAGTCGGGTTTTCGTCATTTGACTTGAACCGCTTTGCATTTATGTTAAAGACAGGCATTTCTTGGTTTAAGACATATAACCCATTATCTAATGGGGCGCTACCATAAAATGTACCATCACGATTAAAAGAACAAACTTTATTCTTAACAGCAAAATCAAAACCTTCCAAATCCAAAACGGAAACTGAAATTATGTTTCTGCTAATCGCAGGTACAAAATAGTGTTGGAATTATGTCCAGTAATCTCGGTACTGTCTCTAGAAAGTAAGAGTATGTCAATGATCAGACATAAGTCATATAATACTGGGGGTCATGATGGCTTGCTAGAGTCCGCTCATGATCTATAAGTCTTGGACTTATTGCCTTTATTATATGATCCCATATGGGTCACATGCCTAAGCTAACAGGAAAATGTGTAGGAACGGCTTAGCAGAAGTACGGTAAAAGTGCCAGGCATTTGTCGTACTTAGAGAGAGATTAATGGGTCTGATTAAATCCAAGGGATTTAATCAGATTGGTATTTGGGCCCAAAAGCCCAAAAGGGAAAGAGAAGGGTTTTATAAACTAAAACCCAAATCTCTTTCTCCCTAACCCTAGCCTCCCTGCGCCAACTCTCTCTCTCTCTCTGCGCCTCCTCTCCTTTGGTCTAGCAGCCTCTCTTCCTGCTTGGTGTGCGTGTGTGAACCTCTGGAGGAGTTATCACTTGGTGGCTCTCTGATCTCTGATATACCTTCTCTTTCCGCTGCATAAACAGGTATAAGGTGAGATCATAATGTTTCTATTCAAGAGAACCAAGATCCGCATGTTTAGGAACTGTTGAATCCGAGAATTGAATCAGGATTAACAACCAAAACATCCTTCAGTGGTATCAGAGCCATTGGTTCTTAGGATTTCTTGTTTAGATTCATGTTTAGGTTGTTTAAATTGTTTAGAAGTGTTTTTGAATCAACTACTGATAAGATAAATCACTTAAGAAACAAGAATTGAACCCTAAACACACTAATCAAATCGCAAACAAGCTATATGACTTGTTTTGTGATCGGCCAAGGTTTGATCCGATCGACCAAACCAATCGCATGTATCGACCAAACCGATAGCATGGATCGGTCGATCAATCGACCAAGAGGCGTCCCGAACGATCGCGTGGAGAAGGGGCCGATGATCGCATGGATCGTGCGATAGCCGATCGCATGGATCGCGTCTCGTCCCGCCAGCATCGTCCCGCGATCGTCCTGCCTGACCCGAGCTCTCCCGGCTGTCGCGTCCCGTCCGCAGCTGGGCATCGTCTCGATCTCGGATCGTTGGCGCACGGCTTGCGGCTGGACGATCGTTCCTTGATCGCAAAGCTAGGGCAACGTGATCATGAACGGTTCAATCGGTTCGGTTCGGTTAATGGCTCGGTTTAAAATTTTGATTAAAATTAAAAGTCTCGGTTTAATAAACAGATTTAATAATTTTATTAAATTCTGGTTAAACCGGGATAAGAAATCCAAAGTCGAAAAATTGGATTTTGTGCCTAAACCAGGATTTTCTAATTTGATTTGGTTGGACCAAATAAATTGAGAAAATCCGGTTTAGTAAATAACCGGTTGACAATTGTGGTCATCGTAGTAATTAATTTTGATTAAGACCAATTTTAATGAACCAGACCGGTTATGTCATTTAATTGGACAATTGGGTTATGTCTTGGACATGGACCAATTCTTGGGCCTCGGGCCAAGAAGTTAAAACAATTGGGCCAATTATATGAGTCTTTTCTTCAGATTAATTTAAAATTTATTTTATAAAATTATAAAGTCGATTTTAAATTAAAGTTTCCGAAATTTTGAAATTAGAAAGTTTCTTAAAATAGAAGTTTCTAGATTTGCGGGTTTTGGATTTTAAGAAAGTTTCCGAAATTTTGAAATTAGAAAGTTTCTTAAAATAAGAGTTTCTAGATTTGCATGTTTTGGATTTTAAGAAATTTCTAAAGTTAGAAAGTTTCCGGTTTTAGAAAGTTTCCAATTTTAGAAAGTTTCCAAAAATAGTAGGTTTCCAAAAATGGAAAGTTTCCCGAAATAGTAATCTTCTATTTTGGGAATGAAATTTTAAAATAAACCTACAAACCTCAAACAATATCAAGCGTTGGATGTCTTGTCCAGTCTATGTCAGCTGTCGAAGCCCATTCAATTGTATTCATGGCCTTACAGTGTGAGGGTGTCTACTTTTGCGTGGATAAGACGGTTTGTGATTCATAAATGTCATTGGGAGTCCCAGACATTAATGATTACATGACTGTATAGTCTGGTTTTCTTGACTAGGCCATCGGGAGTCCCGGGCCTTGAGACATCAGAGTGAATTGGGCCTCGGGCCCAGATTCACAACCAAGAGTTATATCACGGATATAATTAGCCGACTTAGGGCTTACCGATATAAGCTAAGGTTGGGTGACGGCCAGTGGCCCACTTTGATCTTAGTTATATGTGGATCTTGGAATCATTATATTCTATTGAGGGTAACTTAGGTTATTGAATATAATGCGTGATTAATCATATTAAGTATAATACAAGATTAATCATATTGAACATATTAACTAAAATCCTTTTATCTTAATTTTCAGTTATGACTAGCACAAACAATCAAAACACTTTCTCGATCCGGTCTGTCCTTGAGATGGACAAGCTGAACGGATCAAATTTCTTGACTTGGTCGCGGAACCTGAGGCTAGTTCTCAGACAGGAGAGAAAGGACTATGTCCTTGAGAGAGCTCTCCCCGTGAGGATCGGGTCCAATGCTTCTCATGCAGTATATGATGCTTGGAATAAGCATTATAATGATGCGGTAGATGTGCGTGGTCTGATATTGGCTACCATGGACTCAGACTTGCGGAAGCAATATGAGAACATGGAGTCGCCAATAGAAATGATCAGCAGCCTGAAATTGAAATTTCAGGAGCAGATAAGAGTGGAGAGATACCAGTTGGTTAAATCTCTCACTAGCTGCAAGCTACCAAATGATCATCCAGTGAGTCCTCATGTCAGTAAAATGATGGGTTACATTGATAACCTGAGGAAACTGGATTATCCAGTTAGCCAAGAATTGGCAACTGAGATCATTCTGCAGTCACTGCCGTCAAGCTATGATAAGTTCAAAAGGAACTATATCAAGAAAGGCTTAACGAAGACGCTGACTGAACTGCATGATATGCTCAAGACAGTTGAGCCAAACGTGAAGAGTACCCTGTACAATCTCATGAATGAGAAGGGTAGGTTTACTAAACCTTATGCTGACAAGGGTGAAGACAAAGTTGTCCAGATTTTGAATCATGGCAAGCGTGTGTCTTCTGAGCCCGAGTCAGATACCTCTTACGTTGGTAAGTGCTGCTACTGTAAAGAGACTGGGCATTGGAAAAGAGATTGCATTAAATTCATGGAAGATTATGAGGAGTTAAAGTTGATGTATGAGACTACTTCCTCAGGTATTCATGTTATTACTTCAAGTTATACCTTGTAGGTATTGGATACTGGTTGTGGCACAGATATTTGTTATAATATGCAGAGCCTGAGCAACAGTAGAACGTTGAAGGAAGGGCAAGTGGAACTGCGTGTCTGGAAGGAGCTTGGGATGCTGCCTCAGCCGTAGGGTTTTCACTTATAGATCCCTTTGAGGCTTGGTTTTGTATTAAGTAATTGCTACAATGTACCTGCTTTAAGCAGAGTTGTCTTTCATTTTCTTGTAAGAATTTGAATGTTTTTCATTTTGATAAAAGACAAGTTTTTGTTCTTTTGATCTTAATGAAATATTAATTGTAGCACCCTATTCATGGAATGGGTTTTATATCCTAAACCAAAGAGTGTCTAAATGTAACATAAATACCGAATTGGTTTAAATCTGATGAATTAAACCTGATTTTTCCTTGGCATAAAAGTCTTGGTCACATAGAGTAAGTCGGATTCAGAAATCCCATAGTTATGGGCTCATTTGATAAGATATCTTATGAGACTTGAATTCTGTTTACTGGACCAAAAGGTAAAGGGCCTATCTTAGCCGAGCTAGAGAAAGGCCCAAAGGCTTATTGGACCTGGAACATACTCATGTATGTGGCCCAATGAGCAGTAATGCCAGAGAAAATTTCCTGTACTTCATTGTCTCTACTGATTACTTCAGTGAGTGTGACTGTGTTCATTTGATGAGACACAAGTAGGAATTCTTTGACATGGTCGAAAGAGTTCCAGAATGAAGTATAGGATCTAAATGACAGAAGTATTAAGACTCTGGATCAGATCACGAGTGAGAATACTTGAGTCATTAATGGTGTGATCATCTGAATGAGTGTGAAGTCGTTTCACAGCTCAATTCTCCTGAAAACCTTGAGGTATTTCTGTGAGAAAGAATCAGATCTTATTAGAAATGATTAAGAATCAGATCTTATTAGAAATGATTAAAGATGAGTCACACGAATCTTCCATGATATTATTTAAGAATAACGCTCTAAGAATATCTAAGTTTACGCTGAAAAGGTTCCACCAATATCAGTTGAAAGACACCACGTAAATGTGGATTGGAATCGATCCAAATTCGTCTTTACTGAGTATTTGTAGTTGTGCTACTTCGCTGGTTTTCTTAGGGAAACCAAGGCTTGGTACTTTTACGTCCATTCTGTTTTCTAAGAAGGGAAGTTATTTTCCAAGAAGAACAGTGGGAGTAAAAGTATAACTCGAAGAAATTCGAGAAATACAGGAGGCTGCTTAACCTGTTGAGGGAGAGCAGCGGAAGGATTTACAGATTTCTGTAGAATCTGCACCTGTGGAGCCTGAAGTTCGCAGATATGAATGAATCAGTTACTAATCCGAGAATGATTTCTCGTCATTAGTTGAACCTGATAATCATTGAAAGTTCGCATGATCTGATGATCATTGAAAGCGACGAATCTGCGAAATTCAAAGAAGCGAAAGTGAGCCCGGACTCCGAAAAATTACACTATGTGTAAGTTAGCTTTATTGATCCATTCATGGATGGAAGCAAACATATCGGAGTTGGAATCTTCGTTCTGTTGAAGTAGTCAAGGTTTTGACTTGAACAGGAACGAAGCGGAACTGTGTGTTTACTAATAGATTAGTGGGAGCGATATTGCATTTCTCATATTGTATGTCGATGACATACTGATTCTCAAAAATGACGTCCCAATGCTGCAGTCAGTAAAGGACTGGCTTGGGAGTTGGTTCTAATGATTGACATGGGTAAAGCCACGTATGTTCTTGGATTTTGGATCTAAAGATAGAGATCCGAAAGAGCTGGTAAGACAAAGTCAGGATTCTTATCCCGACAAAGTCCTACACGTTTTCAGCATTCCAAGAAGGGTTTTATGCCAATGTCACATGGCATTACGTTAAGCAAGACACAGTGTCCTACGATAACTGCTGAGCTTAAATGCATGGATAAGATTCCATATGCGTCGGCAATTGGATCTATCATGTATGCCATGAAACGTACTTGTTTGATGTTGCTTTAATGTTAAGCAAGACAAGTAAAGACCAGTCAAATCCAGCAAAGAATCACTGGATTGCCGTAAAGAATGTCCTAAAGTATTTGAGAAATACTTAGGATAAGTTCTTGATTTACGGAGAAAGTGAGGTGCTACAAGTCGGTAGAGTCTGAAAGGCAAGTTTCCAATAGACAAAGATGATTTCCGGTCACAGTCCGGTTATATCTTGTGTCTATCTGGCGGTGCAAGGCACTGTTGCTGACTCCATGACTTAAGCTGAACATTTCGCAGCTTGGGAAGCGGCGAAAGAGGTTGTTTGGAAAGAAGAGTTCGTCACTGAACTTGATGTGATTCCCAGCATAGATGAGACTAGCTGCACATCAGAGATCCAAACACCTTGAGGATAGGTATAACCTATTCCGTGAGATAAATGACAGAGAAGTTAAGTAGATCAGCAAGTTTCAACGAATGAGAACGTTGCTAATCTATTAACGAAGCCACTCCTTAGGCCTAAGCACGAGTCGCGGACTGTTGCTGTAGGATAAGTGAAATTAAGATGTAGTCTTAATTTCAGTGAGAGTTAATAAAGGGCTTTATTTAGTTTTTGATATGTTCTTGTAAAACATTTTATGTTTAATGAAATTATTATTTCAAGATTATTTTAACTGTGATGAAATAATCGTTCCAAAGTGATATAAACCATTTTATAGGTCATCGAAGTAAGTGACTTGATCTTGAGTCATCAAAGTCATTTAGCTTGATCATGAGACCCTATATTTGATAGATGGCTTATATCATTCAGTCCCTAGTCGAAGGTTGTTGAAATTGGAACACCAACAACCGTGTGAGACTAGATTGGTATGTGACTTATGAAAAAGTCTCAGTGTGTCATAGATGCGAGGCATCAAAGTCAGTACATAGGTGTATGTGGGGTACATACGACCGGACTAGACCCGCTTATAAGAACTCTTCAGGATATTTATATCTGTGTCATAAGAGATTCTTACTACGACTATAGAGTATAGTCCTTAGACCTGAGTTCGCATGCATGTGACTGCACATGAACTGATGCGCTTTGATCATTGTCTAACGCTGTCGTTATGCGATAGCTATAAGGACCTTGTTTGGGTGTATTACGAAATGAGTATTTTACAGTGATGGAACAAGACGGAATTTGTCCCTCCAATATAAATGGAGTGAATATCTCTAGGCCAATCGGAGATTTGAATACTGGAAAATGCATGGCCATGCTCAAACGGACTGTCCCGAGTCGTTTGGATTGTCAGTATCGAATCAGAGTCCGATGAACAAGATTAGGCTTTATAAGGATGACACCAATCTTGCCTTATGACTAATCGAGATATTGTGACAAAAGGATTATGAATAAAGAGATTCCAGTACAAGTGGGAGATTGTTGGAATTATGTCCAGTAATCTCGGTACTGTCTCTAGAAAGTAAGAGTATGTCAATGATCAGACATAAGTCATATAATACTGGGGGTCATGATGGCTTGCTAGAGTCCGCTCATGATCTATAAGTCTTGGACTTATTGCCTTTATTATATGATCCCATATGGGTCACACGCCTAAGCTAACAGGAAAATGTGTAGGAACGGCTTAGCAGAAGTACGGTAAAAGTGCCAGGCATTTGTCGTACTTAGAGAGAGATTAATGGGTCTGATTAAATCCAAGGGATTTAATCAGATTGGTATTTGGGCCCAAAAGCCCAAAAGGGAAAGAGAAGGGTTTTATAAACTAAAACCCAAATCTCTTTCTCCCTAACCCTAGCCTCCCTGCGCCAACTCTCTCTCTCTCTGCGCCTCCTCTCCTTTGGTCTAGCAGCCTCTCTTCCTGCTTGGTGTGCGTGTGTGAACCTCTGGAGGAGTTATCACTTGGTGGCTCTCTGATCTCTGATATACCTTCTCTTTCCGCTGCATAAACAGGTATAAGGTGAGATCATAATGTTTCTATTCAAGAGAACCAAGATCCGCATATTTAGGAACTGTTGAATCCGAGAATTGAATCAGGATTAACAACCAAAACATCCTTCAAATAGCAATTATTTAAAGCTAAAATCATGCCCGAAGGTAAACACAAATCGTAGGTGCCTACGGCCCGTGCAGCAACCTTAGCTCCATTCCCGACCCGTAGCTCCACTTGTCCTTTCTTCAGCGTTCTACTGTTTCTTAGTGCCTGCACATCAGTACAAATATGAGCACCGCAGCCGGTATCCAATACCCACGAAGTAGAACTAGAAGACATAACATTAAGTTCGATAACATAAATACCTGAGTTAGACGCATCATACGTCTTCTTCAGCTTCTTTTAATCTTCCATGAACTTCTTGCAGTCTCTCTTCCAATGCCCTAACTGCTTGCAGTAGTTGCATTTGTCCTCAGGAGAAGGCCTGGATTTGGGCTTCGGCTTGGGCTTGTCCTGACTCTCAGTCTGGACAACTTGGGCCTTTCCCTTATCCTTCTTAGGTTTCTTAAACCTTTTACCCCCTTGTACCATCAGTACACTGGGAGTTGCCTTCTTGAGGTTCGGCTCTGCTGTCTTCTGCATGCCGTGCAACTCAGTCAATGTCTTAGTCATGTTTTGCATGTTGTAGTTCATGATGAACTGATCAAAACACGACGGCAAAGATTGCAGAATCATGTCAGTGGCTAGCTCCTGGCTAATGGCACAGTCCAGTTTCCCCAGGTTATCAATGTAACCCATCATTTTAAGGACATGAGGACTTACTGGACTGTCCTTAGCCAGCTTGCAATCCATGAGAGATTTAACCGTCTGGTATCTCTCTGTGCGAGCTTGCTCCTGAAACAAAGCTTTCAGGCTGTTAATCATCTCAATGGGTGACATCACGTTCTCATATTGCTTCTGCAGCTCAGAGTTCATAATCACCAGCATTAGACAATTAACGTCTTTGACATCAGTTGAATGCTTATCCTAAGCATTCTTTTCTGTCTGCGGGGCATTGGAACGTGGCCTCTCGGGGAGAACTCTTTCAAGGACATATTCCTTGTTCTCTTGCCTGAGAACTATTCTCAGGTTCCGATACCATTCCAAGAAATTAGATCCATTTAACTTGTCCTTCTCAAGGACGGATCTTAGTGAGAAAGTGTTGATGTGAGTTGAGACAAACATAGCTGTAATTAAAAAGGTAGAGGTTTTAGTTATAATGCTCAAGAAATGAGAATTCTTATCTTATAAGAAAAACTCGCATTGTATTCAAAACTATGTTTCCTCAGATGAATACAATGAACCAAGATCCATACTTCACCAAAATCTGAGTGGGCAACTTACCATCACCCAAAATTTAGTTATTTAGGTAAGCAAATCATTGCTAATTGTACCCAGTACAACTCTTGGTCGTAGATGAGACAAACTATGTATAATCCACTCTGATGTCTCTGGGCCCAGAACTTCTGATAGCCCAGTCAAGTAAAACCAATCTTTTCTGTCTTGTGATCACTGACAGTCGCACTGCAAGTCTATCAATGACCACCTGCCTTATTCATGTTGCGTTGGATACCAAGGACTCCAAGGCTATCCAACAACGACACGAGTCTTGACAGTAGACAAGATCGGGCAAGAAATCAAGATCACTTGATATTTAGTTGAGGAAAGGAACTTTTTTAATCTTGATGTATATCCAATATACATCCAAGAATTTATTAATTTAATTAAAACATTCAGTTTTATTAAGTTTGGGTTCATCTAGAACTTTAGGATTAAATTTGGTCTGGTATTTACAAATTTGAGGTCCAACCATCAAGTTTGCGATCGGTGTGTCGATCGACGCCAACCATTGGCATCGGTCGACACAACCCAATTTAAACTGGTCTTCGATAACCGGTCAAACCGGATCGAATTTACTTAACCGGTTCAATCTAATTGAATCGGTCCGGTTTAACGGTCCATATCGATCGTCACACAACTCTGTGTCGATCGACATTACCCAACCTGAACCAAATCGGTTAACCAACTTAACCAAGCGAGACAGTCGATTCAATCCAATTGAACCGATCTATCGATTTGCATAGTCTGTGTCGACCGACGCACCCAGTGTATCGACCGATACAGACTGATCTCCAAGACCGAGTGAGCGTTTTCGCGGTGTGTCGACCGACACAAGATTAGTGTCGATCGACACTGTGCGACAAATCTCAAAATCTTTTACGATTTTTCGCGGTGTGTCGACTGACACAAGATTAGTGTCGATCGACATCATGCGACAAACCCTAAAATTTTATTATATGTTTCGCGGCGTGTCGACCGACACAAGCTTAGTGTCGCTCGACACAGTGCGACAACAGCAGTTCGTCGTTTTCAACAGAAACTTTAATCCGAGATTAATTTCTATAAAACACGATATGGCAGGCAATTAACTCATCAATATTATCAGTTATATTGAATTTACCAACCTCGTTCTTACCTTGATCTGGCAGCGGAATGATTGGTGAACGAGATCTAGCGACTCAGATGCTTCGCCTCTACCAGATACACACGCACACAAGCTGGAAACCGGGATGCTAGTGCCGGATCTTTGGCATCTCTGAGTTCTAGTGTTTCTGCTTTTCTTTCAGAGAAAAACTCGACGGCTAGGGTTCCAGGTCGAAACTATATGACAATATAAAGACCTGGAATGACTTAAACCGAACCATAATTAATCAGATTCGTTTAAGTCATAAAACCGAAACTCAGTTTCAGAATCGACCCTGTGTCGATCGACACACATACTGTGTCGATCGACACACCACCCGAAACTCATTATTGATGTGTATCCAATACACATCCATACGATCATTACTATAATGATCACGCCCATATTTAACACTTCCAGTTTGCTTAGGTGTGTGACCCTATAGGATCATATAATACTGGCAGTAAGTCCACAACTTACAGATTGCAAGAGGCTTCTAGCAAAACATTGCAACCGCCCAGTATTATACGAATGTCTGATCTCGACACACAACTATCATCAGGAGTGAGTACAAGTGTGATTTCAGGACACTATCCCAACACTTACTAGGTTACTGGGATATAATTTTGATATTTTTTACAAACCTGATGGAGAGAATAAGGCAGCTGATGGTCTTTCTCGCAGCTTGGGAACCTCTGATATTTCAGTTTGTACGTTGTTGTTATCACTGACGATATCTACTGTTATTCAGCTTCCAGACATATATGAGGAGATTGTTGCTGACTCATGTATTCAGTCTTTGATAGCAAAAGTATAGGAGAAGTCTTTGTTGAATCCACATTGATGGAAGACTGTGGTATAAACAGAGCTTGGTTATTCCTAAAACCTCTCAGTTTATTCCACTTATTCTTCAAGAATGTCATAATGGTAAGGTTTGTGGTCATTCGGGTGTGTTGAAAACTGTGAAGAGGGTTCAACAGTATTTCTATTGGGAAGGAATGTATCGTGGGATTCAACCGTACGTGATGGAATGCAGTATATGCCAGACTCATAAGCATTCAACGTTGTCTCTAGCTGGTCTTTTGAAACCTCTCCCGATACCATCTTGCATTTGGGAGGATATTGCCATGGATTTTATAGAAGGATTGCCGACTTCTCAAGGCTATAATGTGATATTAGTGGTGGTGGATCGCTTGAGTAAGTATGCACATTTCTTGAGTTTGAAACATCCGTTTTCTACTGTGGATGTTGCGAATTATTTCATTGCTGAAGTAGTCAAACTCCATGGGTTGCCAAGGAGTATTGTTACAAACCGAGATAGTATCTTCCTTAGTGCTTTCTGGACAGAATTGTTTCGGTTATCTAGGACTAAACTCAAGTACAGTACTGCATACTATCCACAAATGGATGGTCAATCCGAGGTGCTGAATCGATGTTTGGAGACCTATTTACGATGCTTTGCTTCTTCTCATCCTCGGACATGGCATAAATTTTTGGACAGGGCTGAGCTGTGGTACAATACCTCGTTTTATACGTCACTGAAGACAACACCATTCCAGGTGGTGTATGGCCGTGAACCTCCGATTTTGGTGCGTTGTGAAGCAGGTTCAACTAATAACTTTGAATTGGAGTCAGCATTGAAGTAAAAGGATGTTATGTTGGCTCAGATTCGAGATAATTTGAGCAGAGCACATGATATTATGAAGAAATCTGCATATAGGAGTCGTAGAGATGTTGAGTTTTCAGTGGAGCAGATGGTATATTTGAAGCTAAGACCTTATCGGCAGAAGACTGCTTTTCGTCGATTCTGCCAGAAGTTGGCGGCTAAGTTCTTTGGGCCGTTTGAAATCATTGCTCGGATTGGGAAAGCAGCTTACAAGCTCAAGCTACCACCTTCTTCTCGTTTGCATCATGTGTTTCATGTCTCACAACTCAAAGCTGCAGTGGGACGTGATTGTTTAGTTAATTTTTTACCTCCGGTTGGTATGGATGAAGTTGAGGTTGCACCTGAACCTGAAGAAGTGTTAGCAACTCGTTAACATCAAGAAGGACGTTTGGAGTTGCTTGTTTAGTGGTTCGGAAAACTTTCTCATGATAACACTTGGATACTCTTCAAGTTATTCAAGCAAGAATATACTTATTTCAAGCTTGAGGGCAAGCTGAATTTCAAAGGGAGGAGTATTGATATATATCAGAGGTCTTATATCAGTAAGAAGAAGAGGGCTTCCGATAGGAAGAAGGAGTTGGACAAGTTTAAAGAGAAAGCAAAGATTGGGAGTGAGGTAGAGTCTTTGCCGTTGGAAGTTGACAACTGAAGCAAGCCAAGATTCGAGTTAGAGGAGGAGTTTTAATACTTGTAGAACTCAATTAATAATATCCATGCTTTGAATTGTATTTCTTAGACGTCATGAGTTTGAGGCGATCGCTATGAGATCTGAGTATTTGATTACAGTGACATGAGCTTGTAATCGATACATTCATTCTGAGAAATAAACATCAGTAATTTCCAGTTATAAATTGTGTTATCTATAACGTAAATCTAACAAATTCACATTTCGATCCGAGCGATGATGGATTCAGTGTCGTGATAGCTGACAAGTGTCAGCGTATTTTTGTTTATGGGTTCAAACTTCTGTGGAACATAGGGAACAAACTTTTGTTAGTGGGACCCCCTACGCCTTCTCCATCACGTCAGTATGCTCAGAGAAAGTTACTTGAGGGCCAAAGTGAAGCATTCTGAATTAGAAGTTACTCAAGATGAAAATCT
Source organism: Orychophragmus violaceus (assembly GCA_030180135.1). Classification (NCBI taxonomy): domain Eukaryota; kingdom Viridiplantae; phylum Streptophyta; class Magnoliopsida; order Brassicales; family Brassicaceae; genus Orychophragmus; species Orychophragmus violaceus. The sequence goes on from CM058236.1 coordinate 13,093,506, forward strand.
CACTTCCCAATCTTAGGAGCTTCTTGAAGTTGTTTCACCTTCACCAGAACCAATAAGATCAAAGAACTTTGAAACTTTCCCACTTGGTAAGTTTTGCTCATGACTCCCCTCAAATATGTTCTATCCCTTATTTGTGTTTTGCAAGCAAGTTTTTATGCTTCATCATGTATATCTGTTTCGGCGCAGGAGCCACGAAGACTGACAATTCAAATGGTTCAGAGGAAGAAGGAACTCGGCATTTTATAGTGAACGTTATTGAGCCACAGTTCAATCTCCATTCAAAAGACGTAAATGTAAGTATAGATCAAACTTGAGAGTCTTAACTACATTATTTAGTGTATTATTACAACCGTTGAGTAACATATTATTACTCTCAATGTTATTCTCAGTTTTTGGACAGTTTCTTCCATATATTGAAAAAGATTATGCCTTTAAATAACACTAAATTTTCATACGGTTCTGATAAATTGACACTACCTTTGCGGTTTTGCTTATTATCATCAGGGGTCCTCGAAGGTTACTCACTAAGACGTTCTTGTTTGCTCTTGCAACTATCTCATTCGTTGTTCCTGGCTCTATATACACGGGACCAGCCATTAATCCTGCCATTGTAAGTATACATGATGTCTCATTCTTTTTACTAATACATTTGAGTATCCATATTCACATCATGTCACCTTCTCTGTTTTTTTTTCTCCTACGAGTCTTCTCTCTTTTAGCACTATAACAAACAACATAATACGCCATTCTTGGTGTGTTTCAAAATAAAACCTTACCTAGAGAACCTGTCCAAATTGTTATATATGGGTTTAGCATCTCATCCATTTAGAAGGCCCAATACTTATTCCCTGAACGAAGGCCGGCCCAACAGAAGCAAAATGGCCCAACAAGCAATAAGGGCCCGAATACAGACGCCCGAACCAAGCCCATCACTATCGGCTCGGCTCAGCTCAACTCAAACAAACCGGCTCGGCTACGCTAACATCCAAAGGAACGTACGGTTCAGCCCATCTCGTAGCCAAGTACGGCCCAATCCGCACGAGCTCGACAAGCGGTCAACGGCCTGTAAAAAGTACGACCGTATTTTACTATAAATAGGAGTCGTCACTGTACATTAATGTAACTTTTGGGGATTTGTGCACTTCTTACTACTTTCTCTCTCTAGAGTTAATTTCCCGAATTGTAAACCGAGCACGTCTTTCGATCTGCTCGGGAATCTGAATACCAACTACGCTCGTCCCGAGCATATTACTCTCGACAAAGAACCCCGAACACAATCTTCTCTTCTTTCACCCCGAGCATTACTTTACTTTTGCTTATCTCTGAATCTAGTCGGTTCTCTCTCAAGAACAACTTAGTTCCTTCGGACCGAGCACGTCAACTCTCTAGCAAGACGCGCATCCCGACCTCGTGACCACTTCGGTTATCACAATTGGCGCCGTCTGTGGGGACTTTAAGTTTTTCTTCACTAACGGACAGATTCAGCGATGACAGGAGCTCCATCGAACAAGGATTACGTCCACATCGAAGACATCACAAGCTCAAAAACAGCCTCCCGAGCAAGAGGGCAACCCCAGCACTTTTCTCAGGTTGCAGATCCAATCATTCAGCCGGCCGGCGCCGAGCAGCAACCTCTAAATACCGAACGACCACAACAAGCCGCGGAAACTCAGACGAACGAGCAAGACATGTCCACCTTGCTCAAAACTCTCATGACTCAAATAGCCGAACTCTCTCAGGGAAGCAACGCACGCTTCGATCAGCTCGCCACGTCACATGCGGTATGCCAGGGACAAATCAACGATCTACGAATGACAAGTCAACAAGGATCCGTTCCCCGAACTCATCTTCACCGAGCGTTATTTGAAGAAACGCCACCTCCAAATCCGAGAAACCGAACGGTAACGCAGCAGCAGACCGAGGACGAACAACCTCCCAACACGGATGTCCCGGGCGGCTCAGCGCCCGACGCGCACTGAGACAACGAAATTGAAGACATAAAGCTAATGTTGAAAAATATGACGTCCAAAGTCGATCAAGCGATCAGCTCGGCCCCCGAGATCGACAGTGTACTGGAAGAAACTCAGAACACTCCGTTCACTCGACGCCTCATGGATATCCAGTTGGAGCATCCTATCTCTGCGGTCAAAATCAAGATGACGACCTACGACGGTAAATCCGACCCAAGGCAGTTTCTGACGGCATTCCGCATTGCAATGGGGAAGACAAAGTTCAGTGTTGGGGAACGCGACGCAGGTTACTGCCAACTGTTCGTCGAGCATTTGACCGGCTCGGCCCTGGATTGGTTCTCCCGCTTGGAACCAAACTCGATCGACGGATACAGCGACTTAACGCACGCCTTTCTCAAACATTACTCGATGTATATTCAGGAAGAGGTATCAAACGCCGACCTATGGGCTATCTCCCAAGGACCGAGGGAAAGCCTCCGATCGTACATCACCCGCTTCAAAAACGTTTTGGCCAAAATCACGATCACCGACTGCGAAGGTCTACCCGCACTCCGAAACGGCCTCTGGTACGAGTCAAGCTTCCGAGAAGAACTGAAGAAAAATAGACCAAGCTCGCTAGAGGACGCCCTCCACCGAGCATCAATCTTCGTCGAACTCGAGGAAGAAAAAGAAACCCTAGCCAAGAAGTTTGGGCCAAAGAGTTCGACTTCGAAAGACAAAACCGAAAAGAGTACCGAGCAATACGAACCTCGGCAGCACTACGATCAGGATTACAAAAAAGCCAAGGAAGAAGAAGCCGCGAGAAAAGGGAAATCGTCGTACTACGTCAGCGATCAGTTGCAAGGACACCGACAGGACGAGGAACGTCCCCATCAGGATCAACGACAAAGTCATCCCGACCGCTCTCAAAATCATCAGCAGGAACAACCCACCCAAGGATACCAAGGTCAAAATCAAGGCAAGCCATGGAACAAGTTCATCCGAGGAGCCGATAAAAACAAGTTATTCTGTGAATATCATCAGCGAGCGGGTCATAGCACCGAGGAATGCAGAAACCTTCAAGCCCTCCTCTTCGCCGATTACCAAAAAGATGGGAAGAAACTAGTGCTGGATCGCAACAAACCTCACCCGAAGCAAATCAACCAGGTCACGCAACCAAAGAACGAGGCCGAGCGCTTCAGGATCGTCCAGGAAGAGTGAAGGAAACAGGTTGCTTTCGACGAAGAGACCGAACAAATCAACGCAGCGGCAGCCGCGGATAAAAGAGCTCGCGACGAAGAAGAGGAAGACGGAGCACGTCCAAGGAGACAAATAAACATGATTATGGGAGGACTGCCTATGGTCAACGATTCAGTTCGATCGATAAAAGAATACGAACGGAGGGCCACGGCCGCCCAGCACTACCGACGAAACGCCACTGACGAGCTCAGAATCGGCGAGGAAGTGAGTTTCACCGAACAGGATGCCGAAGGAGTGGACCGACCGCATAACGATCCACTCGTCGTCGCCATGCGAATCGGCGACTGCGAGGTAGAAAAAATTCTGATCGACACCGGCAGCTCGGTCGATCTAATTTTTAGAGAAACACTGCAACGTATGGAGCTCAGCGACTACCGTATCAAACCATCGACGAGACCACTAACCGGCTTCTCGGGAGACTCGATCAACACAATCGGAACAATCAAACTTCCAATCTACGTCGGCAGAATCACCAAGCTGATCAAGTTCGTAGTCGTCGACCGACCAGCTATCTACAACGTCATCCTCGGCACGCCTTGGATTCACGAAATGAGGGCGGTCCCATCCACATTTCATCAATGTGTCAAGTTCCCAACCCCATTCGGCGTGTATACACTACGAGGAGATCAGAGGATATCCCGCACATGCTTCCGTATCGAGCACAAAATGCGCCATAAATCACAAGCATACCTAGTCGCAGAGCCTCGAATCGAGCTGCCACCTCCCGATCGCCCGCAGAAGGACGCGATAGTACAAATCAATATCGACATTCGCGATCCCGAACGCTGCATCGGAATAGGAGCCAACCTCCGAGCTGACCTACGAGACAAGCTGATAGAATTCCTGCAGGAAAATGCCACAACCTTCGCCTGGACGACGACTGATATGACTGGAGTCGACCCGACCATCGCATGTCACGAACTGCACGTCGATCCGATCTTTAAACCAGTCGAACAGAAAAGACGAAAACTCGGCCCCGAACGCGCCAAAGCTGTCAACGATGAAGTAGAACGACTTTCAAAGGCAGGTTCGATCACCGAGGTAAAATACCCGGACTGGTTGGCAAATCCCGTCGTAGTGAAAAAGAAGAATGGTAAATGGAGAGTATGCGTAGATTTCACCGACCTCAACAAGGCGTGCCCAAAGGATAGCTTCCCGCTTCCGCACATTGATCGACTCGTAGAAGCGACCACCGGCCACGAGCTGCTATCGTTCATGGACGCCTTCGCAGGGTATAATCAGATTATGATGCACCCAGACGACCGAGAAAAGACTTCCTTCATCACTGACTGCGGCACATATTGTTACAAGGTTATGCCCTTCGGGCTCAAGAATGCAGGAGCAACTTACCAGCGCCTCGTAAACCGAATGTTCGCCGACCAGCTCGGCAACACAATGGAAGTTTATATTGACGATATGCTCGTCAAATCCGCTTTAGCCGATGACCACATCAGTCACCTCACAACGTGTTTCGCGAGCCCGAACAAGTACGGAATGAAGTTGAATCCAGCAAAATGCACTTTCGCGGTCACATCGGGAGAGTTCCTTGGTTACATCGTCACAAAGAGAGGAATCGAAGCAAATCCGAAGAAAATAACGGCGATCACCGAGCTCCCATCTCCAAGGAACACCAGAGAAGTCCAACGACTAACCGGACGTGTCGCAGCCCTGAATAGATTCATCTCCCGATCAACGGACAAGTGTCTCCCTTTCTACAATCTTCTTCGTGGGAACAAGAAATTCAAGTGGGACGCTAAGTGCGAGGACGCGTTTCAACAGCTAAAGACCTACCTCTCCACCCCACCAATTCTGGCCAAACCCGAGGAAGGAGAAACGTTGTACTTGTACATCTCTGTGGCAACCTCGGCAGTCAGCAGTGTGCTCGTCCGCGACGATCGAGGTGACCAAAGACCCATTTTCTACACAAGCAAAATCTTCGACGACGCGAAAACACGCTACAACACACTCGAGAAGCTCGCGTTAGCAGTCGTCGTCTCAGCTCGGAAGCTCCGCCCTTATTTTCAATCACATTCGGTGGTCGTACTCACGAACCAACCAATCAGAACAATCCTGCATAGTCCGAGCCAGTCAGGAAGAATTGCTAAATGGGCGGTAGAGCTAAGCGAGTACGACATCGAATACAAACCCCGAACCAGCGCAAAGGCACAAGTCCTGGCTGACTTCCTCATCGAGCTACCACCCGAACTCACTTTCAACGAAGCTTTGCCTCCAAAGGAGAAATGGATTCTGTTCGTAGACGGTTCCTCATCAAGAAATGGTTCGGGAGTAGGAGTCAAATTGACATCCCCGACCGGCGAACTAATCGAACAATCCTTCCGCCTAGGATTTCCAGCTTCAAACAACGAAGCCGAATACGAAGCACTGCTCGCTGGACTACGACTAGCCGAAGTGGTAGGAGCAAAGCAAGTAGATGCGTTCGCCGACTCGTAGCTGGTCGTAAACCAATTCAACGGGGAATACGAAGCAAAAAACGAGCGTATGGATGCATACTTAAAGCTCGTCCAGGAAATCACCGGACGGATCGGGTCGGTCACGCTAACCAAGATCCCCAGAAGCGACAACTCCTCTGCCGACGCACTGGCCTCCCTAGCATCGACTTCGGACCCCGATCTTCGTCGAATCATTCCAGTCGAATGCATAGCTCGACCAAGCATCGCACCGAACGAAGATGTACTTCTCATTACCGAGGAAGAAGAAGGATTGGACGATGCTCATAGAAGCAACGAGGAGGTAATTAAGGATACCGATCCCAAGCATGCTACTACCATCGACTGGAGAGACGAAATCAAGGACTATATACTAACGGGGAAGGTCCCCGAGGATCGTTGGGCAGCTCGCCGTTTAAAAGCTCGCTGCGCCCGGTACGTAATAATGAAGAACGAACTATTCCGTTGGAGCGCGTCCAAGGCACTATTGCGATGCATAAACGGGCATGAGATCAAATGGGTCACCGAGCAAACTCATGAAGGAGCAGGCGGAAATCATACAAGCGGCCGAGCATTAGCCGCAAAGATAAAGCGACACGGTCACTTATGGCCAACCATGATCGCTGACTGCGAGAGCTATGTTGCCCGATGCGAGAAATGTCAGAGGCACGCCCCAAGCATACACCAGCCAGCCGAGCTCCTCACCACCGCAGCCACACCCTACCCATTCATGCGATGGGCGATGGACATTGTCGGCCCTCTCCCGGCTTCGCATCAAAAGAAGTTCATCCTAATAATGACCGATTACTTCACCAAGTGGGTCGAAGCCGAATCTTACTCGGAAATCAAAATCCTCGACGTTCAGAAGTTTGTTTGGAAGTACATAATCTGCCGTCACGGTGTTCCTTACGAGATCGTAACCGACAATGGTTCCCAGTTTATCTCCAATCTGTTCGAAGGATTCTGTGCGAGGTGGAAGATACGTCTGAGCAAATCAACACCGAGGTACCCACAAGGTAATGGGCAGGCCGAGGCGACAAACAAAACGATCATCGACGGTCTAAAAAAGCGAATGGAAAGTAAGAAAGGCCTCTGGGCCGACGAGCTCGATGGCGTTCTCTGGTCTCATCGGACCACTCCGAGAACATCAACCGGCCAGACACCTTTTTCACTTTCTCACGGAATGGAGGCAATGTCCCCAGCCGAGATGTGTGTCCCAATAATACGCCTGAGTATCGCGCCCGAGCACGAAGACCTTAACAACAACATGATCATCGACTGCCTTGATCAAGCAGAGGAACTACGAGACCGAGCGCTCCTACTTCTCCAGAACTATCATCAGCAAATCACGAGACACTACAACAAGAAGTTCAAAGGACGCCGCTTCGTGGAAGGCGACCTCGTTCTCCGGAAAGTGTTCGAAAACACACGGGAATACCGAGCAGGAAAACTCGGCGCAAACTGGGAAGGTCCGTACATCGTTTCAAAGATAGTAAAACCCGGGGTTTACGAGCTCGTAACGATGAAGGGAGAAGCCATTCTACGCTCTTGGAATGCAAACAAACTCAAAAGGTACTACTACTAGGCCGAGCATCTCTCGCTCACAAAAAAGCCGAGCATCGCGCTCAAAAAAAAAAAAAAAAAAAAAAAAAAAAAAAAACGAGCATCTCTCGCTCCAAAACCGAGCTCGCTATACACGAGTTCGAGTAATATGTAAAGTGAACTACGATCGGCTTGATCCCCTTTCGGGGTACGTAGGCAACCTCTCACGAGGCTCAGCTATATCAATAATAAAATTTTATTAAGTTAAATTTTGTTTCAACCACACCGAACAGATCGACATCCTGGCCAGATGCTCGATACATTGTAAGCCGGGCCAAGTTCCCGCACAAGGCTGATCGACAGTAAATAAGCCGAGCATAGCCCTCGCATACCGTCCCGGTCAGACCTTAGGGGTAAGCCGAGCACTTACTCGCACCCGACCTGTGGTACAACGAGCATAGTCTCGAACCCCACAACTAAGTAAGCCGGGCCCAGCTCCCGCACAAGGGCGACTGACAGAAAAAATAAGCTGAACACAGTTTCGCATAACTGTCCCGGTCGATCCTACGGGATAAGCCGAGCACTTTCGCTCGCTCCTAGCTAAACCGACCTCTCTAACCTAAGCCAAGCACTTCCTTCTTTCGTTTGTTTCCAACTTGGGCATAAAAAAAAAGAGGGGACAAGAAGAAAAACAAGTCCATTAAAAGATGCACAAAGGTGCGAGTCCGATTACAATAACACATTACAAAAAAAGGGATAGACAAAAATCTAAGCAGTCTCGGGAGCTCGATCCTCATTCTCGGTCAAAGCCTGTTGATCCGGAGCAGACGCCGAGGAGCCTCCGACGGCCCGACTTGGACTACTTGGTGGAGTCATAGTAAAGTCCTCGTCAGCCAAGTCGGTGAACTGGATCGAAACGAGCTTTTCCTTGAAACGATCGAAATCGGAATGAGCCTTGGCTATCCTATCCGCGGGAACTGCAAAACCTTCCTTAACAAGCGTCTCCAGCATCGACGCAACATCAGCAGCCTGGTTCATCAGTATCTGAGTTCTCCTCCCGAGCTCTTTCTCTTCATTGGCTTTCCTGATCTTGGATAGTCGAGCCTGTGCCTTATCAGAAACTCGCTCCCTCTCCTTCTGAACCTCGCGTGCACAGGAAGACTTAAGCCGAGCGCATTCGGATTCGAGCTTACCCTGAAGATCAGACACTCGAACAGTCAGCTCGTCAGCCTCGGCCCGAGCATTCGAGCAATCGGCCAGACACTGTCTGTTCTCGACATCCAACCGAGTATTCTCGGTGGAAAGCTCAGCAACCCTCTTCTCCAGAGCCGACACCTTCTCCTCCTCGACTTTAAGAGACGAACGAAGCGCCTCTGCAGCGGCCGCCGCTTCGCGGAACCCTTCTATCTCGGAAATATGCCTTTCGGCTTTACCAAGCTCCCTCTTCAGACTGCAGATCGCCCTCTCAAGATCGACCTCTCTCTGCTCGTACTCGTCACAAAGCAGATTATAATTGGCAAAACCCTGGAACAGAAAAGAAGTCAAAATCGAATGCGGTCAGATAATCAAAAAAAAAAGAGGAAAGAGAAAGAGAGAACACACCCGAACGAAATCCTTGGCCACTGCCTGTTTACGGTCGGAGAAGTGCGTGTGCGTAACAGAAGGCAACGGCCTCGGAGGACTATCTCTCACCAGCCGAAGTAAATCTGCGCAAGCCTCCCCATCGCGAAAGAGCGGCTTCGAACCTTCATACCTCACAGAAAAGCCATAATCCGTGAGCGCGCCCTCGCCAGGACCACCAAGGAAAGTGAGTCCGGCGATCTCATCCAAGTCGGGAATATCGCGTTCGTTTTGAGAACCAGAATCTTCATTCCCCTCCCGACCATCCGTTTCACCTCGGTCAGCGACTTGATCATCACCCGGACATTCCAGAGGAGCAGCCTCGTCAATATTAGGATCGCCCTCAGCATTCCCAACCTGAGTATCCGCGACCTCAGGAAGAATGGCCAGATCCATCCTACCACCGTCAGCATGCTCGATGGCATCAACCATTTGGCCCTCGGTAGCAACAGTCTTCTTCTTCTTTTTCTTCCTCACTAGAGAAGGAACATCGGCGGCCTCCTCGGTTTCCTGACCATCTTCAGGAACAAGGGTCCCGGGCTCAGCGGCATCCGTTTCTTCGGGTCGCGACCTCTTCTTCTTCTTTTTCTTCTGAGCTTCGAACGCCTCAACCGCCTCGCACACCTGACGAAACAAATCTCGGTGAAATTCGTTCACGAAAACCATTCCACGGGGTACCTCCCCAACCCAAGGCGAGAATGGTCGGTTCGGATCCAGGGAGACAGGATTTACCTGTTGTTCAGAAGGGTTAGCATGTTCCATGACCAGGTTTCCTTGCGGAGTAGCAAGATTCTCCTCGACGTAATTCACAACTTCAAGATCCATTTGGCCCATCTCTTTCTTCCGGCTCTTCTTCGGGACAATTGCAACGAGAGGTCTCTTGTTATACTCGGCTAAGGATTCAACCGAACGAAGATGACAGCCTGCAAAATATATATACATATTAAAGGAGCCCGAGCAAAAAAAAGAGGGGAGAAAGCAACAGAGAATACCTTCGTCTAAACACTCTATAGCTCGCTTGACCTGACTGGCGTGAACGTCCGGCCACTTTTGAATACTCCGAGCAACGAGCCTATAAAGATTCGTTAAAAAACTGTCCGGTGCTGGGAGATCAAAAGAATGACGGTCTGCAAGAAGAAAAAACGAGGATAAGTTAGTCTATTTAGAGGAACGAGCAAAGCAAAGTGTTTACCATGGAGATGATTCCAAAGAACTCTGTACGGCCTTTCCGGATCAGGAACCGAGGCCGAATTGACCCGAACATAGAAGTAGCGGTCCTGCCAATCGTCGACTTTCGACGGCTTCCCGATAACAACTTTCTCCCCGAAACGGGTCCTCATGCAAACATACCGGGTCCCGACGGTCGTAGGATTCGTCGAAATCGTTGTGATCTCCTCGAAGAACCGACGAGTCATCTCCACTCCACACTCGGAGGCCAGAATCATAGAGCCGGCCATGTTCTGTACAGCAGCCGGACACAGCTGGGACATGGCGATCCTCCTTTCTTCACAATACGCCACGAGCAGCCTCGACAAAGGAAACCTTAGATGGATATTTTTGAACCAAAAGTCGTACAAGCATATCCATCCTTCCAGACAGTTCCAAGGCCTCTCGTGTGGCTCGGGTTTATGAAGCTCGAGCCGATCAACGCCCCCAGGATCGCAATTGTCCTTCAACCAAGCCAAATCGTCGTCCGAGCACTTCGTTGGAAAAACAGGACGAACGGGACGCATTTTCTTTTCCGAGCCATCCGCAGCCCGTCGCTGAGTTTTCCGAGTTTTCTTGGACCTGCTCGGCTCCAACACCATTCTGTCGCACCAAGCCTGGTCAACTATGGCTACTGCTTCCACCTTTACTGGAAGAGAACCTAGATTCTGAACCGGTGGGAGGAGCCAAGGCTGAGCACCGTCGTCCTCCGAGTCTATCAAATACGGCACCCGGAAGCTCTGCACGCTACCCGAAGCCGAAGGAGTCCGAGCTCGACTATCCTCGGGATTTCGGGAAATTATCTCTGTTCGCCCCGAGCCAGATGAAGAACCCTGCTCTGCGACTGACGAGCTAGGTTGTGCAGAATTGCCCTCGGACAACCTTACCGAGTAAAGGTCCCGACCCGAGGATGACGCTGAACTGGAGTCAATTCTCATGACTTACGACTAATACAACAACAAGCTAGAGAGAGAAAGTAAATTCTAGAGAGAAGGGAGAGCGGAGTACCTGCGAAAGGAGAGAAATGAAATCGAAGAAGAGCGGAGCGCGATATATATAAGCAAGCGGGGGAATTTCGAGACAAACGCAATGATGACCCCTACGCAACCCTCCAGCTTCCCGCGTTCATAGTTGCCATCATTACAAAGGTGCGACTCTTCAGTATCCAGCTGCTTCCCAAGAAACCTTTCGAACTACCCGAGAAAGAAGCAACAAAGCAAGCGAATTCAACTGACCGACCAGGCCTACACCGAATAAGTATCGGCCCAACTAAAAACACTGACCAAATCCGCCGACTTCAAGCACCACGAAGATCGACGAACTGGGGGGGGGGCTTACTGTTATATATGGGTTTAGCACCCCATCCATTTAGAAGGCCCAATACTTATTCCCTGAACGAAGGCCGGCCCAACAGAAGCAAAATGGCCCAACAAGCAATAAGGGCCCGAATACAGACGCCCGAACCAAGCCCATCACTATCGGCTCGGCTCAGCTCAACTCAAACAAACCGGCTCGGCTACGCTAACATCCAAAGGAACGTACGGTTCAGCCCATCTCGTCGCCAAGTACGGCCCAATCCGCACGAGCTCGACAAGCGGTCAACGGCCTGTAAAACGTACGACTGTATTTTACTATAAATAGGAGTCGTCACTGTACATTAATGTAACTTTTGGGGATTTGTGCACTTCTTACTACTTTCTCTCTCTAGAGTCAATTTCCCGAATTGTAAACCGAGCACGTCTTTCGACCTGCTCGGGAATCTGAATACCAACTACGCTCGTCCCGAGCATATTACTCTCGACAAAGAACCCCGAACACAATCTTCTCTTCTTTCACCCCGAGCATTACTTTACTTTTGCTTATCTCTGAATCTAGTCGGTTCTCTCTCAAGAACAACTTAGTTCCTTCGGACCGAGCACGTCAACTCTCTAGCAAGACGCGCATCCCGACCTCGTGACCACTTCGGTTATCACACAAATCTGATCAAATGTAGTGTTGGGATCTTATTTACTTTTATATTTTTTCTATAAGGAAGAGAAAGACGAAATAAGTCTAGCTTCTTCTACATAAACCATCTGCTAAATTGCAGAAGCACTATTACGGTTTTGGGTCACATCATTCACGTTGTGATGATGTCCTTAAAAATGGATCGATCTTTCTGAATCCGTCTTGTGTTTGAAATGCAGGCGTTTGGTGGGCATACTTGTACAGCTCTCAAAACACATGGGACCATTTCTACGTCTACTGGATCAATTCTTTCTTTGTAGCTTTATCTGCATTGGTCTTCCGTTCTATCTCCCTTCCACCCGTACCCCAGAAGAAATAGAAGAAAGCCTAAGGATTAACCAATCGAGACGACACCTTGTTGGAGTCGAGATTAGAACTCTTCCTAACAGGCCTATTCAAGAATTTAGGTCGGCCCAGAATGGAAAGACGGTTTAGAGCCCAAGTCGGTAAAACTTGGTTAAGTCCGACCCGGTTCGGCCGGCTTACATCTAGGGTTGTGAATGGTGTGAATCATAAGGAAACGACGGCGTAAAGCATAGCGGCGCCGAGATTCGAAAAAATACCATAAATCGGAACCGAGATATCAGGAAATATTCATGTTTATCTTTTATTTTCTTTTATTTGTTTAACCGACTTTGTAACCCTATAAAAAGGGATCTCGATATTCAATAAGAAACACGCTTTTCATAATATTTTGGCCTGAGAGACTTAAGCAAATCGACTTTGACCTAATCTCTCTCCGGCGACTTAAACACCTCTCTTACCGCTTTATTCCATCTCGGAAACCTAAAAGCGAAACCCTAACTTCCATATTCTCACAGTGTTCTTAAATCCTCTTTTAGAATCCCTTAAGAAAAACCCTAAAATTCTTGCTATCTTCGGATACGCGGAATTGAGATCTTACAATTGGCGCCGACTGTGGGGATTTCTAAGAGAAATTTCTGAACGAGATGCCTGGAAGTAACAACGAGATCGATCCGGAAAACCCAAGGGTTGAAACCGAAGGAAGTGATTACGATCTGAGTGATCTTGAATATGACAACGCGGCACTCGACGGCGAACAACCGCGAGACGCTAAGTCAAAAAGGGTCGAGACTACGGTAAACGTATCCCCTCACTCGACAAAACATCAGAACAAGTCGAAAGAGACGAAGTTCTGGCCACTTTGATAGCCAAAATCGATTCGCATAACGATTTAATCAAAGAGTTTTCGAAAATAATTGACATGTTGCAGTCAGAACAAGATCGAATCCGTTCGGACCAACAATCAAGGAAATCCAAACGAGAGGTGCCTCCAAAGGTAAAAGATAAAGTCGCCAAATGACTTATCTATGATACACCTGAAGGAGACCATCAAGAACAAAGCCAAGATGGCGAGCCCAAGAGAAACTCACGCCGAGAACGCGATGATGGGGATAAGCACGAACGGAGCTCGCATCCAAAGAGGGACCCAGATGAACCCAAGCGGAGTTCACACCGAGAGCGAGACGACTGGTACGAAGAAAGATACTCACCCGACAAGGATGAGCGTGCTGATTATGAGACCCGGCACGACAGAGGCTCACACCACAGACGGAATTCGCGACATGAGAACGACTCGCACCGGGATAACCATCGCCACAAGCGAGGTACATCCCACGAGGAAGCTCATGAAACGCCTATTCGCGGAGCAAGCCGTAACCAAGTTGAGAAGCAGCTGACTGAGCTCAGAGATACCCTAAAAGAATTAAAGGGCGAGGTTCACAGCGTCAAAGGATCCGCCCCCGAGATTGACCGGATCATCGAGGAAACTCAGAGGACACCTTTCACGTCGCGCATCACAGATACATACATACGCCAGAAGGAAAAGCTCAGACTGCCGATGTACAATGGGACGAAGGATCCCGCCATTCACCTAAAGACTTTCAAGATCATGGCAGCTAAAGCACGGTTCTCGTCATCCAGAGAACGCGACATCGGTTTTTGCCAATTGTTTGCCGAAACCCTAGAAGGAGATGCACTAACCTGGTTTTCTCGGCTACCACCCAAGTCAATTAACAACTTCTCCGACCTTACAAGAGCGTTCATAAGGCATCACTTTGCCTACGTGAACAAGGATACATCGCTAAACGCGCTGATGTCCATGTCGCAAGAAAATAAGGAAACATTAAGAGCCTTCGTAGATCGGTTCAAGGCAACCATGACGCGAGCGGAAGCCCCAGATAAATTCACCATCGCGGCCCTAACAAACGCCGTCTGGCACGAGTCACCGTTTTATCAGGACCTAGTCGTCAACCCGCCATTGACCATCGAGGACGCCCTTCATCGAGCAAACAAATTTGTGGAATTAGAAGAGAAGAAGGTGGCCCTAGCAAGGAAGTTCCGCTTAACCAAACAGGCCAATAAAAAGGAAGACAGAGAACCTAGGCAACCTTACGACAAAGGGGCGAAGACAACACTGGTTGTCGGCAGCACTGATAAACAGCGTTCGTCGAAACCTTGGAACAAGCGGAGCAAGGAGGACAAAGAGACGGCACCGCAAGCTGCTTCCACATCTGAAGAAAAGTATTGCGAGTACCGTAAATCCACCTCGCACGATACTTCTGAATGTCGGAACCTCAAAGATGCACTATATGCTCGACTCTCGGACGAATAAATCAAAACGGCAATAGACAGATTGAGGAAGGAATCAGGACAAGGACGAGAAGAGCAAAAGGTCGATGGACAAGCGCCTAAGCAAGGCAAAAAACCGCGGCGCATTAAAAGCATAGACTTAAAACGCGATCGTGAAGAGGAAGAAGAAGACGAAGAGGAAACCGCTAAAGCCGTCCGAAGAATCAACATGATTATGGGCGGCCTAATCTCCGTAAATGACTCGGTTCGGTCAATCAAGGTATATGAGCGCCTGGCGTTAGCCGCGCAAAACGCGCCTCAACTAATCCTGTCAGACGATCCTCCCGTCGTATTCACTGACCAAGTCCTCTACTGAACCCATTATCCACATAACGATCCACTGGTGGTTGAGCTACTCATCGGAAGCTGCCAGGTATCTCGGATATTGGTTGATACTGGTAGTTCAATAGATCTGATCTTCCTAGATATGCTTAAGAAGATGGAGATCAAGGAAGAAGATATCAAGTAGAAAGCTAAGCCACTCATGGGTTTTACAAGCAAGACGACATATACAATCAGAACTATCAAGCTGCCGGTTTACGCAGGAGGAGTTAACAAAATGGTAAAGTTTCATGTCATCGACAAACCAACCATTTATAATGTTATTCTCTGCACCCCATGGCTATATAGCATGAAGGCAGTGTCCTCGACTTATCATCAGTGTCTAAAATTCCCGTCACCTAAGGGAATCCAGACAGTTAAGGGATGCCAAAGAGCAAGTCGGTCATGCTTCGCGAGAGAACGCAAGATAAGAGTACCGTCATGTATGATCAATACGGAACAAGAAAGGAAAGGACCCGAGAAGGAACTCATCCAGCAAGTCATTATCGATGACTCTAACGCAAACAAGTGTGTAGGGATCGGCGCGGAATTACCCGAAGATATCAAAAAGGAGTTGATCACTTTCTTACAGCAAAACGTTGCGACCTTCGCATGGTCAGTCAAAGATATGAAGGGTATCAATCTGACAATCACAACTCACGAAATCCAACTTATAAGCCGATTAAGCAGAAAAGGCGTATGCTTGGTCCCGAGAGGGCCAAAGCGGTCAACGATGAGGTAGACAAGTTACTCGATGCCGGCTCGATTCAAGAGGTTAAATATCCCGACTGGCTTGCTAACCCGGTCGTCGTCAAAAAGAAGAACGGGAAGTGGAGAGTGTGTCGACTTCACGGATCTCAACAAAGCCTGTCCAAAGGATAGCTTCCCACTACCACATATTGATCGACTTGTCGAAGCAACCGCTGGGAACGAGATTAGTTAAATTGAAGAATAGTTTCTCTTTACAGAGTTCTCAGCAGTTCGACACAACAAAGCATGTATTAAAGATCACAACCATTGTTGATTTTTTGGGTTACGCACGAAAGCAAACACCAGCCTTTTGGTTACAATCATATTAATACTTGGGTTTGAAAAGAGTTCTAATACATTGTTGATCTTTTGGACGGAACAATGTCTGTCGTCTCCTCCCTGGTTTTGTTACTTTATTTGTTATTCTTAAGTTTTACCAAATAACAATCATTTTTTAAATTTTCATATCGGAAAAGAAAATAAGAACATACAAACAGGGATGGACTAAAAAAGACAAACAATGACACGATATGATTTCTGCCCGTGCGCGGGGGTTGAAAGCTAACTAGTCAGATCAATAGGCTTGTAGAATTTTCTCTTCAAGAAAGGCAGTTCCAGGAGCTTGTTTTTGGTTCTAAGGGATCAGTTCCATCAATTTGGTGGATTTGATATTGTAATCCTTTGTTAATCGAATAAACACAGTTATTCGCTTAACAATATCATTTACTTTTTTCAGACCATGTCATTTACGACCTGCTACTAAGCATCCTCAACCATAGTAGATATCGTTGGACAAATTCTATTTGTGCAAGGATCGAACTTGAACAGTCTTACTTCCTCCCAAGATGTCGTCATACGACTTCTCATGAATACGTAAGTCCTCCACTACTCTCCACCTGTTATTAAAGAACTCTCACGGAAATATGTACTCTCATAACTTGTGCATACGATCCTCGCTAAATTATAAAATAGTCCAGAAGCTTCCTTACGCCATGTTATACGTTGTTGCGTGCCTCCCTTTGCGTGGGTAAGTGTTTAATTAGATACTAATAAAATATTAAAATATTTAAGAGTTCTAAATAAAATCATGAAAAAACGCAAAGAACAATAAAATATTTCAGAAGAAAAACACAAAAAAACAGTTTTAAAATTAAATAATTATAAAAACAAAATATTAAACTCATTAATACAGAAATCAACTAAAACTGATATTTAATTAAACTATATTAAAAAAAAATCAAATAGGAATGGACCAAAAAAATATCAAATATGTATTTTTATATAAATAAATATCAAAAATAGATAAAAATAAAATAGTTAACTGTTTTTCGACAAATGAATGCAAACAACCATATTATATTAATAAAAATACACAAAGAATAGCTTAAAAGAAAATAATTATAAAAGTAGAATATAAAACTTAAAAATACAAAAAAAACAAATACTAATATTTACTTAACTATATTAAAGAATAATATCAAGCACGAATGGATAACAAAATAAAAATTTAAAGTTTGTATAAAATAAAATAAAAAATCAAATGTTATTACAAATAAAATAATTAAATAAATTCTGAAAAATGGGTGAGAAAAAAATGAAAAATATTATTGTACTAAAGAAAAACATACAAAATATAGTATAAAAATGAATAATAATAAAAGTTAGAAATAGAAAAAAAATTGGCAGATGATCCCTAGTTCTTTTATAAAAAGGGACATGTGGCAATAGGGATGAGAGAGGTGTGTCAATATATATAAGATTATGTTTATTATTTCTTATCAAAATAGATGATAATTATTTAAATTTATTTAAAATCCAAACTAGAAAAAAAAAACAGATTTCAAATAGTTATACTATAAAATAGAAAAGTAAAAAGTCCACGGTTTAAGAAACTGATAGGCGTTAAATGGACGATGACTCAACGTCTAATGCATATAATGCCTATTCGTAAGCCTAAGTTGTTGTTTATAAATTTTAAACATCTATAACATAAATTAATAGATTGTATATATAGCATAATATATGAAATATAATGATTTGTAAATAAAAACTATATATATATTATGAATTACTATAATTGTAAATAATAAACTATATTATTTATTATTATAAATATTATGATTAAGTGTTTAGAATGTAATTATCACAGTTGATAAATATTTTAGCGGTTAAATACCATTTGATAAAATTTAATTAATCAAAAGAAAAGTTAAAATATGATTGTCTAAAATCAGGACCGGGCCTGAGCTAAAGTAAGTAAAACCCATGCTTTAGGCATCAAAATTATTTAAATTATTTGGGGTATCATATTTAATAAGTCGGACCGGACCTGTCTAAAATACACACAAAACAGCGTAGTAAAAAAATCAAATAAAGTTGACCAAAGCATAAAAGAAGACATTTAATTTCCAACTGACCAAATGAATTCATAACATTATGTATCCATTAAAAAATACTAGGTATGTATCCGCGTTACGCCGTAGATTTTTTGTAAATATTGTTTTTTACTCGTGTATTAAATTTTGATGTAATCATATATTTTTTAGTGTGTGTAGTTTTATTTTGATTTTGTATCATACTTAATTTCTTGTTATTGTTTGTTTTCCAAGTGTCTTATTTTTTTGTTATGTGTTTTGAAACCCTTAATTGTTTGGTAAATAAGTTTGTTTTGATTTCTACTATTCTCTGCAAATATAGAAGATATATTTTTGGAGAGAGTAGGTGATTTTAGGAAGTTATAAGGTAGTCAAAATTTTGAATTATAACTCTACGACACATGATTCTAAAATGGTCTTCTATTACTTGCTGAACAGGTTGATTTATCTTCTCATGCGTTACTTATTTTTTTTTTCAATATGACTGTTGAATCTGGAGAATTAGTAATTGTAACTTATCTTGTGTGTGTCCCTTTGTTTCTTGTTTCTCCTCTTCATATATTTCTTTAATGTTACCGTAGAGACTCATTTGCTAGAGACTATCTTCTAATCTCATTACATTAGCAGGATTAATCAAGTAAGATTCCTTCTTATATATCTTGTGTTGCAATTCCGGAGTTTGTTCGAGCTGTTTCTTAAGCTATGATATAAGTAATGTGTGATATCAGTCATGTGAGGAGCTTTGAAGACATGAAAAATAATTAAAGAGAGTGAAACATTAGTTAGGAGTCAGTGGAAACTTTTAAGGGACTGACGTGTGTGATTTCTTTAAAATAAACAAAAGGAGAAAATGGAAAAGAGATTTCAAATATGAAAAAAATTATAACTAAGGATAAAGAAACTCTTTAAAAAATATGAATATATGCTTTAAACTCTGATTAGTAATTCTTGGCATGACTCAGTTTTTTTTATTGTTTTCATTATGAATATGAAGGTTTTGGTGAAGATGAAAAGCAGACATGTTGGACGGTCCTTGGAAAAGAAGGGATAAGATAAGACATAGTTGTCCTAAATCGCTGTAACATTAATTTTAGATTCTAGTCAGTTCGAAAACAGTTTTTCTTTTTTACAATGAACCTACTAATAGTCTAATATAGTCAATAATATTATAATTGAAAAGATTGTGTTGGGTCTACTTAATTTTAAAATGAGGATTGAGAAGAAAAGTTAAAAGAGACATGGACTCGTGAACATAAGATCATAAAGAGTATATAACTTGTTTTGTCCCGCGAGATCCACATGGTGATATTTGTTTCCTCGTCCATGAATGTCTTTATTTTCATCCCACCAACTCTTTTAACAGCTTTCTCCACAAGATTCATTAAAGTTCTCACATTCTCCACGTATGGGAAACCAGAAGGAGAGAGACACTTTGCATTATAGAGTTGCAGAGTGTTGTCTTGCCTGCATAGTCTTGTCTGTAGAGGAAAGCTCTAATCCCTTTGGCTCAGCGAGTGGCATATGCGTGAGTGAATCCGTCTTTGCATCATATATCTTCCTACATTGTGTCCCAGCTTTTGATAAATCTCATTTGCTTTCCCTCAATCTTGAGCGGAGTCCTTGCTGAATCAATTTCCTCAATCAATGGACTAATCTGTAATGTGTCTGTGATTGCCTCGGATACTCTATCGGCTTTTACCCCCTTTAAGCCTTCTAACGAAAATCGTCTTGAAGATGTATATGAAATCATAAGGTCCCAGACTCGCGTCCTCGTGAATCCCTTAATGCTCATTTCTTGTCACCAGCTTCAAAATCACAGTAAGTCCATCTCTTCCAATCAGTGTATTAGAACCTCCAAACACGATTGACCTGAGTGTGAAATTGGCCTGTAATTGCAGAGCAAAGAATCTACTCAATGGACAAACCAAATCCTCAATGCCAACACTCCCGGACCGATTTCCATCAACATATAAACTATGCAATGAAATGATTAAATAAATGGGTCTATTGTTTAACTATTTCCATCTCTACTGTTTTTCATTAAACCAAAGCACGAAAGTTTTGGATTCGCATCCTAAGAGACGAAAACATAAAGTAATTTCAGATGCATCTGACAGGAACCAAAGGTAAAAAAATATGTATTAAACTTACATCATCAAAGAGAACTCTATAAGAATTTACGTCATGGTAAAGTTCACGCCATTTTCCAGTACAATACTCATGGTAAAGCTACTCTTCAGTCTCATTGCCCACCTCATTTGTTGCGACTCCCCTGAAACACATAAAATATCTTTTTTTGCTAATCATACATTCAGACTTCCAGGTACCACTTATTAGAAGCATAACAAAATATGAGAGAATGCTGAATCCAGTATCTATATGTCCATATATATAAGTTAGGGACTTACAGTGGAAAAGATGTTTTGCAAAAGTTTCATTAGGCATAAACTCATCAACTCCTTCAAAGCATCATCCAAGTAGATTTGCCATCCTATGATTCCGTAATTGACCAACAACTTTGGCTTCTTCCTAATCTCACAGATTAAGGTCAAAGAGGATAAAATTATCTTATTGGAAAGGGATACACGAAACAAAAAGAGTCATTGAGTGCAAAGAAATAAGCTTACCAAAAACTGATGAGAATAACTATCTTCAAACACATAAGAAGTGTCAGTAGCCATTGCTTACAATTAACAATCACATATTACCTGCACTTGTCTTCCGTTAGTGAATTTGTCATTGTGCTCGCCAGGACTGTTTTTTCTTGATGCTCCTAAATTTGCGAGAAAAAAATAGATGCTTAAAATTGAACATGCTCATATATATACATAAAGCCATAAGCTGAATTGGTGAAATCCATCAAAATATATACCCAAACTTTGAGCGCTCCCTCAAAATTCGAGAGGAAACAACTCATAACAATAAAATACAATGCTAACAGCAGCCCTCAATAACTAAAGAGCCAAACTGCAGAACATTCACAAATGTAAATTTCACAACATTTGCTCCTTAACATCGATACCCAAACAGAAGATAAAAGCATACATTAGGAATAAGCTAAAAATACTAATGCAAGGCAACTAAAATAGAGACATTTTCTATGATAATATGAATACTTAAGATGCACCTTTTTCAGTAGTTATCTGAATACTATTCTTTCCAAACCAACAACACAAAAAGTAGTATTCTTTTCTTTCACCAGAATGGTAACTATAAAAGACCAAATAGAGGAAACTTGAAGTTACATCAATGTACCAAACCACATGAGATTAATAAGTTCGGATGGATATAACCGATTAGATGTAGAAATAACAGCGTAACATGTGAGGAGACACATCAGACCTCCAACTTTCCACCTCCTTCAAGCAGTGGTGGAATATCCTCATTGACTGGTGTGCTTTTTGACAAGCCCTTTAACCCAACACCTTGTTGCTAAAGTAATGCTAGAAAATTACAAGGCACCACAGTAAGTCACGGCTAAGAGATCACTCTTTTTCTAAATGATTTGGGTATCAAAGCAATATTTACCAGCAACTTTTCCTCGTCCTTCTTCGTTAGCAGGAGTTGTCGAGCATGGCGTCCAAGATTCAAAGTTCGACTTAAAAAAATGGGTTCATAACCTTGGATTATATGGGTTATGCGAGTTTGCTTTGGCCGGATAAGGTGTAAGAACTTAATTAAACATTTGACTATAAACAAATTTCGGAGCAATGTAAGATTAATGCAGAAGAAGGGATATTGAATTACCTTGTTCAGTGTGCCGACTCTCACGACTAGGCTCCATCGGCGCAGGCTTTAAGAGGAAGGAGATGAAAAGTCATTATTTTGATACTAAGACCCTTTTATCAGTCTCAAATCATGCTCCTTCTCAGGCTGTCCTCCCGTGCCCAACAACACAAAAAGTAGTATTATTTCATTATTATATGATTTTATAACATAGATATATTATGAATTACTATAATTGTAAATAATAAACTATATTATTTATTATTATAAATATTATGATTAAGTGTTTAGAATGTAATTATCACAGTTGATAAATATTTTAGCGGTTAAATACCATCTGATAAAATTTAATTAATCAAAAGAAAAGTTAAAATATGATTGTCTAAAATCAGAATAAAACAAGTAAAACCCATGCTTTAGGCATCAAAATTATATAAATTATTTGGGGTATCATATTTAATAAGTCGGACCGGGCCTGTCTAAAATACACACAAAACATCGTAGTAAAAAAATCAAATAAAGTTGACCAAAGCATAAAAGAAGACATTTAATTTCCAACTGACCAAATGAATTCATAACATTATGTATCCATTAAAAAATACTAGGTATGTATCCGCGCTACGCCGTAGATTTTTTGTAAATATTGTTTTTTACTCGTGTATTAAATTTTGATGTAATCATATATTTTTTAGTGTGTGTAGTTTTATTTTGATTTTGTATCATACTTAATTTCTTGTTATTGTTTGTTTTCCAAGTGTCTTATTTTTTTGTTATGTGTTTTGAAACCCTTAATTGTTTGGTAAATAAGTTTGTTTTGATTTCTACTATTCTCTGCAAATATAGAAGATATATTTTTGGAGAGAGTAGGTGATTTTAGGAAGTTATAAGGTAGTCAAAATTTTGAATTATAACTCTACGACACATGATTCTAAAATGGTCTTCTATTACTTGCTGAACAGGTTGATTTATCTTCTCATGCGTTACTTATTTTTTTTTCAATATGACTGTTGAATCTGGAGAATTAGTAATTGTAACTTATCTTGTGTGTGTCCCTTTGTTTCTTGTTTCTCCTCTTCATATATTTCTTTAATGTTACCGTAGAGACTCATTTGCTAGAGACTATCTTCTAATCTCATTACATTAGCAGGATTAATCAAGTAAGATTCCTTCTTATATATCTTGTGTTGCAATTCCGGAGTTTGTTCGAGCTGTTTCTTAAGCTATGATATAAGTAATGTGTGATATCAGTCATGTGAGGAGCTTTGAAGACATGAAAAATAATTAAAGAGAGTGAAACATTAGTTAGTAAAGGCGGCTATGCTAGGGTTTTGGGCGATTGGGAAGGCGACTCTGAGATCCAACCTCCTGACCATCTCCGGCGCTCCCCTATAGAGATTTCCGGCTTCCATCTGAGAGAGGGAGACTACCACTTTCATCTCTCACCCCTTAAGCGACCCTGGTTACATTCTCTGGTAAGAATCCACGAATCTCCACCGTTTCTTCGATAGCACGATACCAGATTAGCTAGATCCCACAAGATTTTCGAAAGGACTTGCTTTCATTCCCCTACTCTAGGGCGTACTGGGATTTTGGCTACTGGGATTTTGGCTACTGCTATTCAGATCATTGAGATTACTATCGGCTTAACTCTGAAACTAAACGAAACCTACGAGGCCTCCCCTGTTTTAGGGCGTTTTCGAGGAAGATCCTACCTCAAACTGAGATCGAATACTTTCCCCTCTGATAGGGTGCACTCTGAGATCTAACAACATGAGCCGCTATAACGACAAGGACCGCCGGGGTGAAGGATCCCAACCGGTTCGACGGAAACTGCAAAAGGATGAAGATGATGATATCATTAAGATCCCAGCCTTCGACTTCTCAGACTTGGTGGAGAAGTACAAGCGTACGCTGATAGGTCGTATGTTCCATGAGGATGGACGAAGTGTTGAAGCGCTCCTTAAACACATGCCAAAGCGTAGAATCTGGGATGTAGAAGGCCGAGTCAGAGGAACCAACTTGGGAAATAATAGGTTCCAATTCGACTTTGACACGGAAGAAGACTTGGCTAAAGTACTGCAGCGTAGACCCTGCCATTTTAACAAATGGACTTTCGCGCTTGAACGATGGATACCATGCGTGCAAGAAAACTTCCCAAACACTCTGCTTTTCTGGATCAAGGTAACAGGAATTCCTATTCACTATAAGAAGGATGAAACCTATCGGAATATTGGACGAGCTTTGGGGAGATTTGATAAAGCAGATATTGAAGGTGGACGAGTACGTGTAGAGATCAATGGAGATGCGCCGCTGAAGTTTGAAAGACGTTTGGAGTTTGACAATGGCGATCTGGTTAAAATCTCCCTTGAGTACGAAGATCTCCACAGGTTCTGCTTCACCTGCAAGAGAATATCTCATGAGGAAGGTACCTGCCCGGATTTGACAGAAGAGAAAAAGGAACACAACATGATTCAGAGGCTGGAAAAACTCCGACAGGAGGAGAGAGCTGCACGAGAAGCATTCTCGAACCCGCAGGCCACCTTGAAACAGCAGCCAAGACCCTCAGACTTGCTTAACTTACCAAGATCGCAATCCAAGAATGGCGACGAGAAGAGGAAGATAGAGGCAAGGCACTCGGATCTTAGAAGAGCTCTCGAAGAGATAAGGACGAATAGAGGCAAGGAGGTATGGAACAGCATCGATGGTAGAGCTGCTGCTAATCATCCCCGAGATCGGGAGAAGTATCACCCATATCATGGGAATTCTAGGAGTGAATCTCGTCGGAGTGAGCCCCGTCTGAGAAACGAGGATGCAGTTTCATCTTCAAGAACGAGGCCAAGCTCTGATCTAAGTAGACAGAGAGAGACAGACATTGTATCTCGTCATTCATCCCGACGTAATGAGCGGTCGCAAGAGAATTACGCAAAATCTCCACTGGATTCTCAGAGGACAGTTTCAGACAGACGAAGCCCTCCAGCTAACCGTGGAAGGGTCGTCCACCGCAGGGACTCCCCCCCCCCCCCCTCGCAGGCTAAGACTTGAATGGCGACCAATACGACGAGTCGAAGATAATGAAACCCAAAGATTAGCTGAACAGAGTGATAGAAGTGAAGCAACTGAGCGAGAGGAGGATCGCATTAGAAGGATCAAAGGAAAAGCTATTGTGGAGGATGTACCCAAACCTTCAAAAGAAGAGAGGACACTTCAAGCAGCTAAAAGAGCGATCAATGCACTGGGTATCCTCAGGATCTCCGAGAACCAGGTGGAACCACCATCCCGTAAGACGAAAGAGATAGTGGATCGAAGCTCGGACACATGCTCTTTGATGGTTGCTGTGGAGAACACAACCGTACGAATGGACCAACCAACGGTAAAAGTTACTGAACCCGAAAGAAGGATGGTCCCGACTGGGGAGAGTGCCGATGTGGAACTGGCGGACAAGACAAGCACATCCGACGAGGAGGAAGTAACAGAGGAAGAAATGGAGAGGCTGCTAGCCCAATACCGACCGTTAGAGGGAGACGACGCACAAATGGATGAAGAAGAGATGGACAAAGACGACCTGCTTATAGACGAGCTTCAAATGATTGGGGCTGATGAACCACAAATAGAAGCAATATCACAACTGACCCCTGACCGGAGCAAAACCGAAGGAAAAAAGGAAGATCAGAGGGCTCCCTCGAATGATCTCCAACAAGGTGTAAGTGGGAAGGCAAGCATTGTAACAAGGACCAAAAAGAGAACCACTCCGACCAGGAGACGAATCCTTCGCAGCCCAGATGTTAAGGGCTCTACGGCGTCGAGAAAACTGGTTCTGAGAGGACATAACTCTCCACTTGGTAAGCTGTCGGTTCCGAGGCGTGGGCTGATGAAACGCAGGACGACAACGGCTCAACTCCCTCGACATGAGGTGTTCCCTTCTGCTGCTACAAAGCGCAGAAATCTTTCTTCCAAACTAGGTTCGGTGGGGTCCCAGAAACCACCCAATACTCAGATATGAGTGCAATAGCATGGAACTGTCAGGGGGCGGGAGCGTACCTGACAAAGCAACACCTGTGGGAGTTGCATCGCTACTTTCGTTCTAGTTTTCTTTTCCTTTCAGAAACAAAAAATAATTTTTCTTTTTTGCAAGACTTTCAGATTGAATTTGGTTATGATAGATTGTTCACCGTGGAACCAACTGGTAGAAGCGGTTGACTGGCTTTGTTTTACTTGGATGACTTTGATGTTAAGATTTTGTTCTCGAATGATCGTATGATTGATGTGGAAGCACATATTGAAGGACATAAAGTTTTCATAACTTTTGTCTATGGAGATCCGGTTGTTGAATACCGCGAAAATGTTTGGGAGAGACTTACACGTCTTGGAGCAGAGAGAGAAGGAGCATGGATTATGCTAGGAGATTTCAATGAGATTGTTAGTAATGATGAGAAAAAAGGAGGAAGGAAACGAGCAGAGGCTTCCTTCTTACCGTTTAAAACAATGCTCATGGATTGTGGTATGCTCGATTTCCCTTTCAAGGGAAACTCTTTCTCTTGGGCCGGCAGGAGAAGATCAGGCCGTATCCAATGTCGGTTGGATCGAGCTGTAGGAAATGAAGAATGGCACCATATATTTTCCCACACGGATGTGGAGTATCTTCTAAGATGGGGCTCTGATCACAGACCAATCTTTGTCAGATTTAAAGCCAACGACAAAAAAAGAAGAAGAGGGTTTAAGTTCGATAAACGTTGGCTCTCCAAAGATGGTTTCACAGAGACGATAAAGGAGAGCTGGAAATCAGGCTCATGGGGTGAACCCGACGACCTCGTAGGAAAGATAGAGGAGTGCAGGCGCGGGATATCTAGATGGCGACGCTCGAACCAGACAAATAATGAGCAACTAATAGCATCGCTGAAAGAGAAATTGGATAAGGCACAGGAAAATGACTTGATGTCTAATGAGGAAGAGCTCGATCTAAAATGGAAACTTTGCGCAGCCTTTAGAGATGAAGAAACATTCTGGCGACAAAAGAGCAGAGCTACCTACCATAGAGAAGGGGACCGGAATACTAAATTCTTTCAAGCTATTACGAAACAAAGGAGAGCTCGGAACAGGATCGTTCGCCTCAAGGATCAGCGTGATCAATGGGCGGAGACGGAAGAGAAGATTGAGGAGGTGGCGACTGAGTACTTCCAAACACTCTTTTCGTCTCTGGATCCGACCACTATCGAGGATTCTATCCGGTATATTACCGCGAATGTAACAGCGGAGATGAACCAAAATCTGACCAAGAGGCCCTCGGACAAGGAAATTAAGGACGCAGTGTTTGCGATAAATCCGGATAAAGCCCTTGGCCTGGATGGTATGACAAGCCTCTTCTACCAACGATTCTGGAATACGATCGGGAAGGATGTCATAAAAATAGTCCACGACTTCTTCGATGATGGGGTGCTGGATGAAAGGATGAATAACACAAATATTTGTCTCATCCCAAAAGTGACAAAACCAACTAACATGAAGGAGTTTAGGCCGATCAGTTTGTGTAATATAAGCTATAAGATTATCTCCAAGATATTGTCCTCCCGACTGAAAAGGATCCTACCGAACCTTATTTCAGAGACTCAATCAGCCTTTGTGGCTCGACGTCTGATTACAGACAACATTCTAGTGGCACAGGAGATCTTCCACGCTCTGAAGACAAATCCAAGTTGTAAAACGAAATATGTAGCAATAAAGACGGATATGAGCAAAGCATATGACAGAGTCGAATGGAAGTTTCTGGAGGCACTAATGAGGAAGATGGGGTTTGATGAAAGATGGATCCTTTGGATTATGACTTGTGTCTCATCGGTCTCGTACAAAGTCCTAATCAATGGAGAAGCTAAAGGACATATATCCCCAAGCCGAGGGCTGAGACAGGGAGACCCATTATCACCTTTCCTCTTTATTCTATGCACCGAAGTGCTAATCTCCCACATTAAAGATGCGGAATGGCGAAAACTGATTACTGGTATTAAGGTTGCGAGAGCATGCCCTTCCGTTTCACACCTTCTCTTCGCAGATGACAGCCTCTTCTTCTGTAAAGCGGAACAAGCACAATGCGAAGAACTAATGAGGATCATTGACGTGTACGGTCAAGCCTCGGGACAACAACTGAATAAGGAAAAATCTTTAGTTATGTTCGGTTCCAAGGTCGCCACGTCCATTAAACACGATCTGAAAAGATCGCTCATGATTCACAAAGAATGTGGAATGGGAATGTATCTAGGAATGCCAGAGAAGATCTGTGGATCCAAGAAGCAATTCTTCTCCTTTGTTCAAGAAAGGCTCAATAGCAGAACTAATTCATGGTCTGGACGACTTTTATCTAGAGGCGGAAAAGAAGTACAGATAAAATCGATCGCACAGGCGGTGCCCACATATGTGATGTTATGCTTCCTGCTACCCATGGAAGTAACAAAGAAACTGTCTAGTGCGGTCGCGCGCTTCTGGTGGAGCTCCAACGGTGAAAAGAGAGGCATACACTGGAGTAGTTGGGACAAGCTATGTATTCCCCTAGAAGAGGGAGGGCTGGGTTTCCGGGATTTTAGGGATTTCAATCTAGCATTGCTGGCGAAACAACTATGGAGGCTGCTGATTTACCCCGATTCACTTCTCGCTAGGGTCCTAAAAGGGAGATACTATCGACATTCGAGCCCAATGCTTGTGGAAAAATATAGTAACCCATCTTTTGGTTGGAGGAGTATATTGGCTGCGAAACCTATAATTGCAAAAGGCTTGAGGAAAATAGTTGGAAATGGAGCGGATACGAGAGTATGGGAGGACTGGTGGATCCCAGCCGACCCAGCTAGACCAGCCCACGCCAACATAGAGATAAGAGATCATGATCTTCGTGTCCATCACCTTATTGACTTCGGTACGAAGACATGGAACCGAGACCTTGTTCGACATTTTGTAACAGAGGAGGATGCGGCTCTCATTTTTGATATTAGACCTAGCATGACGAACAGGAAGGATACATTCTCATGGGATTGCTCGAAGTCAGGAGGTTACACAGTGCGAGAAGGATACAAAATAGCTCGAGCCATTACCTTAGAAGGAATACCTTCTCCCATAGTCGAGCCCAGTACACGTGTGCTTCGGAAACAAGTGTGGAAAGTTAAAGCACCGAGGAAGATAAAGCACTTCCTCTGGCAAGCCTTATCGGGTCAAGTCGCAGCTGCAAGCCGACTGGTAGACAGACACTGCGGACTGGATAGATCATGCCAGAGATGCGGGGCGGAGGTAGAGTCGATTAATCACATCCTGTTTGAATGCCCTCCAGGAGTCCAGTGTTGGGCCATATCCTCCGTGCCATCAAATCCGGGGTTCTTCCCGAGTACATCTCTCTTTTATAATATCGACTACTTTATGTGGAGAGCTGTCGAGAAAGGAGCTCCAACTCAAAATCTTGAGGTCTTTCCATGGTTAGTCTGGTATATTTGGAAAGCAAGAAACGTCAAGATCTTCCAAGGTAAAGACACGTCCCCGAAGGATACAGTGGAGTTAGCAATGGCAGAGACACGCTCTTGGACCTCGGCTCAGCTTTTGTCTGACGCACTCGATGATCCGGAGGAGAACCAGCCGCAGCATGAAGAAAGCGAAGCGATTCCGAACAAACCATGGCAATGCTGGGTCGATGCTTCTTGGACCACGAAGGATGAGAAGGCGGGCATGGGCTTTGTGCTGTGTAAAGCCGAGTCAATCTTCGTGCAGGGACTGAAAGGATGTAAAGCTCTGAAATCCGCACTCCAAGCGGAGTTTATAGGACTGCTGTGGGCAATGGAATCTCTGTGGAAAAGGCAGATAGCGGAGGTACACTTTCTCTCGGACTGTAAACAACTAGTGCAGCTGCTCGTAAAGAATGAGGAATGGCCGACTCTCGCGTCAGAGATGGATGAATTTCAGTACCTTAAAGCACACTTCACGGACTTTAGCATCTCTTTTGTTCCACGCTCTCAAAACTCTAAAGCTGACGTCCTTGCGAAAGGAGCTCGTGCTCGAAATAGTTTATTTTCCTTTGTAACCACGGACCCGGAGGCACTGTTAGCACTTGAAGCTAACTCTTTTGCCTCTTTGGAATAGATTGATCTTTTTGATGCCAAAAAAAAAAAGAGTGAAACATTAGTTAGGAGTCAGTGGAAACTTTTAAGGGACTGACGTGTGTGATTTCCTTAAAATAAACAAAAGGAGAAAATGGAAAAGAGATTTCAAATATGAAGAAAATTATAACTAAGGATAAAGAAACTCTTTAAAAAATATGAATATATGCTTTAAACTCTGATTAGTAATTCTTGGCATGACTCAGTTTTTTTTATTGTTTTCATTATGAATATGAAGGTTTTGGTGAAGATGAAAAGCAGACATGTTGGACGGTCCTTGGAAAAGAAGGGATAAGATAAGACATAGTTGTCCTAAATCGCTGTAACATTAATTTTAGATTCTAGTCAGTTCGAAAACAGTTTTTCTTTTTTACAATGAACCTACTAATAGTCTAATATAATCAATAATATTAGAATTGAAAAGATTGTGTTGGGTCTACTTAATTTTAAAATGAGGATTGAGAAGAAAAGTTAAAAGAGACATGGACTCGTGAACATAAGATCATAAAGAGTATATAACTTGTTTTGTCCCGCGAGATCCACATGGTGATATTTGTTTCCTCGTCCATGAATGTCTTTATTTTCATCCCACCAACTCTTTTAACAGCTTTCTCCACAAGATTCATTAAAGTTCTCACATTCTCCACGTATGGGAAACCAGAAGGAGAGAGACACTTTGCATTATAGAGTTGCAGAGTGTTGTCTTGCCTGCATAGTCTTATCTGTAGAGGAAAGCTCTAATCCCTTTGGCTCAGTGAGTGGCATATGCGTGAGTGAATCCGTCTTTGCATCATCTATCTTCCTACATTGTGTCCCAGCTTTTGATAAATCTCATTTGCTTTCCCTCAATCTTGAGCGGAGTCCTTGCTGAATCAATTTCCTCAATCAATGGACTAATCTGTAATGTGTCTGTGATTGCCTCGGATACTCTATCGGCTTTTACCCCCTTTCAGCCTTCTAACGAAAATCGTCTTGAAGATGTATATGAAATCATAAGGTCCCAGACTCGCGTCCTCGTGAATCCCTTGATGAACCACTGTCTCATTTCTTGTCACCAGCTTCAAAATCATAGTAAGTCCATCTCTTCCAATCAGTGTCTTAGAACCTCCAAACACGATTGACCTGAGTGTGATATTGGCCTGTAATTGCAGAGCAAAGAATCTACTCAATGGACAAACCAAATCCTCAGTGCCAACACTCCCGGACCGATTTCCATCAACATATAAACTATGCAATGAAATGATTAAATAAATGGGTCTATTGTTTAACTATTTCCATCTCTACTGTTTTTCATTAAACCAAAGCACGAAAGTTTTGGATTCGCATCCTAAGAGACGAAAACATAAAGTAATTTCAGATGCAACTGACAGGAACCAAAGGTAAAAAAAAATATGTATTAAACTTACATCATCAAAGAGAACTCTATAAGAACTTACGTCATGGTAAAGTTCACGCCATTTTCCAGTACAATACTCATGGTAAAGCTACTCTTCAGTCTCATTGCCCACCTCATTTGTTGCGACTCCCCTGAAACACATAAAATATCTTTTTTTTGCTAATCATCCATTCAGACTTCCAGGTACCACTTATTAGAAGCATAACAAAATATGAGAGAATGCTGAATCCAGTATCTATATGTCCATATATATAAGTTAGGGACTTACAGTGGAAAAGATGTTTTGCAAAAGTTTCATTAGGCATAAACTCAGCAACTCCTTCAAAGCATCATCCAAGTAGATTTGCCATCCTATGATTCCGTAATTGACCAACAGCTTTGGCTTCTTCCTAATCTCACAGATTAAGGTCAAAGAGGATAAAATTATCTTATTGGAAAGGGATACACGAAACAAAAAGAATCATTGAGTGCAAAGAAATAAGCTTACCAAAAACTGATGAGAATAACTATCTTCAAACACATAAGAAGTGTCAGTAGCCATTGCTTACAATTAACAATCACATATTACCTGCACTTGTCTTCCCTTAGTGAATTTGTCATTGTGCTCGCCAGAACTGTTTTTTCTTGATGCTCCTAAATTTGCGAGAAAAAAAATAGATGCTTAAAATTGAACATGCTCATATATATACATAAAGCCATAAGCTGAATTGGTGAAATCCATCAAAATATATACCCAAACTTTGAGCGCTCCCTCAAAATTCGAGAGGAAACAACTCATAACAATAAAATACAATGCTAACAGCAGCCCCCAATAACTAAAGAGCCAAACTGCAGAACATTCACAAATGTAAATTTCACAACATTTGCTCCTTAACATCGATACCCAAACAGAAGATAAAAGCATACATTAGGAATAAGCTAAAAATACTAATGCAAGGAAACTAAAATAGAGACATTTTCTATGATTATATGAATACTTAAGATGCATCTTTTTCAGTAGTTATCTGAATACTATTCTTTCCAAACCAACAACACAAAAAGTAGTATTCTTTCCTTTCACCAGAATGGTAACTATAAAAGACCAAATAGAGGAAACTTGAAGTTACATCAATGTACCAAACCACATGAGCTTAATAAGTTCGGATGGATATAACCGATTAGATGTAGAAATAACAGCGTAACAAGTGAGGAGACACATCAGACCTCCAACTTTCCACCTCCTTCAAGCAGTGGTGGAATATCCTCATTGACTGGTGTGCTTTTTGACAAGCCCTTTAACCCAACACCTTGTTGCTAAAGTAATGCTAGAAAATTACAAGGCACCACAGTAAGTCACGGCTAAGAGATCACTCTTTTCTAAATGATTTGGGTATCAAAGCAATATTTACCAGCAACTTTTCCTCGTCCTTCTTCGTTAGCAGGAGTTGTCGAGCATGGCGTCCAAGATTCAAAGTTCGACTTAAAAGAATGGGTTCATAACCTTGGATTATATGGGTTATGCGAGTTTGCTTTGGCCGGATAAGGTGTAAAAACTTAATTAAACATTTGACTACAAACAAATTTAGGAGCAATGTAAGATTAATGCAGAAGAAGGGATATTGAATTACCTTGTTCAGTGTGCCGACTCTCACGACTAGGCTCCATCGGCGCAGGCTTTAAGAGGAAGGAGATGGAAAGTCATTATTTTGATACTAAGACCCTTTTATCAGTCTCAAATCATGCTCCTTCTCAGGCTGTCCTCCCGTGCCCATAAATGGATTAAGATTTCGGAGAAGTGGATGCCCTCGCGGGAACGGAATGAGTGATCGGAAAAGGGTCCCAAGTTCGACCCAATCAAATGGATTTCGCGGGGATACAATATTGTCGACTAAAACGATTTAGGGTTTATTTGAGAGAAGATGATCGGATTTTGATTTGATGAGAATCAGATAGTTCGATCATGAAGCATCAATCTGGTCTTTTAAGAGGATTCAAGCGACATAGTAGGAGGAGGCGATAAGTTGTAACAGAAAAAGCTCTCAGATCGGTTTATGATAATGTACGATATATATTCAATGGATGAAGGATAATTGTACAGCTGGCTCATGACATGGGGAAATTTTATATTCTGATTGGTTCACACAATTTTTCATTAATCTGATGTGTCATGTTTTCAGAGCTTTAAAATGCTGAAATGTCAGTTCTAGGAGAGACACTCCTTCTATTATATATATGATTTTGGTTTTAGTATAGCACAAGTGCCCCACATTATTATTCTTTAGATCCGCCTCTGCCCCTTCGCCGATTCACATTTCAGCTGCTCTGTTCTAATGATGGACAATGTTTTTTCTTGAATTTTTGTTTTCTTATATCCTGATTTACATTCCTAGATATTAGTATCCTCTGCTTCACATATCAGCTAAAATGCTTTATTAGCTTCTACATATAAAATATGTAGTTTTCAAATCAGTATAGAAATAAAGATACGAGTCTAAGCCTATCGCTCTACAGGTTAACATGTTTTTTATACAAAGTCTATGGATTAAAAATTCTATCCAAGACCCGTGAATCTTTTCTTTTCTTTTTTGTCAAAACAAAACCCGTGAATCTAACAGTCAAAGAAAACGACTAAGTTTCTTGTAATCACGATTTAAATTATTATATCATTATGGTTGAATTTAGCCAATGCTATTGAGTTTATATAGAATAAAACGTTACAATAAGGATGAACTAACTTGATAACACGATCAAAGTCGTTATAAAAATATGTATATTAGCATTAAAATTTTAGATGGAAAATACCTTCATTTAAAATTTCAAAAAGAAATTTAGTATCTCCGGGAAAATAGAAGACTTCAACAATATGATATTGTAGGTAAAAATGATATATTTTTAGCTATTTTGGTTGCTTTGTGGTCTACAAATACACCATGCATTACCAATTGGATATTACTATGTAATCTATGAGGAATATGTAATGCAAAAGAATAGTGTTCCTCTAATTAAGCACATCAAACATTGTACTTGGAGGTTTGTGTCTTACCTTATTTGGTACTGAATACTGCATATATTTTGTTCCACATTGTAAATTAAATTCTTGATTTTTGGTGTTGGTTAAAGATGAGGTCATCAAATTCAAGGTCATCCATGAAGAACATGTTGAAGTTTGTTACAATAATCAGTTTTCCAAATACAGCTTTTACCAAAGTGATCAAATCATATCAAAAAAGAATTATGCCCTAAGAAAATCCCGCCTAGCTACAAGGATAACAAACTTGTTTTGTTGGCCCAAAAGAGAACCAAGAAAACTTAAGAAAAGTCCAAAGTTTCAGCTGATTTCATCATCAAAGGATCAAAGTTTCCAAAATTTGATTGGACCACATTCAAGGCATTTCAACTCCCGCAATTTTTTCTGCTGATTTGAATGTATTGATTGATATAAAAAACCTCCAGCCACGACATAATGCTCCTAGATTCTTACCTAAATTATCAAGAAACAAAATCAGCAAGGGATTGATCTGGTTTGACCAAGCAATTATTTTTAAATCGCTGTAAAATAGCCAAGACATTTATGTACGTTTCTTTTTCAATCTCTTTTCCAGATTATTATCTTTTTCTTTATGACATGTATTTGTACGAGCCTATATAAAATTCTCATTAATCTCAATGTAAAATCAGACCCATTTGATAATATAAATTGTTTGTTTTATGTTCATAAACACTTGTGTGAATTCATAGAGATTGTGTGAGAAGCTTTTCTCTTGTGTTCTTAGACTTATCAAGGTTTCCTCCATAGACCTTTTTCTTCTATCACTCCATCATCTACACCATCTACTGAATTGATTTGAGAGAGTTTTAAAACCAGCAAATCAATTCTCATCTTCAATCATTCATCCCATCTCATCTGGACAAGTAAGAGAGTCTTAAAACCAATGCTTATTCTTCACCAATATATTTACCTTGTCTCAGCTTTGGGGCTACATCAGTTAATATGTCATATTTGGTTTGAAACAAAATATTTGATTTTTCATTCTCCAAATCCTGCAACAAAAATTTCAAATTAATTCAGAAACGATTGAATTCTTTTATGATGTCAACTATGGTAGTAAACCTATCAATAAGAGAATTTTGCAGTATTTTGTCATATAATGAAAACTAAATTGTTGCCAACTCCCAAATATTTCTCTTATTATTATCTACAATAAAACATCAAATAATTTACACATATTCTTTACTACATGTTATAGGCATCTATAAAACAACATTAGCTATAGAAAAAACCTATTGGCATGCTTACTTAATTAGTTCACACAATATAAAAGGTTTAAAGGAGTCTTCCTTGAACATCCCCAAACAGTGAAGAAAGCTTTACCTGTTGTAATTGGCAACCCGGGGTTTGCTTATGAGGTCATTAAATTCAAGGTCATCCATGAAGATACTAAGGAGAAAATAATTATACCTCATGAAGGAACAAGTCTAAGTTTGTTGCGACAATCGGTTTTCCAAAGACAACTTTTACCAAAGTGATCAAATCATACCAAAAAGATAATTATGGCCCAAGAATGTCCCGCCTTGCTACAAGGATATCAAAATTGTTTTTTTGACCCAAAAGAGAACCAAGAAAACTCAAGAAAAGTCCAAAGTTTCAGCTGATTTCATCATCAAAAGATCAAAGTTTCCAAAATCTGATTGGACCACACTCAAGGCATTTCAACTCCCACAATTCTCTCTTCCTGACTTGAATGGTTTAACTGATATAAAGAGCCTCCAGCGATGACCTAATGCTCTTGGATTCTTACCTAAATTATCAAGATACAAAATCAGCAAGGGATTGATTTTGTTTGACAAACAAATTATTTTAAAATGGCTGTAAAATAGCCAAGACATTTATTTAGGTTTCTTTTTCAAACTCTTTTCCAGATTATTATCTTTTTCTTTATGACATATATTTGTACGAGCCTATATAAAGGTCTCATTAATATCAATGTAAAATTCAGACCCATTTGATAATAAAAATTGTTTGTTTTGTATTGATAAACACGTGTGAATTCATAAAGATTGTGTGAAAAGCCTTTTTCTTGTGGTCTTAGACTTATCAAGGTTTTTCTCCATAGACCATGTGCCGTCTATCACTCCATCTACACCATCTACTGAATTGATCTGAGAGAGCTCTAAAACCAGAAAATCAATTCCCATCTTCAATCATTCATTCCATCTCATCTGGACAAGTAAGAGAATTTTAAAACCAATGCTTATTCTCCACCAACCTATTCACCTAATATCACCTTTGGAGCTACATTATATGGTATCAGAGCTAAAATCTCCTACCATCTATCATCTATCTCATTTTTATTTTTGATTTCATTTTATAAAAAAAAAATGCTAAAAAAAACAAACAATTTGATATTACTGTTCTCATTTTTATTTTATAAAAAACGGTTTTCATTCTTTTTAAAATTAAAACATAAGAAAAGCATGAAAATTATTTTGTTTTCTCTTTCAATTCCTTTTTCTTTGTTCAAATCCCCGTGTATTCTTTCTCTTGGTTTCATTAATACCATTGAGTAATGAATTACATGAAAGGTGATAAGATTACCTTTTTAAAAATGATTGAGAAAGAGATCAGAAAGCTAGATCAAAGGCTCAGATACTTGGAAGAAAAGAGAGGCATAAAGGTGCACAAAATTGTTGAAGCTTTAACAAAACCAGCTGCTCAACATATGTATCACAATTGAAGTTGATTAGGATTTGAGGACAAATCCTTTTGAAGAAAGAGAGAGAGTATGATGAGATCATCAAATTCAAGGTCATACATAAATATATTAAGGAGAACACAATTATACCTCATGAAGGAACAAGTCGAAGTTTGTTGCAACAATTGGTTTTCCAAAGACAGCTTTTATCAAATTGATCAAATCATACCAAAAGAGCATTATGGCCCAAGAAAACTCTGCCTAGTTACAAGGATAAAAAAAACTTGTTTTGTTGACCCAAAAGAGAACCAAGAAAACTCAAAAAAAGTCCAAAGTTTCAGCAGATTTCATCATCAAAGGATCAAAGTTTCCAAAATCTGATTGAACCACACTCAAGGCATTTCAACTCCCACAATTCTCTCCTCCTGACTTGAATGGTTTGACTGATATAAAGAGCCTCCAGCCAAGACCTAATGCTCTTGGATTCTTACCTAAATTTTCAAGATACAAAATCAGCATGGGATTGATTTTGTTTGACAAATCAATTATTTTTAAATAGCTGTATATTAGCAAAGACATGTTGGACGGTCCTTGGAAAAGAAGGGATAAGATAAGACATAGTTGTCCTAAATCGCTGTAACATTAATTTTAGATTCTAGTCAGTTCGAAACAGTTTTTCTTTTTTACAATGAACCTACTAATAGTTTAATATAATCAATAATATTAGAATTGAAAAGATTGAGTTGGGTCTACTTAATTTTAAAATGAGGATTGAGAAGAAAAGTTAAAAGAGACATGGACTCGAGAACATAAGATCATAAAGAGTATAGAACTCGTTTTGTCCCGCGAGATCCACATGGTGATATTTGTTTCCTCGTCCATGAATGTTTTTATTTTCATACCACCAACTCTTTTAACAGCTTTCTCCACAAGATTCATTAAAGTTCTCACATTCTCCACGTATGGGAAACCAGAAGCAGAGACACTTTGCATTATAGAGTTGCAGAGTGTTGTCTTGCCTGCATAGTCTTGTCTGTAGAGGAAAGCTCTAATCCCTTTGGCTCAGTAAGTGGCATATGCGTGAGTGAATCCGTCTTTGCATCATCTATCTTCCTACATTGTGTCCCAGCTTTTGATAAATCTCATTTGCTTTCCCTCAATCTTGAGCGGAGTCCTTGCTGATTCAATTTCCTCAATCAATGGATTAATCTGTAATGTGTCTGTGATTGCCTCGGATACTCTATCGCCTTTTACCCCCTTTCAGCCTTCTAACGAAAGTCGTCTTGAAGATGTATATGAAATTATAAGGTCCCAGACTCGCTTCCTCGTGAATCCCTTGATGAACCACTGTCTCATTTCTTGTCACCAGCTTCAAAATCACAGTAAGTCCATCTCTTCCAATCAGTGTCTTAGAACCTCCAAACACGATTGACCTGAGTGTGATATTGGCCTGTAATTGCAGAGCAAAGAATATACTCAATGGACAAACCAAATCCTCAACGCCAACACTCCCGGACCGATTTCCATCAATATATAAACTATGCAATGAAATGATTAAATAAATGGGTCTATTGTTTAACTATTTCCATCTCTACTGTTTTTCATTAAACCAAAGCATGAAAGTTTTGGATTCGCATCCTAAGAGACGAAAACATAAAGTAATTTCAGATGCATCTGACAGGAACCAAAGGTAAAAATATGTATTAAACTTACATCATCAAAGAGAACTCTATAAGAGTTTACGTCATGGTAAAGTTCACGCCATTTTCCAGTACAATACTCATGGTAAAGCTACTCTTCAGTCTCATTGCCCACCTCATTTGTTGCGACTCCCCTGAAACACATAAAATATCTTTTTTTTGCTAATCATCCATTCAGACTTCCAGGTACCACTTATTAGAAGCAAAACAAAATATGAGAGAATGCTGAATCCAGTATCTATATGTCCATATATATAAGTTAGGGACTTACAGTGGAAAAGATGTTTTGCAAAAGTATCATTAGGCATAAAATCAGCAACTCCTTCAAAGCATTATCCAAGTAGATTTGCCATCCTATGATTCCGTAATTGACCAACAGCTTTGGCTTCTTCCTAATCTCACATATTAAGGCCAAAGAGGATAAAATTATCTTATTGGAAAGGGATACACGAAACAGAAAGGATCATTGAGTGCAAAGAAATAAGCTTACCAAAAGCTGACGAGAATAACTATCTTCAAACACATAAGAAGTGTCAGTAGCCATTGCTTGCAATTAACAATCACATATTACCTGCACTTGTCTTCCCTTTAGTGAATTTGTCATTGTGCTCGCCAGAACTGTCTTTTCTTGATGCTCCTAAATTTGCGAGAGAAAATAGATTCTTAAAATTGAACATGCTCATGTATATACATAAAGCCATAAGCTGAATTGGTGAAATCCATCACAATATATACCCAAACTTTGAGCGCTCCCTCAAAATTCGAGAGGAAACAACTCATAACAATAAAATACAATGCTAACAACAGCCCCCAATAACTAAAGAGCCAAACTGCAGAACATTCACAAATGTAAATTTCACAGCATTTGCTCCTTAACATCGATACCCAAACAGAAGATAAAAGCATACATTAGGAATAAGCTAAAAAAACTAATGCAAGGCAACTAAAATAGAGACATTTTATATGATAATATGAATACTTAAGATGCACCTTTTTCAGTAGTTATCTGAATACTATTCTTTCCAAACCAACAACACAAAAAGTAGTATTCTTTCCTTTCGCCAGAATGGTAACTATAAAAGACCAAATAGAGGAATCTTGAAGTTACATCAATGTACCAAACCACATGGGCTTAATAATTTCGGATGGATAAAACCGATTAGATGTTGAAATAACAGCGTAACAAGTGAGGAGACACATCAGACATCCAACTTTCCACCTCCTTCAAGCTGTGGTGGAATATCCTCATTGACTGGTGTGCTTTTTGACAAGCCCTTTAACCCAACACCTTGTTGCTAAAGTAATGCTAGAAAATTACAAGGCACCACAGTAAGTCACGGCTAAGAGATCACTCTTTTTCTAAATGATTTGGGTATCAAAGCAATATTTACCAGCAACTTTTCCTCGTCCTTCTTCGTTAGCAGGAGTTGTCGAGCATGGCGTCCAAGATTCAAAGTTCGACTTAAAAGAATGGGTTCATAACCTTGGATTATACGGGTTATGCGAGTTTCCTTTGGCCGAATAAGGTGCAAAAACTTAATTAAACATTTGACCATAAACAAATTTTGGAGCAATCTAAGATTAATGCAGAAGAAGGGATATTGAATTACCTTGTTCAGTGTGCCGACTCTCACGACTAGGCTCCATCGGCGCAGGCTTTAAGAGGAAGGAGATGGAAAGTCATTATTTTGATACTAAGACCCTTTTATCAGTCTCAAATCATGCTCCTTCTCAGGCTGTCCTCCCGTGCCCATAAATGGATTAAGATTTCGGAGAAGTGGATGCCCTCGATGGAACGAAATAAGTGATCGGAAAAGGGTCCCAAGTTCGACCCAATCAAATGGATTTCGCGGGGCTACAATATTGTCGACTAAAATGATTTAGGGTTTATTTGAGAGAAGATGATCGGATTTTGATTT
This sequence comes from Orychophragmus violaceus, assembly GCA_030180135.1. Lineage (NCBI taxonomy): Eukaryota > Viridiplantae > Streptophyta > Magnoliopsida > Brassicales > Brassicaceae > Orychophragmus > Orychophragmus violaceus. Next base: position 13,134,171 of record CM058236.1, read on the forward strand.
GATGAGAATCAGATAGTTCGATCATGAAGCATCAATCTGGTCTTTTAAGAGGATTCAAGCGACATAGTAGGAGGAGGCGATAAGTTGTAACAGAAAAAGCTCTCAGATCGGTTTATGATAATGTACGATATATATTCAATGGATGAAGGATAATTGTACAGCTGGCTCATGACATGGGGAAATGTTATATTCTGATTGGTTCACACAATTTTTCATTAATCTGATGTGTCATGTTTTCAGAGCTTTAAAATGTTGAAATGTCAGTTCTAGGAGAGACACTCCTTCTATTATATATATGATTTTGGTTTTAGTATAGCACACGTGCCCCACATTATTATTCTTTAGATCCGCCTCAGCCCCTTCGCCGATTCACATTTCGGCTGCTCTGTTCTAATGATGGACAATGTTTCTCCTTGAATTTTTGTTTTCTTATATCCTGATTTACATTCCCAGATATTAGTATCCTCTGCTTCACATATCAGCTAAAATGCTTTATTAGCTTCTATATATAAAATATGTAGTTTTCAAATCAGTATAGAAATAAAGATACGAGTCTAAGCCTATCGCTCTACAGGTTAACATGTTTTTTATACAAAGTCTATGGATTAAAAATTCTATCCAAGACCCGTGAATCTTTTCTTTTCTTTTTTTTGTCAAAACAAAAACCGTGAATCTAACAGTCAAAGAAAACGACTAAGTTTCTTGTAATCACGATTTAAATTATTATATCATTATTGTTGAATTTAGCCAATGCTATTGAGTTTATATAGAATAAAATGTTACAATAAGGATGAACTAACTTGATAACACGATCAAAGTCGTTATAAAAGTATGTATTTTAGCATTAAAACGTTAGATGGAAAATACCTTCATTTAAAATTTAAAAAAGAAATTTAGTATCCTCGGGAAAATAGAAGACCTCAACAATATGATATTGTAGGTAAAAAATGATATATTTTTAGCTATTTTGGTTGCTTTGTGATCTACAAATACACCATGCATTACCAATTGGATATTGCTATGTAATCTATGAGGAATATGTAATGCAAAAGAATAGTGTTCCTCTAATTAAGCACATCAAACATTGTACTTGGAGGTTGGTCTCTTACCTTATTTGGTACTGAATACTGCATATATTTTGTTCCACATTGTAAATTAAATTCTTGATTTTTGGTGTTGGTTAAAGATGAGGTCATCAAATTCAAGGTCATCCATGAAGAACATGTTGAAGTTTGTTGCAATAATCAGTTTTCCAAATACAGCTTTTACCAAAGTGATTTAATCATATCAAAAAAGAATTATGCCCTAAAAAAATCCCGCCTAGCTACAAGGATAACAAACTTGTTTTGTTGACCCAAAAGAGAACCAAGAAAACTTAAGAAAAGTCCAAAGTTTCTGCTGATTTCATCATCAAAGGATCAAAGTTTCCAAAATTTGATTGGACCACATTCAAGGCATTCAACTCCCGCAATTTTTTCTGCTGATTTGAATGGTTTGATTGATATAAAAAACCTCCAGCCACGACATAATGCTCCTAGATTCTTACCTAAATTATCAAGAAACAAAATCAGCAAGGGATTGATCTGGTTTGACCAAGCAATTATTTTTAAATCGCTGTAAAATAGCCAAGACATTTATGTACGTTTCTTTTTCAATCTCTTTTCCAGATTATTATCTTTTTCTTTATGACATGTATTTGTACGAGCCTATATAAATTCTTATTAATCTCAATGTAAAATCAGACCCATTTGATAATATAAATTGTTTGTTTTATGTTCATAAACACTTGTGTGAATTCATAGAGATTGTGTGAGAAGCTTTTCTCTTGTGTTCTTAGACTTATCAAGGTTTCCTCCATAGACCTTTTGCTTCTATCACTCCATCATCTACACCATCTACTGAATTGATTTGAGAGAGTTTTAAAACCAGCAAATCAATTCTCATCTTCAATCATTCATCCCATCTCATCTGGACAAGTAAGAGAGTCTTAAAACCAATGCTTATTCTTCACCAATCTATTTACCTAGTCTCAGATTTGGGGCTACATCAGTTAATATGTCATATTTGGTTTGAAACAAAATATTTGATTTTTCATTCTCCAAATCCTGCAACAAAAATTTCAAATTAATTCAGAAACGATTGAATTCTTTTATGATGTCAACTATGGTAGTAAACCTATCAATAAGAGAATTTTGTAGTATTTTGTCATATAATGAAAACTAAATTGTTGCCAACTCCCAAATATTTCTCTTATTATTATCTACATTAAAACGTCAAATAATTTACACATATTCTTTACTACATGTTATAGGCATCTATAAAACAACATTAGCTATAGAAAAAACCTATTGGCATGCTTACTTAATTAGTTCACACAATATAAAAGGTTTAAAGGAGTCTTCCTTGAACATCCCCAAACAGTGAAGAAAGCTTTACCTGTTGGTGAATAATTGGCAACCCGGGGTTTGCTTATGAGGTCATTAAATTCAAGGTCATCCATGAAGATACTAAGGAGAAAATAATTATACCTCATGAAGGAACAAGTCTAAGTTTGTTGCGACAATCGGTTTTCCAAAGACAACTTTTACCAAAGTGATCAAATCATACCAAAAAGATAATTATGGCCCAAGAATGTCCCGCCTTGCTACAAGGATATCAAAATTGTTTTTTTGACCCAAAAGAGAACCAAGAAAACTCAAGAAAAGTCCAAAGTTTCAGCTGATTTCATCATCAAAAGATCAAAGTTTCCGAAATCTGATTGGACCACACTCAAGGCATTTCAACTCCCACAATTCTCTCCTCCTGACTTGAATGGTTTAACTGATATAAAGAGCCTCCAGCGATGACCTAATGCTCTTGGATTCTTACCTAAATTATCAAGATACAAAATCAGCAAGGGATTGATTTTGTTTGACAAACAAATTATTTTAAAATGGCTGTAAAATAGCCAAGACATTTATTTAGGTTTCTTTTTCGAACTCTTTTCCGGATTATTATCTTTTTCTTTATGACATATATTTGTACGAGCCTATATAAAGGTCTCATTAATATCAATGTAAAAATAAGACCCATTTAATAATAAAATTGTTTGTTTTGTATTGATAAACACGTGTGAATTCATAGAGATTGTGTGAAAAGCCTTTTTCTTGTGGTCTTAGACTTATCAAAGTTTTTCTCCATAGACCATGTGGCGTCTATCACTCCATCTACACCATCTACTGAATTGATTTGAGAGAGCTCTAAAACCAGCAAATCAATTCCCATCTTCAATCATTCATTCCATCTCATCTCAAGTAAGAGAATTTTAAAACCAATGCTTATTCTCCACCAACCTATTCACCTAATCTCACCTTTGGAGCTACATTATATGGTATCAGAGCTAAAATATCCTACCATCTATCATCTATCTCATTTTTATTTTTGATTTCATTTTATAAAAAAAAAATGCAAAATTTTTTTTATATTAAAAAACCAAACAATTTGATATTACTGTTCTCATTTTTATTTTATAAAAATGGTTTTCATTCTTTTTAAAATTAAAACATAAGAAAAACATGAAAATTATTTTGTTTTCTCTTTCAATTCCTTTTTCTTTGTTCAAATCCCCGTGTATTCTTTCTCTTGGTTTCATTAATACCATTGAGTAATGAATTACATGAAAGGTGATAAGATTACCTTTTTTAAAATGATTGAGAAAGAGATCAGAAAGCTAGATCAAAGGCTCAGATACTTGGAAGAAAAGAGAGGCATAAAGGTGCACAAAATTGTTGAAGCTTTAACAAAACCAGCTGCTCAACATATGTATCACAATTGAAGCTGATTAGGATTTGAGGATTTGAGGACAAATCCTTTTGAAGAAAGAGAGAGAGTATGATGAGATCCTCAAATTCAAGGTCATACATAAATATACTAAGGAGAACACAATTATACCTCATGAAGGAACAAGTCAAAGTTTGTTGCAACAATTGGTTTTCCAAAGACAGCTTTTACCAAATTGATCAAATCATACCAAAAGAGAATTATGGCCCAAGAAAACTCCGCCTAGTTACAAGGATAAAAAAACTTGTTTTGTTGACCCAAAAGAGAACCAAGAAAACTCAAGAAAAGTCCAAAGTTTCAGCTGATTTCATCATCAAAGGATCAAAATTTCCAAAATCTGATTGAACCACACTCAAGGCATTTCAACTCCCACAATTCTCTCCTCCTGACTTGAATGGTTTGACTGATATAAAGAGCCTCCAGCCATGACCTAATGCTCTTGGATTCTTACCTAAATTATCAAGATACAAAATCAGCATGGGATTGATTTTGTTTGACAAAGCAATTATTTTTAAATGGATGTATATTAGCAAAGACATTTATTTACGTTTCTTTTTTAACTCTTTTCCAGATTATTATCTTTTTCTTTATGACATATATTTGTGCGAGCCTATATAAAGGTTTCGTTAATCTCAATGTAAAATCATACACATTTGATAATAAAAAAATTTTGTTTTGTGTTGATAAACACTTGTGTGAATTAATAGAGATCGTGTGAAAAGCCTTTCTTTTGTGGTCTTACACTTATCAAGGTTTTTCTCCATAGACCTTGTGGCATCTATCATTCCATCATCTACTCCATCTACTGAATTAATTTGTGATAGTTCTAAAACCATCAAATCAATTTCCATCTTCAATCATTTATCCCATCTCATCAGGAAAAGTAAAAGAGCCTTAAGGCCAATGCTTGTTCTCCACCAACCTATCTACCTAGTCTCACCTTTGGGGCTACATTATCTGCACTCATATATCCTTTGTGATCGGTGTGGAGCTTTGGAGATTGTCGATCACCTACTATTCCACTGTGAATTTTCCCAACAGGTTTGGAAAGCGGTTCCATTCAAATTGGAAATGGAGTCTTCGATTATCCCCTATTTTCACTCAGACTAACTGCCTCTAATACCCTTATATGCCTTCCACCGGTTGGTTTGGTACTGAGTTCTCTCTTCTACTAAATCTGCTGGAATCTGTGGCTATCTCGGAACCAATTAATCTCCAAAGAGCGGAAATTCTCAGCCGTTGAAACTTTGAAAAAAGAAATTTGTGACGCCAGAGGGTGGCAAGAAGCGCTTAATCATACCAAAAAAAACGGTCACAAATTGGCTTGGACCTCAACCCCCGATAAACCAGGATTGGATCAAATGTAACACCGATGCAACCACTACAAGAAAACAACGTTTTTGCGACTGCAATCTTAGTCGCAAAATAGTCGTTAAACATGGTTATACGACTAAAATACGACTAAGTATGGTAGTTGTAAATCCATAGTTGATAAATTGCATAGTTGTAATAATAGTCGGCAAGTAAAGACTATTTTTGTGACTAACATAGGTAATCGTAAAATAGACGTGGTGTTGTCGGATGGGGACTAATATGTGACCATTTGGCTTCAGTTGTGTGACTAAATACATAATCCAGATGCAGTCGGAGAAATGTAGTCACCTAGTAGTCGTTAACCGAGGTGATCAATTGTAGACTATTTTTGTGACTATACAATATAGTCAAAATGTAGTAGTAAATATTGGCGACTAATTGGCGACTAATTGGCGACTTAGTAATGACTAGTTCAATGACTATTCAGCGATTAATCGGCACACCCAAATACGATTATTTTGTTGTTTTGGCCACTACTTATCGACTATTACTTGTATAGTCACAAAGTAGTCGTAATATATGGGGACTATTTGGTGACTATTTATCGACTAATTTACCGATTATATAACGACTGACATGAAAATTCAAATATGATTATGGTAAACATTTTGCTCTTAATTAAAGACTGTTTAACAACTATGCAACGTCTAATCGAAACAACCAGATTCGATTATGGTACTGACTGACCGACTACTGTCTGACTGTATGATTTAGTCTAACTTAGTTGTCAGGTATGGTGACTACTTGGCGACGGTTTAATGACTAAATAACTATTATTAAGCTACTACTCGGAAAATCTAGATTCGTTGATGGTAAATATTTAGCGACTACTTTGTGTGTGTACTGCAAATAATTGGCGAATGTTTAGTGGCTTTTATTTGTAGAAATAAGAATTTAGATTATTTTCATTTTTTATTTGGTAATTGGCGATACGATAATCTGAATGGTACAAGATATGTAACATACATTTGCTTCAAAATAACATTGGTAACATGTAGACGCAAACTCCATCATTTAGGAGTTGTCAAATCATATCCCAAAAATTTATGCAAGAGACAGTGATAAGTAACCTACGAAACAGATGGTGTTTTAGTTTTACTTTGAGATGCCTTCAGATGCTCTTGGTGGGCCACAATGCTGAAAAGTGTTTGGGCTCCTTGCTTGCTCATTAAAAGATTTTCTGTCAGGCTTTTGACTCCATAAGGATTTACTTCTCCATCGTTTTCAGTGGCTTGTGACAATTACAAACAGTTAGAGAAAAGAATTAAATAAAGAACGTGTGATGACTTTATCAACATGGATTGTGTAAAATGTTACTTTACTTGAGAAAATATGTTGTTATATTAAAAAAAAAATGTTTTAGAAGAAAGCTATGAATGGTTTGGTCATGTCTCAAATGATACAAACACTATCTTGAAGCTGATAGAGGAATATATGAGTCGTTTACAGCCTGTAGAACCAAAATTAATTGTTCCAACACAAGCAAACCACATGAAAATCATAAGCAAACCAATAATCAGATTCATAAGTTGTCATGTTTTAAAAGCAAAGCAAAACAGAAAAAGACTAGACGGTTTAACACACACCCAGACGTCATATCTTACTTATAGCTATAGGCATCATATCAAGGAGGGTTTCGTGATTGAGAGATTCAAGGAAGAGTTTGAGAGGGTCGATAGGTTTCATCCAAAGTTAGCGATTAAATTGACAGCCTCGAAAAAGAGATTCGAGGAAGAGATATCAGTTTGAGATGGGTGGGCATAGAAGAGGATTCAGAGAGAGACTAGAGAGATGTTTCGAAGGAGATTTCCGAAAAGAGGAAGAACCTAATAAAATCAGGGTTTGAATTATTTGATGATTTCTGGAGACTTTGTCGAAAATTATTGGGTATAGTCGGGTAATTTATATATTTTGGGCTATAAATTTGGGTTTTGCTTACCCGGAATAACTTGGCAATTTTTTTCAATTTTTACTCACTTGTATGCGTAACGTAGTCGTAATATATTCCTTTTTTATTGTCTCTACTTTTAAAATTTAAACTTATCTATAATATTTTTAGTAAAAACAGAAAAAGATTGCTCACAATCACTTCAAGAAAACATCGTTTTTGCGACTGAAACTTGCGACTATACTTGTAGCCGTAACATTTGGCGACTATTTGGGGACAGTATTGCTACTATTTTGCAACTACATATATATGGATGTGTATTAGTCGCTAATATACGACCAAAATTGATTGTCGCAAATTTAGTCGTCAATTTACGACTGGTTAATGACCATTGTCGAGACCCGAAACAATAGTCGCACCGTAGACAGTAATGTGGCTAGTTTGCGTCTGATGTGAAGAGTTGTAGAAATGTCACAGATTGGTCACTACATAGGTGACTAATTCGCTACTTCGTGTATAGTAGTAACAAAGTCGTTTATTTGTCGCTATTGTTACGACTAATATGCAACTCATTATTCGTATCCCAAAGTAGTCGGGTATGGGTCGTATCATATATTATGATTTAGTAATAATAATATAATATTGTTTGGTTATATTTTACATGTTTGTGATAGGTGTAACGGTTTCAAGCGACATGCATTTATGACAATTAATGGTAGTGACCAATTATGTCTACATAGTCGAAATTCAGCCCTATCTCCGCTTTCATTTGTAGAAACACTAAGAATTTGGAAATCTAGTTACATGGCTGGAGGATACAATAATTATAACCATCGGGAGTGCATGTATAACAGGTTCGAAGATGCCACAAACAATTTCTCGACAGCCTTCGAAACGGGGGTAGCACAATTCATGGAACTTGCCAAAAAAATAGCCTTTAGCACTGAGAAATGGCGGTACGTTTCTCTGCCCTTGTACTCTTTTCAAGAATGAAAAACCGGAAACCTCGGAAAATGCAATTTGGAGTCATTTATGCCTGATTATTATGTTTGGTATAAATATGGAGAAGAAATCGGTTTAGATATAGGAACGAGTTATGTTGATCTGAATGGTAATATTCCTAATGTAGAAGATAGATATGTGGATATGATGAATGATGTATTTCATGATTACGAGAGTAATAGTGAATCTGTACGTAATCATTCAAAAAAAGTTTTATGAACCGTTAGAAGGAGCAAACAATCCTTTTTATGATGATTTTCGCCATTATAGTTGCAAATTAGTGCCTATATATTGCAACAACTCTACATCTATTTTATGACTACATATGTTAGTCGTAAAAAATAATCGTAAACTGGCGACTTTTTTATGACTATGAAATTTAACGACTAAGGGTTTACAACTATCAGATTTAGTCGATATTTAGTCGTAAACCTCATTTATCGACTATGTTGCTACTAAGTGCAGTCACAAAAACGTTGTTTTCTTATAGTGTAAGAAGTCATGGTTCCTCCTTTGGACTTGATCTATGGAAATAACATCTATAACTTGAAGCCTATGATGAGCTCACCAGCAATGACAAGCTTCTATAAAGATGGTGCAAGTGGTAGGACAAGACCATTCGTCAATTTTTCAAGACGGTAAAGAGCATGAAAGGTTCGATTAAGAATCTGAATAGGAAACTCGAAATGGGTAACTTGTCCAATCAATATCAGCAAATGGAGAACAAAGAAGTTACCGAGAGCAACAATCACTTCCACTCATTCCATGGACAGGAGCTCGTGCCTTATGAGGAGCCACACGATCACCATCTTACGAGATGCGTAGAGCCAAGAGGAAGGCAATGCGGTCTCCATCAACCAGTTCTAGAAACCTGTCCTATTCCATGTAATCATCCTTCATTCACTGCTAAGAGGTACAGCTCCACTTTGTAAATAGTTTTCTTTTATTTCTTGCGTTCTTGGTCACTCTCTCAATCTTCTTTCACATTGAGACAGTGTAATTGAATTTTTGGAGAGGGGCTAGTAGCTAACTTTGCTTTTGATGATCTTATTTTTTATGTTTTGCATTCTTGAGTCTCATGCATTCCTCCAAGGCATAGAAATGTTTTTGACAATTTTCACAAAAAATGCATTTAGTTTCATTTAGTGTAGAAGCATATAGGCATGCATTCAGTTACACTGGAAGCAATGATGAGTTTTTCTTGTAAAGTTTCTTCTCGAAAAGTTTGATTCATCTTGTTTGTAGTTCTTTGATTGTGTTTTGAGTGATATAGAAAGTAATGAAAACCGTTCTTGGATCTCTTGTCACATTACTCCGGTCTTAGCTAAAGAATGCTGTGATTTGATTCTAGCCCCATCTAAGTTATCACTTAACATTGACATTTAATTATCATTTTTGTGCAATGAAAAATGAACTCATGGAACTTTAGACATACTTGGGTTATATTTTCCCTTTTTACCACTCTTTTTGGCCCAAGTGGTTGTTCCTCATCTTTCAAACGGTTTTCCTCACCCTAAACCAATCCTTCCTTCAAGCCAAATCTCTAGTAAATATATTTCATACTTTTTCGAATCAACTAAGCAAAAATTCTTTAGTTTAAAACAACAAGGATGAATTTCCATGTAAATATAGCTTAACATCTTCAAGCTACTCATAATCTAAATTGTAAGTTCTGGGAGGAAGTGGTAAAAAAAAGAAATAGTGGGGGAATAAGGAAGATTTTGAGAAGAAAAGGGGATAGCAAAGTCGAAATGGTTGGAAAAGAAAAGAAAAGAATAATATATTTAGTATAAGAAGAGGTTGTCTCTAATTCCAAATAAAGTAAAGAAGCCAAAAATGGCATGTGCATTTAAGAGAATAGAAAAGAGAATGAGAAAAAGAAAAGAAAAGAGCTAAAGAAAAGAAAACAAAGCATATTATAGTACATTTTTAAGAAAAATAAATATTATAATGATTTAAGAAACGGAAAGTGATCAATGAAGTTGTTTGAGAAAGCAATTGTCCTTAAAAAAGGATAAAGTAAGATTGGGACTATGTACGTTTAGAGATAGGAGTTAAGATCATATTGGACATTTAGGTAGACATGAAGTTTATCCTTGTATGGTTGTTCTTTACTCTTAACATTTTGCAATAGTTCATTCACTTTTGAAGGAATTCTTGTTTGAATTAGACACTATTAATTGAGATCATTTTAATCTCAAAACCTTGACCCTTAGCCAACTGAGTTTTTTTTATTTGCCTGAACATGATCCACACAAAACATTTAACAAATATTAAAGGGCTAGATGATAAGAATGCTTTGTAACTTGAAGCCTAAGTTTGTTGCATGTTGATAAATGCATAATTTACCAAGTTTAGCATTCATATTTACATATTTTTTATTTCTTTTATGTATTTCGTTGGGAATTAATCCATTTAGAGTCTTATTGTGCTTATAATAGGTTTTGCATATTTTGGATTGTTTTGGAGTGTTTTAAATGTTTTTCGAGCTTTAGAGGAGTTCTTGATGATTGGAGTTGAACCACGAGCCTTTAGGTAACAAGAGATTACAGAGTTACCCATCATCCATCACCTTTGGTGACTCATCCTCAAGAACTCCTTTTGGGATGATTAATGACTATCCACTCAATATAGGAGATTGCCTTATCCTAACTGACTTCATTGTGATAGAGATGAGAAATAACAAAAAAATCCCTCTTCTTCTAGGATCAACCTTCCTCAACACAACAAGATAAATCATGGACTTCAACGACAAGAGAGTAGTGCTAATGAAAGTGAATTGCAAAGTGTTATATCCTATGAAACATTCACAACAAAAAATTTATGGCACAATCACTACTGAAAAGGATGTGGTTGCTCTAGAGGATGAAAAGCTTGAAGCTAGTTAAGAGGATGGAGTATCATGGATCAATCTCCTTGGGTAAGTTGTGCATCAAAGAGGATAAGGCTGACAAGGAGGGTGAAAAGAATATGTGGTCTCCAAGAGCTGAAAAGGTAGGAAAGGATGTCTTGGATGGAGATGCTCTTCAAGGGCTGTTTAGTGAGCACATGGGAACTGCATAAAAGAAGGGGGTGAATAAAGGTAAAGGAGATCATCTTGAGACCAAGAAAAAGGTCACATCACCCAAACCCTTCAACATTTCTACATATCCAAACACTTTCACCTTACATCCATTGAATCTCAAAGATGGAATCATTAATTATAAGGTCAAATGCAAAGTAAGAGCCAAGTCTTTCACAAGTGCTAAATCAATCTTCCCCCTTGAAATTTAAGGTGATCCTATCAAGCTTCCAGAGCTTCTCACTCAAGTCATGACCATCACTCAAGAATTCATTTCATTCCCTAATCCTCCTTAGGAAAATGAAAAGTAGTCGAGTTAGAGACTTAAAACAAGCTCACATGGGAAGAAGTCCCATTTCTATTTTTGTACATATTTTTTGAATCTTTATCTTCTGCTAGTCGTTTTTAATATTTTGTTAAGTGTTTAAAGGTGTGGGGGCCTTTAGGGTCATTGGCCTCAAGAATCAAGGATCTTGGCCAATGAAAAAGCGATAACGACTGAGCCACAACGGCTGAATCAAACTGTGGTCGAAGGAAACATCCGGACCAAATAGAAGTGGCAAGATCAATGCCTAAGTTTGGGGGAGATTTGAGCCACATCAAAAGATGCCTCCACCGCCCATTCCTCCACTCTACTCATATCTATCTCACTCCAAATACAAGTAACACTCCAAACCTTGTCTTTTTGATTTTGCATTTTGTTTTCTTTGTCTTTGATCGTTCTCTTCTCAGTTCTATCACACAAGAAACTGTGTGATTTAAATTTTGGGGATATGCCAGTCTCTAATATTGTGTTTTGTGACCTTATATTCTCTTTATACATATCTTGAGTTTATGCATTTATTTATGGCATAAAAATCACTAAAAACCTTGTAAAGTTTTGGAAAAATTAACACAAAATCGAGTTGCATTTGTATGTTCAGGATTGAGTCTAGAAGCATATAGGTTTGCATTCATCTTCATATGGATATTTGATCATCTTGAGAACTTTTTTCATTATGCTAGCTTGTAGTTGTTTGATACATCTAGTAAGCTTGAAAGTAAGGAAGAGTCAGACTTGGTTCATTAATGTTCTTGTCTTGGTTTAAGCATGTTGTGAACTGATTTCATTCCTATCTATAAGGACCTTTAATATTGACTCTTAATTATCATGTTTGTGCATTAAAGGTTAATCCACAGATACATATACATACATGGACAATCGTTTTCCTTTTTACCACTCTTGTTAGTCTAAGCTTCTCCACCTTTAACTAATCCTTCCTTCAAGCCTAAACACTTTAGTGAGAGTTGTGAGGTATTTTCCGGATAAACTACGCAAAAAGTGTTGAATTTATAATGACAAGGATAATTTTTCATGTACAGTTAGTCTTGCATCATTTGGTTAAGCATGGGATAAAAAAGAATTTTGGGGGAAATGAGAAGAAAAAAAAAATTGAAAACTTGGAAAAGAAATAGGAGATACCAAAACTTTTGAAATGATTGGGAAAAGAAATGAAAGAACTCTTAAGTGTTAAAAAGAGACTATAAGAGAAAAAGAAAGACAAGAAGCCAAATGGCTCAAGCATAGAAAGAAAAAGATACTAGTGAAAAAGAGTAGAGCTATAAAAAAAAGAAAAGACTAAAGCATTTCCATGGATCAAGAAAAGAAATAAAAATCTCCGATGTGCTTAAAATAGAAGGAAATGAGTTGTTTGTGGCTTAAGAAGGCAAGTTTCCTTAAAAATGGTAGATTATAATTGAGACTATGTGGGTTTAGAAGTAATAGTTAGAATCATCTATGGGGTTTGTTACATGGAATTTTATCCTTGTATACATTTACTGTTCTTTATTTTTAGCATTTTTACATAGTTCTTTCCTTTTTGAGAGATCCTTTGTTCATAATAGCACAAATACCTTGAGATCATTTTCATCTCAAGACCTTACTCTCTTGACCAAATGAGTGCAACAATTAAGATTCACCAATAAATGACAAAGGGTTGGATGATATGTAGGGATGATCATGATTAACTCTTTGGAGTAAGGTTAGCTTGATTGCAGCTTATGGTTGCATGTAGATACTTTGATACCATTTTATGTTGATGATTTGTTTAAGCTCTCACTTTCAAACTTTTTTCTCATCTTGTCTTGTGTATGTTTGCTTGTGGACAAGCGAAAGGCAAGTTTAGAGAAATTGATATGTGCATAATTTACCATGGTTAAGTATTCATATATGTATAGTTTTCCTGTTTTGTATTCATTCTTACCATGGTTGCTCATGTAGGGATGGACATGGTAAACTCTTTTCAAGTAAGGTTAGCTTGATTGTAACTTGTTTTTGCATGTCCAGACCTTGATATCATTTTCTCTTGATGATTGTTTAAGCTCTCACTTTAAAACTTTTTTCATCTTGTCTTGTATTTGTTTGCTTGCGGACAAGAAAAAGGCAAATTTAGGAGAATTGATCTGTGCATAATTTACCATGGTAAGTATTCATATATGCATAGTTTCATGTCTTTTGTATTCATTCTTGTGCAATTCCTTAGGAATTCATCCATTTAGAGTATTAGTGAGCTTAAAATAGATTTTTTATATTTTGACTTGTTTTGAAGTGTTTTAGGTGTTTCTTGGAGGTTTGGAGGAGTTCTTGATGATTGGAGTTGAGCCATGAGCTATTAGGATTGTTTAGCAGCAAGGAGGGATGACTTAAATAAGGAGAAACCTTTTTTATTTTGGCAGCGGTCAAATCCAACGGTCATGTGCAACCCATGCAGCCTTAAAGCGCACAAGCCGGTATCAGCCATTCACAGTTTGGTCCATCTCGCCTGTTGCACACGGGCCTTGATGGGTTTGCGGGTAACCCGCGACTCGCCCCGCGGCGGGTTTAACAAATTTTTGACCCGCTGAAATCCGATCCGCCATACCCGCAAAGAAAAATTAGTTGAGCTGCACCCACCCCGCTAAATTTGCGGACGCCCTCTAACCCGCATTTTAAAATATTTCAACCCGCAACCGCCCAGAAAACTAAAATTTTAACCCGCACCCACCCCTAAAAATTTTTTTAAATCATTATTTCGATATGCACCCGCCCCACAGCGGGTCTAGCGGGGTGAGACCCGCGGGCTATGAATCAAATTCCCAACTCTACACATGGCCCTAACTAGTCCCAACTCTGACAAAGAAATCCATCAGGTACATTCCCATTGGCACATGCCGACTGCAGCTCATACCCTTCTCGGTATCGACCACTCTCCATCGACAAGCAGAAGCCGATGATGTCCCACACGTCTCTAGCTTTGTTTGTACTAGAAAACATATTGGCATGTACCATTGGTCTTAGCTGGCTGCTGTCTATCTCATTGTGAACGCCCCTACGCCAAACCTCGGCCATCCTCGCCTGATGTGAGCTATGCATCCATGACCCAATAATACACCTGGAAGTAAGTCGAACTGCTCACATCGGCCGCGTACAATATGCCTTCACATCAGATGTTGTACATTGGTCCAGCTCTATCGGTGCAGCCCACTCGACCTTAACCCCATTTTTATCCAGGAAATCCATCGACCATGGAGTATCGGTCTTGTTTACTCGCGGCCTCCGCATCGGCATGATTGCATCAAACCATATCACATGCAGCCCCTAGTCCGAAATCTCGACCGTGAAGATCAGCTTGCATCGGACCATAAGCCAGGCTAGACCAGACCGATGTGCTATGTCCATACTAGCTTTTGACCCATTTGAATGGGTCAAGATCCGTTTTTTTTTTCCTTGGTTGACCCGTTCAACCTCTTTCTCTTTAAATAAATTGTTAAGAAAAAAAGTCAATAAACTTCTTTTCTCTTAATATTTTTTTAGGGTTTATAAGTTTTTGTATGAGTCTTTGATGTTTTAAGGTAACTATCTCTCTTACTATCTTTTTCATTATCTCACTAATCATGTTTCTTAGCACAATCTTCATGGGTTTTGTTGGGAACATGGAGATTAGTGAGCAATCATTTATGGGTCCAATAGATGAGATATATTATGATGTGATTAGTGATGATTCATGATGTTTATTGCTTAATTATGAAGGAGTCCTCTATATTTTGGTGTTCTCTATGCTATATTTGCATCCATCTACTCGGCAGGCTCACCTGTAAAGGAGGGAAAGAAAGAGGGATGAGAAACAGGGGAGTCACTCAGCAAGGTATGGGATGCTAAAACGCAAGTCCACGGACTCGGTCCTAGTCTCCAAATAAAGAAGTCTAGCCTAAACATGTACAATCACGAAACCCAAAGCGCCCAAGCAACGTCCTACACGACACCCAGCGGGACTCGAAGCCCCGATGCCTCCTAGTATATGGGACTCGAACCCACCATCTAACACATCGTCTCCCGTGGTGACTCGAACCCCCGGTATCGCCTAGTATATGGGACTCGAACCCACAATCTATCACATTGTCACTCGGCGAGACTCAAACCCCTGATATCACATACTAGAAGAGACTTGAACCCACCATCTACCTACTCAATAACTATATATTAATATCTTTATAACACAATAAATTAACAATGAGAAACAAACAAATAGGTTGAATTATATTTCCTATCTCCAATTTAATAAACAAAACTATCCTAGACTCGATCAGAGAAAACAGAACATATGTAGGTACTAAACTACTTTATAAGGAGGTTATAGAAAAAGTTCGAGAAGTTGCGAAATAACTTTCACCTTAGCAAAAGGGTAAAAGTGTAATTTGGAGAATCATCGTGATCAAACAGACTTCCAATCTGAAATCAGGGCGAGGAATCAAGTGAGATGGCTTTCGTTTGACAAATTGGATAAAGGACGAGCTAGTTAAGATCAATAGAAAGTGTACTGGAAAGTCAACGGTCCACCTGATCAATGTTAACCCGGTCAACCCAACCCATGACCCATCCTTAACCGGCCCAAACCAACCCAATTTACCAAACCATATTCAATTGATTTTAAACCAGCTCAAACCGAATTAAACCAAGTTTAATTAATTTAGCTTAACTAAACCGAATTAAACCGTATTAAATTAATTTAATCCACTTAAATAAATAAGAATAATTAAAAATGAAAAGAAACAATTAAATAAATAAAGGGAAGTTATGATAATGGTTACGTGATTTTCGTAAACGACCGAAACTGTTCTCGACGATAAAGCACAAGCGAAGTCAACCAAAACGGCGGCGGAGAAACCGACGTCACTGGTGGATTAGGTTTTTGGCGGAGGATTACGAGCGAAGCAATGACAAAGGCGATAAAAGGAGTAACAATGGTGATAAAAGAGGAGATGCGGAGCGTTGCGATCGCTATGGTTATGAGGTGTGATTCTCCAGTGCCAAGACTGCTCTTGTAAGGGCCCTGGCCCAGCCCATTTAAAAATTCCCAAAAAGAAGGAAGGAAAGCCCAAAATCCCAAGCCCAATAGCCAAAACCCTAGGGCTTTCCCTTCCGCCAGCTATAAATACAGCCTCCTCCTCCCTAAAATCCCATCTTTTCTTCTCCCGGCGAAGCCCTGTCGAGTTTGTGAGCCAACCGAGGTGGACAAAAGACCTATTTTCGAGATCTCATCGTTCCAAAGCACCAGGTAACTTCCGAGATTCCAGATCTGAGTTTTAAACCGCCAAAAACACGTTTTATCCCGTAACTCCAAAAATACCTCGAATCCCGAGAAACCGAGCATGCCACCGTGACCGTCGCGACGAGACGAAGCCGGAGCCGCCGAGACAAGCCCCACGCGCCGCCGCACGCGTCGCCACGCGCCGCCACTCGCCGGAGGGGTCTCGGGCGCGTGAGATCCACGCGCGCCGGAGGGACCACGCGCCGGAGTCCCACGCGCCATCGCCGGAGCCCCACGCGCCGCCACCGCCGCCGCCGGAGCCGCCGCCGCCATCGCCGGAGCGCCGCCGCCCGCCGCCGCCGTTGACCACCGGAGCGCCGCCGTTGACCGCCACCCGCCGCCGCCGTTGACCGCCGAGGGCTGACCGTTGACCGCCGGTTCGGTTCGCCGGTTGGTCCGGTTCGATTCGATCCGGTCTACTTCCAATTTCAATTTCAAATTCCTTCCGGTTTAGTTGGTCCAATTAGGTTTCGGTTAACTCCAATTTCCAATTCCAATCCTTGGTTTAGTTGGTTAGTCTGGTTTAGGATTTGGGCCAGTTATGGCAAATGGGTCTGGATCAGTCTGGGTTTGGGTCTGGGTTGACCGGGTCAACCGGTTGACTTTGACCAGACCGTTGACTTTCAGTCAACCGAACTTCAGTAGGCCATAACTTGACCGTCCTAAACCCGATTCGAACGAAACGAAAGCCTATCTCACTTGAATTTTCGTCCTCTTTTCAGAAATGATGTCCGTTCGGGCCAATGGGGTTGCTAAATTATCGTTTTGCCCTCTTCTTTGGCTAAGGTGAGGAAAACCGACGTTTATCTCCCTTACTCTATTCCAATTTCGGACGATAGTCCTAGGTTAATCGCGTCTTTCCTAGGTAGAGTAGATTAGTAATGTGCACTATGTGATTGATTGTGGAACGTAGAACTGCTAGGATATCGCTGAGCCCGAAAACGTTGATTGTGTGTGATGGATATGACTGATAGTTGTGGTAGGGCCCCCGAAAGGGTGTTGTGTGGCAGGGGCGTATACATTGCCGGGGTATGCATCCCTTGAGAAGGCGTCGGGGGTCTGACGAACCCCCCAGAAGGATAAAGAAGGATATGAGAAGGATTGTGTGGGCCTACGGGTCGAAGGAAGGGGCCCATGAGTGCGAAGGCACGAGTGGGTGTAGATTGTGTGATGAAGCCTTCGGGCCTGTTTGCAAGGTGTTATTAGCGTAGGACTTGTGGATCGTAGTTGTGTAGTGTAAGCGGGATCGCGGACTCCTTAAGTCCGACCTCACTGGGTGATTGTGTTTGAAACAATTACTCAGGCCTCCTTTTCCTTTTCCCCTGTCCCCGTTTTCTTGCAGGTCCGGATGCGGGATTGATACGGTCGAGTGACGTCATTGGTGATCTTTAATACGAAGGAGGCGCCTGGGACCTGGGACAAGTTGAGTTGGCGTCCCGGTTGGACCATGTTCGGTTATGCCGGGAGGCGGGTGTTACAGCTCTGGTGGTTGATGACGACTCCGACAAGAGACTCTAGTGACGATGATGATGCTCCGGTATAGCCTGTGATGATTGCGATATATGGACCCGTCTTCGTTTATTTTCTTCAACTCTCGGACTTCAAGCGAGATGGACACGAAGAAGTAACAATGGATCGCTGATGGAAAGGTGGTGGCGTGGTGCCTGCAGGACGTCGAGCAGAGGAGGTGGTGTCAATGACAGCTAGGGTTTTGATAAGAGGAAGAAGATACATACGATATGTATGTATATAAGGCTGCATTCTTTTTTCTTAACGAGATATAGAATTTGGGCCTTTTGATGGGTTAAAATTTTAAACACTCAAGTTGGGTCGTTAGAATTCTCCCCCACTAATAAGGAATTCCCCCCCTCCCGTTGCTAGCTTATAACTCCACAGCTCTGGGGGTAATCTCATCTCATTTGCTCCTCTGACTCCCAAGTTTCCTTCTGAATATCGCCTCTCTCCCATCAAACTCTGACCATCCCAGTCACTTTTTCTGACGTTATAGAACTGCCATTGGTTGGCTAAGCGCTGTTAAATCCTAACTAAGATCGCTTGGCAGATGATGCAATATAAAATTTGGTTCTCTGACAACTTTCCTCAGTACTGACACATGAAATAAGTCAGAGAAACCTGCCAACTCTGATAATGTACCCAAACAATATACCACTAAATCAATCTGATAAAAAGGGTACGGTTCCATGTTCCACGCTTAAGCTTCT
The DNA here is from genome assembly GCA_030180135.1 of Orychophragmus violaceus. Classification (NCBI taxonomy): domain Eukaryota; kingdom Viridiplantae; phylum Streptophyta; class Magnoliopsida; order Brassicales; family Brassicaceae; genus Orychophragmus; species Orychophragmus violaceus. Next base: position 13,153,143 of record CM058236.1, read on the forward strand.
TTAGTTTTCGAATCTTAGCACCTCCCTGGAATGTCCCTATTTTTCAAATATACTTAGTCGTGCATTTCAAACTCCAAATTGCTCCTACGCTCAATTGCTTAACTTCTTTGGCGTTCATGTGATTCTCTTTCAGCCTTTTGAGATTTTCCACTTGTTCTACAGTCTTGTTGCTCGTTCTATGATTCGTCGCTCCCCCACTTTTGACCAACATAGAAGTATACAAAACCGCCTACAATACGAGCCTCGTATGGTGCCCCGCCTCAATGCCCGAGTGATAGCTGATCTGCAACTGTAGTACGCCAACAAATCAATCCATATGCGATGCCTTGAATTCAAGTCTCACTTAGTAAAACTACTTCTTGATGAATGCAAGTAGCTCTCACATTTCATGTTGGTTGTCTAAATCTACTCGATTTTTGGCTCGAACACGCTCTAAAATATCTAACCCTTAACGAAACTCAGACTTATGAAACCATACATATAACTCCAATATTAAATAGGATATAAGCTACCCCACCACCCCCAAACAAAACCGAAATCACACAAGCACACTATCCAATAATATAATCTACAAAAGACACACACACTAAAAATAAAAATCGAGAATAAACAAGAGTCATGTATCGGCTATCCAGTCGACTTCATCAAAGTCTACTGGAAAGTCAACGGTCCACCTGATCAAAGTTCACCAGGTAAACCCATGACCCATCTTTAACCGGCCCAAACCAACCCAATTTACCAAACGAATTCTGATACGTCAACTTTAACTGCAGATTGACAACTGATCCGTACGACACAGATCACGATTCTGGTACCATTGGAAAGATCTGTCTCTCATCTTTCTGTAGACAAGGTCATTTGAATAAGAGCGGTCGAAACTGTTTTAAAACAGTTTTGTAGCTAATCTCGAATTCATGTTCGGATAGTGACTTTGTAGGAACGATTCCGATCGCATCTTAATGAACTAGGAGACGTTTTACATATGCCTGTATAGATCTTGCTGCAAGGAATTAAACCTCCCGGGATTCAAAGTTGAATTTTTGTTCTAAACGCCCAAAACGCCATTTTTGTCAAACGCAGTAAACGCGATTTATTCAACCGCCTAACGCTAATCGTTTAAACAATAAATTCAGGTCAAAAAATAGTGTTTCGGCCGCAACCGCTCTAAACGCTATTTTCCAACCGCTTCAATTAAACTCGAAAAAGGAAGGTGAGGGTTTTACGTTATTTTGGTAATTAGCAATATGTATTTTTACATGCTAAGTCTTGAAATAGAAATTGTTTGATTGTGTGTATGATGCTAAGTAGAAAAATTATGGTAAAAGTTAAATTTGAACTATGATAAAAGTAAATGATAGTATAATAAGTATATGATAGTAAAGTATGGTAAATGGGAATGATGGTAAAGATGTTAAAAGTTAATGATGGTAAAAGATGTTAAAAGTTAATGATAGTTCTGCGGACGATCGCGTACGTTAGCCCGTTGCAGAACTTTGTTTGTTGGACTACGGACGATCGCGTATGTAAGCCCGTTGTAGTCCATGCCGTGATGTTAGCTCTGCGGACGATCGCGTCTGTTAGCCCGTTGCAGAGCTTGTTTTATTGGACTGCGGACGATCGCGTACGTAAGCCCGTTGCAGTCCAATAGGGCCGAAAATGGGCCGATGACGGGGAGGGTCCAACCCAAAACATGAGAAAGGGGTTGGCTCCGCCGTCAGTAAAGTATATGAAAAATAAAGTAAAGAAGTAAAAAGTTAAGTAAAGAAGTGAAATGTTAAGTTAATAATGTGAAAGGTGTAAAGTATTAATAAGTGATTGTGTGGTGAAATGTGTAAAGTATGAATAAGTGATTATGTGGTGAAATGTGTAAAGTATGAATAAGTGATTGTGTGGTGAAATGTTAAGTATAATTAATTTGAGTGAAGTATGATCTATTTCTTGGTTTAATGTGTACAAATGCCTATTGTTTCCGAGTATTGAAGTTTCGTTGGTAACATCCTCACTGGGTAACTTGTTGGTTGTTGCTCACCCCCTCTTATTAAACCTTTTCAGGTGATAATCAAGTTGCAGAATAGCGGCTCAAGGTGGTATTTGTCCGGATGCTGATTTTACTGGGATTTGTATATTTTATTTATTTACTTAATAAGTATTTTTTTGTATTTTATATATAATTCAAAAAAATATTTTTATATATAAAACAATGTTATATTTTAGATGACTTGCCTTCTCCGCCAAGTAAGCGGGACGGGCGTCACATTACCGGTGGATCAGGTTTTTGGCGGAGGATTACGAGCGAAGCAATGACGAAGGCGATAAAAGGAACAACAACGGTGATCAACGAGGAGAAGCGGTAGCGTTGTGATCGCTCTAGTTACGAGGTGTGATTCTCCAGTGGCATGACTGCTCTGGTGGTTGATGACGACTCCGACAACAGAATCCGGTGACCATGATGATGCTCCGGGATGTCGCCTATGATGATTTCGAGATGTGGATTTGTCTCTGTTTATTTTCTTCAACTCTCGGACTTCAAGCGAGATGGACACGAAGAAGTAACAATGGATCTCCGATGGCAAGGTGGTGGTGTGGTGGCTGCAGAACGTCGAGCAGAGGAGATGGTGTCAATGACAGCTAGGGTTTTAATAAGAGGAAAGAGATACATACGATATGTATGTATATAAGGCTGCATTCTTTTTTCTTAACGAGATACAGAATTCGGGCCTTAGATGGGTTAAATTTTAAACACCCAAATTAGGTCGTTACACAAAGTTTCTGCAATCACAAAACTTTACCGAATAAAATTCAAGAGTGGGTCGTTGAAGAACTACTTTGATCAGTTTCTGACGCTCGTTCATGACATGCTACCTGGAGACAATGTGTTGCTTAAGTCTACGATGAGATGAAATTTTTGAAGATTTTTGGTTTTGGTTGTGATGTCATTCACGCCTTCAAAAATAATTATATCCTTTATTGAAACGGTAAGCTGCCCAAGATGTAGTGATTCAAGATGAGAAATGGATATTAAGCACACCAGTGATGACAAGAAATGGATTCCAGCAAAGGTTCTTAGGTATTTTCTAATAAAAGACAGATTAAGGAGATGTTTAGATCGAAACGATGGTTGAGGATTTGCGTTGGAAATTAGCTAATGCTACTGTAGATGGTACTATTTGACATCTAGTTGACTCATTGACTTGAGTTCAGGTAAACGATAAATGATCATAGTTTGTTGTTGAAGCGAGAAACCGTAGACTAGGTATTTCTACATATGGGATGAATCCTTTCTCTATTCAAAACAGCAAGTACAACACATGGCCGGTGCTCTTAGTCAATTAAAATATAGCTCCAACTGAGTGTATGAAAGCACAAAATATTATGTTAAAAATGTTGATCCCTGGATCAATTGCACCTAGAAACAACATTGATGTATATCTACAACTTTTGATAGATGACCTAAAGTATTTGTGGAATGAAGGTATGTAGGTTTATGACTCGTTTCGGAGGAGAGTTTCACTCTTAAAGGTGTGTTGTTGTGGAGTTTCATTGTCTATCTAATCTTAGGGACATTATTTGGGTGTAAAGTGAAGGAAAAACAAGCGTGTAATGTTTGTGGGAAGGATACACCTTATATGTGGTTAAATTTTGGTCTAAAGAAAGTATATGTGGGCAAAAGGAAGCGACTCAGGCCTGGTCATCCTTACAGATGGATAATAGGGTGCTTTGACAACACTGTGGAGGCTGGGAGTACAAATAGAATTCATAGTGGAGCAGAAATATGTATGTATACTAGTAGTAAATGTTTTAATATTCAACTTGGAAATGTTTGACATGGGTGGTTCGATTGAAAGAATTTTGGCAAAATGAAACTATCCTTAGGCAGATAGGTTGTTTGTGGAGGGCCTCTAAATCTAGGCTTGTTTCCCAAGTTTGGTCTACAAAAACACGGTAAAAGTACAAAAACTAAAACCAAGCAATATCCAATCAACAACATCTTGGAACACTTGGTGAAGAACATAAGTAACACAGCTTTTAAGGTTATATATAATGTGTATTGATTTTTTTAAAGCTAATTTATTTTTGGATATTAGTTTTCATCGGACTTTTGTGTCAATAGAAACAAAGTGATCGATACACGCAACTATGGAAGAGTTAAATTCCTCACACCACCATAGACAAAGGAATGACTCGTATAGCTCATGAGATAGTATGTATGTTTTTGTATTGAATTGGTTAGTTGTAATTGTAATTCACATTTTTTTGTAAGCATTATTATGAACTTATAGAAAAAAAACAGTTCTGATCCTAGGAAAGTTACTAGAAGTAAGGTTGGGTAGCAGGACACACAATTTGAGACTATTGTAACAATGATTTAAATTCTTATTAATGTTTGTTCTTCAAAATGTTATAAAAGTAGATTCTCCATATTGTGTGAAAATATTGATTTCGGAAAGAAGAAAAAATCAAGTCAATTGAAAGCTAAATGGACACCGCATCCACATATAGTATTAGAAAAGATGTTGTGAGCCAAGTACTAGAAAAAGACAGACCATGAAAACTTAGGGGGATGGATAGGGGATATTGTTACAAAGCTAGCATTCATACAGGCTAGAGACTCACATCCAATTCTCGAAGCTACTCAAACAGAATTATTTAGCAAACTTGAACATTTGTGCAATGTGGTTAGTGACTTAGCTGGTAAAAAGGTAAATTTTCACACTTGTTGTTTCACATTGTGAACATTTATGTTCAATAAGATGTCAACTTTTATGTTTTTGGTTATCTTCAACTTGTTAGAGAAAGTAGATAATGTTTCTAAGTTGAGTTAAGCGATATTAGCAAAGGAGGAATTAGGTGCCAGCTACTGGATTGATATTCGACGGATGAAAATGTTGTTGGGGAAGGAGAATTCTGCTCTAATGAACCAACATATAAGAATGGTCGAATAACACTAGATCCTAATGTGGCTGCTGTAATTGTGAATTTTTCATCAGTCCTAAAAGCATATGTCTGAACACCTACTCCAACCATTGTTGAAGACCTACTCCAGCCATTGTCGCACTTGGTCAAGCTTTAGGAGTTAATCTTTGATGATGATTTTAACTCATCACAACCTCCTAACAATGCCGGATTTGTGGTAATTCAAGGCTGAATTTGTATTCCTTTCAGTTCATATGGATTAGATTAGTAATATAGATTTTAGGTTTTTAAGAAACCTAAACTAATTTTTTATGGTACTATAAGTTACAATATTTTATCTATATTTTATCACTCATTTTGATATATTTTGTAAATTTTGGACAAAAATTATGACATAAACAATACATATAATTCAGATTCAGTGGATAAGTATAGATTAAATACATAGATAGAAAAGATATTCAAAATATTTTTCATATCTTTACCTAGTTAGTATTCATGATTTATATCATAATATGGAATAAGTATTTACGGATAACGTGGACAAAAGATCATGGACAAGGTGGTGTATAATTTTGTGCTAAATAATTTACTTATTGATCTCAAATATTTTGTTTTGTTGAATTAACAAGATTTTTCAATTTTTGAAAGCAAGATTTGTTATTAGATTTGTTGTAATCCATTGATCTAAGGTTTGGAAATAAGGATTACTCTTATTGGGTTTTGTTTTGTTTTGTTGGACCAATATCAGTTAAATGTGATCTTTCGGTTAGCATTTATCCATAGATAAAATGAAACTTTTGAACCTAAACTTGTTAATTATATATTGTTATTTTCTAAATTTTAATAGACAAACTATGATAACAATTTGGCTATCATTATACAAGTTTTTTTGCACAGTCAATGTTCACATAGTTTACATTTCACATATTTGTTTATTTTCTCTTGTCCGTGTCAACACATGTCTCTGTACATTTGTATGTGAACCCGTTTTGAGTGTATATTTATATGTTTTTGATGTATAATTTTAAATTTTCACAAATATACGCATTAACATATATCCAAGCAAGAGACTAAATATATATTTCAGGACGGACTTATTCACCTTCATTCATCACACATTTGCAGAGTCTCTCAGCACCACAATTTTTGGTTATCAGCAGGAAATATGTCCATGGTATCTTCTCCATCGGATTCTTTTCACTAAATATTGTCCATAAAAACAATTCCACCATATTGTATTCAAGGGAACTGTCCGTATCTAATCCATCGATTCTTTTTTCATTCTGCAATTTTCGGTGTACAATATTCAGATAACGATTCTTTTTTTCATTCTGCAATTTTCGGTGTACAATATTAAGATAAATAGTTTATAACTCACTGATCTCAAATATTTTATTTTAATGAATTAACAAGGTATTTTGGGGGAATTGCTAAAAATGCCCTCAAAATTGGTTTTAAATAAAAGTGTACCCCTGAATTTGAATCAAATGAAAAACTGGTTTTGCGGACTACGGAAATTACCGCGAAGCCCTTACGACCAATCAAAAAACCGAAAAACGCAATTACCATTATAACCTTTGCCTTTGTCAGACGTCTATTGACGTCTGACCAGTAAGACTCTAAGCGAAGTCTAAATGACGTTCTCAGACATCGCATTGAAGTCTGATACAGAATAAGTTTGAAAATTTTAATTTTAAAATTATAAAAAAATATTTTGTCAAAAAATTTATATACATAAATTAAATATATTCAATTAAGTAGTATATAAATTAAATTGGGTAAATTTTAATCAGATTAAAAATACATAAAGTGGTTTAGTAGTTTCTAACCCTTAGAACATGCTTTGTAATGGAACTGGTGGAACATTTACATATGACTAACATTTAACTTTAGGGTTTAGATTCAAGGTTCACGAAATTTACATTTGAAAAAATTATATTTGCACATGTATGTTATAATGCGTATATATTAAACAATTTGATGTTTCTATGTGTTTTCTTTAAATATTTTTCACTGTTTAGTGAATAATATTAGATTTAGGGTTTCTCAGACTTCTCGAGAAGTCTGAGAGATATTAAATTTAGAAATTTAATTTATAAAATTATAAAAAAATATTTTTAGGGAAATTTTGGATCCATAAATTAAACATGGGATTTTTGGACATTTGTAAATTTAAAGCACATATACTTTAGTCAAATCTAACCACTTAAGGTATATTTGATTAGATACACCATGTATCTTTATCTATGCATGACATATGAAGTTGGATGTCATATTTTCATATGTAGGGTTAGGCTGAGGGTTTGTGTATTTTCATCCATATTGTTACATTTGCATATACTGGCTAGGTTGTGACTATATTAAACGAGTTTGATGTTTTTTGTAGGTTTTCTATATAATATGATTGTATTTTAGTAGTAATTAGTATATTTAGGGTATATCAGACTTCCATTTTAGTCTGATTCACGTATATGTTTTGTTAGACTTACCGAAGAAGTTGACCACCAATAAGTTACCCTACTTGGGATTGTACCCCATATATAAACGAAAGTTACCAAAATTAGTCTGTAAAAGTCATTATCAAATTTCTCTCTCTAAAACGGATACTCGCTCTCTCTCTCTAAACACTCTCTAAAAAATCTCCGATAATCCTCCTAGCCACCGCCACCGCCACCGCCACCGCCGTCTTCATCTTCTTCAAACGTGTAATTACCTCTCCTTTTTCGTCTCTCCTTACCAATCCCTACACCGCCGTCGTCATATTTCTAAACTCTTCTTTCTGAAATTTTTTGAGATCTGTACGGTTTTTAGTCCGAGTCATCCCCTTCTCCCTATGTACTTTGTCTATGTACTTTCTCGTTTTAGATCCATACGGTTTTGTTTTTGAGTTAGCCCCTTCTCTGTATTTACTTTGTCTAGATCTGAACAAAAATATAGATTTTATATATTTTCCTTTTATATCCAGACGGCTTTGAGTCCGAGTTAACCTCTTCTCCGTATCTACTTTTTCTAGATTTGAACAAAAATATAGGTTTCTCGTTTTAGATCCATACATTTTTTTTTGAGTTAGTCCCTTCTCCGTATTTTCTTAGTAAAGATCTGAACAAAAATTATAGGTTTTATATATTTTTCCTTTTATATCCATACGGTTTTGAGTCCGAGTAAACCTCTTCTCCGTATCTACTTTGTCTAGATCTGAACAAAAATTATAAAATTCTCGTTTTAGATCCATACGATTCTCCGTATTTTCTTAGTCTAGATCTGGAAAAAAATATAGGTTTCTCGTTTTAGATCCATACGGTTTTGTTTTTGATTTAGACTCTATGAAGTCTGAAGCTTAGATTTTTTTTTTTTAATTAGACTCTATTAGAAGTCTGAATCTTGGATTTGTTTTATAATTAGACTCTATTAGAAGTCTGAAACTAGTCTCTGTTTTCAATTGTTTCATGGTACACAGGATGGGACGATTCAGTCAGGTTCCAACGTCGAGTAGTAGTTCATACGCAACTTCCACATTTCGACAACGATCCGGATCATGCAATGGATTCCCCAAGAAATGTTTCTGCGGTCTGGAGCCTGTCATGCGAACCTCCACTACTGCCGATAATCCGGGAAGAAGATTCTTTGGATGTCGTAACTGGGATGTAATTACCTTTCTCTGTTATGTAGCCAGTTTTATTTTATCTTTACTCATTGGAAATCCGAAGAGGATTGTAAATTTAAAATGTGGTTGTATAGGATGGTGGCTTCCATATTATGAAGTGGTGGGATGAGGCTATGATGGAGGAGTTTAACGACCTCACGCCGAGAGTGGACCAACATGGTGAACAAATTGATTACATCTTCCTTAGTTATGCTGAAATTGCCTGTGTTACCCACTTGGACGACGAGCTCAAAAAATTGCAGGCAGAGATAGCTCAATTAAAGGAGCTGTTGGCTGAAAAACCATCTACTCCGACAAATGGCGTCAAGTATGAGTATCTGATGTTTGCTGGTGCTATTATTATCATCCCGATCATCTTGAGGGCATTTTGTCAGTTGTAATATGTTAGTCCTGTGAATCCAGCTACAATTTTATGTAATATTAGACGAATTTCAGTCATCTTTTGAATTTCCCCACCCTTTCATTATGCAAATTGTCCTCTTTTAAAGCTACTTACCTAAAAAACAAGAAGTAATATGTTTGAGAAAATAGAGTGTCAGACATCATATGAAGTCTAACAATATTTTGTCAGACTTCAACTAATAAAAACTATAGTGTCAGACATCATATGTAGTCTGAACAATATTTTGTCAGACTTCAACTAATAAAAACTATAGTGTCAGACATCATATTAGTCTAACAATATCAGACTACATATGATGTCTGACAATACTAAAATGCGCGGGAGTTCAATTGTTTTGTAATTTAGGCCCCAAAAATGCCCGGGAGTTATGTAAAAATGCGCGGCAGTTACGTATGTGGTAAAACCGTCGTTTCAACTGCTCTTATGACCCACATATAAATAGGCTTTTTACCCTTTTTTTTTACAGTTTCTAAGGAAAAATTAAAAAAAACCCATTCTCTCTCAAAGCTTCTGAACCGACATCTTTTTCTGGGTATCGTATTATCGTTTCTAGATCTGGTTTCTCTCTGCTCCGCCGCTAACCCGCGACGGTAAGATTCATCGAATCCCTCCTTGCATGAATAAACATAGAATAACTATTAGTCCTCAGACAGCAAATCGAGTATGGCGATAGTCGGCAGACTGCAAGTGGTGTCTGATTATAGTCGTCAGACTGCGAATAGAGTCTGAAATTTTTCTCATACCTTCTCTGAGCTTTTTTTTTTTTAAATTCCAGATCTTGTTTCTATCTCCTCCGGTGACCTACGACGGTAAGATCCTTCGACTCTTCTCTTCGTCTACATATTTACATAACTAATACTAACCAGATGGCAAGAGATATGTCTGACTGTGTTTGTCTGACAGTGCATGGCGTCTGGCTAGTAGTACTCAGACTGTTCATGAATTTTTTCCCCCTTGTTGTTTCAGATTTTCTTATGGAAGATGTTGAATTCCCACCAAGGATGTTCACTGTTGGGTATGAACCAAATCCGGATAAAAGCATCCATTATTTTAGTGGACGGAGAGATCTCATGGATGATGTTAAAATAGTGCTGTTACCGGCAGAATGGCAAGAACTCCAAGAATCAGAATTTGGGGTTTTTTTGAAATTCCATGACCTCCATTTCAAATGGTGCTCAAGGATGGTCCATTACATGCTATGCTTGCAGTTAGTCTGCAAGAAGAAGTATGAGATATGGTCCCTTATTGGCGTTCAGCCTGCTAGGTTTTCCTTGAATGAATTTCGAGCCATAACCGGACTCAACTGCGACTATATTGAGAACCTGGAGTACCCTGAAGTTGAATACACCGATGAGATGAGAGCAATGTGGGAGCTTCTTGGGGTGGATTTCGAATTGGGCCCAAGTTATTCGCAATTATTAGAAGCTTGTAAAAACTGTGCTGGTTGGGAACCGCAACAGAGGATATGGCTGGGCTATCTAGCCATCTATGCAACCTTCATTGAGGCTCAACACTGGACAACATCCACAAGGGCTGATATGGTTAAGAATCTGCTGGTTCCAGGAACGTTAAAATCATATCCATGGGGAAGATTCACCTTTAAGGTTCTGATAGACTCTGTTAAGGAGGCAAACAAAAAACTCGTGGAAGGAAAAAATTATCAGATCGGAGGTTTTGCTGAGGTCCTGAACATCTGGGTATATTGGGCATGCCCCAATATGGCGACAACTTATGGAGTGCCCTTCCAGAATGCCCCAGCCACACCATTGCTGGCATTGCTGACACATAATGCCAGACTTCATATGAGGTATGAAATTTGTTTCAGTCTGACATTTTGTTCCAAGTCTCGTATGATGTACCTATGATGTATGTCGTTGTGATATTTTAAATTCTTATAGTCATTTGGGTCCCTATTCATTTTGCTATGTGACTTATAATTTGCAGTCTCGCGTCAACAACCTTGTACTCACGGAAGATCATGATGACATGTTCCCCACGTGGGACAACGATGTCGATGAGGACGAAAAAGTTGATAACCTTGTGAGGGCAATGCTTGGACAGCTTGGGACTGCGGCTTGGAAGTGGGGCACTAAACACTGGAAAAGCGAAGGTGTGTTCAGGACTCAAGTTGGCGGTTCTGTCAAGCTTGAGATTAAGTCTGAGGATGTTTCTGCGGAAGGTAAGGAAAAACGAAAGGTTGTGGGAGTCAAGAGGAAGTTGGTACAGGATGTTTCTGATGATGAGGATGAGGAAGAAGAGGTGCAGGAGAAGTCTGGAAAGAGACCTAGAAAAGTAAAGGCTGGTCCCACTCTTGGTGATGTTATTCAAAAGATTGAGGATCTGAAAAAATCATTTGAATCTCGGAATGATGTATTGGTAGATATTTTCAACGAGGGTTTGAGACTGATGGGTGACAGAGTTGATGATCTTGCCAAGAATGTCAAGAATTTGAAAGAGGAACGTGCTGGAGTTGGACAGAAGGAGAATGAGGAGGAGAAAGATACTGCTGGTGGGAAAGGTGGTGAGCTGAGGAAAGATGCAAGTGTTGCGGCTGCTGAGATGGATAAGGCAGCCGGAATTGGTGAGGATGAAGAAGATCAACCTGAAGATCTTCAGGATCAAACTAAAGTAACTGCTGCTGCAGGAGAAAGAAAGAAAAAGGAAAGGGCTGCCAGGAACCCGAAGAAATTGGTAGTGAAGGTACAGAATCCTGTTGCTGATGTCGTCGAACCTGCCAAGAGAGCGAAAACGAAGTCTGTGAAAGCAGTGGTTACAGACAAAGATGACCACCCGGCTAAGCTTACCAATCAGACTGCGGTTGATGATGGGGTTAGTCTCCAAAACCTTCAAACTATGAATACAAATAAGGAAAAGAAAGCTGAGCCTAAGAGAAGTACCAGACTTCAGGAGAAATCCCTCAAGGGGAAGTAGCCTTCTTAGCAGTATGAGTAATCTTGATTGTAAAAACATGAGCATGACCGAGTTTGTTTTATTTCCCCCTTGTTATTGTATCTGCTCTGAACTTGGATCACTGGCATTAGACTTATATCAATATTTCGTTTGGTGTGATTTTAGGTCGGGATTCTGTTTTAATAATGTATTTTGGTTACCAGATTTCTATGGCAGTCTGGTTTGGATTTTGTTTAACACGGGTTGCTAAATTGTATATGCAGAGTCTACCCGAGAGCACAGATCCAAGTGTGTTGGTCGTTACACAGTCGGCCACGGGCATAAACTTCAATGCTACGCAGAGGTTTAAGCAGGATACTAAGCAGGCAGCAGCTGAAATTTTAATGCAAGCGAAGGCTAAAGAGGTTAAGCAGAAGGAGAAGGTGAAGACTCCAATTAAACCTGTTGTCCAAGCACAGTTTACACCGGGATATAACCCTTGTGCTGCTATCACCAAGATGCAAGTGAAGGCACTAAATGATTACAACAAAAGACAGCCGTATGTCTTAACACTCTTAACTAGACGAGTAAGTTGTATGCCTAATCTCTACACTAATTGTCTAACAAGCGTATTGTTCTTTGTAGGGGTTATCCGATTAGGAAAGTGAACACTTCACTCCAATGGTATTATGATCTTCGCACTCCAAAGGAATGGCTGCATGACACGGTCAGTATGACTTCAATGGTTGTGAATTAAGAATTCGATTCCAATAAATCTGGTTGTATATTCAGACTTCCTAAAAAGTCTTGTTGTATATTCAGACTTCCCAATAAGTTGCTTGTATATTCAGACTTCCCAATAAATCTGGTTGTATATTCAGACTTCCCAATAAATCTGGTTGTATATTCAGACTCCTCAGAATTCCTAATCTAATGTGGTTGTGTATCCAGACTTCCTAAGGAGTCTGGTTGTGTTTTTTTCTTTTATATTAACACATTTCTTGTCTTGATGCAGCATATTGATGCCGGGATTGATCTGTTAAGGCTTCGTCAACAGAGCCATCCAGAATGGTTCAGGAGCGATAGGATATGCTTCATTGACACACTCCTTCAGGCACTGTGGCGTCAACACTATCCAGAATTTATTAAGAGCGGTGAGGGAGAGAATGGATCAGCCACAACTAGAATGCTTCCTCCTGGTTGTTTTGATTACTTCACTGGTGATCTTCCCGTGTTCTGCAAATCAAAGAAGCCTTGGGGGCTGGAAATTGATGAGATCTACACCGCACTCCACATGGGCGGAAATCATTGGGTAGCAATTAGGATTTCTATCACGGGAAGGCACGTAACAGTCTGGGACAGCATCCTTTCTGGGAAGACTGATGAGGCGGTCAGAGCGGCAGTGGCACCAATCTGTGAGATGTTTCCTTATGCGATGCACGTCTTGGCCCCAGCTGCAGATGGATGGCCTTATGCCTTGAATCGTTACACCTTCTCGATTGACAGGAGCAAAGATCTTCCCCAAAATCAGCAAACGGGTGACTGTGGAGTGTACTGCTTGAAGTACATCGAGTTCCATTCACTAGGAATGCCGTGGCCAAAGTATCTCTGTGATAGGAACATCAAGCAGATCAGAGACAGGCTAGCTTTTGACATCATGTCTAAACTCGGGAGAACTGGTGAAGAAGGAGAACGTACGGAGTATGCATTGCTGGACATCTATGGAAAGTAATAGACTTCTTATATCTTCTCCATATCTTTTGGACTCTCAAACACTGGATTATTGCATACATTTTCCCTATTTTCTTTTGCTGGTGTAAGGAACACAAATCCATCTTTTGGTGTGCTTGTTTATTTTGTAACACACTTAAGCACTAATCCTAGTTATGTTTATTACTACGCTTGGTGAAATGGAACCCAAACAATTGAGACAAGTTTAAAAATCAGACTTCTGAAATACCATCATTACTACGTCAGACTTCGGAACCCAAACAATGAACCCTAAAAAAATATCAGACTTCACTGAATTCCTAATTTAAATCAGACTTCAATGAACCACAAATATATCACACTTCATTACACCCTAAAACTTATCAGGCTTCACTGATACCACGTTTCAGACTTCAAGCATTTCTAGTCAGCCCCAGGGTGTGGAAAATCCCAAACAATGAACCCTAAAAAATATCAGACTTCACTGAATTCCTAATTTAAATCAGACTTCAATGAACCACAAATATATCACACTTCATTACACCCTAAAACTTATCAGGCTTCACTGATACCACATTCCAGACCTCAAGCATTTCTAGTCAGCCCCAGGGTGTGGAAAATCCCAAACAATAAACCCTAAAAAATATCAGACTTCACTGAATTCCTAATTTAAATCAGACTTCAATGAACCACAAATATATCACACTTCATTACACACTAAAACTTATCAGGCTTCACTGATACCACATTTCAGACCTCAAGCATTTCTAGTCAGCCCCAGGGTGTGGAAAATCCCAAACAATAAACCCTAAAAAATATCAGACTTCACTGAATTCCTAATTTAAATCAGACTTCAACGAACCACAAATATATCACACTTCATTACACCCTAAAACTTATCAGGCTTCACTGATACCACATTTAAGACTTCAAGCATTTCTAGTCAGCCTCAGTGTGTGGACAATTAGGTTGTTTGTGGCCTGGTTGTCTACAATTCGAACAGCAATATTGCTTGTGCAGTTTCCGCGGTTTACTGCCCTTCTTCTTGGCGATTTCTAGCATAGATTGCCACCTTGACTTCTTTTGTCTTCCAGGCTTCCGCCTCTCTTCCGGCGGAAGGACACGCACGTTGTCATGACCAGCTGTGCCTTTTAAATCCTTTGGTAAGATGTTGCGAGAGTATGCAGCGTACAAGTAGTCCGTTCTGTAAGATGGACATACAAGGGTAGAAATGTGTAGCTCAAGTTCCGGTGCAGCGCATATGGCATGTGAGCAAGGTATCTTTTCGTAATCCCAAACACCACATTCACACGTATGATGTTCCAAATCGACAACAAAATCCCTATGTCCTCCCTTAACAACAAACTGATACGTATCCACGCGTTCTGCCGTCATCATATCTGCATAATATTCACGAATAGCCAGCAAATATTCAACTCCTCTGCTAAATGTTGTTGAGAGACTCATTGCATCTAGCCGCCTTTTACAAAACCACGTCCCTAGTTTCTCTTGTATAAACTCTAAAAGGAAAGATATGGGATATCCTTTTGCCTTCTTAACTGCGGAGTTTATAGATTCAGCAATGTTGCTCGTCTTTATGTTGTACCTGTCTCCAACAATTCGAAAGAGGTTTACACAAGTAAGAACTAGAAAGTATTAAGAAAAACCATACGATTTCAGACTTCTTCTGTCGTCTGGTATATACTCAGACAGCAGGAGAAGTCTGATAATAGTATCAGACATCAATAGAAGTCGATGACGAAAATATTAAGTCTGACACTTATTGTCATACCGCAAAAGTACCTGTCTCCGCCGAAATGGACGCGTGACCATAGCCTCACATCCGCCTCCTCCAGGTAATCAGCAAGTTCAGGATTTACCGCTCGTATGGAAGCCATGTTTCGGTCAAAATCGTAAATCGTATATGCGTAAGCCGCGTTTTTCACTAAGTACAGAAGATGTTTTCCCCTGAACTTGGTAACTATGTTATTTTTTAGATGGTAATAGCATATCCCTCGTTGTGCCCAAGGGAAAACTGCTTCACACGCATTCTTGATAGACTCGCATCTATCCGAGACTATGACCAAAGGATATTGGTCTGAGATGCATTCTTTCAGCTTTGTGAAAAACCATTCCCACGAGTCATCATTCTCAGAGTCTACAATTTCGATGGCCAACGGAAATATTTGAAAATTTCCGTCTTGTGCGGCCGCCACTAGCATAACACCCCCATACTTTCCATTAAGATGAGTACCATCCACCACAATGACTCTTCTAAGAAACGTAAACCCATATATGGAAGCTCCAAATGCTATAAATAGATATTTAAATCTATTCTTCTCATCTAGTTCAAGAGCAGTTACTGTTCCCGGGTTGGTTTGCCTGATTCCATGCAAAAAAGAAGGAAGTCTCTCGTACCCATCCTCCGCTGTTCCTCTCACAATCTTTTGAGCATGTAACAATGCTCTGTATGCGGTTGTGTAGCTCATCCTAATCCCAAACTGCTTCTTCATTGATACTTTAACATGCTTTGGTGTTATACCCTCAATTATACCAAAAGATTCAGTAAACAACCAACCAATATAAACTGGAGTATAACGTTTGCGCGTAGACATCCGGTCCACCATCGAACATGTATGGGTTTTTGAATAGCTCATCACCCAATACTTGTTTGGTTCGCTCTTCACACACGCTCGAACCATCCACTTGCATCCTTCCACACGACATTTAGCCACAAAACGTGTCTTGTCAGACTTCTCAGTCATGAATGCGAATTTCTTCAATATCGCCGTCAAACGTATCTCTGATATTAGGTCATCTTTGCTATCAAAACACTTATGGAGAAAGATACCCTCAGACAAGTCCCTTTTGCCACCCCACCGTTTACTAGTATCCTCCAACTCATATTTCTTATAATCTTCATCTTCTTCCACATCTACATCTTCATGTTTCACTTTCCCATATAAGCTATAATCATCATCGTCATGGTAAGCCTCAGCGTGTTTCCTGAAAACATTTTCAGGCACATCCAAATTTCCAACACCATCGTTTCCACCACCATCGTTTCCACCACCACCACAAACAGAATCATCCGAGATTGAGTCCACATCTTCCTCATCCTTGACTTCATCATCTACGTCATCTTCGTCCACATCTTCAACTTCAACTTCAACTTCATATTTTTCATCACAATTCACCGCATCATCTACTTCCATAGCGGATCGGCTCGAGACACAAAGACGGATTAAATGCGTATTAGCTAACTCGACCATGCTCCTTACTTGTCTATCATTTGTGACATAAACCGGAGGGCTATCCGGATCCATTAGTTTCAAGAGTGCTTCCGGCAATTGATATGATAACACCACCAACTCGGTTGTCCTGTCCAGCATATAATCATCTTGTACAATCTCAACAAATTCTTGATGTGTAGAACCATGGCGCAAAGTGATAAACCGCCCTCCTTTCACCTTATCAACCACAAAATGCCAAATCTGGTCTCTCACGACCCATTCACCAAAGTTAACAGGTAACTGAACCATTATCTGTATAAACAAACACATATAAACCACATTAGAGATCTTTTGGTTAAAGCCAGACTTCTTGGCGAAGTCTGATGCAATTCGCTATCTTGCCAATATTATTCAAAAATTGATTTAAAAATAATTACCATATATAACAATGTAAAACTAACGCAGGAGGAACATATAAAACTAACACACATTTACAAAATTTAAAATCAGCGAAATTAATCACAAATATAAAATAAAATGCATTTTTTAAGTTTTTAACATTTCAGATGGCTATAGCTGTCTGTTAAAAGTGAAACCAGACCTCTATGGCTGTCTGAAAAAAGGGGTATTTTTGCAATTAAAATCGAAATGTCAGACAGCGGATGCAGTCTGAAATCTATCAGACAGCGTCAGCTGTCTGCTTTGGAAATTTTGTCAGACATCTTATGAAGTCTGAAAAAAAGGGTAGTTTTGCAATTGAATTTGAAATGTCAGACTTCTTAAAGAAGTCTGAAACCTTTCAGACTTCTCGGGGAAGTCTGACAAGTAGTCGAGGGTAGTTTTGCAATTGATTTTGAAATGTCAGACTTCAACAAGAAGTCTGAAAACTTTCAGACAGCTTGAGCTGTCTGACAAAATTATCAGACAGCTATGGAAGTCTGACATAAAACATCGCATTTACGGTTTTTATCCATCGTTGACCAAAATTCGGATTTTCAGATGTCTATAGCCGTCTGGCAAAAGTTTAGAATTTCAGATGTCTATAGCCGTCTGATACTTTTTTTGCTTATTTTCAGACAGCTTTAGATGTCTGATGATTTTTTCGCTAATCCTGGTCAACATCTGAAAATTTGGGTCAATTGCTATTTCTACCCCTCCTTTTTGTCAGACATCGGATTCCGTCTGACAAAAAGTCAACAATCGGTCAATTTTTTGCCAGACAACATAAGAAGTCTGACGAAAAAATCAAATTACAATCAATTGCAAATCTACCCTTTTCTTATTTAGACTTTTTAGTGAAGTCTGATTTTTTTTTTTTTTTTTGCAAAGGATTTTGACAGACCTCTATAGAGGTCTGGCAATTGAAAGTCAATTGCAAAACTACCCTCACGTTGACCATATTGAAGTTTACGAAAAAAGATAAGACATAAACGGCAGACTGAAAGTACAATTCAGATCTGAAAATCGACGATATGAAAAAAATTCTTACCAATGTCCGTTTTTAGTTTGTTCTTAGCCTCGACGATTTCCCAGAACGTCTAATATCACCGGAAACACGAATCCGAGACGTGTTTAGCTGTTTTTATAAGATGATACACGATTTCGCAACTTTTGAATCGAAAAATCAAAGGGGAAAAGGGAGAAATCGGTCGGGATAACGTCCAAGCTCTATTCTTGAGCTTTAATTGAGCTTTAATGGTGGCAAAACGAGCTGGATTACACATTAACTTGTCGGCGATGGTGGGTGTCGTGGTTGTTGAGCATTGATGGTGATGGCATTTTCGTGAATATCCAAACAAATTTCGGGCCCTTTTGTCTTTTACCTAAAATGTCAGACTTCATATGAAGTCTGACGATGGCATTCTCGTGAATAACTAAGATAACTAAGAGGATAAATTAGCGCGAGAGAGGAAGGAGAGGGCCGAGGGTATAATCAGGGTTGACTTCAATTTCAGGGGCATTTTTGCAAACAAGCCAGGTTTTTTGAAGTTTTGAACGTAAGCAGCTCTGCATCTCTTTGATATGCTACGACAAGGACCAGACTTGGAGCAAAATTCATCATCGACCGCAATTTCTACTCCTTCCTGATTTTTATTCAAGCAAGGTATCAAACATCCGGTGTACATTATATTGACATTCACAAACTTCTGTAAGTTCTCACACATATAGCCGATTTAGTTTGCTTGTTTCAAGGGGGTCAAGTATGGATACGTTAACGAGTATCATTGTTGAACATTTTCTGGCGAACAAATTTTTTTGAACTTTTAGAAAATGTAGAGAGAGAAAGTCCATGTTCGTTTCGTAGTCGCTGGCGACAACGACAGCGACTCGAAACATGTTCGTTTGACAGTCGTTGTTCTAGCCATTGGCGACAACGACAGTCGCTATGTTGTTCGTTTTAGAGTCGTTGGGGACAGCGACTGTCGCAGCGACTCCAAATTAGCAATTGGCGACTTAAAATTCGGTCGCTGATTTTAACAGCGATTATATAGCAATTTAAAAAAATATTAAGCGACAGTCGCAGCGACTCTAAAACGAACAACATAGCAACTGTCGCAGCGATTGTCGCAGCGATTGTCGCTGTCGCTAGGGACTGCGAAACGAACAAGACCAATTTTGAAAACCTTTCTTTCTCAATCATACTCGTCCGTCTCACTTCCTTTAATGTTTCTAGACAAAAAGTAGCATTGACAATATGTTTCCAGAAAAGAAAACCAAACTCTGTTTAATCGAAGAAGATGTCAATTTCTATTAAAATTAGGCCAAGCTCAACCACAGTATGACATCTATATTATTTAAGCAGGATATGGATATTTGGATAATTAAAATCATTATCCACCCGATTAAGGGTCGATTTGAGTTAAAATATTTTGGGTAATTACGAATAATATTTTAAAAAATTCAAATAATTATGTTGAAAATTTATATAATTTGAATAACATTTTACTAATTTTGAATGGTTTAATAATTTTAAGATTTTCAATAATCCGTTTAGTAAATTTTGAATTATCTCACCTTATCGAGAGTAATTTACGGATGTTGATATGGAATGATCTACTTAGTGGGTTCGGGAATATGTTTGGTTATTGGGGGATGAGCCAACCTGAAGTAAGTAATAGCAGAATCTTGGGAGGATGAGAAGAGGTTGTCCTCCCATTTATCCTCCGACGCTCAAAGTCAGTAAAGACACATGACTGAATATAGAATGAAAATAACGTAAGGAACAAAATTATAGTTTGGAGTATTGTTTAACTTAATGCGAAGGGGTCTCAAATGAAGTCTAAAGATCAAAATTAGTGTCTAGAACAAGAACTTTTGTTCTGTCATGGTCTACTTTGTTTGACCCGTAAAATCCAATATTACTCTTATGAAAGTTGGCCCATCCATCCTACTTTTGTGATTTGTTACCATCATTTATGCTATGTTGTATGATAGGTTTGGTGCATTAAATGTCTCACCGATTCTCGTGTCTTTTTTTGAATTGGGCTTGGTGCAAATGTGTCCTTTTTGAGTTTCTGGTAAATTGTGACTTACTAATAATTTGTTTAACTATAGTTATGATTTCTCTCCCTTCAATCTCCCAACCTTTGCTATTTCAAATGAATTGATTAATAAATTGATATTTCAGTGGTCTATTGATCTCTTTTAGCAACTGAATCAGCCATAATATAATTAACTATACAAAGGATGAAAAACTGATCTAAATAACTACAATAAATATCTAATATCAGTTCAGATTATGAAACCATGGATTTAGGGTCGATTATGGATGTAATAAACATTCCAAATATGATTCAGAAATAAAATAAAAAGTAAAACTAATTGGCCCTTAAAACTTTCATAAACTAAATATAATTTCAATAATTCTCAGATAAGCG
This sequence comes from Orychophragmus violaceus, assembly GCA_030180135.1. Lineage (NCBI taxonomy): Eukaryota > Viridiplantae > Streptophyta > Magnoliopsida > Brassicales > Brassicaceae > Orychophragmus > Orychophragmus violaceus. The sequence goes on from CM058236.1 coordinate 13,173,837, forward strand.
TGGTAGTTCGATAGTTGTAAACATTGAACCATATTAATATAACTAATTGTAGCATATTTATGAGAATTCATAGATTATATACGTTAGGATGGCATTTTATAAGATCGGAGAACATATTGTTAGATTGGCGTATTGTATTGAAAATGACTGCATGTCTATAAATAATTTTGTTATTTTTTATAGAACACATATAACAAAATTGCAGACATATACATATATGTATACCAAAACTAAGATATTTTATTTCGCAAGTATTATCGTGATGTGTGTATCAACGAACGTGTGGTCAAGATTTATTCAATGTGACACATAATGTGTATTGTGTGACACGGATAAGGAAATAATCGCTAAGGAAACACCGTTAGTAAACTTAACAGAAAAACTAAAGTCTGTTAATCCTAATGTTATTGTGCTCGTTAAATGAAACGACGTTGTTTTATTTAGTTTTAAAACGACTTCGTTTTACTTGTTTTTAGTTAAAAAAATATTTGCATCGCCTGGATTTAAACTCACCACCTCATGATCAAGTAAGAAGGCTTCTTCCATTGAGCTAAAGGCACTTTCAAGAATAACTCTAACATATTATCTTTTATTAAGTATTCATCAAATATCTAAAAAAAATCTCTAAAAACCTAAAAAATATTTAAATTTCAATAAAATAGCAAAAATTCACGAAATATTTTCAAAAAATAAAATTACAAATAATATTGTATTTTTATCGTTATAATTAAAAAACTGCAAAAAATTCTTGAAGAAGTAAAAAAAAAAACTCAAAATACTAAAATTAAAAATAATGATTAAAATAATTTTAACGAATATATACAAAAAATTTTCACTAATAAATTTAAAATCAGCATCAAATATTTACATTAAACCTTTTCTAATATCTTTTTGGGGTTAACAGAAAACAAAAATTTATGCTATGATACAAATGTATGTTATAAATGAAACAATAGAAATAACATACATCAAACTATATTTGTTAGCCTAACATATATGTTTATTTTTTTTGGCATTTTTGGTGTATGTTCGTTCTAATTATTGATCATTTATTTTAATTTTAACCTTTTGCTTTTTTTAGAATTTTTATAATTTAAAATTTTTGGATTTTTTTACTTTTAGCGAAAATATATATTATTTGTAGTTGTTAATTTTCAGATTTTGTTTTTTATTTTTGATTTTTTTTAGAATTTTAAAAAATTATTGTAGGATTTTAGAGATTTCTTGGATATTTAGTCAATGCTCAATATAAATAAATGTGTTGGAGATAATCTTGAAAGTGCTTTTAGCTCAATGGAAGAAGCCTTGTTATTTAACCATGAGGTGGTGAATTCAAACCCTGGCGATGCACATGAAAGTGCCTTTAGCTCAATGGAAGAAGCCTTGTTATTTAACCATGAGGTGGTAAATTCAAACCCTGGCGACGCACATATTTTTTTAACTAAAAACAAGTAAAACGACGTCGTTTTAAGACTAAACAAAACGACGTCGTTTTAGTTAACGATCACGGTAACAGTAGGATTAACGGAGTCTAATTTTTCTGTTAAATTTATTGACGGTGTGTTTAATTGGCGAGTTAACGAAAAGATTAGTAATAAATTTAAAAGTCAAAGAAAAGTTTAGTATTTTCTTGGCCGGCTCAAAGTTCGTGTCTGTTTTGGAAATTCATGCGAAGTTTAGGATTTTTTTTGGCCGAATTCCCTTTTACAAATCAATGTAAGCACAAGTTTACAATTTATCTGGACATTGTTTAGAAACTATAAGATATCTCATATATGGTGAAAATATGTTTATTATAGCTTTTCCACAAAATTTTAGAAAATAACAATATATGGTGACAAGTTTAAACATCATGTTCAAAAGATTCATTTTTTTTTCTGAATAGTCCAACAAAACAAAACAAAACAAAGTCATAGGAGTAATCCTAATTTGCAAAGCTTATAATACAGTTTGTATTCAAAGCTTAGATTATTGTATGAGAAGGTTTATTTTCCTACCTCTTCTAAAGATAAATTTTTTTCTAGACACAATCATAGTTTTTACTTGGGACCTATGTTATCTTGTTATTATAGTGGAGAAGTAGAATCCATGGAAAAAAAAAAGCTTTACAAAGCCGCATTCCAAAAATTAAATATACTAAAAATATACACATATACACTTGGATCTTTTACCTCTTTTTTACTTCTTAATGTATCCTAATATCCATAACAATGTGTTTATTGGGGGAAGACAGATAAGGCTTCGGTTGGACGTGGGTGTGCCTAGTTAACATTTCTACTAAATATTTCGAGTATCCATTAGGAGATGCAGGCTGTCTACTAACTCAAAATCTTGTTTTCAAGCCGAAACACAAAATCTTACTTTCCCACCAAAAATATAAAACCAGATTTTCCCACACAAAAAAGAAGATAAAATCAAATTTTCTACCAAAAATATAAAATTCAATTTTCCGCATAAAAAACATAAAAGCTCGGTTTCCTACCCAAATACAAAGTATTATTTCCACACAAAAGTAAAATCTTGTTTCCCATCAAAAATATAAATTTTCATTTTCTACCGAAAAAAAGAAGAAGAGACTTTCCCACCAAAACATAAATTTTGATTATTTTATAATGGAGTTAATAGAACCATATCTGGATTCTAGATATTGAAATCAACGGTTTAACCACAAATTAAAGTAAAGAAATTAATTTAAAACATAAACAATATAGTTTGCAAGCTTTGTTTTTTAAAAGAAAAAAAAATATTATAAGGTTGAGCTAACACTATCTTAACTCATTTTTTTTCCGACAAATTCAAACTTTATTAATATAAAAAAGATACATCGTAACAATATCAAAGACAACAGAATTAGATCAACACATGTGTTACATATACATATGTATACGTCATATACTGAGAAGATACAGCAGAAGGGAGTTTAACGATGCTTTCCAAAGAGTAGTCTTACTCGCTAACCGATCGTAGTATCGGTTATTGTCCAACTTCATATTTGATCTGTCTCTCATGTGATTTGAATGCAGCTTCTCTTGGCTGAACTTTTTTTTAACAAAACACATCTTGAAGGCTGATGTGTTGCAATGTAACTCTGAAAACAAGATACATTGATACCAACACTTCCGTATCAAGGTCTTTTTGATGAATCTTGTCTCTGAATCTTGTTTCGTTGTTGAAATAAACATTTGTTTTTGTCGTTGCATCACCATATCCGACCCGGTTATTTGGATAGACTCCACTTCGAAAATTATTGATGTGTACAACCACAAAGTCTGACCAAACCTAAATGAAAGTTGTCGCCAAGGTATGATCAACTTTGTATATAGCCACCAAAATTCAACCCAAGACCTAATAAACCAGTGTCGTATAGTTCCTTCACCCGTATCACTCCGTCCCGGATCCCAAATCCGATGTTGTTGAAAGAGATATGTTTCAATAATGAAACTACAAACACCGTTGAAAAACGGAATGAAACCGACACAAAAACTCGTGGGTTGTGGCCAGGTTATGGTCGGAACTATCCTCTCCATGAAGGAGAGACAAGAGAGAGTGAGGATACACAAGTGAGTAAATTTCTTCGTACCCATCGCATAATGAGAACACATTTGGTCGGTAATGTCAATAACCACATCTCTACTTTCCATGTCGTACGATGAAATCTGTATTCTCAGAAAATGAGATTTCTAATTCAAGTGAGAATTGAGTAGAGACACATCCCTTTATAATAACCATGGCAGACGTTTCTTCATTCTAAAAGCAAGGACTCGATACGCGGCTCTTTACCACTATCTTATTAATACGAAAATATAAATAAAAGGAGAGTACGGCTGACGCCGGAGTCGACGTCGGCAGGAAAATCACTGGAAAAATGTTTGTGGTCGGTGGGTCGCTTTCGTTTGTTACAGAGAGGGGTGAGGGAGAAGCCATAATTTGGGGGTTAAAAAGGGTTAGGGCTCATTTAAGACTGAGATTTAGATATACAAAGTTGAGCTGGATCGGAAAAAATCATAATTAACATGTCTAGGCGCAGCCATAACTCAAGAATGACGCTAGGGAGATGATAGTTGTTATTGTGATAGATATACTCCATCTTACTGTCACCAAAATAAGAAGTATTATTGACAAGGCTGAGCTGACCTCTAACATGGATAAGTGAGATGAGTAAAGTGGAGCCTCGAGTTGATCCAAAAAGCTTTGTTGTTTGAAGTAGTTGGTGAGGGAGACTGTTGGAGTCAAGATTAGCACTTTCCTAAGAAGGCCGATTCATGAGTTTAGGTCGGCCCAGAATGGAAAGTCGGTAAAAAGCCCAAGGCGGTAAAACTTAGGTTAAACCGAACTAGGGATGACCGGCTTACATTAGGGTTTGGAAGGTGTTAAGGCAGAGGCGCCGCGTGACGACATCAGTAACTCGGAAATATTCCATATCGAGGTGAAAGCGAGATTCTAGGAAATATTCATATTTATCTTGTATTTCCTTATATGATAAACCGACTTGTAACCCTATATAAGGGAACCCAATAACATTCAATAAGGACACGCTTTTCTTATTATCATCGAGCCTGAGAGACTTTAGAGCGAATTTAACCTAAAATCTTTCCGGCGACTTTCATAGCATTCTTTATCGGCTTCCACCTCGGAAACGCCGACATAAAACCCTAATTTCCTAAATCTCTTCGTGTTCCTAAATCTTTCTTTTAGAATCCCTAATTACAAACCCTAAAACTCTTTCTATCTTTAGATAGACCGAGTTGAGATCTTACAATTGGCGCCGACTGTGGGGATTTCTAAGAGAAATTTCTGAACGAGATGTCGGGAAACCGTAAGGAAATCGATCCGGAAAACCCAAGGGTTGACCTAAGCGATCATGAAGGAAGTGATTACGACCAAAGCGATCACGAAGACGATACGGCGCATGACGGCCAGCAGCCGTGCGACGCCACTAAGTCAAAGAAAGCTCGAGATGACGGTAAACATGTCCCGTCACTCAGCGAAACAGCAGCACAAATCGAGCAAGACAAAGTCTTAGCTACTCTGATGGCCAAAATCGAATCACATAACGATTTGATTAAAACGTTTTCAGAAAGAATCGATCTACTGCAAACGGAACAAGCAAAGATCCGTTCGGATCAACAGTCTAGAAAGTCCAAGAGAGAGGTGCCCCCAAAAGTGAAATACAGAGTCGCCAGACGACTAGTCTATGATACATCCGAAGAAAGCCACCAAGAACGGAGCCGAAGCAGCGAATCTAGAAGCAACTCGCGCAAAGAACGCAACAAAGAGGATACTCGCGAACGGAGCTCACATCGGAAGGAAGGGTCTGAAGAACCCAAACGGAGCGGAATTCGGAGGCAGGACGACTGGAACGATGAGAGGTACTCACCCGATAAAGATGAGTGCACCAATCACCAGACACGGGGCATGCATCACAGACGAAATTCGCGATATGAGAATGACTCGCACCGAGATAACTATCGCCATGAGCGAAGTATGTCGCACGAGAAAACTCATGGAGCGTCTATTCGCGGAGCAAGTCGCAAGCATGTCGAGAAACAACTGACCGAGATCAGAGACACCCTAAAAGAACTAAAAGGAGAAGTCCATGGCGTTAAGCGGTCTGCACCCGAGATCGACCGAATCATCGAAGAGACTCAGAGGACACCCTTCACCTCGCACATCACAAACACGTACATCAGGCAAAGGGAAAAGCTCAAGTTACCGATGTACGACGGCACAAAAGATACAGCAACCCAACGTTCAAAATCATGGTGGCAAAGGCACGATTTTCATCAAGCAAAGAGCGTGACATCGGTTTTTGCCAACTGTTCGCCGAAACTCTGGAAGGGGACGCGCTAAACTGGTTCTCCCGGCTCCCGTCCAAATCAATTGATAGTTTCTCCGACCTCACATGGGCATTCGTAAGGCATCACTTCGCCTACATACGAAAGGACACTTCGCTGAGCGCGTTGATGTCCATGACGCAAGAGAAGAAGGAAACTTTGAAGTACTTTATAGAAAGGTTTAGGGCAGTGATGACGCGGGCGGAGGCTCCTGATAAATTCACTATCGCAGCCTTGACAAATGCCGTCTGGCACGAGTCGCCCTTTTACCAGGATCTAGTCGTCAACCCGCTATTGACCATCGAAGATGCACTTCATCGGGCAAAAAAAATTCGTGGAATTGGAAGAGAAAAAGGTCGCGTTAGCAAAAAGATTCGGTTCCGTTAAACAAGCAGATAAGATGGAAGAAAGGGAACCTAGACATCATTACGATAAAGGGGCCAAAACAACAATGGTTGTCGACAGCTCTGATAAATCCCGATCATCAAAACCGTGGAATAAACGGAACAAAGAAGCAAAGGGGAAGGCGCAACAAGCAACTTCCGCTACAGGGGATAAGTACTGCGAGTACCATCAAGCTACGTCTCACGACACGGCTGAATGTCGGAATCTCAGAAATGCACCCTATTCCCGACTTTCGGATGAAGAGATCAAGGCGGCCATTGAGAGGTTGAAAAAGGAAGAATCGGGGCAACAGAAGGAAGACAAAGCCGACGGGCAAGCTCCCAAGCAGGACAAACCACCACGGCGTATCAAAAGCATAGCTTTGAAACGCAACCGAGAAGAAGAGGAGGGAGAAGACGAAGAGGAAACTCCCAAAACCGTCCGAAGAATCAACATGATCATGGGCGGTCTAATCTCCGTAAACGATTCGGTTCGATCAATCAAGGTCTACGAACGCCTTGCGTTAGCCGCGCAAAAGGCGCCTCAGCCAATCCTGTCAGATGATCTTCCCGTCACCTTTACCGACCAAGACCTCTATGGGACTCACTACCCCCACAACGACCCGCTAGTAGTAGAGCTATTAATCGGAAGCTGCCAAGTATCTCGGATACTAGTGGACACCGGAAGCTCAATAGACTTAATTTTCCTGGATACACTCAAAAATGGAAATAAAGGAAGAGGATATCAAGCAGAAGGCCAAGCCGCTCACTGGGTTCACAAGCGAGACGACGTATACAATTGGAACGATCAAGTTGCCGGTTTACGCAGGAGGGGTTAACAGATTGGTGAGGTTTCATGTCATTGACAAACCAACCATCTATAACGTCATCCTCGGAACTCCGTGGTTATACAGTATAAAGGCGGTATCCTCGACATATCATCAATGTCTGAAATTCCCGACACCTAAGGGGATTCAAACAGTCAAGGGATGCCAAAGCGCAAGCCGGTCGTGTTTTGCAAGAGAGCATAGGATCAGAGTGCCTTCGTGCATGATCAACACGGAACACGGAAGAAAAGGACCTGAGAAAGAACTAATCCAACAAGTCATCATCGACGACTCCGATGCAAGCAAGTGTGTAGGGATTGGCGCAGAACTACCATAAGACATCAAAAAGGAATTGATCGCCTTCCTGCAGCAAAATGTTACAACGTTTGCGTGGACAATGAAAGACATGAAAGGCATCAATCCAACCATCACAACCCACGAGCTCAACGTCGACCCGACTTATAAACCAGTTAAGCAGAAGAGGCGAAAGCTCGGTCCTGAAAGAGCTAAAGCAGTCAATGATGAGGTAGAGAAGTTACTCGAAGCCGGTTCAATCCAGGGAGTCAAATATCCCGATTGGTTGGCTAATCCAGTGGTCGTGAAAAAGAAAAACGGGAAATGGAGAGTATGTGTCGATTTCACAGATCTCAATAAAGCCTGCCCAAAGGATTGTTTCCCTCTGCCACATATCGACCGACTTGTTGAAGCAACAGCCGGAAACGAATTGCTATCATTCATGGATGCATTCTCAGGATATAATCAAATCCTCATGAACCCGGACGATAGAGAGAAGACGGCGTTCATCACTGAACGCGGTACGTATTGCTATAAGGTTATGCCCTTTGGTCTCAAAAAAGACGGCGCCACCTACCAGCGGTTGGTCAATCGGATGTTTGCAGGCCAACTCGGCACCACAAAGGAGGTTTATATCGACGACATGCTGGTCAAATCTGTGATTGCCTCTCAGCACATCGGCCATTTAAAGGAATGTTTCAACATCCTTAACCGGTATGGAATGAAGCTCAATCCAACCAAGTGTACGTTCGGAGTAACATCAGGAGAGTTCCTTGGGTACGTGGTGACTCAGAGAGGAATAGAAGCTAATCCAAAGCAGATCACAGCCATAATCGACTTGCCATCTCCCAGGAACACACGAGAGGTACAACGCCTCACTGGCCGCATAGCCGCCTTGAACAGATTCATATCCCGGTCAACGGATAAATGTCTACCTTTTTACGAACTCCTACGGGAAAATAAAAGTATCGTGTGGGACGATAAGTGCCAGGAGGCATTCATTCAGCTCAAGGACTACTTGTCGAACCCGCCGATACTGTCTAAACCAGAAAACGGTGAGACACTATTGCTTTACATCGCGGTCTCAACAACGGCAGTCAGTGGCGTACTAGTTCGGGAAGATCGAGGGGAACAGAAGCCGATCTTCTACGTAAGCAAAACAATGAACGGAGCCGAGACCAGATATCCCGCAATGGAGAAACTGGCCTTCGCGGTCGTCATCTCAGCACCGAAGCTACGACCCTATTTTCAGTCGCATCCAATCGCGGTATTAAGTAGCCAGCCCCTTCGAACAATCTTGCACAGCCCAGGGCAGTCTGGTCGCCTGGCCAAATGGGCAATAGAACTAAGCGAGTACGACATCGAATACAGAAACAGGACAACCGCCAAGTCACAGCTAATAGCCGATTTCCTTGTAGAATTATCACCTGAATTGGATGTCGGTACCGAGATAGAAGACAAGAATTGGAAGTTGTTCGTCGACGGGGCTTCATCGAAAAAAGGAGCCGGGATAGGGATACGCCTCATATCACCAACCGGCGAAATATTAGAACAATCATTCAAGTTGGGTTTCACGGCGTCCAACAACACAACCGAGTATGAAGCTCTATTAGCCGGTCTCAGACTAGCCAGAGAAATCGGAGTACGACATCTCTTGGCCCATTGCGATTCCATGCTTGTAGCGAACCAAATCAATGGAGACTATGAAGCTAAAAACGAGCGGATGGAGGCTTACCGAAAGACGGCATTAGAGCTCACCAGTTCCTTCGAATTCTTTGACATTGTCCAGATACCAAGGAAAGAAAATGCACCAGTAGACGCACTCGCGTCACTGGCATCGAATCCCGATCTCTGTCGGCGGATCCCGGTAGAAACGATCCACGAACCAAGCATCCCGCCCCCCGAAAGCGATCAAGAAGAACCTGACGATACTATCCAACAGAACGGCGAGGATTATATGTGCTTTAACGTTCAAGCAAAGAACACCGATCTCATTGCTTTCCTAACTGACGACAATGAGGATTGGCGACTTCCAATAAGAGCATACTTAACAGAAGGAAAGCTTCCAGAAGACAAATGGGAAGCGCGACGACTTAAAGTCAAGAGTGCACGATACACTATACATAACGGTATCCTCTATAAATACTCGGCTAATAAAATCCTCCTCAGATGCATACACGGAGACGAAGTAAGTCGAGATCTCGAAGAGACGCACGTCTAGAGAATGCGGCAACCACTCCGGAGGCAGGTCTCTCGCCCTCAAAATCAAGCTGAGCGGTCACTATTGGCCGACTATGATAGCCGATTGCGAGACCTATTCCAACAAGTGTGAAAAGTGTCAGCGTCATGCGCCATTCATACATCGACCTACAGAACTGCTTACGACTTCGACCGCGGCTTATCCATTTATGAGATGGGCGATGGATATCGTTGGACCATTACCATTATCCAATCAAAGGCGTTTTCTACTCATCATGACCGACTACTTCACAAAGTGGGTAGAGGCCAAGGCTTACGTCGCGATCCACGATGTCCAGGTCCAAAATTTCATTTGGAAATACATAATATGTCGTTTTGGGTTGCCTTACGAGATCGTCACAGATAACGGATCGCAATTCACCTCAACGGTATTCGAAGGGTTTTGCAAGAAGTGGGATATACGTCTTAGCAAGTCGACACCAAGGTATCCTCAGGGAAACGGGCAAGCCGAAGCTACGAATAAAACCATCATCGCCGGCATCAAAAAGCGCCTTGAGAGCAAAAAGGAGTTTGGGCAGACGAGTTAGATGTTGTCCTCTGGTCGCATAGAATGACCCCCCGCAGCGCAACGGGAGCCACCCCATTCTCCTTAGCCTTTGGCGTAGAAGCAATGGTACCGGCCGAAGCTAACATTTACACTCTCCGTCGGTCTCTCATACCGCACAATACCGAGATGAATGAAAAAATGCTAATCCAAGCTCTCGACACCTTAGAAGAAGAACGGGATCGAGCTCTACTCAGAATTCAAAATTACCAACAGCTCGCAGCTCGGTACTACAACCAGAAAGTCAAGGAGCGACACTTTCAAGTTGGTGACTACGTCCTCCGCAAAGTTTACGAAAACACTAAAGAGTGGAGAGCAGGCAAACTCGGGGCGAAATGGGAAGGACCCTACAAAGTCACGAAAGTCGTCAAGCCGGGAGTCTACGAGCTTGAGTCAATGAAAGGCAAAGCTTTACCGCGATCCTGGAATTCGGCGAGTCTGAAAGAATACTTCTAAGACGGAAAGGCTATCGCCAAAAAAAAAATGTATTATGAACTACGAGTGACTTGATTCTTCCTCGGGAGATACGTAGGCAGCCTTTACCGGCACAGTCACAAATTTAATAAAATCTTCATTTTTCAGCTAATTTACCGGCTTGAAAGCCCTGCAAAACCCAAAACAGGTAAGTCCTTTCATTAAGTATTTAAATACCCTTAATACTAACAATGCCGAGTTCTAACTCACAAACACAAGCCGAGTCTAAGCAACTCGCAGAAAGCCGAACTACTCAGTTCGCAAAAAGCCGAGTCAAAGCAACTCGCAAAAAGCCGAGTCAAAGCAACTCGCAGAAAGCCGAGCATCTAATAAAGACTCGCACTAGCATCATGCCTCCTGGCCAGAGGTATGGTCTTCCTTGCGCACGAGGTGCACATCGTGGTAAGGAAAAGCCGGGATCCGTCCCGCAAATTCTTCGTGGTAGGAGATAACAAATAAGTCGAGCATAAAAGACTCGCACATTCTCCCGCCCTTAGAATAAAGCCGAGCATCTGTAAGTCTCGCAAACCGCCTTATGGCAAAATAAAACAAAAGTCGCTACTTGTTTAAAAATTGTCAAAACAATAGCACGACTTAGTGATGAAAGTCGCTACAAGTTTGAATACAGTAGCACGACTTGGTCGCATAACGAAAGTCGGTACTTGTTTAAAATTATCAAGAGTAATTTTAATACAATAGCACGACTTAGTGATGAAAGTCGCTACAAGTTTGAATATAGTAGCACGAGTTAGTCACATAAATCGATATTTAATTCGGTTTGATATGGAATGTGTAGTTGAGTCACTAAATATTTAATACGAAAAAGCCTTAAAGACAAAGATAGACTGATTCAAATCACTATCAGGCTTAAAGCAAACTTAAACGTAAAATATAATTAAGCAAAAGTATTTAAGGTTCGCAAAATCAAAATAAAGGTTATTACAAAGCCAACACGAAAGAAATGGGATTTTAATCAGCCCCAGCCAACGACTTCTCAGGCTCACTAGTCTTTTCGGCTCCGCTCTTCTCAGCAGTCTGATCCTGCACCTTAGGAGCGCCATCTAAAGCCGCGACCTCTGAACGAACAGACTCAACGAGATCAGCTGGAACCGCCTCCGAAATTATCCCGCGATTAGTCCCAAACTGGTCGACATCCGACGGGACAGGAGGAGGAGAGTCATGAGAACGATTGAGGAGAGGATGATGTATTGGTGAGAGGACGAACGTAAGCTCTTCCTTTGTTACGACATTCATGTCGTCTAACTCCGCATTTACCGCGATCTCATCAGCGGCAATCTTGTCCAAAACGGCTTGAGGAATCGATACGCCTCCTCCGCTAAGCTTCACCAAACACTTCCTAAGCCCAGAAATCTGAGCTTGCTTGACTTGAAGCGCGACGGCATCCTCCTGGTCCTTGATGTAGCGCTGGATAAGATTGAAATGAGTCTGCGCCTTTGTCCGGGCTGCGGCTTCGACTCGCTCTCTCTCTTTACGAACCAGCTCGAGACAAGACTTCTGTATCTTCTGTTTCTCAGATTGAAATTTGAGAAGATCGCCCTTTGACTTCTCTTCAGCCTGCTTTAGCTTACCCTCGAGGACAAGGTTTTTCTCCTCCAAAGCTTTCTTCTCTTCTTTGATCTTCTTAAGAAGATCGTCTCGCTTGGTGACCGCATCGGCCATCTTCTTTGCCGCCCAAGAACTCTCCAGAGCCACGTGGTTAGAAGCCGCTATCATCTAAAGATAAACAAGAGACGTTAAGATCGACAAACTCAGAACAGAATCTGATAAAAAAACTTACGGTTGCTTCGGCCTGTTTTAGCCTGAGGATAGCATCTGAATGAGGCAACTCCTCCAAAACCGGCCAGTCCGACTCGTTTCCTCTGATGCATGTCAGCATGTCGAAACAGGCTCGAGGATTATTAATGAAAGGAAACTCACTTGCGTACTGGTAAGCAAAATTGTGAATAGACGGGCGGACTTCCTCCTCCTTCACCTCACGCCTCGGTCGCACCAAAACAAGTTCTTTGTTAGAAACAAAAGGCTTAGGGTTACCAGAAGGATCGGGAACGGTTCCGTTGACTTTATAGAATTGTTTCCATGGATCCTTCTGTTTAACGGGTTCTCCAGGAGTCTCAACAGTAGCATCATCGGCCGACTTACTCGTTTTGGACGCCTTCTTCGCCGATTTCTCCTGAACCGGCTTGTCCTCTGCGGGCCGTTTCTTTGACGGAATCTTAGGCGGAAGACCGGGACGAGTCGTCACGAGAGAAGTCGACTTCTCGCCAATTTCAGAAGATTGGCCACCGCCTTGAGTGAGCGAAAGCTCGCCCTTGCCTATCGATGGTTTGGCAGAAGAAGGATTGGATGAGATCTCCTTGGAATAGTCGACGGAATTGATTCGCTTCACTTTACCCATCCTCCTTGGCTTAACAAGTTGGTCAGGAGTAACTTTTGCCTTGGTATTCCACTTAACTGAAACAAAACAAGAGTCAGAACCGGCAAGAAAAAGACTATCATGAAAAACGATAAACAAACCTTCGGAAATCCGCGGGCGAAACTTGTTAATGCGCTCACGAGTAAGGTCTGACCACTTGCGTATACCAAGGGCCTGAATCTGCTCGAGAATGGGGAAGTAGTTATCGGGATACGGCTTCAGGAAAGGATGTTGCACTGCAATAACAAAAAGAAATTAAGTAAATTGTCACGTTCGTAAGATAACAAATTTGGGACGACATCTACCATAATCTGTATTCCAAGACGTCCTGATAAGTTCCTTATGCTCGTCAGGAACGACTAACGAAGACAGTTCAACAAAGAAATAGGATCATTGCCAGTTGTTGATCTTCTTGGGCGCATCTGTCAGAACGCGGTTGCCACTTTTAAATTTAACCGCAAAACACCCTGGACTAGTAGCCGTCATGCGATTGATTGACGTCATTTCCTCGAAAATATTCGCGGTTATCGTAATGCCGGCCTCAGCCCCTAGCACTAGAAGACCGACCATATGGCGAACCGCAATGGCCGAAAGCTGGGAAATAGCGATTTCACGGCGGTGGCAGTACGAGACCAACAAGTCGGGCAGCGGGAATCAACAACGACAACCCCCAGTGTCGGTATTGATAAAATACGACTCATAAAGGGTCATGTATCCCGGTGGGGGAGTCCAAGGACGAACAAGCGGAAAGGGGATGATGACTTTGATCCTTGGATCTGCTCCGCAGTCTTGAAGCATAGATCTTACCGACGACGCAGTGGATCTGGTCCCGAAGACATTACCGAACGTTTCACTGGGATCAACCGGCAATACAGGAGGAAGGTTGTCCTCAGAACCGTCTTGACCAACATCAATGTCGTCCTCATCATTATCAGAATCTCGTAACCGAGGAACGATCAAATCTTTCCGGCCAGAGCTCTCAGCAGCATCGGTCTGACGTGATACCTCGCGACGACGTCGAAGCTCTTTAATCTCAAAATGGACGGAATGATCCCTCAAGTCGGACGAAGTGCTCGAGGACGTGGAAGCGGAAGAAGCAGACTGACGACTTGATAAGTCTTCCGCAGACGAAACAGTAACAACTTCCTTGTCCTTACTCCCCGAACAACGGATCAAATACATAATTTATTGAAGAACATATGAAGAACACGAGAGACAAACGAAGATTGATCTAAAAACCTATAAAATCTAAGGCGGAGCAGCGGCGGAGAGATGATCGGAAAATAAATACTGAGAGAGAGAAATTAACTTTGGAAAATTCTTCACTTGAGCGAAATGAGGAAATAAGAAGCAAGAAGGAACTACTTATAGTGAAAATGACGGCGCAGAAATCGAGGCACATCATTACCTAGGCGACGATTCGTGTTTCACACCTACCCGGTGGTTAAACCGAGAATCAATTCCGGTTTCGCCGGATCACCATCGTTTCTAAACTGGTTCGCTTAAATCTCGCCGTGCCGGGCCAAGCCGGATCAGCCCGATAAGAATATGGGCCTAAACAGTAATAGAACTCGCCAGACGACGAATATGGGCCAACCAAATCATTTCTTAAACCATAGGTTAACTCCTCGTAATGACGACTTGAGTTCAAGTCGCCACACTGGGGGGGGGGGCTTATTGTTGGAGTCAAGATTAGCACTTTCCTAAGAAGGCCTATTCATGAGTTTAGGTCGGCCCAGAATGGAAAGTCGGTAAAAAGCCCAAGGCGGTAAAACTTAGGTTAAACCGAACTAGGGATGACCGGCTTACATTAGGGTTTGGAAGGTGTTAAGGCAGAGGCGCCGTGTGACGACATCAGTAACTCGGAAATATTCCATATCGAGGTGAAAGCGAGATTCTAGGAAATATTCATATTTATCTTGTATTTCCTTATATGATAAACCGACTTGTAACCCTATATAAGGGAACCCAATAACATTCAATAAGGACACGCTTTTCTTATTATATTCAAGCCTGAGAGACTTTAGAGCGAATTTAACCTAAAATCTTTCCGGCGACTTTCATAAAATTCTTTACCGGCTTCCACCTCGGAAACGCCGACATAAAACCCTAATTTCCTAAATCTCACCGTGTTCCTAAATCTTTCTTTTAGAATCCCTAATTGCAAACCCTAAAACTCTTTCTATCTTTAGATAGACCGAGTTGAGATCTTACAGAGACGATTATAAAAGGAGAAGATGAGTGTTGTCTGTTTTCTATGCTTTGTTTGTTGTTGTTTGATGACGCCATGAGTCACAACACGGTCGATATGAGATCTTCGAGATCAATTGCATTTTTCATGAGAATGTGATTGAGATCATATCTAGCAAATTTATCTTCTATTTTTTTATTACATATACCCAATAAAGTGTTATTGGATTTACAAAGTTTATCATTTACAACGTATCAGTGGTGCGTCGTGACGTTTGGATCCAATCTAACACGAGCAGATTTGTAGAGGTACATGTATTCACGGGAAAGGATTTGCATATATGGTTGGATTGGATGGAGAATCAGTTTGTTTTGTATGATTACAAACATTTGTAGAAAATGGCAATGGTTCACGGTTTTATTGATGGAAAAGCAGAAGCTTGTGTTTGGAGCAATCGGTCAATCCTACCTCAATTTTTGTTTACGGTCCTATTTTATACCCTCATTCACATTTTGTGCTAATTCATACCTCAATCCAGTTCATTTAATTTAAATATCATACCTAAACTTCTAAAAAGCGGTCAAATCATATATATAATGGGAGACTTATTTTCTCTCCCTACAACGCGCCACATCAGCAATATATGTGGCATTGATTTTTTTTTTAACTCTTTTAATTTTAAAATTACTTAGTGTCCACCAAAAAAACCGACGAAAAAAAATCAAAACAATACAAACATAGCTAAGGCTTTTAAATAACCTAACATGTAGCCAAAAAAAACAACCTAACATTAAAAAGGCCCCAACAATCTTCAACCACCCCCAATTGTTGTAGTTGTTCTTCTTCCTAACTTGACTTGGCCATCCTACAGCAAACCCTAAATCACTGTTGTTCACCATAGAAGAAGGCCAACCATCTTCTTTATTTGTAACCGGCAGTAAATCAATACATATATTGCCATTCAATAACTAGTTCTTCAATTCTCATTCCTCCATCACCACGTCTCCATCTCTCCTTTCCAGCCGTTTCAAAATCTCAAACATTTACCATATAAGTTAAAGCCATCCCACCAAGCCTCCATCATCATCGGATCATCTACTGTATATCTGGCAGAGCTTCTCACCAGACCCGAGGTATCGGCGTTTCAACTGCTCTCCAACAGTCTCGAGTCTGTGTTCGACTAGCCGGAAGCGTTCTACAGAGAGACCAAGCTGGTTCTCGCCGATGCCCAGGAATTATCTTACCACCGTTGCATTATATCAGAGAGAAGTCCCTTCTTCAAGAACGTGTTAGCAGCCGCCGAGAAGGAGCAAAAAATCCACCCCGTTAAGCTCGAACTGAAGATAATCGCGACGGATTACGAAATCGGAATCAATGGCGTACATTTACAGCGGCAGGGTGAGGCTGCCGATAAAGGGAGTTTCTGACTGCGCAGACGAGAGCTGCTGCCAAGTTTCCTGCCGTAGGCAGTAGATTTCATGGTGGAGGTTCTCTACTTGGCTTTCGTCTTCTAGAATCCAGAATTGGTTACGATGTATCAGGTATAACACAATCTGCTAAATTACAATTGCGGTGCTTATCCAGAAACTTGAAATAGTTTAGCTCTATATCACACCTTATAATTATGTATGATTTTCCTCAAGACTCTTATATACATACAGTATTTGGTGGCATTTACTGGATGTTGTAGACAAAGTTATCACAGAGGACGCTTTGGTAGTACTCAAGCTTGCTAACATCTGTAGACAAGCATGCACGAAGCTATTGGATAAATGCGAAGAAATTATTCTCACTTCTAACGTACATGTTGTTAGTCTTAACAAGTCATTGCCGGAGCACATTGTCAAGAATCGTTGATATTCGTAAGGAGTTTGGCTTGGAGGTACCTGAACCAAAGAAACATTTCTCGAATATACACATTGCACTCGAGTCAAACAGAGGTATCTCTAAACTCTTATTCCTTCATTTTCTTAGTTTAAGGTCAAAACATAAGAATTTGAATAAAGTTCTGCTTGGTCCGTTAGGAAATTGAGTGAACTTATGATAATTATACTTTCTATTTATTATGGAGTTCAAATGGCTCGATGTCTCTTCCCAATGGAAGCACAAGTTGCAGTGGATATCCGAGTTTATCGCCACGACATCACCGGACCTATACATGGAACCGAGCTTAGTAAGGACAAGGAGAAATTGGAAAATCATCTCTCTCAGCTTCGACTTCTTCCACATCGTAAACAGATGCTACAAAGAGGTTTAATCATAAACTCTCTCACCCGCGTCGGTGATACTATTTGTTGGTGTTTGAAGGTACTCCCAAAAACACCTAACAACACTGCTAACCTGCTAAACAAACTAATGAAAAGTAAATGGTTGAAATATACAACTATTTAACACAATCATATATTATCATCTTTTTGCAGGATCAATTTACAGGAAAGAATGGAGATAGCTTCTAAGGGAAACACATGGTTATTGTTAAATGTTGGGCCTAAAGATAAAAACAATGGAAATGAAAGTTCAATATGTTTCTTAATTATTACATAAACAGTGAATTATGGAATCATATAATAATAAACGTTTTACCTTTCAAATTCGGAGATTTCAAGATTAGCAAAAGAGAAACGTAAATACGTGGGCAAATGAATGGCAAGGAAATGGGGAAATCATATTAGAAAGAAGGTTAAAGAAGGTTAAAACGACCAAATAAACCAATAAATTACATATCAAGGCAATGGGGGAGAGATGAAATTCTATTTAGATGAAGAAGCATAGTTCTCAAAAAGTTTTTTTTTTTAAGAAAACACAAGATATTATAATTAATTTTCATATAAAAAAAGTTTACAAGAAAATCAAACAAAATTCATAAGTTAAAAATAACATCGACTTAATATATATTATTTTAATGAAGACTAAGATGAACAAAAAAAGAATGCAGAAATATTTTTCTTTTTCATTTCTGTTTCTATGTATGAATATCTAAAATATATATATATATATATATATATATATATATATATATATATATATATATATATATATATATATATAACCAAAATCTGCATTCAACAAAAAACTTTAAAATGCCAACATCACCCCGCGCGCGCGGGGGTACGATCCTAGTCCTACAAAATTGTTAACTCTGTCAGCTAACAGTTACCAAAGCTTAATTTATTTGATGTCGCTTAATGAGTCAGCATTTTAAATTTTTCTGTAAGAAAAATAATTATAGTTAAACGATGTCATTTTGTAGATGTTCTGAAAACAAATAAGATCACTCAGACATTCTTCTGTCTACTTTCAGCCAGATTAAAATATTTTTTCCAAAATCATTTTGAAAAAAAAAATTAACACAAGACTCTTCTTCTCTCACTCAAATATATGATCCATGTCATCTCATCGGACTTACAAGTTTCTTCTTCTATCATCACAACGATATCAAGGTCATCTTATTTCCAAAAAAAAATCTGGTTCAAAAATCGAGGCAAGCGAGTTTCTCAGCGGTGACGCGGTCGAAGATGACAATTTCTAAGAAAGAAGAAAAGGCGGTGGAATCAACAGATGATTTGAAGAAGAAAATTGGTAAAACATTTGGACATTAATCTTAAATTTATCGAAGAGTCATATGAAAATAGTAGATTCATTGCATTAAAAAAGGTTTTTAACCTTTTTCCGTGGGAAATACAGTTGCAATGCTGATGATGAGGTCATCGACCTAGACTAAGATCTAAAAGATATGCTCACGGTCAAAGAAGGTTCAATGACACGGTCGAATTCCAAACAACTAAGAAAGAGGTTCGACAATGCCATACAAGCCTACATCAACTTCTTAGAACCAGACGAGCTCAGCCTAGCCGAAATCATGGATTTAGACTCGAGCCACGAAAGTCTTAAGTAAAGTATCATCCCTGTGATATCCCGTATCCAAAATATGGTCAACGGGCAGAAGAAAAGTCAACAGTGGCAAAATTGTAATTTTGCCAAACCCAGGGGCAAAATAGTAAATTTGCCAAAGTTCGAGACGGAAGCCAAGACGGCCCAAATGTTCTCTTTCTAAAGCATAAAGAACATTTAACAACCAGAATTGGAAGAAACGGGGCAGAAATGTATTTTTCGGCTTATCGGTCGGAAACCGACTAAACCGAGAAAAATTTGGAAATTAATAACGGGAGCTAGGAAACTCCAAACAGAGTGATTCAAATTGCTAAATTCGTCTAAGATTATCTAGAATCTGAAAATGAGGCTTGGTAAATTTATAGAAGTAGCTAAGGAATTTCTAAAATATTAAACACGAAAACAGCAATATCGGTACGTCGGGAGAGTTCGGGAATAGAGAGCTTCTAAAAACGTTTTACTGAAATGTTTTTAGATATATTGAACCTACAAGACACAAGTGTCTTATCCTCCTGGGCGTCACCAATCTCTTCTAAAAGCATGACACATGTTGTGGAAACTTGGGGAAGAAGCTAAAATAAAATGCAATGAACTCTTTTTTTTTGTGAAGCTTGATGGTGTGGCAGCAGGAGGAGAAGGGAGAGACATGTGTAATGGTGTGGCAGCATTAAGATAGGAAGGGACAGCTGTCAAGACTTTATGACAACACCTATCTTGATGTGGTGTCATTAGGGGAAGAGAAAAGAGTGACATTTGTCACATTAACACTCTCTTGGCTTTCCTATATAAGAAGCCCTCACCTCCCTCATTTCCTCACCAACAACACAACAAAAACAAGAGAAGACGAAAAGAAAGAGAGGGAGAGAAGAGAAGAAGGAGCGTGAGTGAAGAAGGAGGAGAAGAAGAAGGAGGAGGAGGAAGAAGAAAAAGAGAGAGAGAGAGGCGTGAAGAAGAAGAAGAAGAGAGAGAGAGGCGTGAAGATGAAGAAGAGAGAGAAGGAGGCGTGAAGGAGAGAGAGAAGATGAAGATTGGAGAAGAAGAGAGAGAGACATGGAGGAGAACCAGAAGAGATAGAACCGGAGGAAAGAGAGAAAGAATCGGAGGAGAGAGAAAATGAGGAGAGAGAATATGGTTCGGAGAAGTCGCCGGAGAAGCTTCCTCGCCGCCGTGTCTTCAGCCGGTTCTTCCAGAAGTTGGTTCAGATGGGTTGTTGCATGATTGGAGTTGGTTAGGGTTATTTTGGATCGGTTTAGGTTAACCGGTCAACTCTCGGTCAACGGTTGACTTTGACCTGGTTTACCTAAACCGGTCAACTGGATCTTGGTTCGGTGGTCAACTGGTTTAGCTTGGTCAACGGTCAACGATCAACGCCGGTCAACGGCCGGTCAATGCCGCGGTCAACGTCGGTCAACGCGTTGACTCCGGCCGGTTTTAGTGTTGCGGTTCGTGTGCGGGTGTTCGTGACATTTCGGAGTTCGTGTTCGTGTGATCGGGAGGTTCGGGTTTAGTTCGGGGTCTCCGAAAGCCGGATCCGCATCCGTGCCATTCGTTCTGTCATAAATCACTGTGAGTCAGCTCGAACACCGTAGTTTATGCATATAGATCGGGAAATGAGAAACCATAGAACTAGGATTGCATACCCGGATGTGATTGAATGTGTTTGAGAAGTGAATGATTGAATTATCGTTAAACCGGTTAGGAGTTAAGACGCATGTTAGGATTATAAGAATTAAACGGATTAAACCGGTTGTGTGCCGCTAGGTTGGTAGTATCGTTGTGTGATGCATACATATAGTTGTTGCATGTTAGGACCGTATATGCATATATATGTAAGTAATGGACGGTATTGAATAAACCTATATACGGGAATTAAGAAGAGGTAAAATATGGAAGTAAACTTAACGAACGTATAGAATATGGAATGATATCGGGGTTCCCGAGATTGAATGAATTAAGTTAATGAAAGATGAGACGCCAGGGGGGTTTAGTAAGCTACTAGCTCTAAACCGACAGATTGGGGAGTTGATAAAAGATATTTAGGAAAGGTTAAGAATGAGAAGTGTTGTGATTGGTGAGCCATCTACGGATTAGCAATCCGCTAATCCAAGGTAGCGGACGTGAATTGGTTAAAAGACGTTAGAAACCCTAATAGGCCTGATTGTGTGATGTTTGCGCGTTGTTTGTGTGATTGTGGTTGTGTGGTTGTTATTGAGCTTTCTGTGCAGGCCTATTAGATCGTCTCGGTGTTGGGCCGAGCGATCCGCGTGTATACTTAATCTGGTCATGGGACCGGTTAAGTTGTAACCGCTGACTCGGTACGGTGCTGAGTCAGGGGGCGGTGTTGGTGTGTGTGAGTAGACTTGCGGGATGCGGTGTTGAGATGACTGTTATTGATTGAGATTGATTGTTAGAGTCCAAGCGAGTCTATGTGTTTACATTTATGCACTAGGACTCTAGGGTGCGTTAGATCCCGCAAGTCTAGGTGTTTGGATACGTTCCGGTACTTCCGACCCGATTGGATCCTCAGGTAGTTGCCTAACCGGGTCGTGGTGATTCCGGTTATGGTGTTAACCTACTGAGTGACGCCGGTAGGTGTGTGGTCCGGAGAATACGGGGTCATGTCCTAGGGCCGGACTGCATGGAAACTTGGGTTATCTAGGGGTAGCCTGAGTCACCGCGTATCCATGGACGGAGAACGGTGTCCTGGCCGTTGGACTTGGTGTCGACGTCTAGGAGTCGGGGGTTAGTTACCATATCGGTAACGGTGGAAACCCGTGGAAGTTACCAAGATCGTAGGGGCCCAGTGGTGTTTTTGTGTAGTTGGTTGTGCGCAGTAGATAAATCGAGTCTCAATCGGGAACATGTGCCGCAGTGCTCCCGATTTCCGCTAATCGCCTTCTTGTTCTTTTGGCAATTGATTGTGTGTGGGCTCGACACGACGTGGTAGTGCGTGATCGGCCATTTGTTATGATTGCTTGTTATTTTGGGGTTTCGGGCGGGAATCTATAGACGATAGATAGATTAGAAGCCTTAGTGGGGAGCCGACTCGCTGGGTGATCTTAGATCACTCATTAGACTCTTTTTGTGTTTTTCAGGTTTAGCAGCGATGGACGCGGGAGGTCCTCGGTGTAGTTTCGGGATGGCTTGTGGCGGGATTTTGATTCGATCTTTTTGGGAATTTCTCTCGGTTCGGCTTGTCGCCAATTTTGTATTGAGCTTTTATTGTTGTTTGTTGATTGGCGAAATGATTTGTAAAAATGACGATTAAACGTTGTACTGAACGTTTAGTTACTCAGAAATGAATATGCTTTCCTGATATTGTGTTTAGTACGAACCGACACAACTCACTGAAATGGTACAAGGTGTACAACTTGTACTACGGAAGTGAGGATAGCGGAGTCAAGGACGGGTTAGTGCGAGCCATCAAAATCATTTACAAAGAGACTACATGATATGTGGATTGGAGATGTTCCTGGTTTGTTTTTCATGAAGATTTGGGGTTGTGAGGCTTATGTAAAACGTTTAATCTCTGATAAGCTCGCATCCAAGTCTGATGAATGCTACTTAATTGGTTATCCTAAGGAGACCAAGGCATGTTACTTTTACTCCCATCGATCAAATTAATGGGTATTTGACACACATTAATATACGTGTTTAGAGGGTGTGTCGATCGATGCAATGCGAAGAACGACAAAATTGACTATGTTTTTCCTGAGAAAGATTTTCTTTCCAGGAAGAACAGTGGGAGTAAAGTACAACTCGAAGAAATTCGAAAAACACAGGAGACTGATTAACCTGATGAGGAAGAGCAGCAGTTGGATCTAAAATAGTTGTAGAACCCACACCTGTGGTGCCTGAAGTTCGCAAATCCGAGAGGATTCGTCACGAACCCGAGAAATTTGGATTTCTCATGACCAGTTGCCATGATCTGTTGATCATAGACAATGACGAGTATGCGACTTTGAAGAAGCAATGATGGGCCTTGACTCCGAAAAGTGGCTGAAAGCCGCTGAATCCGAAATGGGATCTATGTCACAGAACCAAGTATGAACTTTGGTTAATTTACCCGATGGTGTAAAAACCATTAAGTGTAAATGGATTTTCAAGAAGAAAATTGACGTAGACGGTAATATTCAGATATACAAAGCTGGGTTGGTGGCAAAAGGTTTCAAGCAAATTCATGGTATTGACTATGAAGAAACCTATTCCCCAGTCACCATGCTTAAGTCCATTCGGATTCTCCTAGCAACCGCCACTCATAATGGTTATGAGATCTGGCAGATGGATGTGAAAACAGTTTTCCTTAATGGAATTATGGAAAGGGATGTGTACATGACACAACCTGAAGTTATTCATTGATCCTAATGAAG
The DNA here is from genome assembly GCA_030180135.1 of Orychophragmus violaceus. Taxonomy (NCBI): domain Eukaryota; kingdom Viridiplantae; phylum Streptophyta; class Magnoliopsida; order Brassicales; family Brassicaceae; genus Orychophragmus; species Orychophragmus violaceus. The sequence goes on from CM058236.1 coordinate 13,197,338, forward strand.
CTAGGAAGGTATGCAAGCTTCATCGGTCCATTTGTGGATTGAAGCAAGCATCTCGGAGTTGGAATCTTCGTTTTGATAAAGCAGTCAAAAGGTTTGACTTCATCAGGAACGAAGAGGAACCGTGTGTTTACAAGATGACTAGTGGGAGCGCAGTTGCATTTATGGTATTGTGTGTTGATAACATACTGCTTCTCGGAAATGAAGTTCCATTGTTTCAGTCTGTTAAGACTTAACTCGAAAGTTGTTTTTCGATAAAAGCACGGGAGAAGCCGTGTACATTCTTGGAATAAGAATCTATAGAGATAGATTGGACAAGGTAATTGGATTGTGTCAAGATACTTATATTTATAAGGTCTTGCACAGGTCCAGTATGTATGATTCCAAGAAGGGCTTCATGCCAATGACTCTTGGCATTACTCTTAGCAAGACGCATCGACACATGCTGAGCAAGAACGCATGAGGTTCAGACAACTACTATAGGCATTAGATGTCTTAAGATGTGATCTTAATTTTAGTGGGAGTTGTTGTTGTTAATTTTAGTTGTGATATGACGTTAATGTAAACATAATTTGATTATGTTAATGAACTCTGACATCAGTGTTATTTAATTATGTTATTAAATAATAGTTCCAAAGTAATTTATGACATTTTATAGGTCATCAAGTATGTGACTTGATCATGAAACCCTATAAATGATAAATGACATAAATTATGTTGGTCCCTAGTCAAGGTTGTTAAAGTGGGACATTAACAACCGCGTGAGCCTAGTATGTGAAGTGACTGATGACTAAGTTTCATGGAGTCATTAATAAGAGTATTAAAGTCAATCACATAGATATGTGTTGCAGAACACAGGATCGGACATGACCCGCTAATGAAAACTCCACAGGATAGTTATATAAGTGTCATAAGAGTTTTCATTACGACTATAGAGTATAGTCCTTAGATCTGAGTTCATCATGTTTTCTTACATATGAATTGGTCCGCTTTAACCTTGCCAAACGTCAGCCGTAACTGGTGACTATAAAGGCATTGATTGGGCGTATCATGAAGTGTGTGAAGGAACAGGGATGGAACAAGATGGGATTTGTCCCTCCTATATAACAGGAGATAAATATCTCAGGGCCCATCGAAGATTTGATACTGAGAAATGTGTGGCCGCACTCAAACGAGGGGATTGTCAGTCGTTTGTCTTGTCAGTATAAATCAGAGTTCGATGAACATGATTTTGGCTTAATAAGGATGACACGGATCTTGCCTTATGTCAGATCGAGATATAGAGACGAAGGGATTATGGGAATAGATGATTCCAGTACAAGTGGGAGATTGTTGGGAATGTCCTGAAATCACACTTGTAATTACTCTAGAGATAGTTGTGTTTGTCGAGATTAGACATTCATATAATACTAGGTGATCATAATGTTTTGCTAGAAGCCACTTGTGATCTGTGAGTTATGAACTCATTGCTAGTATTATATAATTCTACAGGGTCACACACCTAAGCAAACTGGATATAGAATATGGGGTTGATCATTAGTGTAATGATCTGATAAATGTATATATGATATGCATTCGATAACAAGTTTCTGAGGCATCGATCGACACAGATCGCGGACCAAAATATCGATTTTGGTTTATGACTTAATTAAGCACGGTTTGAGTCTTGGTTAATCAGGTCATGGTAAAAGTTAATATATATATGATATATGGTCGACTTTTACAGCAACCAGACCTAATTCACAGCCACCAGAAAGAAACTGAAACCCTCTGATAGATCCGATCTCTAAACGGCACTAGCATCCCGTCCGTTCCAGTTTGTGTGAGTGTGGATACCAGTAGAGGCGCAGCACTTGAGGCGCTAATCAATCTCGAATACCTAATCATCTTCCGCTGCATAACTTTCCAGGTATCTTCGAGATCTGACGTAGATTCAATGATATAAACATGAACCCTAGATCCTAGGCTATGGAATTTAGACTTAGGGTTGCCTAATTGTATTAGGAACTGCTAGAAATTCCTTCAATCAGGAACATAGGCTAATCAATCAATCGGGATCTAATTAAGAACTGTTCTAGAACTAGAATCACAGAATTATAACAGACCAACTTTCGTTGCGAATATTATCTATGTCTAACAACCTAGCAAGCCAACTTTCATTGCGAATCCTAGAGTTCTAAACAAGCATTAATCTCAAGTTCTTTCGTTCACAATTCTTCTAAGCCAAATTTCTTTGCGAATAGTCAAATTGCTCATCTAAGTTCTTTCTAGTTAATTAATCAACTTTCGTTGCAGAAATCAACCTAACATCATAAATCTGGGTAGCTAATTCAAATTAAGCATTAAGAACAACCCTAGATGAAGAACTAGCAGATATGAATCCCTACAGATTGATCAACCTATAATTCCATGAAGTCCGTGATGAGAATCCCTAAACCTAACTGGTAAACTACTCAGACATGACAATCATAACAAAAAACATGATGAATAGAATACTGAATATCATAAAACAGAATAAGAAACAGGGGTTTGAAATCTTCTCTCTGTCGAGTATCTGATCAGCCCCTAAAACTCTCTGAATGTAAAATAAAGCGTAGCCTAAACAATGGCTTAAAAACCCTAATATAATGATCTAATCACGGCTGGGGCTTCTTTGTAATTATGAGAAACTTCTGGGCCAAGTTGCAATTTCCACAAGTCTTCATTAAAGCGCTGAGAATTGTCTGATCCGCGTCTGCATCGATCGACACCGAAGGTGCATCGATCGACACCGAACATGCATCGATCGACACAAGTATCAAATATCGACAGTGAATTCATCTCTCGGGCAAATGCTCAAAATGCTCCAGAATGCAACATAATCTCCAAATCCGCTCCAAGCGTACCTAGACCTGTAAAAACACATAAAAGGACTACAAAGGACTCTAAAAGACTCGATAAGAAGACATATACAATGGTTAAAATCCCTAAAATCCATGGTATATCAACTCCCCCACACTTAGTCTTTGCTTGCCCTCAAGCAAAACAGAGAACTAAAACATGGTGAAGAGGTTTAAAAACTTTCAGAAACTCTTTTCATCTTAGAAGCAACAACACTCAGATTCCCCTTAGTAGGCCACTGAAAGATTCACCTGCAAGACATCAAAACCAACATATACTTCCTCCAAACTTAGCAACTGTCCTGAGTAAACTCCACAATCAATCCAAAGCAATTCAAATTCACCCTACTGACTTCTATAAGCTATTAAGTGCGGTCTCACCTAAGGATTATCGATCAAAGGGCACATGGATTCTTACTCTGTTAGCTCTAGACCACCATACTATCTTTTTCTGGTTCCTTTCTTCTCTTTTCCCTTCCTTAGCATTCTGATTTTTCTCCATTGGGTATCTTTTTTATTTTTCAGTGCTCTTCCCGTTATGGGGTGTACTTTGGACACATTCCATGAAAGCACATGAGGTAATAGTGATTGCTACCACTCCCGTGACCACTTCGGAGCTACTAGCTCATCCTCAGTTTATTATTTTTTTTTACTTTAAGAGAAGGGGAGAAGGGAACCTTTCTTGGACAGGTTTACAAGCTGTGTCAGAACTAACAGAGGAATCCGACTCAAGGTATACCAAGCCCTTAGGTGAGAAAATTAAGTCAAATTAGGGGTGAAGTCAGTAAAGGATCCTCTGATACCTGAATTGATATGGGTGTCCTCAGTTGGCTGATCTGTGTTGGGGTTTTCTAATAGTCATAGATTGATCCTGCAACTTCATCTCAATGGTCACTTAAGTTCCTGCAAGTGCTGTTAACTTCTCAAAAATTCATTGTTTCTTACTTAAACTGTTTTGACTCAATAAAACAAATTTTTGAAAATAGGACTGACTCTAAGAAAACAAAAGCGTGCGTCAGTAGCTACCTCCCCCACACTTGAAACACACTATCCCCAGTGGTGTCAAGCTGAGGATTGGTGAGAGAAATCGGAATGAAACAAACCGAAAAAGGGTCAGAACACTTACCTGTCGTCGGCCTGCATCGATCGATGCCACAAGGGTGTCGATCGATGCAAGGCGATTATGCCCACGGTTATATAGATAACCGGTGTCTGATCCGCAATTAAATCGGCAAACCGTAAATCGCACTGTGTCGACCGATGCACTATGTGTGTCGATCGATGCAGTGCGATTCTGCTTGTTTTCTCACGCCTCTGAACACACTTAAACAGAAAAATCAAAACACCAAAATCAAAACAAAAATGAAAACAAAAACGAACCTAATAGTGGGTTGCTTCCCAATCAGCGCTTGTTTAAAGTCAATAGCTTGACTGTGTCAGGTGGTCAGATGTCAGGTGGTTTTGCCAAGGGCGGAGCGTGTCTTTGCGAAATTCTTCTCATCCATGGTGGCATATATGCATTGTGTGCATGAGACTGACCGAGGAACTTGGGAACAACAGCAAGGTCAGGTGGAATATTTCGTTTCCTAACTCTATTCCCTGCAAAATCAGCATCAGAGTTAGCATGCTTAAGGTCAGAGAATGCATACCTTTGCTTGATCAGATGTGGCTTAGATGTGATGTTTGGATCTTTCTGCTTAAAAGCAAGTACAGGCTTTGAAGATGTTAGAACAGGCTCAGCAGGAATTGCCATCTTCTCCTATCCAGGATCAGAAACTAACGTCTCACTCTTCTGTATTTCCTGTCCATCCTCAATGCTGAATGTTTGACCATCAATCTTTGACTTACGCAGCATATACATCTCAAATTGTAGAGGCTCATCTCCTAGATGGAGATCAATCAGACCATGCCTCACATCAATCTTCGCACCAGCTGTGGCTAAGAAAGGTCTTCCCAGTATTAGAGCATCTTCCGGATCACCATCGTACTTAAGCACCAGAAAATCTGTCGGAACTAGGTAGTTTCCAACTCTGACTGAGACATCCTCAAGAACTCCTTCTGGAATCCTTCTTGACTGATCAGCTAGAACCAGAGAGGTCCTAGTGGGTGAAAAATCTGTCATCCCCAGTTTTTCTGCCACATAGTATGGCATTATATTTCCAGCTGCTCCTAAATCACACAAAGAACGCCTGAAGCTATCCCAAAAGATGGAACAACTCAGCACAAATATACCAAGATCAGGTAGCTTCTTGGGGATCTGAGTAAGCAACACATCACTGATTTGTTTAGGGACCACTATCACCCAATCCTTCAACACTTCGTCCATAGGTAGCATCCTCTCCAAGTATCTCTGCACACAAGGGTGATATGGTGGATCATCAGGATGTGGATCTTCTTCCAACTTCTCATCCATTACTTCCAGCTGTCTGGCTTCATCAGGTTCTTGTTGAGATATCTCAGACACCTCAGGGAAAGGTGTAGTAGGCTTGTGAGCCTTCTCTTCAGCAGTACCAGAAGAAACAAGCAAGTCTGCCTCACGACTTGCAACTATCGACGCAATAGGTGCATCGATCGATGCATTTAATTCATCACAGATTCCAGCCGACAGTTTTGCTTCAGTCTCGGATTTTTCAGCTTCTTCCACGAGTTCAACTGGCTTAAACTCAAATTTCTCTCCTTGGTTTGATCCATCATCAATCTTAACTGACCAAGCTTTGATGTGGGTGTCCATGACATTCTTCCCCTTGACTGAGCTTGAAATTTGGTTCACTTGTGTATCCAGCTGCTTCACATGTGTACTCAAGGATTCAAACTTCCCATTCAGATCTTCATACACAACATCCAGCTTCTTGTTGAAGTCTACAGCAGTCTTAGTCTGATCCTCTAGCAACTGCTCCATCATTGCTTCCATCTTGTTCTCATAAGCACTAGCAGCAGGAGATGTTTGATAGGAGGATGTTCCATAAGTCCTCTGATAAGAATTACCTTGAAAAGGTTTCTGATAACCAGCAGTCTGTCCATATCCAGAAGAGTTCTGGTTGCTTGTGAAAGAACTCTTCTGTCCACCATTAAAGAACTTGTTACCTTGCTGATTTCCAAAACTGTTTCCTTGAAATCCAGAGACACTGATGTAGTTCAAATCCTTTTCATGTCTTTCCAGTAACTGCTCCATCATTCTTATCAGCTTATCAGACTGTGTATTTTGAGGAGGAACATGCTGATATGATGAAGATTCCTAATCTCTGGTGAATGAATAAGAACCATAGTCTCTGCAGAATGAGTTATTCTGCTAATTTTCCAAGATCCGTTCCATCATTCCGATCATCTTACGTGCTGCGTCGATCGATGCAAAGTAGTGTCGATCGATGCTAATCGCGAGCAAGCGTCGATCGGTGCCCAGGTGGTGTCGATCGATGCAAGGCGATTCTAGTCGTACCTAAAACGCAAAAAGAAAAGAAAAATCAGTAATAATAAAAAACAAAAATGAAAAACCTAATCTAAACCCTAAGTTCAAATCTATCGAAGACTCAAAAGAGTCCCCGGCAACGGCGCCAAAAATTTGATACGATCAGGTTTTAATCCCTAAATCTACACTGCAAGTGCACAGACGTGAACTAGTAGTATATATGGTATCGAATCCAAAGAGACTCTAGATTCTTGCGATAGATTGTAGAACGTCAAGTTAAGCTAGGTGAAACAGTAGTGAAAACAGTAAATCAGAACATAAAGCAAGTAAACGGTTTGTAAATCAGAAGGCGAAGGCGTCAGGTCAAGGGAGTTCTCAGGAAATCAGGAACATAGGCTAATCAATCAATCGAGATCTAATTAAGAACTGTTCTAGAACTATCATCACATAATTATAACAGACCAACTTTCGTTGCGAATATTATCTATGTCTAACAACCTAGCAAGCCAACTTTCGTTGCGAATCCTAGAGTTCTAAACAAGCATTAATCTCAAGTTCTTTCGTTCACAATTCTCCAAGCCAAATTTCTTTGCGAATAGTCAAATTGCTCATCTAAGTTCTTTCTAGTTAATTAATCAACTTTCGTTGCAGAAATCAACCTAACATCATAAATCTGGGTAGCTAATTCAGATTAAGCATTAAGAACAGCCCTAGATGAAGAACTAGCAGTTATGAATCCCTACAGATTGATCAACCTATAATTCCATGAAATCCCTAATGAGAATCCCTAAACCTAACTGGTAAACTACTCAGACATGAAAATCATAACAAAAGACATGATGAATAGAATACTGAATATCATAAAACAGAATAAGAAATAGGGGTTCGGAATCTTCTCTCTGTCGAGTATCTTATCAGCCCCTAAAACTCTATGAATGTAAAATAAAGCGTAGCCTAAACAATGGCTTAAAAACCCTAATATAATGATCTAATCACGGCTGGGTCTTCTTTGTAATTATGAGAAACTTCTGGTCCAAGTTACAATTTCCACAAGTCTTCATTAAAGCGCTGAGAATTGTCTGATCCGCGTCTGCATCGATCGACACCGAAGGTGCATCGATCGACACAAGTATCAAATATCGACAGTGAACTCATATCTCGGGCAAATGCTCCAAAATGCTCCAGAATGCGCCATAATCTCCAAATCCGCTCCAAGCGTACCTAGACCTGTAAAAACACATAAAAGGACTAAAAAGGACTCTAAAAGACTCGATAAGAAGACATATACCATGGTTAAAATCCCTAAAATCCATGCTATATCACCTCCGTGAGATAACCTATCCAGATTCATGGTGCTCAGAAAGAAATGCATCCTTGATTGCCATTGTTTGAAGTCGGAACCATCAAACTTGTCTGGAGCGTTAAGTGCGGTAGGCACCGTTGGCGTTGGGACAGCGAGTGGTAGACCATTCCCATTTGTGTTGGGTGTCGACTCACTGGACGCATCATTCTCTTGGTTACCAGGTGGGATCACGTTGTTTTCACCGGTAAGAGACATCTGTTCACAAAAAATAGAAGAGTAAAGTCAGTTTTTGGAACAGACTTGTAATAGCGATTGATCGCTTATTGATCATATGATATAACATTTCGAAAACTCGCCAGAAGGCTTTCGCGGAAATCATTTATCGAATCTGTAAAAAAAAAATCGTTTTTGTTGAACAAACGATTAGCGGAATCTCGTATAGCGTTCGCCGAACACAGTTTGAAAACGTTTTGTAGGACCGTATGAAAAAGGGTTTTCTACAGTTTCTGAATCTGATTCAAGCGATAAGAATGAAGCGGATTATTTTGAATTAAGACTGTAGGTTTCTGAAATTCGGAAGCAAAAACTGTTTGATAAAACCGATGTAAAACGATTGAGGAAAACGATTTCGCGGAGGCGAGATGATCTCTTTCCTTAATTCAAAATATCTCCTGCAGTGTAACGGTTTAACGAGATAATGAATCACAGGATACAACCGCTATGAGATTAAGATCGTGACACTCGATCAAAGAATCTGCGAACTTGAATTCTACGAATACTCTCAGACTTACGATTTGGTAGAAGAAAGAAGACGAGAGCGATTGCTGGTTTTGAGCGTTAAGAAGACTTTCTGAAAAGTTATTGACTGTGTAGAGGAGAGGCTCGAAGAGTTTCGAATATATAGAAGAAGAAAGGGATTGGTTCGGTCAAACTTGCGTAGAAAGTATCTCGCAAAAACGTTACGGAAATCGCGTAACTAAATGTGGAGATCTCGCGAAGTTAATGCTCGTATGTTACAAATATTCAAAATTAATTTTCGAATAATTTATTGTTCAAAAATTCTTATGAATTTTCCCCAAAAATATACGCGTGCGGGAGCCTCTTTAGAGGCTCATTCCACGAACCACGATACCCATTTCTTTTCAACTCATATAATATTTTACTGGCCTATACCCATTTCTTTTCAACTCATATAATATTTTATAAACCAAAATGTTCATTATAATATTAGGCCCAACATAACCACTAGCATGTGTTCCCATCCATCTATCCAATAATATAATCTCACCACCGAATCTGATTTTATCTGGTATTGAAGCCAAAGGTTCTGCCTTTTATTTTATTATCCCTTTCTTTCTAGTTTTATCAGTTATAGTTTTCTATGTTTGCTTAATCTTAATAAAATCAAACAAAAATTGGGTTTCTTAGTTTTTGGCTGAAATGTCTGGTTAGGTTGATATCTTAGCCATATTGTTTAGGTCATTCTAGTTAAGGATTCATCTAGGTTTTCGGTTGGTTGTTGCATTGAAAATAAAAAAAAATATAAAAATTGCTAAATTTCCATTTTTCCATTAATGTCGATTTGCCTTTTGCCTTTTTGCTTTGATTCCTTGTTCTTGTATTGTTCCTCTTATTTGTTTAGTCTTTTCTATTCCTTTAAAACTTAGTCTGCATAATAAAGTCCATAAAAAATTAAGTTGTTAGTTTTCCATTTAGTTTTTTTTTTAAAACACAAAAAGAGTAGGTTTCCATTATTCTAGTTTATGTCTTTGTTCTTCCTTTCTGTTTGATTTTAAGTTACACTCGGTTATTTTAACCCTCTTGTTGTTTTTGTTGAGTGAAAGAAACCAGAACCAGCAACCATGGGAGAAGAAGCCAACAATATTGTGCCACAAGATGCAATCCTCCAAATGCTCACTTCCATGATAGAAGAGGTAAGGAGCTATATAGGTAGGATCGGCCAGCTTGAGCAGCCAAGACAGGAAAGCTCAATCAACAATGCAAGGAGGGTCATTCTAAAAGCCATAAGGAATGTGTAAGCTAACAACTTTGCCAACCAAGAGGAGAGTAACTCGAACAGCATGTCTGAGCTTGAAGAAGACCCCCCACCTGACTCATTAAGACGACTACACAAAGGGAGACAAGATCCTCTTGGAGAAACAAACTGAGAGAGCGTGAGAAAAAGAAGTCAACCATGAGGTTAAGCTAACACCTTCTATTTTTGCAGGCAAATCCAATCCAAAAGTTTACTTGGATTGGGAGAGGCGCATGGAATACATCTTTTAGTGTTATGGATATGATGATCATAAGAAGGTAGCCCTAGCAACAACTCAAATCACTAAGAATGCCTTAGCATGGTGGGACATAACCATGGCTGATAGGAGAAAGCAACTCTTCAAACCCATTTCAGCATAGGCAGACATGAAATACCTCCTAAGGATAAAGTATGTACCTAAACACTACCATAGCGACTTACAAAAACGTTTTAAAAAATTGTATCAGGTAACAAGGAGCGTTTAGGAGTACTTTGAGGAGTTTTAGAAGCTCATGAATTGATGTAAGAGATATTTCCTTTTTATTTAGTTGTTTTTCTTTTTGGATTTTTTGGTATTTTTTTGTTTCTATAGAATTCTATTACAAATATTTATTTATTTCTAAGTATTTCTTATTTATGTTTGGATTTCTTTTCTATATAAAGAGAGATCTTAGGCTTTTGTAAGACATATCTTAATACTTTATTAATAAAATCAAAGAATTTCTCTCTTCTGGTGGATGCCAGACTCTTTTCTGGTGGATTCCATAGTTTTATCTTTTTAGTTCGTCGCTTGCGAATTTGATTTCTATCTAGGTTTAGATCTTGCTATTCCTAGGATTTTACGACTGCGTCATTTGATATCAGAGCAGGCTTTCTCCTTCTCTTTTCGAAGCTTGTTAGTCATGGGAGATCAACAGTTGACGAGAGCAGATTTGCATGGTTTTATCGTGGCTACTACCACGGCCTTAACTGCTTTAGCCGATGAGATAAAGACTTTAACGACATGAAACGCAAATCAACCAATATATAGGAGACGAAAACCAAGTAGGGTTCAACATGGTACAAAAAATGGTGTTTCAACTGATTTTACCAATCAAATGAAGGCAGTAATAAATCAAATTATCATAAGTCAGAAAAGAGACAAGAGAAAATTCAATTGTGGTTGCAAGGGAAGGAAGCAATCAAGTTGTTCTTGTCGAAGATCCAATTAGGTTTCCAAGTGAAGAAAGAAATCATGGTGTTATTTTGGAAGATTTGAGTTCTGATAAAGAAGAATTCATGGACAAAGAGATTAATGAACAAAATCTACATAATGATCATGCTCTTTGCATAAAGACAGATGTTCCATTATTCTATGGCACTTGAGAATTAGAGAAGACACTAATTCCAGAAGGTGAATTTATGATGGTGTTCTTACATAAGAACAAGTTCCAAGCTAGTATGTGAAACAAACAACAACCACGCAATTTTGGTCCATTCAAGCAAGATATGATTCTTTATCAAGAAAAGAACTTGAGGTACAACAAACAACAACCAATCAATTATGGTATATTCAACTAAGATGTGATTCTTTATCAAGAAAAGAACTCAAGGTACAACAAACAATAATCTAGCAATTATGGTCCATGCAAGTCAGATGTGGTTCGCTATCAAGAAAGGAACTTGAGGGCGAGTTCTTTGGAAGTGGAGGAGTGATGTAGGAGAGATTTTCTTTTTATTTACTTATTTTCCTTTTTGGATTTTTGGGTGTTTTATAGTTACTTAAATCTAAACATTTCCTACTTATGTTTGGGTTTCTTCTCTATATAAAGAGGGGTCTTAGGCTTTTGTAAGATATATCTTCAGACTTTATTATAAAAGTCAGAGAATTTCACTCTTCTGGTGGATTCCATAGTTTTATCTTTCAAGTTCGTCGCTAGCGAACTTGATTTCAATCTAGGTTTAACGTTTGCTATTCCTAGGATTTTCCAATTTCGTCATGAATTCATTGGAGCTGATAGAATCATAAGTGGAATTGATAGCCCAATTTGTTGATGGAATAGCTAGGAAGGTGGAATGGACCAAGTACAACTGTTACATGAATTACTTCACCCCTCAGTCCAAGTGGAGCAACAAATCAAGAGGAAGAAATTGTCTCCAACAGGGGCATAAATCACCAGCCATGGCAAGCAAGCAGTACAAAGCCATAAACAAGGTCAAGGTTGTGGAAATTGACTCACGGTTCAAGGGTAAGGCCTATGAACCATCAAAATCAACTCGACCAAAACCAGATAAATCTCAAAACCCCAATCAATCTAGAACTCGTGACATTACATGTTTCAAGTGTCAGGGCAGAGGCATTATGCAAGGACTTTAGCAAGAGACTGTCCAAGGACGAAGTGATGATCCTAACACCAAATGGAGGCTATGAGTCTCAAGATGAGAAGGATGAAGAAATCACTGACCAAGAAAAGGACATAAGTAACATTATGTTCGAGATCTCTTGGTGACCAGACGTGTGCTAAGTGTGGTGATACATCGGCAAGAGAAAAATCAAAGGGAGAATCTCTTTCACACACGTTTCACCATTAAGAAATATGTATGTAATTTAGTAATAGGTGGTGGTTCATGCACTAATGTGTCTAGCAAGTTTATGGTGGACAGATTAAGACTTGAAAGAACTAAGCATCCAGGCCATACAAATTGCAATGGCTAGATGAGAGCTTCGAGCATAAGGTCACTGAGAAAGTGATTGTACCTTTATGCGTGGGCAAGTATCAAGATGATGTCATTTGTGATGCAGCCCAAATGCAAGCAAGACACTTATTGCTTGGAAGGTCGTGTCAGTTTGATAGAGCCACATGCCACAATAGGAGAACCAACCATTACTCATTCACTTACACGGACCACAAGTACAATTTTGCACCTCTCAACCCATTTGAGGTACATGAAGTACAATCTTGGCAGAACAAAGAGACTAAGGTAAGTAAGGCTAGCCTTTATCTTAATGAAAGTTCAATTAAAAAAACATAAATAACAAGGGCACTGTACTGCTAATGGTTTTAAAAGAGTGTCCAAGTACAAGATATCAAGAGCTCAAGATTCCTAGTGGAGTACAAGCTGTTCTAGATAAGTTTTTTGATGTGATTTTAGAAGAGATTCCAGCTGGTCTTCCCTCCCCCCCCCCATTCATGGCATAGATCATCAGTTTAATCTAGTACATGGATCAACTTTTACCAACAAACCAGCATATAGGATGAACCCAGAGGAGACAAAAGAATTGGAGAAGCAAGTGCAAGACCTCATGTTTAAAGGATACATCAGAGAGTCTTAGCCCTTGTGTTGTACCAGTTCTCTTGGTTCCAAATAAGAAAGGCACGTGGAGGATATGTGTGGACTATCGTGCCATCAAAAACTTTACCATCAAGTACAAGCACCCAATCCCACATTTGGATGACATGCATGACGAGCTAAGTGGATCAACCATCTTCTCAAGGGTTGACTTGAAGAGTAGATACCACCAGGTTAGGATGCGTGAAGGAGAGGAATGGAAGACTGCCATCAAGACCAAGCAAGGCTTTTATAAATGGCTAGTCATGCCATTTGGGCTAACCAATGCACCAAGCACATTCAGGCATCTCATGAACCCGATTTTAAGATATTTCATAAGCAAGTTTATCGTGGTTTATTTTGATGAAATACTCATATGTAGTAAATGCTTGAATGATCCTATTAGGCATCTAGAACTTGTTTTGCAAACACTTCGAAAGAAAGTTTGTATGCCAACCTCAATAAGTGCATATTTTGTACTAACCATCTTGTCTTTTAGGCTTTGTGGTTAGTAAACAGGGTTTGCAAGTGTATGTAGGGAAGATCCAATCCATACAAGAATGACCTACTCCTACAACAATCGGTCATGTGAGAAGCTTCCATGGCTTAGCAAATTTCTATAGACGGTTTGTAAGGGATTTCAGCACTATAGCTGACCCTATGAATGTTGTTATCAAGAATAATGTACCCTTCTCATGGGGAGAAGCTCATGAAGTTGCTTTTAAATTTAATACACTTAAATATCGTTTGACTAAAGCTCATGTTCTTGCTTTACCTAACTTGATGTTATGTTTGAGGTTGAATGTGATGCTTCAAAATTATGTATTGGAGCTGTGGTACATCAAGATAAGATTCCAGTAGCTTTATTCAGTAAGAGCTTGAATGGAGTCACTCTCAACTATCCATTCTATGACAAAGAGATTTATTCTTTAGTCTGGGATTTGGAGACATAGGAACACTACCTACTATCCAAGTAGTTCATCATCCACACGAATCATGAGACCCTCAAGCACCTAAGAGGCCAGAAATCTCTTAAGAGGATACATGCTAAGTGGTTGGAATTTGTGGAGACCTTCCTCTATGTGATCAAGTACAAGTATGGCAAAGAGAATGTTGTATTTGATGCCCTATATGGGAGGCATTCCCTATAACAACAATGGATGCCAAGGTTCTAGGATTTAAGCACATCAAAGACCTTTACAAAGACGATCCAGAACTTGGAGAGTGCTACAAGTACCATGAGAAAGGCATATACGGTTCATTAGATATCCAAGATGGTTTCTTGTTTAAAGATAAATGTTTGTGCATTCCACATGGATCAATAAGAGAGCTAGTTCTTAGTGAAGCACATGGAAGAGGTCTTATGGGACACTTTGGAGTGGACAAGACCTTTGCAGTGGTGATGGATCATTTCGATTGCCCACACCTTATGATGGATGTATAGAGGTTTTGTGCAAGATGTGTTTAATGCAATAAAGCAAAATCCATATCACATATTCATGGTCTTTATTTACCTCTGTTATTCCTAACGTCCCATGGGTATATACTTTCATGGACTTTTTCTTAGGTTTTCCAAAGATCAGACACAAAAACTCCAACTTTGTTGTTATTTATCGGTTTTCAAAGATGGCACACTTCATCCCGTGTGAAAAGATGATGTGTTGTGTTTTTAAGTGCATTTGATCATGATTTTTTAGTGTGTTTTAGCTTTAGGATAGTGCATTTAGGCATCATTAGGTTTGCATTTGCTTTGTTTCTCCTTTTGTAGGTGGTGGAAGACATAATCAAGTGCCCAAAGGATAATGGAGGAGGTAGGGACTGAAGAACAACCAAAAAGGAGTGGAAAATCAGCCAAGGATCGAGCAGGAACCGCACAGCGGCTATGCACAGCGACTGCACCAAGTCGCTGTGGAGGACCAGCGAGGCGACCAGTTCCACAGCGGCACCCACAACGATGGCCCGGAGCCGCTATGGAACATGGAACCTCACAGCGGCTACCCACAGCGAGGGCTGTGAGCCGCTGTAAGGGATCTGCGGGACGACCAAATCCACATCGGCATGCACAGCGAGGGCTGTGAGCCGCTGTAAACCAGGGAACCTCACAGCGGCTACGCACAGCGAGGGCTGCGAGCCGCTGTGAGGTCAGCTTTTCAACTTTATCTTTTCTTTTTGCTTTCGACTTGTATACCCTCCCATGTGATTGTGGTCGACCATTGCACGTTTTTATGATCTATTTAAGGGCTCTTGGTGTGTTAGAAGAACCATATCACCTCTTGGAAACATCTACTCCAAACAATCTAAGCTTTCTTTGATCTTTTATGAAATTCTAAGTTTGTTCTTGAATTCTTTTTCTACTTCTCCTTATTGCGTTCATTCTTGTTCATCTAAATCATGTTTTGCTTTATTGTTGCTATGGATAGTGAGTATTTCTCTATAAGTTTCTGGGTTTGAGTAAAGGTGAGGGTGATCTAGGAATGGTTTAGGTTGTTTAGAACTTGGGAATATTGATTTCTTACATGTTAGAAGTTCTTAATGCTAGGATTGAAGTAGCTAATCAATTCCTTGAACTTAAATGTTGCTAGAACTGAGAAGTGTAGTTAATGTTTGAATCTCTAATCAAGTGCTTTACATACTTAACCAATGAGAATTGATGTTTAAGGTGTTTAGTGGTAATAAGAACTTATACTTAAAGCATGTCTATCTTGAAATTGCCAATGAGAGTTGATGTTAATTCTTGATAGATATCGGGTTATTATCATGAGAGTGGAGTAATTTGAATTGTTGTTCTTAGCCTAAGAAATCATCCCATGTTTGCTAAATGTTTCTGAACTGATAATTGATCACCCAAACCGAAAACTCAACCCAAGGAACTTAGTTTTTAATCAATTGTCTTCAACCTTCTTGTTGTTCTGTTTATGTTCTGTTTTTGCCCTGTTTTAATCACTCTTGAATGCTATTGTGAATTGTGTTTTTAATCATGTTTGGAATCTGCTTATTCTGTTAGTTATTAGCTACAAAACCCACAAACAAATTTGGTCGCACTTAGATTAAGTGAACTCCTGCATTCTTAGTGTGTTTAATTACCCAAGTGGATTGACACCCTTAAAACTATAAAGACTAGGTTGTATACTTGCAGCTGAAGTAGTTGAAAGGAAACTTTTTATGCTTATCAAGTTTGGCACCGTTGCCATCTTGGGTGGAAAATTAAGCCATTAGGATTTGGTTTTTGATTGAGACTAAGTCTTTCGGTTACAAAGATACTTACCTTCTCTGCCTTGTTTCCCTTTGTCTTGCAGGTGAATGAACTTGAGGAGCAAGGGACCAACAAACCTTGTACCAAGAGTTAATGACATAAAGGCTTACGAAAGGGGACTTTCAAGGAGGAGAAGACAACAACAAAGGTTAGCAAGAGTACAAAAAAACATGGCTGACCAACAACAACAACCACATGATGGTGATGTGTTTGAAAACAACCAAGGAAATGATGGAAGCCGACAAAACCATTCACCAAGGTACACAGAGCCATTGGAGCATATGACGAACCAAGCATCAACGACTAGGCACCAGCAGTGGAAAACAACAACTACAAAATCAAGGCAAGCATCATCAACATGGTGCAAGGAAGCAAGTTCCATGGGCTGCCTATGGAAGATCCACTAGACCATCTTGACAACTTTGACAAACTGTGTAGAACAGTCCGCATCAATGGGATTTCTGAAGATGCAATGAAGATGATATTATTTTCATTCTCTCTTGGAGATAAAGCCCACCTTTGGGAGAATAACCTTCCACCCAACTCAATCACCTCCTGGGATGAATGCAAAAGAGCTTTCTTATCCAAGTTCTTATCCAAGTTCTTCTCCAAATCAAGAACAGCAAGGTTGAGGACTGAGATTTCAAGCTTCAAACAAAAAGCCACAGAAAATTTTGGGGAAGCTTGGGAAAGATTCAAGGGGTACACAAACCAATGCCCTCACCATGGCTTCACTAAGGAAAGTCTCCTCAGCACACTATACCGTGGCATACTGCCCAAATACCGGATGATGCTAGACACTGCTAGCAACTGCAACTTCTTGCAAAAAGTTGAAAGAGAAGCCATGCAACTGGTGGAGAACTTGGAGATTAGTGACACAAACTATGAAAAAGACTATGACCGCACATACAGAGAGGGAGGAGACATAGATGATCCAAGGAGGGAAATTAAAGCACACAATGAAAAGCTGGACAAGTTGCTCAAAGAAAACCAGAGGAATGTTAACTTTGTGGGAGAATTTGATCAGCACCAAGGATACTTTGAAGATGATGCTGAGATGAGTGCTGATGGGCATGTTGAAATGAACTACATTGGAGGCCAAGGATTCAACAAAGGCTTCAATCAGAACTATAGGAATGACCGCGACTTTTCCTATAGGAACAACAATGTGGAAAATCCTCAGGACCAGTCATATCCTCCATTCAAACCTCAAGGACATACCACACTTCAAGGAAACTTCCCAACAAAACCAGCATTCAACAACAGTGGAGGCTTTCAACAAAGGCAACCTTACAACAACAACCAGGGCAATTTCCAGCCACGACAACAATGCGCTTTGGGACCGCTCTCCTTTGAAAGATGTCTATGTGATCTTGGAGCAAGTGTAAGTTTGCTGCCACTCTCAGTGGCAAAGCAACTAGGATTCACACGCTACAAAGAGTGTAGAATATCACTTGTATTGGCAGATAGGTCAGTGAGACTTCCGGTTGGCATGCTTGAAGATATTCCGGTCATGGTCGGTAATTTCGAAATACCGACATATTTTGTGGTTCTGGAGATGGATGAAGAACCAAAGGACCCCCTGATCTTTGGAAGACCTTTCTTAGCCACTGCTGGAGCCATCATTGATTTCAAAAAGGGAAAGATTGAATTGCACTTGGGAAAGAACCATATCCTCAAGTTTGACATCAATGAGGTGATGAAGAAACCGACAATTCAAAGGCAGGCCTTTTGGATTGAAACACTGGAGGCTTTGGCTGATGAATACTTGGAAGAGCTGGCTATGGAAGACTCCCTGGAGATAGTCATGACCACCAAGAAAGGCGTGAGTGAGCTGATGGACAAATAAGGACAAGAGTATGCAAAACTCCTTGACTCTCGCAAGGCGTTGGAAGGTAACGATCAATTCTTGGAACTCCCTCAAGAAATCCACAGCATCAAGTACATGGAGGAGAAAGAAGAAACTAAACCAACTGGCAATGGTGAGTCCAGCCTAGATGATGACTGGTGTGAGCTGAAAGCACCAAAGGTAGAACTCAAACAGCTTCCGGATGGGCTAATGTATGCTTTCTTGGGACCAAACTCTTCATATCCTGTCATAGTAAGTGAAAACCTGAATGGAAATGAACTGAACTTACTCCTTAATGAATTGAGAAAATATAGGAGAGCAATAGGTTATTCACTTGATGATATCAAAGGACTATCACCAACTCTTTGCACCCATGGAATCCACCTAAAAGATGAAACAATGACTTCAATTGAGCACCAAAGGAAACTGGATCCTAATTTGAAAGAAGTTGTTAAAAAGGAAATTCTGAAACTCTTGAATGCAGGAATAATATTTCCTGTTTCAGATAGCACATGAGTCTCACCTGTTTATGTAGTTCCTAAGAAGGAAGGTATAACAGTTGTTAAAAATGAGAAAAATGAACTAATCCCTACAAGAACTATAACCGGACATAGAATGTGCATCGATTATAGGAAATTGAATTCAGCCACTAGAAAATATCACTTTCCTCTCCCGTTCATTGATCAAATGCTTGAGCGATTGGCAAATCATCCATTCAACTGTTTTCTAGATGGGTATAGTGGGTTCTTTCAAATACCCATTCACCCTAATGACCAGGAAAAGACGACATTCACATGCCCTTATGGCACCTTTGCATATCGAAGGATGCCGTTTGTATTATGTAATGCTCCAGCCACCTTTCAAAGGTGCATGATGTCGATCTTTTCTGACTTAATTGAAGAAATGGTTGAAGTTTTTATGGATGATTTCTCTGTATATGGCTCCTCGTTTGCTGCTTGTTTGTCTAATTTGTGCAGGGTACTTCAGCGTTGCGAGGAGACAAACTTGGTACTAAACTGGGAGAAATTCCACTTCATGGTGAAGGAAGGAATAGTACTTGGGCACAAGATTTCAGAAAGAGGAATCAAAGTGGACAAAGCCAAAATAGATGTGATGATGGGACTACAGCCACCAAACTCAGTCAAGGGGATAAGGAGATTTTGGGTCATGCAGGTTTTTACCGGCGGTTCATCAAAGATTTTTTGAAGATTGCAAGGCCATTGACAAGACTGCTGTGCAAGGAGACAGAGTTCGTCTTTGATGATGAATGCCTCAAAGCGTTCCACACGATCAAGATTGCCCTTATGAGTGCACCCATAGTTCAAGCTCCAGGCTTGGATCTCCCTTTTGAGATAATGTGTGATGCCAGCGACTATGCGATTGGAGCAGTTCTAGGCCAGAGGAAGGACAAAAAGCTTCATGTCCTCTATTATGCGAGCAGGACCTTGGACGATGCTCAAGTCAGATATGCAACCACAGAGAAGGAACTCTTGGCAGTGGTGTTTGCATTTGAGAGGATCAGATCATATTTGGTGGGATCAAAAGTGGTGGTGTACACTGATCATGCAGCGTTGAGACACTTGTTGGCTAAGAAGGATGCCAAGCCAAGATTTTTACGATGGATACTTCTGCTTCAAGAGTTTGACCTGGAAATCCAAGACAAGAAAGGAGTTGAGAATGGAGTGGCCGATCACTTATCTAGGTTGAGGATTAATGAAGAGTTACCAATTGACGATTCCCTGCCAGAAGAACAGCTCTTTCTCATTCAGAGTTTAAGAGAAGGATATGAGATGAGCTTGAAGATGGAAGAAGTAAGAAGCTTGAAAGATGAGAGCCTGCCTTGGTATGCAGATTTTGTCATCTACTTGGCCTGTGGAAAGGAGCCACCAAATCTCAGCAGCTACCAAAAGAAGAAGTTCTACCGGGATGTTACTCGATTCTATTGGGATGAACCCTACCTGTTCAAAAGGTGTTCAGATGGTCTCTATAGGAGATGTGTTCCAGAAGAAGAGATAGAAGGAATCTTGTATCACTGCCAGATTATGGAGGACACTTTGCATCGTTCAAAACCGCTACAAAGGTGTTACACTCAGGTTTCTGGTGGCCCAACCTATTTAAGGATGCTCACAACTATGCATCAAGGTGTGATGCTTGCCAAATGAAAGGCAACATTGGGAGGAGAAATGAAATGCCACAGAACCCCATCTTGGAGGTTGAGATATTTGATGTATGGGGGATTGACTTCATGGGACCTTTCCCATCATCCTATGGTAACCAATACATTCTGGTAGCAGTAGACTATGTCTCCTAATGGGTGAAAGTTGTTGCAAGTCCCACCAATGATGCTAAGGTGGTCATTAAGCTATTAAAGTCGATCATATTCCCACGATTTGGCGTACCAAGGGTTGTGATCAGTGATGGAGGCACTCACTTCGTCAACAAGGTGTTTGAGAGTCTTTTTAAGAAGTATGGAGTGAAACACAAGGTGGCTACACCATATCATCCTCAAACCAGCGGACAACTGGAGGTTTCCAACCGGCAAATCAAGGCAATATTGGAGAAAACTGTTTGGAGCTCAAGAAAAGATTGGGCCAAGAAACTTGATAATATCGGACAGCCTTCAAAACACCTATCGGTACAACACCTTTCAACCTCCTGTACGGAAAGTCATGTCACTTACCGGTAGAGTTGGAGTATAAGGCAATGTGGGCAGTGAAGCTACTGGATTTCGACATCAAGACTGCCGCTGAGAAGCGCCTCATCCAACTCCATGAGCTTGACGAAATCCGGTTGGATGCTTATGAAAGTTCAAAGATCTATAAAGAAAGTACAAAAGCGTTCCATGAAAAAAGGATTGTCAAGAAAGATTTCAAGGCAGGAGACCAAGTTTTACTATACAACTCCCGGTTGAGATTGTTTCCCGGGAAACTAAAATTGAGATGGTCTGGCCTCAGTCAAGGAAGTACGACCCTATGGAGCCCTTGTTCTACTCAACAAAGACGGAAGTGAATTCACGGTGAATGGACAGAGGCTCAAGGTCTACTCAGCATCAAACCCCGTGGAAGAAGAGATACCGATTCTTCTCACGGAACCAACCCCAACCTAAGAAGTAAGAGAGTCAAGCTCGTGACTTAAAACAAGCGCGCTTGGGAGGCAATCCCATGTTATCCTTTGTAAATACGGTGTGAAATTTTCTATCTTCGGTTTGATTTATGTGTGTGTGTGTAATTTCACGTTTGTTTTAGTTTCGTATGTGTGTTTTCAGCATGAGGGAATAATCCGGAAAAGAAATGAAAAGATCCGCATCACGGAGAAGCCACGGTGGAGCGGAAGACCCCACAGCGGCTACCCACAGCGAGGGCTGTGAGCCGCTGTGGAGAATTGCGAGAGGCTACATTCCACAGCGGCATGCACAGCGAGTGCATCCTGCTGCTGTGGAAAAAGGGACCTCACAGCGGCATCCGGCAGCGATGGCCCGGAACCGATGTGAGGGATTTGCAGCAGGACATTTTCCCCAGCGGCATGCACAGCGAGTGACGCATGCCGCTGCAGGTAAGGGAGCCTCACAGCGGCATCCGGCAGCGAGGGCCGTGAGCCGATGTGAAGGTTTTTGCGGAGCGTGTTTTTACACAGCGGCACCCACAATGAGGGACCTTACTCGCTGCCAGGTAAGGACACCTCACAGCGGCATCCGACAGCGAGGGCCGTGAGCCGCTGTGAGGGTATTTCACGCGTCCTTTATCTCTCTCTCGCGACATTCTTGCCTTCTTCTTTCTTCTCTCACAACTCCATTTTTCTCTCAAAAAGCTTCAAAACTCTATCGATTCCGAACCGTTTTCATTGATTTTTGGGTCTTTGATTCATGATTTCTAATCATCTACACATCTAGAATCACTACTCTCATCAAATCAAGCAAAGGTATGGAATTTCGAAACCCTTCTCTTTTATGGTGAAATTTCGATTTCAAATTTTATGGGATTTGTGGCTCTATACTTGTTTACTTGATGATTCTAGGAACACCCATACTGTTAATTTGAAGAACCCATGGTTAGATTGTGCTAAATTTGAAAATCCAAACCTAGGGTTCCTGAGAAAAAAAATTGGAAATTGGGGAAAATGCGATTTGATTGTTCCTAAGGCTTTGTTAAGATGTCTAGAGTATACTTTGAAAAAGGAACATTATCAAATTCATGGTGCATTGAAATTTATGTGAAAGAAGAAAGAGATTCATGAAGAAGTTGATGAAAACTTGAAATATTCTGAATTTTGAGAATGAGATGAGTTGTTGATGCTTGTTGAACACTGTAATTGCCTAAGTACTGAGTGATTGAGGTTGCATTGATTGACAAATTTAATACTCAGACTTTAGGCATTGCTTTTATGTTGATTGAGAAAGAGTTTGATGGCTCTAAGTTGTGTCTATGCAGATGGTAAGGAGAAAGTCACAAGCTGATGAAGAACAACAAAGCACGCAGACACATCGTCCAGGGAAAGAACCTGCTGCAGCACAAGACGATGATGATGAGAGAATCTATTTCTCAGGTAGCAGTAGTGAAGAAGAAAGGGCACCACCGCCAGTGAAGAAGGGAAAAATCAAGAAGACGGCAATAGCGAAAAAGCCAAGGAAGAAGAAGAAGGGGAAGATGTACACGTTGGGACAAGTGAGGACAAAGATTGGATATTACGACTGGGTAGCCACTAAATTCGAGGATGCTGAAATTTGTAAGAAGCTGGGGATATATGATGACGTCATGGTCATCCTAAGGAGTCTCAGTTTGGAGAGATTGATGACGGAAGCTTATCCCGTTTATGAGATGTCGTGTCACCAGTTCTTTTGCACTCTACAGATGAAGGAATTCATGACTGGACCAACGGAAGCTGAAGGATATGGTGCCATCACCTTCATCTGCAATGCAAAGAAGCACAAGGTGGGGTTCAAACAGCTGTCAGAGATACTGGGATTCAAAGATGAGTGGAACAACAGGCTGCCAACCATAGACCTTCTCCCTACGGTATTGTGGAACACCATCTCCAGGGCAGAGTACAAGACGGGAGAAATGAAGAATTCTGACATTGCCCACCCGGCCATCCGATACGTGAAAAAGCTGTTAGCCTACACCGTGTTTTCAAGGCGAGATAACAACAAGGTGCTAGAAGAAAGTTTGAGGTTCATGGTGATGGGACTTAAGGCGGTATTGGGAGGATTTGACCTTCCCGAGG
The DNA here is from genome assembly GCA_030180135.1 of Orychophragmus violaceus. Lineage (NCBI taxonomy): Eukaryota > Viridiplantae > Streptophyta > Magnoliopsida > Brassicales > Brassicaceae > Orychophragmus > Orychophragmus violaceus. The sequence continues at coordinate 13,220,589 of CM058236.1, forward strand.
TAAACCATTGGAACTATGATGAGATGGGAGTTGTGGCTTATTTCTTCAGGAGGTTGATGGCTATCAGAAGGCAGGCGATGACATCTGTTGATAGGACGCCGGTATTCAGGTTTGGGGGGATGCTGACTCCGATATTTCAGGCATTGCAAATCCCACTTGTCAACGGGGTTTCACCACAGCTGATAGATGAAGCCCTTCTGCGCAAGACCCATTTCCTAGCTGGGAATTTAGAGGACAGATTCACATACACATTCCGAGCCAGCCACAACCTGACTGCGAATGTCCTCCTCCCAAACATTGCCATCACCACACTGCAGAACAAGGAGAATGTCACGTTTCAGCCAAACCCACGGTACTACCACAACGTTGCAGATGACCCGCTGGAAGCGCCAGCAAGACCAAGGAAGAGGAGAGCAGGTGATAGAGCTTCACAGGGAGAGGGCCCCAGCAGCCAAGCAGATGTTCCGACGGAGACAAGAGCCAGTTCTGATCAGGATAGACCACCAAGCCCGATCTATTGGAGCGCACGCTACTACCTCCATGCTCCAAATGAAGCAATTCAGGGTGCTCAGTTGCGCAGAGCTCATAGCTATATCAGGAAGCTGGAGCGGTGGAACAAGCTTCAAGACCGCACCATTGGGAAATTGGTGGCAGTTGGACGTAAGACAAAAGAGGTCTTGAAGAAGAAGTACAAGGAGAAGACGAAGGCGCTGAGTCATCAGGTTAAGTACTTGGCTTACATGGTGACAGGAAAGAAGGGTTTGGTGGAAATGCCTCCTGGTTATCCGGAGAGTGAAGAAGAAGCAGACTCAGAGGACTTCCCGAGACGACACTCCTATCATGGAGGAGAGGCTACCAGCTCGTACAGAAGAGCACCAGGATGCGCCTCCCTTGACGAGCGACGTCGCAGAGCCAGGCGCCACATCCCACCACCATCTCCCGGTTCCAGCAATGAACCTCTATCCTTGGGTGAAGACGAGGAGGACACCGCACCTCCTAACTACTGAGGTAACATCACCACTTTGTACATAGTTTTTGTTTTGTGTTATTTTTAATTTACCATCTTTAGCTCCCCTTAATTTGCTTTCACACCGAGACGGTGCGAAGTAATTTTGGGGGTGATCAATTAACCATTATTTTTGTTTCATCGAGTCTTTTATGTTTTGCATTGTTAATAGATATGATTTAAAAAAAAACAAAAAAATTGAAAATTTGAAAAAACCAAAAAGAAAAAGCATGTAGTTTCATATCTATTTCTCTTTTAGGATTGAGTCTAGTAGCATTCTAGATTGCATTTGCATAGGAGACAATGATATAATTGCCTTGAAAGAAATCTATATTTTAGAACTCAGCATGATGCCCTTGTTAATCATAGTATGTTGTTTAAACAACTATTGAAACACTTGTACATTTCGAGCTTTGATCACACCACTCGAATCTATTTGTCTTGTTTGATACCCTCAACTTTGAAACCAACTCACCTATATGGACTTAAATGAACTTAAACTTCTCACTTATGGGTATTTGATGCTTGATCATGGTCACCACATACACACTTGGATTATCTTTTACCACATTTTACCACCCTTTGTTAATCCAAGTGGCCATTCTCACTCTTAGGATGGTTTTCACACCATAGAACCCTTCTCTTTCCTTTTAAGCCTTCATTTGTTTGATTGAGTGAGGCCTCTTTTTGATAATGCTAACATATGTAAAAGGTTAAAAGTATAAGAACGACAATGATTAGTTCTCATAGGCTAGTCTAGGAGTTCACTTTTTGATTGGCATTTGGTGTATAAGCACTTGAAAATGGGATTGGGAGTGAAATAAAAAGAAAAGAGTGAAATGGGGAAAAAGAAAGAACCAAAGGGCTTGTGAAGGGAAACACTTGGGAAGTTGAAATAGAAATTGGAAAACTCTAAGTTTGAAATGAAAAGAGATTAAAAAAAAAAAGAGTCTTATGAAAAGAATAACTTCTCAAGACCCAAAAATGAAAAAAATCAAATGGTTAAGTTTGGGAAAGAAGGGAGATTGGGTAAACTAATGATAGGATTGGGAAACACAATTGGGTAAGACAATGGGAGTTAAGAATTGTATGCATGAATTGTTCTTGTCTTGCCACTTTTTGCATAATGTCTAGCATTCCTTTTCCTTGAGAGTTAGCCACCAAAAAAATGAAATCAAGACCCTCCTCTAAACACCATTTAAAGCGTTTTTTGTACCAAGCCGATTGATTGAGATCAGATCCCCATTTGTGAGACTGCACTTTGATGAATAAATGAATTTAAGAGTTGGTTAAATGTTGAGTTTGTAGATTCTTGACAATGTGCTTAAGAGAATAAGATTTGGTGTGTTGATAAGCCTAGAGAAATTAGAGTGGATTAGATTGTTTGTTCATGCAACATGCTATCATTTTCTAAGGAATTCATGTTGAAGGCTTGCTAAATTTCTTTGGTTATGAGTCTCCAACTTCAAACCTCTTCCCCTTTGTTCTCTTGTTGTTTGCTTGTGGACAAACAAGGAAACAAGTTTGGGGGAGTTGATGTGTTGTGTTTTTAAGTGCATTTGATCATGATTTTTTAGTATGTTTTAGCTTTAGGATAGTGCATTTAGGCTCTTTTTTTGTAGGTGGTGGAATACATAATCAAGTGCCCAAAGGATAATGGAAGAGGTAGGGACTGAAGAACAACCAAAAAGGAGTGGAAAATCAGCCAAGGATCGAGCAGGAACCGCACAGCGGCTATGCACAGCGACTGCACCAAGTCGCTGTGGAGGTGATATACCATGGATTTTAGGTCTTTTAACCATGGTATATGTCTTCTTATCAAGTCTTTTAGAGTCCTTTGTAGCCCTTTTATGTGTGTTTACAGGTCTAGGTACGTTTGGAGCGGATTTGGACATTATGGCGCATTTTGGAGCTATTGGGAGCATTTGGCCGAGAGGAAGAGTTCACTGCCGATTACAGATGATTGTTTCGATCGACACACACTGTGCATCGATCGACACAGACGCGAGTTGGACAAATTCTTGGCGGTTTAATAAGAGTTTGGAAATTGCACAAAATCCCAGAAGTTTCTCATAATTACAAAGAAGCCCCAGCCGTGATTAGATCATTATATTAGGGTTTTTAATCCATTGTTTAGGCTACGCTTTGTTGGGAATGTCCTGAAATCTACTGTACTATCTCTAGAAAGTATGATAAGTGTCGAGATCAGACATAAGTCATAAATACTGGGTGATCATGATGACTTGCTAGAGTCCGCTCTTGATCTATAAGTTTAGGACTTATTACCAGTATTGTATGATCCCAAAGGGTCACACACCATAGCTAACGGGAAAGTTAAAATGGAATTAATACGGTAAGATGCAAGGCATTTACTGTATTTGTACAGAGAATTGGGCCAGACAAAATACAGTTATTTTGTCTGATTTGGGTCTTGGGCCCAAAAGCCTAATAGGCCATTAGTTTAATAACTTGGGCCCATATAAGGAAGAGGGAAAGGCGCAGGAAGCCCTAATGCTTCTTGCTCTGCGATTTCTGAGCCTGAGCCGTCCTCTCTCTCTCTGTTCATTCCAGCTTGGTCTAGCAGCCTGATCCAGTAGCTTGTAAGAGTGTGGATACCTAGGAGGAGCCGGTTTCTATCAGCTCTTGCAGATCTCTTCATTCCTTTGATCAATCCGCTGCAATCACAAGGTAATGAATCTGATCTGTTTATGATTCAACTGCAAATCACCTAGATCCTAGTTTATTATGTGCTAGGATGTAACCTGACAATTACACCATGAACACACATAATCCTTCAGTGGTATCAGAGCCTAGGTCGTTAGGTTTTTGCTGTTTGGATCATATTTAGGTTGTTTTAATGTTAAGAATCGAATTTGGCTTAAGAAATTTTATTAGAACTTGTAAAACCCTAATATGAAATCGTTTGTATCAATCGCTTTTGTCTTTGCAATCATAAGAACCGTATTGTTGATTTCGTTTTGTAATTAAGAAATCGCAAGTTGACTTTGTATTACAATCATGAGAATCGTTTTGTTATAAGTGATTTGAAAAAGTCATGGTTCAAGTTGAATTGGAAAAGGACAAAATCATGTTTGTCTTTGAGTGAATGAGTCGCATGATTGACATTAGGTTTGTTAATGAATCGATTGTTATATTAATTATCAAAGCTTTGTATAAGGTTCGCTTGTTGACTTTAGGTCATAATCGAATTGGTAAAGTCAAAAGCAATTATCGCTTTGGAAAAGTCAAAATCAATCTTTGATAATTATGGTTTAAGCGGTTAACCCAAATCGCGGTTTGCTGGAAATTATTTAATACAATTGGTATTATTTAGTTTCTGGTTAAACCGGATTTAAATTCAAAAATTGAATTTTAACCTAAACCGAAGGCTGGTCTAAGTTTGATTTGGTTGGACCAAATAATTTAGAGCTGGTCTGGTTTAGTAAATAACCAGTTGGATTTAGTAGTTAATTTGGTCTCGGACCAGAATTAATGAACCGACTCGGTTATGTCAAATTATTGGGCCAATTGGAATTCTGTGGTCTTGGGCCAAGAATTGGGCCTATAATTTGTGACCCAACCGAAAACTTTAATAAAATATTAAATTAGAAATTTCTATTTTTAGCATGTTTCTAAATTTAGAAAGTTTCTAAAATAAGTAAGTTTCCCAAAATAGTAATCTTCTATTTTTGGAAAGAAAACCTAAAATCCTCAAAACCAATATCAAGCTTGGATGTCTTGCCCAATCTTGCCAGCTACTTAACGCTTATTCAATTACAGATATGGCTTACAGTGTGAGGTGTCTGTTTTTGCGTAAGTAAAGTAGTATATAGTCACTAATTTCATTGGGAGTCCCAGACTTTAGTGATTATTTGGCTGTAAGAGATTGGTTTTCTTGACTGGGCCATCGGGAGTCCCGGGCCTTGAGACATCTGGTGAATTGGGCCTTGGGCCCAATCCACAACCGAGAGTTATATGGTTATAACTAGCTGTGTGTATGCTTACCAAGTAAAGCTAATTCTGGGTGACGGCCAGTGGCCCACTTTGGATTTAGCTGAACATGGGTCTCGGAATCATTGCATTCTTATGAGGTTAAACAAAGAAATTTTGAATGCAATGCGAGTTTTCTTATAAGTTATTAAGATAACTCTTTTATGAACAAAATAACTAAAACTCTATTGTCTCATAATTTCAGCTATGTCAAGCACAACAACACAAAACACTTTCTCGATCCGGTCTGCCCTTGAGAAGGACAAACTGAACGGATCAAACTTCCTGAACTGGTCCAGGAACCTGAGACTTGTGCTCAGGCAGGAGAAGAAGGCTTATGTCCTTGAAAGAGTTCTCTCCCCTAGACCTGCGAATAATGCCGCACAAGCTGTGAAGAATGCTTGGGATACGCATTCTTCAGATGCTAATGACGTGGTTTGCCTTATGTTGGCGACAATGGCTCCCGAACTGCAGATGCAGTGGGAAGGCCTAACTTGTCCCATGGAACTGATGGCAAACCTGAAAGCGTTGTTTCAGGAGCAGGCTCGTACAGAGAGATTCCAAACTGTAAAGAATCTCTTGGACTGTAAAATGGCTAAGGATGCAGCAGTGAGTCCACATGTTCTGAAAATGATGGGTTATCTCGATCATTTGACTAGACTCGACTGTCCTATAAGCCAAGAGCTTGCTTGTGATATCGTTCTGCAGTCTCTTACTCCTGCATATGACCAGTTCATCTTGAACTATAATATGCATGGGTTGATAAAGACTTTGCCTGAGCTACATGGTATGCTCAAGACTGCAGAACCTAATCTGAAGAAGGCCAAGGAGCCATCTGTACTCATGGTGCAGAAGGGCAAGGGTTTCAAGAAATCCGCTGCAGACAAGGGAAAGGGCAAGGCAGTCGAAAAGGCCAAGCCCAAGCCCGTGTCTAAAGCTGGGCCTTCTGATATCTGCCACTTTTGCAAAGAGGCAGGGCATTATCGCAGGGACTGTAAGAAATACCAGGAAAGTCTGAAGAAGAAGAAGTCCTTGGAGACTACTGCTTCAGGTATTTTTGTTATTGAAGTAAATACTACAACTTCTGATAATACCACTTGGGTATTAGATACTGGATGTGGGGCTCATATTTGTACTAATATGCAGGCGCTCAGCAACAGTAGAAGGTTGAAGCAAGGGCAAGTAGAGTTGCGGGTTGGCAATGGAGCGAAGGTTCCAGCACTGGCCGTTGGCACTTACTTGTTGTCTTTACCTTCTGGATTGATTTTAGAACTTGAGAATTGTTATTTTGTACCTGCTATAAGCAGAAATATCATTTCAGTTTCATTATTGGATTTGCAAGGATTTGATTTTTCTATAAAGAATAAATTGTGTTCCTTTAATCTCAATAATATGTTCTATGGCTGTGCCCCTCTTATTAATGGGTTGTACATGCTGGATCAATCTGCTCCAGTATATAACATTAATACAAAACGGTTCAAATCAAACGAAGAGAATGAAACGTTTCTCTGGCATTGTCGTTTGGGGAACATTAGTGAGAAACGCGTCAAGAGGCTCCATTCAAATGGACTCTTGGGCTCATTTGACTTTGAGTCTTATGAGCAATGTGAATCTTGCCTAATGGGCAAAATGACACGGGCCCCTTTTAATAAACCCACAGAAAGGGCCAGTGAACTATTGGGCCTGATACATACTGACGTGTGTGGCCCAATGTCCACAAATGCTAGAGGAAACTATCAGTACTTCATTACATTCACTGATGATTTCAGTAGATATGGATATGTCTACTTGATGAAACATAAGTCGGAAACCTTTGAAAAGTTCAAAGAATTCCAGAATGAAGTACAGAACCAGCTTGGTAAAAGTATTAAGGCTCTTCGGTCGTACCGAGGAGGAGAATACTTGAGCCAGGAATTCCGTGATCATCTGAGTGAGTGTGGGATCATCTCCCAACTCACACCTCCTGGAACACCTCAGTGGAATGGTGTGTCTGAGAGAAGGAATCGGACATTGTTAGATATGGTCCGATCCATGATGAGTCACACAGACCTTCCTATATCCCTTTGGGGATATGCTTTGCTGACCGCAACGTTCACACTGAACAGAGTGCCATCAAAGGCAGTAGCAAAGACACCATATGAGTTATGGACTGGAAAGGCTCCAGCAATGTCTTTTCTCAGAATTTGGGGTTGTGAAGCCTATGTCAAAAGATTAATCTCAGACAAACTTACACCAAAATCTGACAAATGCTACTTCATTGGTTATCCTAGGGATACCAAGGCTTATTACTTCTATCTGCGATCCGAGAACAAGATCTTTGTTGCTCGGGATTGCACTTTTCTTGAGAGGGAATATCTCTCTAAGAAAGATAGTGGGAGTAAGGTACAACTTGATGAAATTCAAGAAGGACAGGAACCTGTTCAACCTAATGAGGAAGAATAGCAGGATGAATTACATGAAGTTGTAATAGAACCTGAACCTGCAGTACCTGAAGTTCGAAGATCCGGAAGGATCCGTCACGAACCTGATAGATATCAGGGATTCCTCGTGACTAATTGCCATGATCTTTTGATCATTGACGGTGATGAACCCTCGAACTTTGCAGAAGCCATGATGGGCCCTGACTCCTTAAAGTGGCGTGAAGCCACTGAATCCGAGATGGACTCCATGTCTGTCAACCGAGTGTTTTCACTGGTTGATTTACCCGCTGGTGCAAAAGCCATCGAGTGTAAATGGATCTTCAAGAAGAAGATTGACATGGATGGAAATGTCCAGATTTACAAGGCCAGGTTGGTGGCAAAAGGTTTCAAGCAAATTCATGGTATAGACTATGATGAAACCTATTCACCAGTGGCCATGATGAAATCAATTCGGATTCTCCTAGCAACTGCCGCTTATTATGATTATGAGATTTGGCAGATGGATGTGAAAACCGCCTTCCTGAATGGAATCTTGGAGGAGGATGTGTATATGACACAACCTGACGGTTACATTGATCCTAAGAATGCTGGGAAAGTATGTAAACTTCATAAATCCATTTATGGATTGAAGCAAGCATCGAGGAGTTGGAATCTTCGTTTTGATGAAGCAATAAAGAACTTTGACTTCATCAGAAACAAAGAGGAACAATGTGTGTATAAGAAAACTAGTGGGAGCAAAGTGGCGTTTCTTATCCTATATGTCGATGACATATTGCTTCTTGGAAATGATATTCCAATGCTGAAGTCTGTTAAAGACTGGCTGGGAAGTTGCTTTTTCATGAAGGACATGGGTGAAGCCGCGTATGTTCTTGGAATCCGAATCTTTAGAGACAGATCTAAAAGGATGATTGGACTTTGTCAAGATTCTTATATAGACAAAGTCCTGCATCGATTCGGAATGGATAAATCCAAGAAGGGATTCACGCCAATGATACATGGTGCTACACTAAGCAAGGATCAGTGTCCTAAAACACCTGATGAGCTTAAGCGCATGAGTAGGATTCCTTATGCCTCGGCTATAGGATCTATCATGTATGCCATGATCTGTACTCGTCCTGATGTTGCTTATGCACTAAGCATGACGAGTAGGTACCAGTCTAATCCAGGTGAGAATCACTGGATTGCCGTAAAGAATATCCTGAAGTATTTAAGGAATACTAAGGATAAGTTCTTGGTTTACGGAGGAAGTGAAGTGCTTGAAATGAGTGGATTCACGGATGCAAGTTTTCAGACAGATAAAGATGATTTCCGGTCACAGTCTGGTTACATCTTCTGTCTGAATGGCGGTGCAGTAAGTTGGAAGAGCTCCAAGCAGAGCACCGTGGCAGATTCCACAACTGAAGCTGAATACATCGCTGCTTCAGAAGCTGCGAAGGAAGGAGTTTGGATAAGGAACTTCTTGATTGAACTCGGTGTATTCCCAAATGCCACTGAGCCTCTAGCACTGTATTGTGACAACAATGGTGCAATTGCTCAAGCCAAGGAACCGAGACATCATCAGAAATCCAAACATATTATGAGAAGGTATCACCTGATTCGTGATATAGTGAATAGAGGTGAAGTGATGGTCAGCAGAGTTCCCACAGATGAGAACGTGGCTGACCCGTTAACAAAGCCACTCCCGAGACCTAAGCACGAGTTGCATACTGCTGCTGTAGGAATTAGAGATATTCAAATGTAATCTCTTTTTGAGTGGGAGTTGTGAGGGCTTTATTTTAGTTATTTTGATTGGTTCATGTAAACATTTTTAAATGTTAATGAAATTTATTTCTGGATTATTTTTAACTGTGATATAAAATAATCGTTCCAAAATGATTCATGTCATTGTATATGGGCCATCGAAGTACATGAGTAGACTTGATCCTGAAACCCCATATTTAACGAAATGACATAAATCATAATGTCCATGGTCGAAGGTTGTTGAAATTGGAACACCAACAACCACTTGAGACTAGAGTGTGTTGAGACTTATGACCAAGTTTCGAGGGGTCATAGATGCACGGCATCAAAGTCGACACATAGGTATATATAGGGGAGAATATGACCGGACATGGCCCGCTGATGAGAACTCTACAAGATATTAATATCTGTGTCATAAGAGGTTCTCATATACGACTATAGAGTATAGTCCTTAGACCTGAGTTCGCATGCATGTGGCTGCACATGGATTGATGCGCTTTGATCATTGTCTAACGCTGTTTCGTAACTGGGAGCTATAAGGACCTTGGTTGGGTGCATTATGAAGTGTGTAGTTCATAGTGATGGAACAAGATGGGATTTGTCCCTGCCGTTTAACGGAGGTAATATCTCTAGGCCAATCGGAGACTTGATAGCTGGTAAGAGAGTGGCCACTCCCAAACGGACTTGCCCAAGTCGTTTGCATTGTCAGTATCAAATCTGGTCCGATGAACATGGTCTGGATATATAAGGATGACACGCATCTTGCCTTATGCCAGATCGAGATATTGAGACAAAAGGATTAGGGAATGTAGGATTCCAGTACAAGTGGGAGATTGTTGGGAATGTCCTGAAATCTACTGTACTATCTCTAGAAAGTATGATAAGTGTTGAGATCAGACATAAGTCATAAATACTGGGTGATCATGATGACTTGCTAGAGTCCGCTCTTGATCTATAAGTTTAGGACTTATTACCAGTATTGTATGATCCCAAAGGGTCACACACCATAGCTAACGGGAAAGTTAAAATGGAATTAATACGGTAAGATGCAAGGCATTTACTGTATTTGTACAGAGAATTGGGCCAGACAAAATACAGTTATTTTGTCTGATTTGGGTCTTGGGCCCAAAAGCCTAATAGGCCATTAGTTTAATAACTTGGGCCCATATAAGGAAGAGGGAAAGGCGCAGGAAGCCCTAATGCTTCTTGCTCTGCGATTTCTGAGCCTGAGCCGTCCTCTCTCTCTCTGTTCATTCCAGCTTGGTCTAGCAGCCTGATCCAGTAGCTTGTAAGAGTGTGGATACCTAGGAGGAGCCGGTTTCTATCAGCTCTTGCAGATCTCTTCATTCCTTTGATCAATCCGCTGCAATCACAAGGTAATGAATCTGATCTGTTTATGATTCAACTGCAAATCACCTAGATCCTAGTTTATTATGTGCTAGGATGTAACCTGACAATTACACCATGAACACACATAATCCTTCACGCTTACTTACGCTTTATTTTACATTGAGAGAGTTTTAGGGGCTGATCAGAGACTCGACAGAGAGAAGATTTCGAACCCCTGTTTCTTGTTCTGTTTTACAATATTCAGTATTCTATTCATCATGTCTTCAGTTTCAATGATCATGACTGAGTAGTTTACTAGTTAGGTTTAGGGATTCTCACAGGGGATTTCATGGAATTATAGGTTGATCAATCTGTAGGGATTCATATCTCTTAGTTCTTCATCTAGGGTTGTTCTTACTGCTTGATCTGAAGTAGCTACCCATATTTATGATGTTAGGTTAATTTCCGCAACGACAGTTGGTTAATTAACTAGAAAGAACCTAGATGAGCAATTTGACTATTCGCAAAGAAATTAGGCTTAGGAGAATTGTGAACGAAAGAACTTGAGATTAATGCTTGTTTAGAACTCTAGGATTCGCAACGAAAGTTGGCTTGCTAGGTCGTTAGACATAGATAATATTCGCAACGAAAGTTGGTCTGTTATAATTCTGTGATTCTAGTTATAGAACAGTTCTTAATTAGATCTCGATTAATTGATTAGCTTGTGTTCCTGATTTCCTGAGAACTCCCTTGACCTGACGCCTTCGCTTCTTGCTTACAAAACGATCTATTTACTTTTCTGCTGTTTGATTTACTTCTTTCTCTATTGCTACCTAGCTTAACCTGACATTCTATAATCTATCATAAGGATCTAGAGTCTCTGTGGATTCGATACCCTATATACTACTAGTTCACGTCTGTGCACTTGCAGTGTAGATCTAGGGATTAAAACCTGATCGTATCAAGGAGGACCAGCGAGGCGACCAGTTCCACAGCGGCACCCACAGCGATGGCCCGGAGCCACTGTGGAACATGGAACCTCACAGCGGCTACCCACAGCGAGGGCTGTGAGCCAATGTGAGGGATCTGCGGGACGACCAAATCCACAGCGGCATGCACAGCGAGGGATGTGAGCCGCTGTGGACCAGGGAACCTCACAGCGGCTACGCACAGCGAGGGCTGCGAGCCGCTGTGAGGTCAGCTTTTCAACTTTATCTTTTCTTTTTGCTTTCGGCTTGTAGACCCTCCCATGTGATTGTGGTCGACTATTGCACGTTTTTATGATTTATTTAAGGGCTCTTGGTGTGTTAGAAGAGCCATATCACCTCTTGTAAGCATCTACTCCAAACAATCTATGCTTTATTTGATCTTTTATGAAATTCTAAGTTTGTTCTTGAGTTCTTTTTCTACTTCTCCTTGTTGCTTTCATTCTTGTTCATCTAAATCATGTTTTGGTTTATTGTTGCTATGGCTAGTGAGTAGTTCTCTATAAGTTTCAGGGTTTGAGTAAAGGTGAGGGTGATCTAGTAATGGTTTAGGTTGTTTAGAACTTGGGAATGTTGATTTCTTACTTGTTAGAAGTTCTTAATGCTAGGATCGAAGTAGCTAATCAATTCCTTGAACTTAAATGTTGCTAGCACTGAGAAGTGTAGTTAATGTTTGAATCTCTAATCAAGTTCTTTACATACTTAACCAATGAGAATTGATGTTTAAGGTGTTTAGTGGTAATAAGAACTTATACTTAAAGTATGCCTATCCTCAAATTGCCAATGAGAGTTGATGTTAATGCTTGATAGATATAGAGTTATTATCATGAGAGTGGAGTAACTTGAATTGTTGTTCTTACTTAAGAAATAATCCCATGGTTGCTAAATGTTTCTGAACTGATAATTGATCACCCAAACCGAAAACTCAACCCAAGGAACTTAGTTTTTAATCAATTGTCTTCAACCTTCTTGTTGCTCTGTTTATGTTCTATTTTTGCCGTGTTTTAATCACTCCTGAATGCTATTGTGAATTGTGTTTTTAATCATGTTTGGAATCTGCTTATTCTGTTAGTTATTAGCTACAAAACCCACAAACAAATTTGGTCGCACTTAGATTAAGTGAACTCCTTCATTCTTAGTGTGTTTAATTACCCAAGTGGATTGACACCCTTAAAACTACAAAGACTAGGTTGTATACTTGCAGTTGAAGTAGTTGAAAGGAAACTTTTTATGCTTATCACAAGACCAATGATGCAACCCACGTTGTTGACTTGTTCTTCAAGGAGGTGGTGCGTCTACATGAGATTCCAAGGACTATAGTCTCTGACCGAGACACAAGCTCCTGAGCCATTTTTGGAGGACATTGTGGAGGAAGCTAGGAACAAAGCTCCTTTTTTCTACAACTTGTCATTCTCAGACAAATGGACAAACTCAAGTTGTAAACCATACTCTTTCCACTTTACTTAGATTTATAAGTGGTAGGAATATGAAGAATTGGTTTGATTGTATTCCATTTAAAGAATTTGCTTATAATTGAGCAACTCACTCGGCCACTGACAAATCTCCATTTTAGATTGTCTATGGCATTAACCCTTTGTCTGCAGTAGACCTAATTCCTATTCAACAGGTTGAGAAAGTTAATCAAGATAGCATTAGGCGTGGAGAGATCATCCAAAAGCTCCATGAAACAGTTAAGGCCAATCTTGAGAAGAAAACCGAGGATTAGAAGAGGAATTCTGAAAAGGGCCATATGAACCTGACCTTTAAAGCATGGGATTGTGTTTAGATACACATGAGATAGGAGATATTCCTCACAAAGAGAGCTTCAAAGCTATATCCAAGAGGAGATGGACCATTCAGTCTCAGCCAAGATCAATGATAATGCATACCGACTTGGTCTTCTAGGTGAGTTTAACATCTCCCACACCTTTATGTTGTTGACTTGTTTATTTATTACGCAGGTGTTCCAGTTTTAAGGTCAAAACCTCTTGAAGATGGATGGAATGGTGAGGTCATCAACCCAAACCACGATCCAAAGGATATGCCCACGAGAAAAGAAGTTCCCATTACAAGTCTTGAGATAAATTCCATCCCTGATCAAACTAACTGTGCACATGAGCCCAAATGCAATATTCAACGGCCAAGTGATACCAGAGAAGATACTGGCCTAGACAAAAACCAAATGGCATGAGCAGAAAAAGAAAAAAAGTTAGCCCATCACACCCCAACAAAGACGATACCGGCCGAAGAGAATCTAGCTGATGAGTTCATCCTCATACGCTTGAGACAAACTCCCACCAAGGACAGCCACTGTAATTTTATCTTATTGGCAGGTCAAAGAGCTGAAGACCACATAAAAAACACACCAAGAAAGCAAGATGGCCCGAGATAAGAACATGGACCCGAGAGAGAGACCAAGTTGGGAAAGAAGAAGAGAATGAGCTGGAGGAAGAGAAAGAGCTTGAACAAGGATATCTTCCTGATCCATAAGACACCAAGGAAGACTTCTAAAACAATCTCAAGGCCAGGAACAAGCCAGATGCCATTGCCACATCAAATTCTCCATATGCCTTAGTTTGGACCTCTACAAAGCAGTGTAAGTTCTATACTTTATTAATTCTACTTGCAGATGTTTCCAGCAGAAAAAATTCCTAAGTTCAGAGCCAAAACGACCTCAGCATCATTATTTTAAAAAATTCGTTCAAAGTTTTCTTATTTTGTTTAATGAAAACAATGCTTGTAGTTTTTGTTCTTTTATTTGTAGTTTTTATTCGAGTTTCATGTTGTTCTTGAGCCTTTGTCCTTTAGTTTGCGTCAAACCCTAGAAGTTTCAAGCTGATAAGCTGTTAATAAAGCTCCTATGTAGCTTTCTAGTTCGAAATTTTTACCCTAAAACCAATAAACACAATTCTTGTCAAAAGAAGTCTAAGCAGCCTCCTAGCCTTCAACCTATGTTCTTGCTTGTGTGTGATTCATACAAGCCAGAGCTCTTGCACTGTATCAGAGACTTCCCACCCCTTTGTGTCGTGTATTCCTTCCATTCATTGAAATTGATGCCACACAAGAAAAGCTACCGCCATTGTGTTAGATCTCCATCTTCAACCATTCTTTGAGCACAAAAGAGAGTGACCTTATATCCAGAAATATAAGCTCACCATCATGTCTTATATCAGTTGAAATCTCAACCTTTTCAACTTTTTCTTGTGAGTGAGAAAATATTTGCGTGAATAATTTGATTTTGGGTTATAGATGGGATATAATTGAGTTTGTAATCAAATTTAACTTTATCCCTACTTGTGGTCAAAAGTTAAACTTTTTATCCTTGAAAATGCACATTCAAGGATAAATAAAGGCTCATGAACTCAATTTTGTAACGAAGTGTGTCATAGATTCAATATCCTAAACTGAAACCAATCATACTTACTCGCCCAATCAAGAGACAAATTGAGAGTTACGTTAGCACCCCAAATATCACCCGAATCATATGCAAAACATTTATTTTTCCAATCGCTGATGGAGACCATCCTATCGACATCACTATTCCGGTTATTCGGGAGTTTGTTATCGCGTTGATGAAGATCTCTCCAACTTTTTTTGTTTGTTTGATTGTGAATGTAAAATTTCATTTAAATTTCTAACATAAAGCTAAAACAAAACATAATCAACACTCTTGAAGTTAAAACCTTGCGTATATAGTAACATTAATGAGTCCTTTGAAGCCCATGTAAAATACTTTGCTAATCAAAACAATGATATTTATGATTTTTAATTAATATAATTTGTTTTTTCAAAACGGCGCCATATGGTTTTTTCTTAATAAACTTATGACTCATTTTACAATGTAACGGCCATATAAGCTTCTACAAATGGTAATTTGACGAAGTTAGCTTTTTTTTTTTTTTTTTTTTGACAACAGAGTAAAAGAAGAACACTAGTTTCCTATCATCCATATTGGTGGTTCTGGCCCAATATGTGTGCTTGATGACTACATGAGCCTTGCACTGCGTGCTAGCCTATCTGCTGTCTGATTCTGTGTGCGTGATATATGCTTGAGATCAAAGGTCGTGAATGACATCTTTCTCCTGTGGATCTCTTTTGTGTAGACTGTAAATGCTGGCCAATTCTCCGGGTCAGAGACTATCTTCACCACTTCTGAACAGTCTGTTGCAAAAGTTATATGTCTTTGATCGAAGAATTCCATACATTCCATAGCCCATATGAGTGCCTCAAACTCCGCATGAAGCGTGGATAAGGTATGCCTGGTATTCATAGCCCCCATCTGGTTGTTTACCCCTCCTTCATAGCAGATGTACCACCCAAGACCAGTAAACATCTCCCCCTCCTTCCAAGATGCATCCACCCAACACCATTGACCTATATGTATCTCAGTAATTATATTTGACCCTGAATTTCCCAAAAAGGCTCTGATTACAATCTTCTTTGCCGGCATGAGCTCCTTCCCAGGATAAATACTCATTGTAGGATTTGTAGGATTTGGCCGCTTTTAAAAGTTTAGTTTTGTTATTTAAAAGTTTAATGAATTGAAGTATGAATTAATAAAAATTATAAATTTGGATGGATTGGGACCGTAGACAAATGTTGAGGTAGGAATTGGCCGATTTCCCTTTAAGTTCAACATCAAGAATTTTTTATTACCTACCTAAAATCAGAAAGAATTGAAGCAAACGTTGTTATTGTGGTTTGTAAATAGAGATTTTTTTTTGCCAAATAGTAAATATCATATAAATGAAGGTTTGGGATATTACAAAAGCATTTCCCCTGTACTTGAAGCCTTGGCAAAAAAAAGCATAAAAACAAGGCATCAATGGTAACAACTTAAGAATTTCAAAACTCACAACTCAGGCTATCCAAAAAGGCATCAAAGCACTAAAGTTCTTCTTATGCTTCTTGGCTGTGATCGTGTTCCTTATCTCCCGGTCAATATCCTTGAAGATTGACTCTGGTGGTCTAGCATGATTTTTGTGGAGGAAGTTGTTTCTCTGCTTCTAGACATGATAGACAATTGAAGGGGCCACCATCTTTCTCAACGTGGGAGGAGAAGAAGTACCTGTAGAAACAGTCCAGCAGAATATTGGAGCAGCAGCCTTGAATGGGCTAGAGACAAATGATCTCTGTCTTCATCATGAGAAGAACAAAGACATCATAGTGTGGAGATTTGCATACCCCAGGAAGCTAGCCTCGCCCTCGTCGGAAGCCTATTAAGTTGAGCTGTCCACATTGTAAAGGCTAACTAAGGTGTATACCCTTTAAACCAAACCGTTTTAGCCCATGCCTTCGTTGTACTTCTAGGTCTGAGCACTGACCAAGTGAGCTTAGAGGAGTATTTGGAGTGATTTACTCCCTCTATAGACCAGAGAATCTCGTCCTCACTAGTCATCCCACAGGGATTGGCGATTGTTGTGAGGTGAATGTTAAGGTTCAGAGCCTCGTCTGATCTTGGTTCTGCAATTTTCCATCCCTGGTTGTCGCAGACATCGCATACTTTGGCCTGGAGCGGAATTCTCAAGCTTCTCGGGCCAGCTTGACCAATGTACTTTATCAAAGCCCCAAATGGAGTCCAAACATCAAACCAGAAAAATGTCGATTGACCATTACTCACTGAGTGTCTGGTGAATTTCTCAGCTAAAGGTTTGAGCTTAAGAATGGATTTCCAGATCCAAGAATCCCCACTACGCTCCTCAACCATCCAGAAACTGACATTATCAAGATTGTGATGGTACCGCTTCCAAGCTACCCACAAAGAGCCACTGTTGGTGAAGAAGAGCCAGGCAAAGCGTTTTATTCCAGTCCGCAAAGCGTCTCAGCCCTAGCCCGCTTTAAGTTTTGGGAAGACAAACCGTAGCGGGTCATAATCTCTTATACCCTATTGCCAGAAATAAATTCTAAAATGACCCCGTTCTAACTTTAATTTCTTTTAACATTAATTTTAATCCGAAAATAAGGTAAATGACCATAGAGGGGTTTTGGCTCACATAGCCCTATGAGGTAAAAAAAAATCTATACTGCCCCTCATTAATTTGTAATACCCCTTTCATTAAAAGGGGGTGGTTGTTTACTGTTGTGCCCTTAATGAATTATTTTTTAAAAATCAAGTAAATATTAAAATTATGTAAATGGGTTGGGTCGGTATTCTTGACCCGAAATCGAAATTGAATTTCAAACCGAAACCGAAATTGAAATTGATTGGGCAAATTTAATTTCAAATCGAAACCGAAATCGAAATGGTTTGGGCAAATTGTTTCAAATCTAAACTGTAACCAAAATCGAAATCTCAATTTCTCATTTTAGCTCTGTCAGATTCTCGTCGGATTCACCTCCAAAGCTTGGGAAACTTCGCTCTTCGCCGGATCTTCGCCGTGTACGTCTCAATTCGCCGCGGCGTTTCAAATTGGAGAAAATTGCTCTAAACGATTTGATGCACATTCCCAGATGTTGACCCTAGTATAACTAAGTAAAACCAGGTAACACTAAGACGTGTTGTTTTACCAATGGAAAGAAAACAGAGAGAGCATTCAACATAAACCAAGAGAGCAAAGAGAAAGAGAGCATTCAACATAAACAGAAAGAGTATTCAACATAACATAAACAGAAAGAGAGCATTCAACATAAACAGAAAGAGTTTTCAACATAAACAGAGAGTGATACTAAAAAAACAGAACATGGTTGCAACTTAGAACATGAAAGTGTTTATCAGTTGACCAAAAAAACCGTAAAGTGTTCATCAAGCATTCTACAGAAAAACGCTACCTCCAGGATCCAGAAACACTTATCGCACAACTCATCCTTCTTTGGCTCCACAAACTTAAACCCCCACCCCCACCAAGGATCGATTTTGGAACAGTTGCAGTGCGAGATCAAATGTGGCTCATTTTGGTCTCGTTTAACAATTATCCAATCAGGCAGCGCCCTTCCTCCCCACCCCTTTCCAGGCAGCATAGGCAGTTTGCTGCTAAGCTGAGTTGCACGTTCTCGAGTAAGGTGATGATTACCGAACATACCTTCCTCCCAATCGTCCCTGAAGAGGTTGCTCATCATCCCGTAGATGTACTCGCTGACGAAGATTCCTTTATCTGCAGCCGCCTTGATTTGCTCGAGTCCTTCAACCCGCTTATTCTCGAAAAAGAGGTTAGAGATGCCTTTAAGGCTGACGGCGGTTGGGTTCCCTTCGTCGTAGCACCTTCTGTGAAACTTCTTCCAGTCAAAACCTGGAGACCAAACAAAAGTGTTCATCTCCATTAGATTAACAGAGGCAAAGAACGAGGCTCCCGTAGTGATAGCATTAAGGCGAGTGCATGTGATTCTCGAGTGACGGAGATCCTGCATGTCTTCTTCGCCCACACGAACCATTATTTTCCTTATGATATCCTCCGGCAATCCGAGCAGATCGAACGGTGGCTGTTCCTTCCGCCTTCTCATAACAGACCTCGTTTCGTAGCGCGGCTGGTTGGGACGATGCCACGGCCAGTACACATGTGCGTTACGCATTTCTCTTCTTCGCGACCGTCTGTTTTCCTTCATACTTTTCCGTTATCTTCTTTCAGATTCGAGTTCGTTCCTTCGGAAGAAAGAAAAGACAGTTTTTCTTCTAGGGAAGTGGTGTGGAAATGTGGAAATGACGAGGAGAGCAGTTGTGTTTGAGAAATAAAAGATCTTTTTTAGACCGGACGCGACTGTTTGATTTTCCCCACGCAGACCTATGTAATACTTAGATTTACTCTAAAGATTTAGTGTGTAATACTAGTATAACTATTTAATCATTATAATAACTATTTAATGAATTGTATATTTAAATATAATGAATCATATACTTAAACATTAGTCCTTAAATTATATGTTTTAGAAAGAATAAGTTAATATAATTGTATTCAAAATGGGACTCTATGAATCATATTCACTTTCTATTTACCAAACTTTTCCTTGTGTTTTAAGAAACTCTTTCTAATTGAGAAGTGAAAGTTACTGAAAAATAATATTCAAACAAAAAAATGTACGAGGCAATGAGATTCATATGGTAGATAAATAAAACAAAATGTCATACTAGAAACAATAACTTTTATTTGGTGTAATACTAATTTAACTGTGAAGCAAATATTTGAATATTTGGTTTAACTAGTAACTAGGCATTACTATGTGTGATATTTTAAAACTTTTAATTTATTTTTTTAAATAATAAAAATTATCCAGGCGAGAAAACCAATTTTTGGCGCCGAAATGAAATGATTCGACTTCCTCTCTTCCTTATTTATAGCTCTCTCTCTCTCTCTCTCTCTCTCTCTCTCTCTCTCTCTCTCTCTCTCTCTCTCTCTCTCTCTCTCTCTCTCTCTCTCTCTCTCTCTCTCTTTCTCTCTCTCTCTCTCTCTCTCTCTCTCTCTCTCTCTCTCTCTCTCTCTCTCTCTCTCTCTCTCTCTCTCTCTCTCTCTCTCTCTCTCTCTCTCTCTCTCTCTCGAAAAGATTAACTCGATTAAGAAGCTACGTGGAACGTTGAAGAATGCGAAAGGAGATTGGACAATGGAAGGTTGAAGAGACAATTTCCGATTGATTGATTAGGCTTAAGTGGCATATTGTTTAACAATATTGATTGATTAGGCTTAAGTGGAGGGCATATTGTTTAACAAGATTGATTGATTAGGCATAAATGTATTATTATAAAATTTTGAATGAGATATTTATGCTTGTGTTGGTGACATACATATTATTTTACAATCCAAACAAAGGGGGTCTAGCAAATAAAGTTCCAAATACAAAACAATTCCCCATGAACGTCTCCTCCAGAGTGAGACTCAATTCCTCTGAGGCTCCCTGCAAACAAACAACACACAGTATCACAAGCAAAACACAGTACAACCAAGTTATTTTAGTTATCCTAATATTACTTAGCTAGTTATCCTAGTTATCCTAGTTATCCTAGTATTACTTCTAGTTATCCTAGTATTACTTACCTAGTTATCCTAGTTATCCTAGTATTACTTAGCTAGTTATCCTAGTATTACTTACCTAGTTATCCTAGTTATCCTAGTTATCCTAGTATTACTTAGCTAGTTATCCTAGTATTACTTACCTAGTTATCCTAGTATTAATTAGTATTACTTATACTAACATAGTTATCCTAGTATTATCCTAGTAATACAAAATCACCTATACTTAGGTAGTTATCCTAGTATTACTTATACTAGGGTTTTGCTAACCGGATTAGGAACGTCGGTTCTCTACGTCGCTCTCCTCCGCCGTCTCCATCGCGTCAACATCGTCTATCTCCGACGTGTCCGCCGTCGCGGCCTCGTGTGTGTTTTGTTCGTTTCTCGTCTCCGCCGCATCGCCGTAACCGGAGCCGTAGTCGGAACCGACACATCAGAAGATTGACCCGGCGCGTCTTTTTCACACCTCGTCTCCGCCGCATCTCCTTCAACACTCAGAGACGCCGTCGCCGTAACCGGAGCCGTAGTCGGAACCGACGCATCAGAAGATTGACCCGGCGCGTCTTTTTCACACCTCGTCTCCGCCGCATCTCCTTCAACACTCAGAGACGCCGTCGCCGTAACCAGAGCCGTAGTCGGAACCGACGCATTAGAAGATTGACCCGGCGCGTATTTTTCACACCTCGTCTCCGCCGCATCTCCTTCAACACTCAGAGACGCCGTCGCCGTAACCGGAGCCGTAGTCGGAACCGACACATCAGAAGATTGACCCGGCGCGTCTTTTTCACACCTCGTCTCCGCCGCATCTCCTTCAACACTCAGAGACGCCGTCGCCGTAACCGGAGCCGTAGTCGGGGCCGGAACAGGCGATTCTCCGCGCCGCGTTTTATTCGACACCCTATCCGCCGCAGGACTACATGCTTTGACTTCTTCGATGCATTCCTCGTCTCCACCATACCCGATTGAGGTATTCCGGTGACCGTATTCCGGTGAGAGCAAACGAGAACCAGAGTCCGGTTGAGAGAGAGGAGTCGGGTCAATAGAAATGGAGGAAATGAGAAGAATTTGATAGAAATGGAGGGAATGACCCGAGAAAAAGGGGAAGGGTTAATTTTTTGTTAACCGGGTATGATCTGAGTTGAATCTGATGAGCATGGATCTAGTCGGGTTAAACCTATGTATGATCTGTAATTTTGTGCCAATGTCATTGATTTTTATGTAAAATCGCATTTTTCCAGTATAAATTTTAATCAAAAAGAAAATACAGTTAAACAGGGGCTTGGGAGATTTGTTCTACTGTACGGAGGGGCATAGGAGGTGATTTCTCGACCATAGAACCTAGTGAATATCTAGAAATTACGACTCATACCCGGGGCAAACCGAACCCAAACCCAACCGAAGCAACCTTTACGGGTCTGACCCGAAGATTATAAATTTATGGATAATTGGGATAAAAAAGATATTAAAAATAGATTAAAAATTCGTTAAAATTGAAAAAAAATCGGATAAAAAGATAAAAACCTAATTTTCCCAATTTTCGATCGTTCCCCGTTCCCTGTTCCCTCTTCCCCAAACGGCTCTTCCTATGAGATCGGAAAACAACCCTTAGTTCTATGACTCGATTACGAAAATGGTGTCTACAAGGCGGACGACGTCGGTGGCGAGAAGGGCGGGAAGAGCAAACCCTAGATACGGCGGCAAGAAAGAGAAGAATAAGATGGAGAATCTGATGGCGAAGTTAACCGCGAAGTTAAGGAAAGAGTCATCAACGACTCTTACTAAAAAAGAGAATGCATCGAAGAAGGCTAAGATGGAGCCCGCTAAGATGACTGTTGTTTAAGAAGATGAAGTTGAGCCATCGTCGGGGAGTTCATCGGCGATTCCGACTGTTGATCCTGAGGTTGGAAACAATAACCTAGAAGCAGAGCGGCCCGAAAATTCCGGAACCGGAGAAGAAGAGGAGGAGGATGAGGAGAAATCCAATGAAGAACAAGAAGAGGAGGAGAAGTCCGATGCCGCGGAGTCGGATGAAGAACAAGAAGAGGAGGTGAAGTCCGATGAAGAGAAGGATGATGGCAAGACCGATGCTGTTGAATCCAATGGAGTCATGGTGTTATATACGGGCTCGTTATATACCCCTATTGGAGATGGAAGAGATAGAGGAGGGGTTTCTCATAAAGGAGACGCAATCGAGGAGGAGGAAAGCGAGAGCGACGGCCCTCTGATGGTTACCAGAATTTATTTGTCAAACTGGAAAACTTGGTAAAACTGGTAATACTTGGTAAAACTTGGTAAAACTCGGTAGATTTATGTTGTGATACTGGTAGAACTAAGGAAAACTACTGTGCTTTTTTGTTGTTATAGGATTTCTCGGTTGAACCGACAGTTTTATGCCCTCTGAGAATGTACTTTCCGCCTACGGAGTATATTAAGAGTGTCAAGTTGTCCACGAGATGTTACATCGAGGACGTTTTGAATACGTTTGATAAAGTGAAGCTCACTAAGAAAGAGAGGTTATGGTTTGAGAACCATCCACAATTCTCGCACTTCTTCCACATGCCAAGGAACGGCAATCACAAGGTTCAACCCATGTGGATGCTCCTTCTTCGTACTGCAGAAATTCAAAAGAAAAAGGAAGCTTGGTTTGTTGTGAATGGCATTCCCATCCGATATTCATTAAGAGAGCATGCGTTGATTTTAGGACTCAACTGCCACAACTACCCACTGAATTGGCGGCAACTAGGCAGTATGGACTTCGTGAACAAGCATTTCAAAGGGCGTATAAGACTGCACGACGTGAAAGCTAAGCTAGAGGAAATGGGACCTGATAAGAATGGAGACAGGTTGAAAATGGCGATCTTGTATTTCTTATCAACCATTGTTTATGGCCCTACAAAAGTAGGAAAAGACGCTACGCCCGTGTTGGAAATCTTTCAAAGATTTGTGAATGATCTTAGGTTATGCGTGACATTTCCTTGGGGGAGATTCTCCTTTGAGCACATGTTAGAATCTATTAAGAACACGATGAAACAATATAATGGCGTGGTAAGTGGTAACTGGCCGTTTCCTGGGTTATGTATTCCGTTGGAGGTAAGTAATTTGTTTCACTCATTTTATATTATTTCTTATACATCAAGCTTATTGTTATTTTATGTGTGTTTTGTAACTTTTAGCAGTGAAGGCCATCCCGCAATTGATAGACAGCCGCCGAGAAGCTTATCCAGACGCTCTTGACGAATGTTCTAGGATGTGCAATACAGTTGGAAGAAATGTGACATGTTTCCTCTTGAGAAAGTGTATGAAAAACTAGGTGTAACAACGGACATTCATAGTTTGTTGGTACCTACGGGAGAAGAAAAGTCTATGTTGGAGGAGATTCTGGAAAAAGATGACGACGTGGATGTACACGATCCTATTGTTGAAAGCTGGATGAACCGTCTTAACCAAGGGTTAACCGTTCAGTTTCAAGAGATGTGCGAGGAATATTTGGAAGGCTGTGCAAGTAAGAAGGCGGTGAATGAGGAGGCAGTAGCTGCTTGAGTAGCTGGCAATGAAGGACATGCCCCCGGAAACACATCTGTGACTGAAATCATAAAGACCATGATAGAGCGGATGCAGGTGCTTGAGGATAAGGTTGACGGATTAGGGAAAAGGTTGTTACCACTAGAAGCATTTGTGAAGGATCAAACAACGGTTGGAGCAAAGGATGTCACAAAGTAACTATTTCTAAAGTATGTCCAGTATGTTTGGGAACATCCCTTGTTTTGAGTTTTTTTTTTTAATATGTAACTTATCGTGGAGGATTTTCCTAGAATTATCTTACCTTTGAACAAGAAATCGTTGCTTTAAATGCTTTAAAACAAAGGACTTGTTTTATAACAACTTGTTAAACATAACAAACAAAAAACAACAAATCCGAACCAACAACTTGTTAAACATCCTTAGTAAGCCTTGCCACTAACGCCTTAAGCTTGAAAATCTCAGTACGCATGTCTTGTATCATCCCAAACTAGTCTTCAACCTTCCTAGTTAAGATCTTTATCTCCTCTTCGACACCGAAACCCATGGCTGACGAAAATAAAGGCCATCATCCTACAAAAAAAAAAACAGATTATCATAGTTCGACATAGTGTTACTAGTTCTACAACCCATAATATCATATAGTTCGTCATAGTATTACTAGTTCTACAACGCATCATATCATATAATTCGACATAGTATTACTAATTCTACAACCCATAATATCATATAGTTCGACATAGTATTACTAGTTATACAATGCATAATATCATATAGATTTACTTTAAATTGTTTACAAGTGAACTATCTTAGCCCTGGTAAAGTATCAGATTTGCTCGCATACGTTGGAGTAGGAGAGACTTCGTGGATTATTCGTCCACCACATGCACAACATTTAGGGATCCCATACTGGGCATCGGCAACGAAACCCAACATGTCATATTGCTTCTTCAACTGCTTCATGTGTCTCCTTTCCTCGTAAGGATCCATAACCAGTGAGAGAATCGAGAATGAATCAAGAGAGAGAGAGAGAGAAAATCGAGAGAGAATCGATTCAGAGAGAGAATCGGGAGAGAGAGAGAGAGTGCAAGAGAGAATCAATCCAAAGAGAGAGAATCGGGAGAGAGAAGTGCGAGAATCGAGGGAGAGCTATACCTTAAATGTTTAATAATCCTAAATTTTTAATTTTCCCGCCAAACAAAAACCTGTAGTTCTACGTAAGATAGTAGTTGTACAGAAATCCCAAATAGTTCTACTTTGGGTGTTTAGCAGTAAAATTAGTATAACCTACGCTAAAACTTTAATTTTTTTAGTTGTACAGTTTATTTTGATGTTTCAACATGTAATTAGGATTTTCCTATGCATTAATATATTTGAAATGTAGATTTGGTTAACTTTTCCTTCTTAAGTTGGTTTGTCAAATAGAAAGTGTTCCTAGAAGTACAAGGAATGTATTGTCGATATTATTTCATAGCGACACAAATTTGCTAAATTTGTCGAAATTGACTTGCTTACATTATTCTTACGTAGTTTTAATAACACAAATGATCTTATATGGTTTTTTGGTTTAGGTTGTCAACATTACTCTTAATTCCAAATCAGCTAATTTCAGTAATACGCAGTTATACTAGTAGTACACAGTCTTATGTAATAAAAGTCAACTAATATAACGGATACAAGCTTGACTTAGTATTTTTATATAACAAAAAAGCACAAAAACCAAACTAAAGCTAGAAGTGGTCGCCAAATACCATCCATGATAGTGTTCTTGGCCGCCTTTTATTCTGTGTTCTCGTCCTTTTCCCCCGCACCCCCGCTTCTCCGGCCGATGAAAACCTTAGTACTTTCTTTCGAACCTTCTTTATGATGCGATCTCGAGGTAAGATCTGCTTCTCTTTGATGTAATCTGGGATGTTCCATGTAGACATATCCGGTACTACATAAATAGACCTTCAATATGCCAATGTCCACAATTCCGTCCAGTAATATTGTGAGGATAACTGATGTAATTCTATTTCGGTATCAAGCATACGATCACCAGCTCCATCGGCTTTGGCTTTGCTGAATATGTGGTAGCCGGTTAATGCGTGGATATATGGATACTTCTGAATATCCCAGAACCTGCAACTACAGCTTTTCGAAACCAAATTAACCAAATAAAGCACTCTATCTTCACCGTCGACTTTGTATTCAAGCGTGTAAATGTTTACCTCCTCACAGTTAACGTCTTAGCTTTAGGCCAGTTAATGTGCACGAAGTTCTCTACGAGAGGCACCAGTTTGTTCTCAGCCGTTCCTGAGACAACCTCTTTCCTATGCTCGTTAAACCAAACATAAATTTGTCTCACGATCGTGTCGAGCAGGGGTATTAAGGAGTTCCTCCTCGCTTCCCTAAAGGTTTTGTTCAGAGATTCCAAAGAGTTGCTTGTATCTAGGTTGTATCTGTCAACTGGAGAAAAAATTCTTGCCCATGTTGCTTTATTGGTGGTTTCCTCCACATATTTGTAGGCGGAAGGAAATCTCACCTTAAACGACTCATAACGAGTGTTGAACTGATCCATCGTGTTAGACTTACCGCACTCTTGGAATCTAAATGCGCATACGGATTTGTTTCCGCTACCAGCATGACCTTTTACATTTTGAGCCAAATGCCATAAACAGTATCCGTGATGAGCTCCTTGATACACATTAGCTACGACGTTGATGAGGCTTGCATTTCTGTCAATCACAAATACCAATCCGGGAGAGTCGGGTACAACGGTTTTCAACTGCTCGAAAAACGAGGCCCAACTAGCTTTATTCTCACCGTCTAGTACACCAAACGCAATGGGATAGATGTGTCGATTAGGATCCTGAGCTATGGCGAAGACTAGTACACCACCATATATGTTCTTTAGAAAAGTTGCATCCACCATTATCACTTTCCTCATGCACTGAAATCCTTCAATACTTGCTCCCAATGCTATGAATAAGTACAAGAATTTCCCCGCCTCATCCAAATCTACATTTGTTATTGTCCCAGGATTGACCTGCTCCAACATGAACAAATAACAATACAGCATCCTGTAGCTATCTTCTGCACTACCACGCATATCACAAACTGCTTTAATTTTCCCTCGTAACGCTGTGGAGTATGATATATCAACACCACATTTTCTCTTGACAAGATCAATGATGATTTTAGGAACATGAGTTTTGTATTTCCCAGGATATTCATCATTCAAAAGATCTGCAACTAGTTGCGATGTGCCTCTCCTATAATCCTTGCTTGTAGTCTGGTTGCATGTGTGCATCTTCCTGTACGTTCTAATAGAGAAAATATTTGTGTTTTTAATCCTTGATGCTCGTAAACCCCATTTACAGCTTGGTAGAGCACATTTAGCCACCCATCACCATTTATCAGAATGTGGTATTACATAAGCAAAACAGTTCTTAAATACGACTTTATCTACCAACTCTACAATTAACTTCTTATTTGGAAATTCTTGATGCACACTCCAACCCAAACCATCTTCCCATGGCTGTACAAACTGAACAGCTTCAACAGTAGGTGGTTCCTCAACATATTTATCACGCATATCTGATGGATCAATAACGTTACCCTTTTGAGTCGTAGATTCATCACGCATATCCGATGGATTAATATTGTTACCCTTTTGAGTCTTACATTCATCACGTAATGTAGCATCATCATTCTCTATCATCTCCTCTTCTTGATTTTCTTGTCCTTTCTCTTCATACAGCGCAATGGCCTTGGGTCCTATTTCTACGATTTCATCATCAGTTCGATGCAACTCCTCATAGTTCATACCAAGAGAACTTTTCCCCACTCTCGACAGTGGCTCGGGCAGTTCCGATGTAGGAGAACCCTCCGATGCAGTCTACACCTCTACAAAAAAAATACATTTACGGTTATCTTTATCAACAGACGATAGATAAACAACCAGATCCTCATCATCACGAATAGTCCACTGTTCCTCACATCCAACCAGCAGAGGAATGTAACTCAAATGCAATTTAACATTACTTTCCTCTAAACAAAGCTTCTTGTATATCCTAGCTTCTACCATCGACATTGTTATCTCCTCCACTGATGTCTTCAACATTATACTATACATCCGATCTTGGCATTTAAAATGTATGCTTACGTTCCTGCTCATTCTGTCCTGTCAAACAAATATCAATAATTCATGATTTACAATGTAATGAAATACGATTCAACAAGTGAAATGTATTTGTTACCAATGTATAGTCCTAATCGACCCATACACAATGCTTAAACGGTAAAACCGAGACCAATTCACCAATTCAGTTCATCAATTAGATTTAGCGCAAATGAATCCCTAAATCCCAAATTTAGCTCAAATGTACCTGAATTTTCGACATCAATGCAGCTCAGGCGATGCGAAGGCGATCCAGGAAACGATGACGGCGGAGGGTACGACAACTGCGTCGGAGGGGCAGATTTCGATTCTGTTTCTCGTGCGTGCTCTCCTGTTTTCTCGTTTTTTGATTCTGTTTCCCGTCGCGTTTTTTTAAAATATCCAATTTCTGTTTTTTTTCTTCAAATTAATTATAATTTTATATATATTTGATATTTATATATTTTATTAAGGGTAATTTGGTCAATGCACAGATCCATTTTTTCTTTATTTATCGAATTTTTATATTTCAGTAAGGGCAGTTTCGTCTAACAACATTTCATTAAAAGGAGAGGGGTATGAGAGATTAGAAAGGGGTAACCTGGATTTTCATTTCTCTCATAAGGGTATAAGAGACAATTTCTCAATCGTAGCCCAGGAGACTTTATTTATACCCCTCTTCTCAATGTCTCCAGACCAAAGAAATCGAGCACATAGAGATTCAATCTTCAATATGCATCCCTTGGGCAGAACATAGGTAGTGATCCAAAAATTAACAATACCTGAAATCACCGAAGCGATAAGTTGTAAACGTCCCGCAAAAGACAGCATTTTCACTGACCAAGTTCTGAACCTTCCTTTTATTTTTTCAAGCAAGGGAGAATATTCAGCTAGAGTGAGTTTGCGATCCGTAAGAGGGAGACCAAGATAACAGATAGATCATGATAAAGTCCATTCAAGCACAATAAAACTTGTACTTCAAATGATTGGTTCTCCTCACTTACTTTATCATGAACCAAAATTGTTTTCAAGTCTTGAAGCAACTCTGCTTTGTGATGCATCCAATAAAAATCTTTGATCATTGCTTCTTTGTACTTCAAACTCTTTGTCGTGAGATGAAGCAATGATCAAAGATTTTTATTGGATGCATCACAAAGCAGAGTTGCTTCAAGACTTGAAAAAATTTTTGGTTCATGATAAAGTAAGTGAGGAGAAGCAATCATTTGAAGTACAAGTTTCGACAAAAGCAGAGGAAATGTGTTTTTTAGAAGATCGAGTCATCACCACAACAATTGAATCTTAAATTAAACCCCATAAGTGAATTTCACCGCAGACGCAAACACGATTTTATCAATTCCATCAGTAAAGGAATTTGATTTTATTACACATTGAGATGTGAATTTAATATTGGATAGTAGAATAAATGTGCTCAAGAACGTGATTCTGGAGCAAGAAATATTTCACAAATCCAGAGAAGAAATCAATGACAACGATATTTTCGAAAAAGATTCAAGTGTAGAGGATAAATTGTGTATGGCAGACTTAATGGAAGCTCAACTGGTTCATGAAGAAGACTCAAAATCGGGTGCACTATTGGTGTTTTGGATTCAATTCAATCGCATGAGAAAACTGTTTCAACCATAGAGATTGCTTTTGTTCACCATGGAACCTAGCCTTATATTTTGCAATGAATCATTGGACTTTGATGCATTTCCATGTTTGATTGGGAGGACACATCAAACAAAGTCACAATCCAGCTATGGGTGTGCCTCTAGAAATGCACGCAAAGTCTTTGATATAATGCTACTGGGATCAAATTGTTCCCAAGGACATGGTGGTTCAAATTCAAACAAAGGAGACCACAAAGCAAAACCATGGAGCATAAAAACATCTTATTTTTTTTGATATCAACTTTCACATGAAGCACAAATGTAGAAGTAAGCAATTAGAACTCTTTTCGAGTTGTTGTTTGGTGGCTGACGAATATTTATGAGAAACTGGAGAGTTTCAACTCATGTTGTTTGTTCTAGTTCATCTTTTAATCAGCCAAGGGATTGGAGATGTGAGAAGGTAAAAGTATCTCAATCAACAGTTCAAACTTTTCAAATTATGACACTTCATATATAAAGCCACAACAAAGCAACAAGCCAACAAAGATACAAGATAAACTCACTAACATAAAATCACCATAGTTGAAAGTTGAAAGTTGATGTTGTGATATGCTTGGGTCAGAGCAAAATATTAAAGGACTACAAGCTTATGGTCAAACTTATTTTAAAGCAAAATATTAAAGGACTACAAGCTTAAGGATGAATTAGTCATTTTGAGAGTAGAAAGTGTGTTAGGAGTAGCAAGTGCTTTATTTTGTAATATGAATGGGTGAAAGTGCCTATCAATGTAATAAACTCTTATACATATTCAATGGTTGGTAATGGATGTGCTGATTTGTTGGTTTTCAACATTCTTCTCGAGGAGATGTTAAAAAACATAGGGAAAATGAAGAACCGATTACACATTGGTTGTTCCAAGTTTGGAATGATCAATTGCTTAAAAAAGATGCAGTTTATTGATAGATATCAAAATTCATCTATTACAAGTTCTGATACAACAAAACCTAAAATGGAAAAAAAGTTTTACAAGTCTTGGATTTTAAGGTATAAAAACACAAAGGAGAATCCAGATGCCATTTGTATGAAAGAATGAAGTATTGATTAGCCTTATCTTGATTTTTTCGCAATCAAACTCATAACTTCCATATGGTTATGCATAACATTTCAAAATGTTTTTCTGTAGGTATGTAGAGTATAACATCTTCTACTTGCAACTCTCAAGAGAGAGGCAATGCACATAGTCGTCACGACAACCAACAAAAATCCGGCCACCGATCATCACTGGTGAAGAGAAAATGTCTGCCTGCAACTCCAACCTCGCTATTTCTCCTACTTTTGATTCATGTGAAACTCTGCTGAGACTAGGTCTCACGCGAAGGACATGAACTCTTCCCGAGCTAGAGCATATAGACACCAATCTAGAAATATGTATCATCATCATACATCCATGATAAGTAAATACATTCATATCATATGTGCTTATCCATGTCCTTCATACCTGTCTGATGCAAGGAGTTGATGCGATGCAAAATGCAAATTCTCATCGATGTATGCAGATGCTGTGATCGGGTCCCCGATATTGTG
The DNA here is from genome assembly GCA_030180135.1 of Orychophragmus violaceus. Classification (NCBI taxonomy): domain Eukaryota; kingdom Viridiplantae; phylum Streptophyta; class Magnoliopsida; order Brassicales; family Brassicaceae; genus Orychophragmus; species Orychophragmus violaceus. The sequence continues at coordinate 13,251,850 of CM058236.1, forward strand.
TTCCCACACAAGACACCCGGATTCCTGCAGCAGCAAATTCCACAAAACAGTCATGACTCATGGACGTCCCAATAAACTAATACATGGAATTAAATTCCATCGCACTACTTAAAAACAAAGCACCTTTCACAAAATAAGTGAAGTATGCCCATGTCCAAAGGATATAGGAAAGTACCGGTTCTAGTGAATAAACACTTCCATTTCTACAGCACACGAGCACCTGCAGAAAAATAGACGTGTAGTCAGCCTTAGCGAGAAACTTGTACACAAAAAAGGATGGATAGCAGATGTACTCAAGAAGAACGTGATTTACATGAATTAGCACCGTTGGAACCACAAACAATACCTGAGAAGGAAGCACATGTGACATGCAAGACCCAGCAAATATTGGGCCGCCAGTCCTATACTGCATCAAAGTAATAACTGAGGAGTTTGAGAACTGCGAGAAGGCTAAAAGAAACTGCCAGCAACAAGAGATGCCTTTGACTAGATATTTAACGATCGTCATTCAGTATCTCCTAACTAGCATAATAATCAAGGGACGCTATATGGATCATACGATATCATTGAAATGCACTGACATCAAATTATACAGATACCTTCCAAATAATAGTTCCAGAAGGACTCAATGCGACAACTTGGCCGTCAACTAAGCAGCAAATAACTGTGATAGAAAATAGGGAATGACAGTGATGCTGAAATCAAGGAAATTAAAAGAAAATGTAAAAAAAAAAAAAAAAAAAAAAAGAGAAAATACACCACTTTGGCTTGTCGGGCTAATGGATAGGGAACCAAAAATCGGTGCCTCTAGCTCAAGTACCCACAAGGTATGGAATGGGAAATCCTGCATTTGCAAAAAAATTCTGAATAAACAAGTTCGATCTCAAAATTTAATCTATAAGCATCAAATTCCCTTCTGTATCCAAGTAAAATGTAATAAGCTAAATATTTCTACCGAGTAAGGCAGACTATGCAGGACACAATTTTGGCCAAATTAATTGGTAGTGAACCATTACTCCAAGGACTATTCTGGTTCAGTTATGTAGAGCAGAAAATATTATTTTGCAGATCTGACCTACCCTATTCATATCATACATATAAAAAATAAGGCAAATATTCATAATCCCACACACTGTCCCTTTTTAATGGAACATAACAACACGTACGGCTTTAGTTAAGATTATGGATCCAAAGGCCCATACCTCTATTGATACAGCTATCACGTGACCACTTGTAGAAGCCACATAAAGCGAACTATGACCCTGGATGAAACATTAAGATGAATTAGGTGAGATCAAGAGAACTCCTGATGAGCTTTTAGCTTTGGACAAGCAACTATGCATAACCAAGTGGAATGAATAGTTTTAAGCCTTAACCTTATCAATTATAGGTGACGCAAATATGCTCCCACCACATTGCAGCTTATAAACACAGCGTTGGCTCCTATAGTCAAGGGCATAAAGAGCGTGGTCATGTGACCCGCACCTGCATGAATCGAGAAAAATTAAGCTTGGTGGGTTGTGACTTTTACAAGAACTTTGGGCAAAATATAGCCTACACTCTATAGAACGAAACAAAAATTTTAAGCAAACACATTTTTTACTTCAGTCGCTGCTCCTGATAACTATCTTCAAACTTCTTAGTCAATTGCTATAACTAAGGTTAAACCCTTTTCGGACCCAGTTAGTTCGTATTAGTTTTCAGTACAATTTTCAAGTAGCTAATGGATTAAGTATGAGAAAAAAGTAGTATATAATCAACCATTGGTAATTACAAAAGTATCAATTTAAGGTCTAAAGAACGAAATAAAGCTTTTAAGTACACAAACGAGGAGCTAGTCATCAACAGTATTACCATATCAGTTGCGAAGATGTGTCTACCACAGGTTGGCACTTTATCTTGATCGGAAAAGGAAAATAAAAATTGTCTTAACTCAGCTAAACCATCTGAGAATAACTTCTAGGAATGAGAAATATATGACACAGAAATGAACGCTGTAATAATGTTAGATAAACAGAGTATAAATCTATGATCAATAAATTTTCATGCAGATCATACCTCGCCACCTGCTTGGAATGTCCAACATAAGCTTCCAGTTGAGAAATCTAAGAAATATAATTTTCCTTTATAGCACCCAATAACGACCTAGCATTGGAGATGTCCCTAAAACTGTTCAAATGACTTAGAAAGGATACAGTGAGCTATAGAAATTGATGAGAAGACTAACCTGAGAAAAATCACCAACTACTATGGCTGAACCTTCGGTCCTTCCTTCTAGAACGGTTTCCCAACAGATTGAACCACTAATTAGCACAGTAAAGCGTCTGTGAATCATTTGTTACAAGTCCAGCCTAAATTATAAGAAATTTAACTCCAATCCAACATTTCATTTTAGATCCAAATCCTATAATAACTAGTTCAAGAAAAACATAAAACTTAATATGCTCGATAAAGAAGATAAACAAAGATGCATACCTTTTAGCATCGATGCAGAAAAACTTACGTGAGTGAGACCCAATAAATAGATATGTTTTTGAATGCTTCAACACAACTAGGGGCGAGGCATCTACACAAGACTCTGTGTTAACTTTCCATAGCTCTTGCATAGAGACCAGCTGGTTCCTTGGAAACTCCACTGACCAGTCTTCTTGGTTTCCCCCTTCATTTCTACACGAGTTTGGATACTGTACCTTGTTGCACCGACTGAATGCACAATGTATTTGAGAAAATCCTGAATCCCATGATCTTTTATCTTTCATTCTTTTGGAAGAAAACTTTTCAGGATCAATTTTCAATCGCTTTGCGGAAAGGTTCTTATCGAGCAACATTCTTGAAGGTGTTGGGTCTGATATAACACCAGAATGAAGTGGAAAAGTTCTACTAACCAGCTCGTTACTGTTTTGACTCTCTTTCCTGTGGACTGGCTTCTGAGTGGCGTTGTGTTGCATATCTTCTCTTAAGCTTCCTTTCTTCTCGGACAGACAGATCAAAAGCTTAGATGGACTTCGAAATTGATAGATCAATCTCATATCAATACCAAGACTATGAGAAAGATGCGCTGCGGCTAAAGAGTCTCCACCAATGGCAAAGAAATCATCATCGTCTGAAACTTCTTTGACCATTAATGCATCACAAACGGCCTGTATCAGAAGTTCTAGAAATGATATAACTCCTTTTGTTTAGTCAATTAGATTCTGCAGACAAAAATAAACAAACCACAAAGCACATGATGGAAACAGACCTTTTTAACAGTATCCAGTAGACTATTAGTTCCATTGGTATGCATCATATCTTGAGCATGGGTTCTACGACATTTCAACCTTGCTAGTGCTTCATAATTAACTTTTCCACTTGAAGTACTGGGCAGTGACTCCACCAAAACAAAATGGTTAGGAATCATCACCACAGGAAGTTTCTCGATCATCCAGTTTCTGATAGAATATATGATATCTTCATCGGACGTGGTTTTCTTGTTAAGTACCAAAAAGGCCTCGAGTGAAGCAAGCTCTTTCTGGTCTTTGTTTAGTATAACAACAGCTTCGGTAACATACGGACTTAATTCTAGAGTTGTTTCAATCTCTTCAAGGGCCATGCGTTGTCCATTGACTTTAACGGTTCGATCCCTTCTCCCAATAAAAATCAAATCACCACTAGAAAGCTTTCGGCCGTAATCACCAGTTCTAAAATAAAGCTGACTTCCACAATCACTGGTTAAATGATTACATAGTAAGTTATTATGTAGCTTCACAAAGCCTTGGGACTCTATCGAGGAATGCAGGTATCCTTGCGAAAGACAGAGACCACCAACGCATATTTCTCCCTCACAAGGTTTATCTTCATCACCAAATAGTACAATTTTGCAATTGGAAATTGGCTTGCCAATAGGAACACTACCAATTTTCTCAGCCTTCAAGAGTTTTGGCAACTCACTGCAATCAAAATAAGTACAATCCCCTGATACCTACACAATGAAAGGCTAATCGATACACATTTAACTTCAATGAACTGCAGCATAAGTTAAGAGAATGTGGAAAGGATATATTCAGTACTCTAACCAGCTAGCTACAACCAGTAACCCTCAGCCTAAATATCAGACAAGCGCAACTAATAAGTCTTCAAGTTATCAACTTCTTTCAGACCAAAAGTAGCTTGCACTTATCAACATCTTTCAAACCAAGCCGGGTTCCACCTAGTCGGCACTGCTACGAACTTTATAAGTACAAAAGCTTGAGAATATCTCCTTATATTAAATCATAATAAGCATATTTTCTCACCTCCGTACTCCCATATAGGTTTAGAAAATATGTTTCAGGAAGTAGATTTTGAAGCGAATCCCAAAGGCTCACAGGAAAGGGTTCGCCGCTTAAAACTACCAGCTTCAAGCAACTTTGGAGCTTATTATGTCCACGATGTTGTAAAGTAGGAAGAATAGCTCTAAACATCGATGGGACAGCTAGGAGCCTACTGATAGAATACGCCTATCAAGATGGATGAACGTTCCACACCATTAGTCAAATGGAAAGTAAAAGTAATACAATGAAAGATGAAGCATTTTTTCTTCAAATTAAACAACCAGCAAGAGAAGCTATATCTGTTTTAAATCATGACTTAATGATATACTTCATCCATGATCCAAACTAAGAATCTAGTCATGACATATGTTGTTCATAAAAATAAATCATAAGTAGATTACCCTTAAATAAATGAAACTATAAACTAACATCATGCAACATGGAATCCAATGGATTTGCATAACAAAGAGAAGATACAATGCCATGTCACTTTATGCATTGTTTATTCTAAGTTTTTATTAAATCCCAAATACATGCGACCTAGTGAAGATGCTTAAACCAGTTTTCCGACTTCTGAAATGGATATTTCAAAGCAATTAGGAATGAAAAAACGAGAAAGGACTCGGGAACATCTAAAAGGAATTGGCAACAAATACTTTGATAAGGCAACAAAAAAAAAGTCAGGGATCTCAACAGCATTACACCCACAGAAGGTGATTGTGTTTTTTTTTTCCAAACTATAGAAACCATAACTCTTACCTCCAGAAAATCAATGATGACCATCATATTCTCTTTTAGGAGAGTAAATGGAGGGATGACTAATGAGGTGGAATTCAGAATAGCACCAAGAAACTCCTGTAGATGATCAATAAAACCAACTGAAGTCTTGAAAGTCAGTTGCTGCTCTCCAACAACAGGATAGTGTTCTTGCATCCACATGAAGCGATTTAAAAGTCCTTCAGAGATGACAGGTATTTCAGATGTTATCACTTTGGATGAAAAAGAAGAGCAAACAAAAAAAAAAACTATAGATGAAACTATTTAAATTAGCTACAAAAAGAAGAGAGTTCCCTACCATTAGTTATTTACTGGTTTTAAGCCCTAAAATGCACCATGTCACTTACCATGAATCGATAATAAATGATAGAATAAACCTGTGAAGACTTAAATGTATAAAAAGCTACCTGACAATCTTGGGAAAACTAGAATGTATAAGATAAGCTACCAAAATGCTATATATCTGTTCCAGCAAGAAGTTCTGATATCCCAAAAGGTCAATGTTTTCAAGTTATAAGTATCATGTTTACAAGGAACAATAAACAACTTAACATAACATGCTATATTTATCATGAAAGGAAATGTTGAACATTCAACCTTGCTCAGTGCCACATACTCCTTTTGGCTTCCCAGTAGATCCTGAAGTGTAGATCAAATAACAAAATTTTCTTTGCCTCTCTTTCTTGCAAGGCCAAACAAGGCTTGAGCGACCAGTTTCTGCACTCAATCTTTCACTCATCGAGAAGAATAATACAGGGCAGACCATGCTTTCGACAAGCCAATGTGATCTCTCGAGCGGCTTACACCCGAACTGATCGAAAGAAGAGCCACAAGCAATAACAAGAGCAACATTTGAAGAGGAAATAATAGACAAGACCCTTTCTCTTGGCCATGAAGGATCTAAGGGTAAAAAGGCTTCTCCACACCTCAAAACAGAAAGCACCGTGATTATGTATTCAACTGAAGGTGGCATATATAAAGCCAATACCTTTGGCATATAAACATCTGAGCCAGCCTCAAAGTCAAGCTTCCCTGCAAAATGTCAATTGTTTAAGTGAGACGGGTAAAAGAGAAATTGTTGCTATTATATACTCAAAGAACCTTGAAATCGAATGAGGTAAGGATCATTGTGGCGAGGAACATCGAGAATACGACGAAGACGAGAGCTCAGGGAATGAATGGATGAGGATACATCAGCGAACGTGAAAATTTGGTCTCCGTCGTAAACAGGCGAAGGAGAATCACAAGGTTCAGGTGATTCCGAATCCGAACTTATCCTCGCGGCCCAGCCCGATGCATGAATCACGGCGATTTTATCAGGGTTTATGGAGGCTGCAGCGAGGAATTCATGAGAAATGCAGCAATTGCCTGGGTTACTCATCGGAAAACTGTTTAGGCGTTTCGGGACCCAGATTTCTGCGTCATAGCAGCCATCGAGGCTCCAATTATAATCACACCCTTTTAGCCAGAGACACTCTGTCTGTGAAATCTACTGTTCGAAGTCAGTGTCTGTTAAGTGGAAAGGAGATTGGTGTGCCCCTATATCTCCATCAACAATTTTATATGTCCCCCAATTTATTAGAATCTTTTTTTTTAAATTCGGAAAATAGACAAGTTACGATTTAATCCAGACATTTTTATCCTAATTACACTCAAAACCAACCCGATCCAGAGAACCCCGACCCGCTATCCATTCTCTCTCGGATCCTCTCCTCTTAATTATCAAATCTCGACAGAATCCCAATTAAAAAACCTAACTCCGACTCCGACTTGAAATTGGTCCGAATTCGCGACGATCTCGACCTAACTCCGACGAAGATTGCATCGCGACACCGTTCGATCTCGATTTTCAAGCACCTCCATCATCTCTCCATCTCTATCGTCGCAAAGAACGTTGTGAAAAGGTATGCGATTATGAACCTATTCAAGAACGAGCCTAAATCTTTATGCCGAGATGATGATCGTAGATTGTAGATAGTGTTTCCATTTTAGATTTCCCGAGAAAAGAAACGATTTTGCTTGGACTAGGTTAAGAAAATGGGATTGAAATGAAATCGGGATTAGAGGTTTGTAGGAGGCTCGGTTTCGACTCTCGGTGTAGTGGAGTGGAGTAGAGTAGTGGGCGGAGCGGACTATTTAAATAAGGAGAACCATCTCTATTCTAATCGAATTATAATCTCTCGATTCTCTTTGTTGTTGTCTCTCTTAGTTTCTGAAGATCGATCCGAGATGGTTACAACAAGGCGAGGGACAAAGAAGAACAAGAATTCCGGCGCAAAGAAGAGAAAGAGAGAGAATGGTAATAAGGTAGAGTCTTCCAAGAAGAGGAAGAAGAGTACTATAGCTCGAGGGAAGAAGCTAAAGATTCAATATGCATCTCCTCCTGAAGCTCATGATTCCGAAAACACAGTTGATGCATCTCCTGGAGCTCAATATGAAGATAATGTTGAAGATCCAACACACAAGACTGTTGATGAAGTTGACAGAAGCAAGGATTGGGGAGATGAGAGTGAAGAAGAAGGAGAGAAAGGAGATGAAACATCTCAGGAAGTTGAGGAAAAGTTAGAGGAAGACAAAGAAGAAGAAAAAGAAGAAAAATCAGAAGATGAGGAAAAAGAAGATGAAGATCAAGAAGATGGAGATCAAGAAGATGAAGATAAGGGAATTGAGGAGGAAGAGGAAGAAGAAGGAGACAAAGGAGAAGAAAAAGCACAAGAGAACTCTGACTCAGAAGAAGCACATAGCCGTACTTTGGAAACCTCCGAGATAAAATTAGGATGATTAAATATGTAATATTGATAGAAATATTTATGTAAAACTATAATTATTAAGTTGAGTATCATGACTTCAACTGATTTTTTGTTGCAGGATTCAGAGAAAACGACAGACCAACATCATGAGATATCGTCTCAACATCGTGAAGAAGCTCTAGAAGATGAGGTTTGGATGTAATGTTTTTTTATGTAATATTGGTAGTACTAGATAAAACTACTAGCAATACTGGCATTACTAAGTAAAAATACTAGGAATACTGGTAATACTGAGTAAACTTTGAAAATACTAGTAATACTATGTTATATTTTGAGAATACTGGGTTATACTAAATAATATTTGGTTGTTTTTTTCAGGGTTTAGGTCAGAATCTAGTGGAAACAGAAGCACTACGACCGATGGGTATGTACTTCCCTCCAAGCGAGTATAGGAAGAGATTCAAGGTCGGGACTAGATGTTTTATGGATGAGTTTTTGACTACGCTTAAGGAATTGGATCCTCCACTTAGTGATATGGAGAGGGATTGGTTTGAGAAGCATCCTCAGTTTAAACATCTTTTCCACATGCCTACGGACAAGAACCACAAGGTTCAAGGCATGTGGATGCTTCTTCTACGTACGACAAAAATCGAGAGGAAATGGGAAGCATGGTTTGATGTAAACGGTGTCCCTATCCGTTACGGTATGATAGAACATGCCCTGATTTCCGGTTTAGACTTCTGGAACTACCCACCGTATTATAAGACACTCGGTGGTACGAAGTCTATCACTAAGCATTTTGGTAAAGGTGTTGTTAGATTCATAGACGTCAAAGCGAAGGTAGATGAGATGAAGAAAGCAGGTCGGGGTAGGCTGAGGATGTTGGTGCTTGATGCAATATCAAGGTTTTCAATACATGTATTTATGAGAATCTCAGCCTCATTACTTCATAAAATATTCAAGGATTTTCATTCAATAGCAATGGCTAAATTGGTGGCAAGAAGACTAATTTTTGATTTAGCTAATTTTCCTCCTTTTTGTTTAAATGTAAATTATTTCTTTTAATGTCTTTTATTGTAAAGATCACCTTGTAAGAGTTATAAAAAGCTCAATTGTTCTATTGTAAATAATATAGAAATTTTTGGAAAATAAAAGAGAGTTCTCTAAAGCTTAGGCTTTGTTTTGTTTGGATCTATGTCCTTTGTGTGGATTCACTAAGGTCTAGATTTGTGATCTTATCACAAAGGCTTTCACACCTTTGAGTGGCGATCTTCAATCCATCATCAACTCCATCTACCCATCCATTGAGAAGCCTTGAGAGTGCCTTCGGCCAGCAAGCTTTTCCCATCGACCACCGACCATCGTCCATCGACCATCGACCACGGATCAACCAGAGAGCGTCTCCGACCAGCTGGACGACCCAAACAACTATCCACCTCCAATCTTACATCATTTGGTATCAAAGCCGAATGTCCTATCATCTATCTTTTTTTAGTTGTTTTCTTTTCTATTTTAATATCAAAAAAAACATTTTCTGCTTTTATTCTTTTTATTTTTTTTTAAAAAAATCATCATAAATAGTTTTTCTTATTTTCTAAAGTTTTATTTGTTTCTCTTTAAAAAAAACTTGTTTTCATTTTTTTAAAAATAAAAAAACTCGTTTCTCCTTTTTATTCGAAAAATATATTGTCCTCATTTTAATTTCGTTTTATTTCAAAAAAAATCATTTCTACTTTGTTTCTTTAAAAAAAAAATATGTTTTCATTTTGTTTAAAAAAAAAACTTTTTCTGTTTTAAATAAAAATACAAAAAACAAAAAAATTCTGAAGGTGAAACGGATTTGAGGACAAAACCATTTGAAGAGTGAGAGAATGATGCAATATCAAGGTCTTCAATACATGTATTTATGAGAATCTCAGCCTCATTACTTCATAAAATATTCAAGGATCTTCATTCAATGGCAATGACTAAATTGGTGGCAAGAAGACTAATTTTTTATTTAGCTAATTTTCTTCCTTTTTGTTTAAATGTAAATTATTTCTTTTTAATGTCTTTTGTTGTAAAGATCACTTTGTAAGAGATATACAAAGCTCAATTGTTCTATTGTAAATAATTTAGAAATTTTTGGAAAATAAAAGAGAGTTCTCTAAAGCTTAGACTTTGTTTTGTTTGGATCTATGTTCTTTGTGTGGATTCACTAAGGTCTAGATTTGTGATCTTATCACAAAGGCTTTCACACCTTTGAGTGGCGATCTTCAATCCATCATCAACTCCATCTACCCATCCATTGAGAAGCCTTGAGAGCGACTTCGGCCAGCAAGCTTTTCCCATCGACCACCGACCATCGTCCATCGACCACGGATCTGTTGGATCTCCTAGGATCTAGGGTTTGATATATTGAATTTACCAACCTCGTTCTTACCTTGAACTGGCAGCGGAATTGGTGAACGAGATCAGTGAGCAACGCAGATGCCTTGCCTCTACCAGATACACACGCACACAAGCTGGAAACGGGATGCTAGTGCCGGATCTGTGGGATCTAAGAGTTTCTGGTGTTTATGCTTTTCTGTCAGAGAGAAGAGAAGACGGCCAGGGTTCAGGTCGACTATATAAGACCTTATATATCGACCTGGAAATAACATCACAAACCGTCGGACAATCCCGGCTCGGTTACGTCATTAATTCGAAACATCAGTTTCGGAACCCGATGTGAAACGATCGACACACTTACTATGTCGATCGACACACCTCCACGAAAAGCCTGCATCGATCGACGCACTCATGCATCGATCGACACACACATTGTAAAACTCTATGTAAATGTGTATCCAATACACATAAGTATGATCATTACCATAATGATCATTCCCACTTTCATGCTTCCAGTTTGCTTAGGTGTGTGACCCTATAGGATCATATAATACTGGCAGTAAGTCTACAACTTACAGACTGCAAGAGGCTTCTAGCAAAACATTGCAACCGCCCAGTATTATACGAATGTCTGATCTCGACACACAACTATCATCAGGAGTGAGTACAAGTGTGATTTCAGGACACTATCCCAACAATCTCCCACTTGTACTGGAATCATCAATTCCTATAATCCTTTTGTCTCTGTATCTCGATTTGGCATAAGGCAAGATTGGTGTCATCCTTATTAAGCCAACATCGTGTTCATCGAACTCCTGATCTCATACTGAACATTACAAACAACTGAACTACAGTTCGTTTGAGTGCGGCCACACATTCTCTCAGTATTCAATCTTCGATAGGCCCTGAGATATTTATCTCCCGTTATACAGGAGGGACAAATCCCATCTTGTTCCATCCCTGTTTCAACGCACACTTCATGATATACTTGAACAGTGCCGTTATAGTCGCCAGTTACGGGTCGACGTTTGACAAAGTCAAAGTGTACCAATTCATATGCAAGAAAGCATGATGAACTCAGGTCTAAGGACTATACTCTATAGTCGTAATGAGAACCTCTTATGACACAGATATAACTATCTTGTAGACTTCTCATTAGCGGGTCATGTCCGATCATATGTTCACTAACATATATCTATGTGACTGACTGCGATAATTATATCATTGGCTCCATGAAACTTAGCCAACAGTCACCTCACAATCTAGTCTCTAACGGTTGTCAGTGTCCCAATTCTACAACCTCGACTAGGGACAAAACATAATTTATTAACTTATAGGGTTTCATGATCAAGTCCTCAACTTGATGACCTATAATATGTCATAAACTTATTTTGAGATCATTATTTAGATCACAATAAATAATGCTGAAATCAAATTTCATTAAACACTTCTAAGAGAATGTTTACAAGAGCATCTTATTATAACTAAAATAAAACCAAAACTCCCACTAGAATCAAGATTACATCTTAAGATCTCTAATGCCTACAGCAGTCGTATGACTCTCATGCTTAGGCCTTGGGAGTGACTTCGTCAGAGGATCAGCGACATTCTCTTCCGTTGGAACTCGGCTGATCTTCTCATCACCTCTATTGACGATATCACCACTACAAAAAAAAGATGCATTAATAGCACATTAGGATAGCACGGTTTTCACAAGTGCTATGAAATATGATATGCTCGATTGTGGTACTTTGTTATAGCATTTTAAAAACGCTAAACCGAAATTTTACTAAGCGGAAACTAAAAATGAATTTTGGAGCCTAAATTTATGCGATTGACCGCTAACACTTACATATTTTTTTGTTTTGGTAAAAAAATTCCCCAAATTGTTTTCCCCAATTTTTCCCCCTCTCTTCTTCTCTGATGAAAATCGATACATTGTTAAAACAAATAAAAGAAACATGATTCCTCTCTTCTCTTCTCTCGTGGTTTTGTTGACGCCGGAGAACTCTCCTTCCTCCTCCTTCACCTTCCGTGTTTTCCCAACCCAGCTCACCAGAAGCCATCGAAAGGGTTAGGGTTTCTGCCTTCTCTTAACTAGTCAATATTATCTACGTTGTTCATGAATATGAAGAGGATGGAATTGATTGGACTAAGGTCGAATTTGATGATAATCAAGAGTGCTTAGATCTAATTGAGAAGGTAAATTAATTTCCGGTCAAGCTTGTATTCGCTTTCAATTCAATATGTATTGATTTTCTCTACGCTATAAAGGAAATTTCTGGATGTTGTAAAAAGTAATCTCTTGCATATGATTGCTTGTACAGAAATCCATTGGTTTGTTGTCTCTACTAGACGAGGAATCTAATTTTCCGAAAGCAACTGATTTTACCTTTGCCAACAAGCTCAAGCAGCACTTGAAGACCAACTCTTGCTTCAAAGGAGAGAGAGGTCGAGCCTTCAGAGTTAATCATTATGCCGGAGAGGTCAGTTGTTTCCCTTGGTTCAAAAATTAGTCTCTGCATACTGAATATGTGCAGCGTTTCTTATACTTATCGAATTGTAATTGTTTGTTCACAGGTTCTCTATGATACAAATGGGTTTTTGGAAAAGAACATGGATCTGTTGCCTGCTGATCTTATCCATCTTTTATCATCATGCGACTGCCAGTAGCTGAAATTGTTTTCTACTAATATGCGTGACAAATCTTGGAAAGCCACTTATGTTATCCGAATCCATGAATCAAACTGTGGGGACCAAGTTTAAGGTAAAGACTCTTTGATTATACAGTTTTGTTTTCAGTTGCAATCTTCCTTAACTCACATTACATCCCTCATGGTTAGTTACCTCTTATAAGGTCAACTTTTCAAGTTTATGAACAAGTTAGGGACCACAAGCCCTCACTTCATTAGATGCATAAAGCCGAAATCGAAGCAGCTTCCTAGAGTTTATGAAGAGGACGTCGTCCTACAACAGCTTAGATGATGTGGTGTGTTGGAGATTGTTAGAATATCAAGATCTGGATATCCTACTCGCTTGACACATCAAGAATTTGCAGGAAGATATGGGTTCTTATTGTCAGACAAAAAGGTCTCTCAAGATCCTCTTAGTGTATCAATTGCTGTTCTAAAACACTACGAGGTTCATCCTGAAATGTATCAAGTTGGCTATACAAAAATATACCTCCGAACTGGGTAAGTAAGCAACTCTTTACGCAGATATATAGAGGTTGTTTCCTGATCTTATCGATACAAGTCTTATGCGCCTCATCCTCAGATTTTTATAGATTGGTGTCTTTGAAGATTGGAGGAAGAAAGTTCTCCAAGGCATATTGGGCTTACAAAAGTGTTTCCACGGTTACTTGTCTCGTGAATACTTCCAAAGTATGAGAAACAGAGCATTGGTACTTCAGTCATACGTACGAGGTGAAATTGCTCGAAGAATGTTTGATATTGAAGCAAAGATCCATGCGGAATCTGTTTCTGAAGCAAGCACAGAAGAGTTGACTGCAGTCATACACTTGCAATCTGGTAAAGCCTATCTTATTTGCTAAAGTAAAGATTACGGTAATCAAATTTGGAATAGATATTTTAGAAGGCTAATCATTCATTCTTTTTGCAGCGGTTCGAGGATGGTTGGCTCGAAAACGGTTCAGCAGTATGCAAAGACAGAAAGAATTACTCAGTGTGACGACAAAATGAAAGAGGAAAACGGGCATGAGGATTTCAGAAGACAAGGTACTTGAGCTGGAGGGTCGGGCTATTCGAGTAAACCTGGCTCAAGGGAAGAAATTTGATATCCATACAACAACATTGTGGAATCATTTTGAGCTTTTTACATTAAAATTATATGTTTCAACTGAACTAGTTAACTTAATAAGGCAGTCACTCTTGTGAACTATTATATTGAAGCTTGTTTTATCTCACTGTTTTGAGTCTCATAATTCTCTCTAATTTATATCTATATAGCTCAACTTTGTAAGAACACAAAGATATATAATACTGAATACCAAATTAAATAAATAAAAACAAAAGTTAGAAACAAACTCTTACTTTAGAGTATATATAGGGTTTAGGGTTTGAAAAAAAAATCTAACTACTATAACATATCCAAGCAACAAGATTGAACATTTATAAAATAAGATATTATGTTTCATAAACATTTGATTTATAGTTTATGGTATTAGAGGGTTTAGGGTATTGGAGAGTGTCTCTTACATTATTTTATGGTATAAATAGAGTTTAGGGTAATGAAATACAATTAGTTGATTAGTTAGTCTTTGATTGGGTATGTGTATAGGGTTTAGGGTATTGGAGAATTTGGGTTTAGGGTTAGGGTATTGGGTATGTGCATAGGGTTTAGGCTTGCAATATATTTTTCTAATTATTTTTAAAAATAAATTTAAGGTTTAGGGTATTGGAGAGTTAGGGTATATGGTTAGGACATTGGGATTATATCTAATTATAAAACCTAAATCATATTATAAATTTTGAATTTTAAGTCTTCACTTTCAAATAAAAAAAAAAACTTAATTACTAAACCCTTAAATTATTATTCTAACTATTAAACAAACATAAAATCTAAATAAAATTAGATATACCATCAGATTATTTGTAAAAAAATTATTGGTTATATAGCTTGTGTTTTATTCATTTATCACATATTGCAAAAAGATAACCACTAATTAAAAAGATATAAAATCACAAATAAACTTTAAAATGTAAATTAAAAACTGGCTTAAACTTAAAAAACAAATAAAATAGAAAGCTAGCTTTTCATTGGTTAAACTATAGATACAAGGATCACACCTCCTTTCTTATGCATCGTTAGATCAAACTAAAATCGACGGACTTAATTAGTTGTCTTCCATTCCCCTTCCTGGTTTCATTTCTCGTTTCGTTTCATGTCTTCTCAATCTCTCAAATCTAGAATCATCCATTATTACATCTCATACCTTGATTCTCCTTCTCGAACCGATACTACAGCAAATCTTCCGGTGAAGCAGTGTTACTCACGTGCCTCGATTTCGCTTCGACATAGATTAGGTTTCTTCCACGAGATTCATCTGCAGCCGCCGCACAGGATCCAATCAAGCTCATATTAGGTTTTTTCCTCTTCCTGCTTTCACGCTGTGAAGCTATTCTCACGTTTTGGTTGTGTTTTTGTTTCTTGATTTACCATCCCGAGTTAAATAACGTTTTGAGATTCTGATGAGTTTAGGTTTCATTGACAGTATTAATCAAAGCTTAGAGATCCTGATGAGCTTTGTAACGTTATTTTTTTTGTTGGGTGGAATTATCATATCATGTCATATTTGCTTCAATCTTGAGTTGAAACGAGGGTTACACAGATGGGGATTTCATAATGTTTGTTAAAGTAGAAAAGAGGGTTACAAAGTTGGGGATTTCCTGACAGGGAGACAACATCTACTTGTTGTTAAGCCCTTAACGTCAGTTGACGATGGTCAATAATTATGCTAAAGACAACATCATTGGAGCTTCTAGTTGAGAAGAAAGTCACGGGATTTCCTGTAATTGATGACGACTAGAATCTGGTATCATCTTCTGTCATTGCCTTCAACTGTTTGTGTCTACAAGGATGCTTGAATACATGTTCTGTGTTATTGCAGAAGTAGTGCTTAGCTTATTTTTATGACAAGTGATCCCTTGTTTCTTTTCTTTTACTTTGCTCATTGGAATGTCACTAGTTCTTTAAGTAAAAGATAAAGAGTGATACATAATAAATGTTCTTCCTTGTACGTTCATTTCCCTTTTACAGATTCTTGTTCTTGTTTACTAACTTTATTTACTGTTTGTTCTTCCATAGGGAGAATATATTGAGCATCGTAGGATTGTGATACTGGTGCTGGGATTGACATTGGGTTGGATATCAACTTATATCTCTAGAGTCGGTAATAAGGAGATGACTTATGCTCAGCAACTTCGTGACTACGAGTCTCAAGTCATGCAGGTTTGTGATTTCTTTTAGCTCAGGCTTTATGTGCTTTACCTTAACCTATGGTTCATTTTTGTAACGGTGCACAGAAACGGTGCTCACCCTCCTTATCACCAATATTGGGATCAAAATACTCTTGCTGCTCCAACTTTTTCTTTACACTCTCTGCCTCATTCAGTTTATTATGGAAATGACACATACAGACGTGAGTATACATATATCTTAGTGAAGCAAAAGTATTCATGGATGATGTGGAGTGGATTGGAAGAGACATATGGAGATGTTTATGAATGGTGGAAAAGAAGAAGTTAGTTTAAGAACTGTTTTGTGTAGACTAAGTTTAAGACTTTTGTGTAGAATAAGTTAGTTTAAGACTTGTTTGTTGTTTGTTACTAACATTTGGATTATTAATAATTTTTTTTTTAATTTATCTTGAATATATATATATATATTTTTTAATATAAATCTAATTGATAAATATATATAAGACTAATTTAATATGGCTCGGCTTGCATTAAATTAATGCTATCATAGCATATATTATTGCATATAAAAAACTGCTACGAAGGCTTATATTATGGCAAAAATAATGAACTATAATAGATAGTACTATAACATATAGGGGTGTGCTACCAATACTGATTAGAGCATTATGTCTGTGCTATCATATAACAAATATACCACGTACATATAACGCTATAATAGAATGCACCAATCATAGCAAACTAAAATTAACGCTATTACATTGCAATCATATAATAGCACGAATAAAAAGCTATGGTAGGGGGGGTCTATTATAGCTGCCGCTGTCAGAGAGTTTGTGGAAACGCTATCTATAACATACCATAGCTTGTATCATGTGCTATGAATGTTGATTTTTTTTTGTAGTGCACGAATCAGGTGATATCTCCTCTCTACGTGTTTGGACTTCTGGTGCGATCTGGGTTCTTTCGCCTGAGCAATGGCTCCGTTGTTATCACAAAACAAAGCCACTGGATCCAAGATACTGGGAACCACACCAAGTTCAGTCATGAACTTCTTGATCCAAACAGCTTCCTTTGCCGCTTCTGAAGCAGCAACATATTCAGCTTCCGTTGTGGAATCAGCTACGGTATTCTGCTTAGAGCTCTTCCAGTTCACTGCACCGCCATTTAGACAGAAGACATATCCATATTGTGATCGAAAATCGTCTCTGTCTGTCTGAAAACTCGCATCGGTGAATCCATTCACCACAAGTTCTTCACTTCCTCCATACAAAAGGAATTTATCCTTAGTATGTCTCAAATACTTGAGAATATTCTTGACAGCTGTCCAGTGAACTTCACCTGGATCAGATTGGTATCTACTCGTCATGCTTAACCCGTAAGCTACATCTGGACGAGTGCAGAGCATGACATACATAATAGATCCACTACAAAAAAGTCTTTATTCATAGCATATAAGCATAACACGGTTTACTGATCTGCTGTCGTAGATATTTATGAAAATTCCAAACTATAAGATAGCATTGGATTAATGCTATAATAGAGTTTTCATAAGCGGGAACAAAAATTTAGGTGAACCGCCAAACACTTAAGAAAAAATTTGGTCGTAAATTATTCCATCTCATTTTCCCCCTTCTATTTCATTTTCCCTCTACCTTTTCCCTCTCCAATTTCATTTTCCTTCTTCTCTATCAATCATCTCAGACCAAAATTAGGTCTCTAATTTTCATTCCCAAAAACTCTAAGCCACCTAAATCAGTTTTCACCTAAAAACCCTAAATCCATTCGGCCCTAATTTCACAATCGTCCGATCCACCACCTTAATCTTCCTCGTTTCGAAAATCCCGCTCTTAAAACCGTGTTTTCCTTCTTCTTCACCGTCAATCATCTCCGCTTGAGTGACTGGTTAGTTTTCTTCTACTCTTAGTTGATTAAGCTTCGACTTTATCGATATTTGTTGGTCGAAGCTCGACAGGATCTACTCTTAATATCTTATTTGCTGATGAAGACGCGAATCCATGGTTCGTATAAAGTTCCCATCTTCATCTGCTTTAGCTCGAATTAGTCTGAGGCTTTTCTATGCTTTGTGAAAAACATTTCTGGAATCTCTGTAATCGAATACAGTTGTGTTAATTGCCATGTCTGTCTAACTGAAGCAGAGTTCTAGGTTGTGGGCTCTTGATTTCATACATCTACGCTCTCTTATACTTACCCTAAATTGTTGATTTTTTTGCTGTTTTCAGAAAATCGAAAAAGAAAAAGTTATCCTCGGTACTGAGAATGCAGGGCCTTCAATTACAATGTGATGTAGGAGGTGAAGCTGGGAATGAGAGTAAGCCAGTTTCCACCTCCTTCTGCTCGCGTTTCAAATCCCTAGACATAGACATGTAACTTCTTTCTTTAGCCATTGATCTCTTATGGCATACAATGTATTCCTCTTGTGTACAGTGATAGACTTTTCTTTCCACTGTTGTGTTTCCACAGGAGAATGCAAGCATCTCTAGCAAGTGACGTAGCATCAAAAGGACAAGTAAGTTCAGATATCATTACTGTGAAAGTTAAGGGAGAGCTCGAGGATTCCTTTCAACCAGATGTTGAAGTTTGGTGTATTTGTTGAAGCTCAATGGAGACAGAGTCAATGATACCTGTAAGTCTATGGGGTAAATTGGTACAAGATAAGCTTGTTTTATAACTGGAAACGTTATCTCGGGCCCAAAATAATCCATTTGGAAATGTATTAGTAAGTTTACATTTGATGCAGAGTCCTAACATTGGTTTGGTTAATGTAATGTTAACATTGCAACCATCCATGGACTTGGTTATCCGTCGTAATCGTCTTCCCAACGAAGGCCTAAGGAAATCCTATTCATGCGTTCTCGCTCAGCATGTGTCGCCGGACACTGCTTCTTGCTGAGACTGGTGCCATGAGACATCGGTATGAAGCCCTTCTTGGAATCATGCATCCTGAATCTGTGCAGTACCTTATCAATATAAGTGTCCTGGCACAATCCAATCAGCCTGTTCATTCTATCTCTGTAGATTCTGATTCCAAGAATGTACGCGGCTTCTCCCATGTCTTTCATGGAAAAACAACTTCCGAGCCAAGTCTTGACAGACTGAAGCAACGGAACGTCATTACCGAGGAGGAGTATGTCATCAACATAAAATACAAGAAACGCAATTTTGTTCCCACTAGTCTTCTTGTAAACACATGGTTCCTCTTCGTTCTTGATGAAACCAAATTGTTTAACTGATTCATCAAAACGAAGATTCCAACTTCGTGATGCTTGCTTCAATCCATAAATGGATTTATGAAGCTTGCATACCTTCCCAGCGTTCTTAGGATCGACAAAACCTTCAGGCTGTGTCATATACACATCCTCTTCCAGAATACCATTCAGGAATGCGGTTTTGACATCCATTTGCCAAATCTCATAATCATAATGAGCGGCAATCGCTAGAAGAATCCGAATGGATTTAAGCATAGCGACTGGGGAATAGGTTTCATCAAAGTCAATACCATGAATTTGCTTGAAACCTTTAGCCACCAACCTCGCTTTGTAAATCTGTACATTGCCATCCACGTCAATCTTCTTCTTGAAGATCCATTTACACTCAATGGCTTTTGCACCATTAGGTAAATCGACCAAGGACCATACTTGGCTTTCTGACATGGATCCCATTTCGGACTTAGAGGCTCCAAGCCATTTTTCGGAGTCCGGGCCAATCATTGCTTCCGCGAAGGTCGCTGGTTTGTCACTATCAATGATCATCAGATCATTTGAATCAGTCACGAGAAATCCATAGTATCTCTCGGGTTCATGACGGATCCTTCCGGATCTGCGAACTTCAGGCTCCACAGGCGCCGGTTCCACATAACTTTGTGGATCCAACTGCTGCTCTTCCTCAGCAGGTTGAGCAGTCTCCTGTGCATCTCAAATTTCTTCAAGATGTACTTTACTCCCACTGTTTTTCTTAGAGAGAAACTCCCTCTCAAGAAAAGAACAGTCCCGAGCAACAAATACTTTGTTCTCAGATTGGTTGTAAAAGTAGTATGCCTTGGTTTCCCTAGGATAACCAACGAAGTAGCATTTATCTGATTTGGGTGCAAGTTTGTCAGAGATCAAACGTTTGACATAAGCTTCGCAACCCCAAATCCTCAGGAAAGACAGACTAGGAACATTCCCAGTCCACAATTCATGTGGTGTCTTTTCCACTGATTTAGATGGTACCCTATTTAGTGTAAACGCAGACGTTTCTAGAGCGTATCCCCAAAAGGATAATGGAAGATTTGAATGACTCATCATAGACCGAACCATATCCAATAAGGTTCGATTCCTCCTCTCCGACACTCCATTCCATTGGGGTGTTCCAGGAGGAGTGAGTTGTGAAATAATTCCACACTCGCTCAGATAGTCACTGAATTATTGACTCAAGTATTCTCCTCCGCGATCCGATCGCAGAACTTTGATACTTTTGCCAAGTTGATTCTGTACTTCATTCTTGAATTCCTTGAATCTATCAAAGGATTCTGACTTGTGTCTCATCAAATAGATATAGCCATACCTACTGAAATCATCAGTGAAGGTAATGAAGTACTTGTAATTTCCTCTGGCAACAGTACTCATCGGCCCACATACATCAGTATGAACAAGGCCCAATAAGTCACTGGCCCTTTCATTTGGTTTGTTGAAAGGGGCTCTAGCCATTTTGCCCATCAAACAAGATTCGCATTTCTCACATGATTCAAAATCAAATGAGCCCAGAAGCCCATTTCGATGGAGTCTTTGGATGCGTTTCTCATTGATATGGCCCAAACGACAATGCCATAAGAAAGTCGGGTTTTCGTCATTTGACTTAAACCGCTTTGTATTTATGTTAAAGTTAGGCATTTCTTGGTTTAAAACATATAACCCATTATCTAATGGGGCGCTACCATAAAATGTACCATCACGATTAAAAGAACAAACTTTATTCTTAACTGCAAAATCAAAACCTTCCAAATCCAATATGGAAACTAAAATTATGTTTCTGCTAATCGCAGGTACAAAATAGCAATTATTCAAAATTAAAACCATGCCCGACGGTAAGGACAATTCGCAGGTGCCTACGGCCAGTGCAGCAACCCTAGCTCCATTCCCGACCCGTAGCTCCACTTGTCCTTTCTTCAGCGTTCTACTGTTTCTTAGTGCCTGCATATTAGTACAAATATGAGCACCGCAGCCGGTATCCAATACCCACGAAGTAGATCTAGAAGATATAACATTAAGTTCGATAACATAAATACCTGAATCAGACGCATCATACGTCTTCTTCAGCTTCTTGTAATCTTCCATAAACTTCTTGCAGTCTCTTTTACAATGCCCTAACTGCTTGCAGTAGTTGCACTTATCCTCAGGAGAAGGCCCAGATTTGGGCTTCGGCTTGGGCTTGTCCTGACTTTCAGCCTGGACAACTTGGGCCTTTCCCTTATCCTTCTTAGGTTTCTTAAACCTTTTACCCCCTTGTACCGTCAGGACATTGGGAGTAGCCTTCTTGAGGTTCGGCTCTGCTGTCTTCAGCATACCGTGCAACTCAGTCAATGTCTTAGTCATGTTCTGCATGTTGTAGTTCATGATGAACTGTTCAAAACACGACGGCAAAGACTGCAGAATCATGTCAGTGGCTAGCTCCTGACTAATGGCACAGTCCAGTTTCCCCAGGTTATCAATGTAACCCATCATTTTAAGGACATGAGGACTTACTGGACTGTCCTTAGCCATCTTACAATCCATGAGAGACTTAACCGTCTGGTATCTCTCTGTGCGAGCTTGCTCCTGAAACAAAGCTTTCAGGCTGTTAATCATCTCAATGGGTGACATCACGTTCTCATATTGCTTCTGCAGCTCAGAGTTCATAGTCACCAGCATTAGACAGTTAACATCTTTGACATCAGCTGAATGCTTATCCCAAGCATTCTTTTCTGTCTGCGGGGCATTGGAACGTGGCCTCTCGGGGAGAACTCTTTCAAGGACATATTCCTTGTTCTTCTGCCTGAGAACTATTCTCAGGTTCCGATACCATTCCAAGAAATTAGATCCATTTAACTTATCCTTCTCAAGGACGGATCTTAGTGAGAAAGTGTTGATGTGATTTGAGACAGACATAGCTGTAATTAAAAGAGATAGAGGTTTTAGTTATAATGCTCAAGGAATGAGAATTCTTATCTTATAAGAAAAACTCGCATTGTATTCAAAACTATGTTTCCTCAGATGAATACAATGAACCAAGATCCATACTTCACCAAAATCTGAGTGGGCAACTTACCATCACCCAAAATTTAGTTATTTAGGTAAGCAAATCATTGCTAATTGTACCCAGTACAACTCTTGGTCGTAGATGAAACAAACTATGTCTAATCTACTCTGATGTCTCTGGGCCCAGAACTTCTGACAGCCCAGTCAAGTAAAACCAATCTCTTCTGTCTTGTGATCACTAATAGTTGCACTGCAAGTCTACTAATGATCACCTGCATTACCCACATTGTTCTGGATACCAAGGACTCCAAGAATATCCAACAACAACACGAGTCCTGACAGTAGACGAGATCAGGCAAGACATCAAGATCACTTGATATTATGTTGAGGAAAGGAACTAATTAATCTTGATGCATATCCAATATACATCCAAGAAGTTATCAATTTAATTAAAACATTCAGTTTTATTAAGTTTAGGTTCATTTTGATTTGGTATTCGCAACTAGGAGTCCAACCCCTGAGTCTGCGAGTTGTGTGTCGATCGATGCATCCTTGCATCGATCGACATATCCTAACCACAATCAAATTGGTTTCCGGTTCAATCCAATCCAACCGAAACCAACCAATTGAATCGATCGATGCACCCAGTGCGTCGATCGATACAGTGCGAGTTTTCGCGATGCAACGGTCGACAAAGCTTAGTGTCGATCGACGCTTTGCGAACAACCCAAAAGATTTTACGAGTTTTCGCTCTGTGTTGATCGATGCACGCTTTGCACCGATCGACACGCTGCGACAAACCCTAAAATTATTTTGCGAGTTTTCGCTCCGTGTCGATCGACGCACGCTTTGCACCGATCGACATGCTGCGACAAACCCTAAAATTATTTTGCGAGTTTTCGCTCTGTGTCGATCGACGCACGCTTTGCACCGATCGACACGCTGCGACAAACCCTAAAGTTATTTACGTGTTTTCGCTCTGCATCGATCGACACACGCTTTGTGTCGATCGACACACTGCGAGAACACATGTATCGAATTTTCAACAGATGCTTTAATCCGAGATTAACACTTGAAAACACGATTTTCACAGGCAATAATCAATTCAACAAACTCAGTTTTCGAATTAATTGCATCAGATTCAATAGCTAAACCTAACAACGCTCTGATACCACTGTTGGATCTCCTAGGATCTAGGGTTTGATATATTGAATTTACCAACCTCGTTCTTACCTTGAACTGGCAGCAGAATTGGTGAACGAGATCAGTGAGCAACGCAGATGCCTTGCCTCTACCAGATACACACGCACACAAGCTGGTAACGGGATGCTAGTGCCGGATCTGTGGGATCTAAGAGTTTCTGGTGTTTATGCTTTTCTGTCAGAGAGAAGAGAAGACGGTCAGGGTTCAGGTCGACTATATAAGACCTTATATATCGACCTGGAAATGACATCACAAACCGTCGGACAATCCCGGCTCGGTTACGTCATTAATTCGAAACATCAGTTTCGGAACCCGATGTGCAACGATCGACACACTTACTGTGTCGATCGACACACCTCCACGAAAAGCCTGCATCGATCGACGCACTCATCGATCGACACACACATTGTAAAACTCTATGTAAATGTGTATCCAATACACATAAGTATGATCATTACCATAATGATCATTCCCACTTTCATGCTTCCAGTTTGATTAGGTGTGTGACCCTATAGGATCATATAATACTGGCAGTAAGTCTACAACTTACAGACTGCAAGAGGCTTCTAGCAAAACATTGCAACCGCCCAGTATTATACGAATGTCTGATCTCGACACACAACTATCATCAGGAGTGAGTACAAGTGTGATTTCAGGACACTATCCCAACAGGATCAACCAGAGAGCGTCTCCGACCAGCTGGACGACCCAAACAAATATCCACCTCCAATCTTACATCATTTGGTATCAAAGCCGAATGTCCTATCATCTATCTTTTTTTTAGTTGTTTTTTTTTTCCATTTTAATATCGAAAACCAACAAAAAAAAAAACATTTTCTGCTTTTATTCTTTTTATTTTTTTAAAAAAATCATCATAAATAGTTTTTCTTATTTTCTAAAGTTTTATTTGTTTCTCTTTAAAAAAAACCTGTTTTCATTTTTTTAAAAATAAAAAAACTCGTTTCTCCTTTTTATTTGAAAAAATATATTGTCCTCATTTTAATTTCGTTTTATTTCAAAAAAAAATCATTTCTACTTTGTTTCTTTAAAAAAAAAAATCTGTTTTCATTTTGTTTAAAAAAAAAAACTTTTTCTGTTTTAAAGAAAAATACAAAAAACAAAAAAATTCTGAAGGTGAAACGGATTTGAGGACAAAACCATCTGAAGAGTGAGAGAATGATGCAATATCAAGGTCTTCAATACATGTATTTATGAGAATCTCAGCCTCATTACTTCATAAAATATTCAAGGATTTTCATTCAATAGCAATGAATAAATTGGTGGTAAGAAGACTAATTTTTTATTTAGCTAATTTTCTTCCTTTTTGTTTAAATGTAATTTTTTTTTTAATGTCTTTTGTTGTAAAGATCACCTTGTAAGAGATATAAAAAGCTCAATTGTTCTATTGTAAGTAATATAGAAATTTTGGAAAATAAAAGAGAGTTCTCTAAAGCTTAGGCTTTGTTTTGTTTGGATCTATGTCCTTTGTGTGGATTCACTAAGGTCTAGATTTGTGATCTTATCACAAAGTCTTTCACACCTTTGAGTGGTGATCTTCAATCCATCATCAACTCCATCTAACCATCCATTGAGAAGCCTTGAGAGCGCCTTCGGCCAGCAAGCTTTTCCCATTCGACCACCGACCATCGTCCATTGACCATCAACCACGGATCAACCAGAGAGCGTCTCCGACCAGATGGACGACCCAAACAACTATCCACCTCCAATCTTACCTCAGTGCTGTTGTTCTTGTGCAGCGTTCTCATAACGCAGACCAAGTGTTGTAGAAAAGCAAACTCTGTGAGTCCATTCCTTCTGAGAGCAGTGGATGATCTCGTTCTCTATAAGACATTCCCTTGGGGGAGATTGTCTTTTGATTATATGCTTAGTCAGATCAAGCACACAGTAGAGCATTTTGGAGGGTTTGTGAAAGAAGGAGGGCAATGGCTGATTCCAGGATTCTGTCTTCTATTAGAGGTTAGTGAAACACGTTTATTAGATTTGTGTAGAACTGGCAATACTAGATAATATTATGTTCTTAGCATGGTGTAATACTGGAAATACTTAGTTGTACTCTACATTTGTTTTTGTCTTTTTTTTAGCTTTTACCATTCGAGGTGATCCCTGATTTGAGGAGAAAATTCAAAGAAGAGGTAGCAGACGCAGATGAAGATTGCCCTAGGATGTGCCAGTCAAAATTCACGAGCTGTGACATGAAAGGGTTCCCTCTATCGAAGATTAACGAGGAACTTGGAACAACCAAGGTAGGTGTTTGGTTAGTTTGTTATGCAAATTAGTTAGTTTGGTTATAAAATATTTAAAATGCTAATATTTTTGTGTCTAGTGAAACAGGACATTGACAATATCATGGTTGTTCGGAATGATGAGGAAAATGCTCTTCTGCTTCGACTCACGGAGGAAAATGATGACGTTGATACGCATGATATCGTCGTGGAAAGCTGGATGAAGCGTTTGGGAGAAGGATTTTCCGTTTGCTTTGAAGATATGTATGACGCGGATGTTGCTGCCCAAAGACCAGTTCCCGAGCCAGTTGCTGAGCCAATTGCCGCCATTCACCCTCCGGTACCGGAACATAGCGCGATCGAGCATATCCTAAACAAGTTCCAGAAAGAAATGGAAGAGCAGATGAAGGCAGTTGTGAGCACGGTTGAAGGGTTTGATGGAAGACTTACCGCAGTGGAAGCCTTCATGAAGGATATGAAGGAGAAAAACGTGTAGATCGTCCATTGTGTTTTCAGTTGTTTTGTTTTTGGTTCAAAAAACCAGTCACTCCTCTTTTGGTTCGTTTTGGTTATCGGATGCCTATTTCTCTTTTAGTTTTGAATACTATACATTGTTAAGTCCTTTTCTAGTTTAAGGTTTTATCAGGTTTAACGTTTAGAGTTTCAAGCTTACGAAAGACTAAGAAAACATAGAAAAGAAGGTTTTAATAAGATAATGTCTTAAACAAACGATGATAAATAAGCAAACATAAAGTCAAGAACAAACAACAATTCAGAGAACATCTCGAACAAGACACAAGAACTTAATACTTAGAAAGTAGAGATAAAGCAAGGTTTTACAACATAGTAATCTTAAACCTTTTTCAGTTTTGCAATCTCCTCAAGCATTTGGTTGATTTGAAACTCATGGTGTGACATGTTCCGAATTTTCTTGGTAAGCTCATCGACCTCCTTCCTCAACAATGTCACCTCTTCTTCTACGGCCAAATCCCATGGTTTCCGAATGTGAGAATAATCATCCTACAAACAAAAATTAATATTCAGTATTACTAGTATAACCTGGTATACTTTTACAGTATTATCAGTATTACATGGTATTACCTTTACAGTATCACTAGTATTACATGGTATTACCTTTACAGTATCACTAGTATAACTAGTGTTACTATTATAACCTGGTATTATTTTTACAATATTACTAGTATAACCTAGTATGACTTTTACAGTAATATTAGCATAACATGGTATTACTTCCACAGTATTCCTAGTATAACCTGGTATAACTTACGCGAAATAATCTAACAAGATCACAAAAAAACACAGAACCTAACAGTAGTAGATTTCAACCATATAACCGATTCAGTTTTAGATATATACCTCGAAATCATTGCAGATATAGTATTTCTTTCCTATAACTTATTCGGTTTTGGAAACATTCTCTACGATTCTTCGCTCGGTTATTCCTCCTCCACAAGAACAATGCTTCGGGATTCCATAGTCACCATCAGCGATAAAAAATATCCTATCGTATATCTTCTTGTGTCTCTTCTCCTCGCTGTAACTCGGGCCCATAGTGATATTTGACTTGGGAGAGGGATTGGATGGAGGAGGATTTGGTGACGGATTGGAGAGAAAGAGAGGAGAGAGATGGGAGAGAATTTCGAGAGAAATAGAGAGATGGTAGAGGAAAGCGATGAGAGGGGAGAGTCACAACTGAAAGTAGATATAATAAAAATGTGTGAGTTTTCGTGTGAGTTTGGGAGGAGCCAAAATGTAACTGCTAAAAAAATGGAGGGAAAAACAAAATTTTGGCGCCAAAATTTTACTAGTAAAATATACACATAGTACTACTCAAGATATTAGTATTACCAACGTTCAACATAGTTTTACTTTTGCTGTTTTTCGATTTTACTAGTATTGCCCACGTTCAATTTGTGTTTTTGTAGCTTAACAGTTAATATAAGTAGATAAATATGTATTTTGGGTGGGTTGATGCAATAAATTTCCAAATTTATGAATTTATGTAACTTTATCCTCTAAGGTGGATTATTATTTACAAAGTGATTCTAAATGTTTAAGGACTACATTGATGGAATATTGTTTTGTTTTCTTCTATTAGTTACATTAAAATATGATTCTAGTACTTTTATGCATTAACACCATGGCTAATTTAGAATTTATTAACACTATATTCGGTAATTAGTAACAACAATGATACGATAATCACTTAATATTACAAAGTATTACCAGTTTTACCACCAGAAGAAAAATCTGAAATATAGTAAATAGTTTTAAATAGAAAAAACATATCCTGCAAGTCACAATAGAAATGGTAGAATAGAAAAAAATTACAATCTTCCAAACATCAACATTTGAAGTGATTGTCTCGGCCGCCTCTTGTTCTGAGTCCTCTTCTTCTTTCTTCTTTCTCGTGCCGATGGGTACCTGTTAGTTCTCTTCCTTCCCCTCGTTTTTGGTTTGTCGGGAGGTAGTATCTGCAAATTTCTGATGTCCTCCGGAACATCCCACTCTGACATATCTGGCACTAAATAAATTGTCCTGTAATATGCCAATGCCCATAACTCCATCCAATAATATTTTGAAGACAACTCATGCAGTTCCATATCTCTATCCTTAGGTCTATTGGGATCCTTTTTGAGTTTAATGAAAGCGGAAAGTGAATGGACACAAGGGTACCTTTCAATATCAAAGAACCTGCAACTGCACGACTTCGACATCAGGTTCACCAGATAAAGCTTCCCATCGCTACCGGTGACATCATAAGCACCTGAAACAATTTAACACCATGACAATTAATGATTCAGCTTGCATCCAAAGATCATGAACATGGTTCTCCACCAAAGGCACTACCTTGTTATCATCCGTTCCAGCCACTGTCTCCTTCCGATGTTTGTTAAAACATTTCGAAAGTCTCTTTAAAATCGCATCAACCTTGGGTATTAATGCGTACCTTCTGGCCTCTTTAATAGTTTTGTTCAAAGACTCCACAGTGTTGCTTGTGTCTAGGTTGTACCTTTCTCCTGGAAAACAACACTTTGCCCATTTTTCTTTCACGGTAGTCATTTCCAGATACTCTATCTCCTTAGGGTATCTCGACTTAAAAGAACTATAAGCGGCTTCGAACTCAACCACTGTGTAAAGAGCGCTCATCTCCATAGATCTATCATAAACTGTGTCTTTGTTCACATTAGAAGCATGGGCTCTCACATTTTGTGACAAATGCCATACGCAATACCCATGATGAACTTGAGGATACACATTAGCTATGGCATCAATGAGGCTAGCATTACTGTCACTCACGAACACCAATTCAGAAGAGTCGGCAATCACGGTTTTCAGCACCTCAAAAAACCAAGTCCAACTTTCAGTTTTCTCACCATCAATTATCGCAAAGGCTATGGGATAATTATGTCGATTAGGATCCTGATCTGAAGCAAAAACTACGCAACCGCCATAACCATTTTTAAGAAATGTTGCATCCACGATTAGAACTTTCCTCATCACTTGAAACCCTTCAATGCTGGCTCCGAGAGCTATGAATCGGTACTTGAATTAATTCTGCTCATCCAATTTCACACACGTTACTGTACCTGGATTCACCTTCTCTAACATGTACAAATAACAATACATCATCTCATAGCTTCCTTCCGAATTACCACGCAAATCACGATCAACTTCGTTTTTCCCTCTCAACGCTGTAGAGTACGATACGTCAACACCAATTTTTGTCTTAACAAGATCCATGATAATCTTTGGAGCGGGAGTTTCCATTTGTCTCGGGTAATCATCATGCAAAATAGATGCAACCAACTGAGGTGTGCCTTTCCTCTTCGCGTTGCTTTCACT
Organism: Orychophragmus violaceus; assembly: GCA_030180135.1. NCBI lineage: Eukaryota > Viridiplantae > Streptophyta > Magnoliopsida > Brassicales > Brassicaceae > Orychophragmus > Orychophragmus violaceus. Next base: position 13,281,527 of record CM058236.1, read on the forward strand.
TTGACTACTTCGACTGCATGAATGCATATTAGTGTAAGTTCTAATTGAGAAATAGGAGTATCTCCAACCTTTGCAGCTCGTAGACTCCATTTGCAGCTTGGTACACGACATTTTAACACTAATCGCACCCTGTCCGACTTCTTTACTACATAACCAAAACACTCATTCAATGCGCCTCTATCCACCAAATCTTGCAAAAACGCTTTACTTGGAAATTCTTGACGCACATAAAAACCCAAACGGTCTTCCCATGCCTCTATAAACTGACTGGGTTTAACAACAGGTGGCGGCTCGACATATCTATCATAGTTATCCGATATATCCACACCCACATCATGTGAAATCATCCTCAACCTCAACCTCATCCTCATCCTCTACTGCCTCCTGTTGTGGTTCTTGTACTGCGTTTTCCTTTTCCACATACAGAGTTATGGCTTGAGCTCTGATTTCAACATATTTTGACTGCAACTCCTCATAGTTCATACCAATAGAACTTTTTTCCACTCTCGACACTTGCTCGGGCAGTTTCGATACATTGATGACCTCGACATACAAAACACATCTACGGTTATCTTTATCCATAGACGTTAGGTAAACACAAAGATCCTCATCATCAGAAATAGTAAACTCTTCCTCACAACCTACCAGCAATGGAAAGTAACTCAATCGCAGTTTAACCTTACTTACATCTAGCCTAAGCTTCTTATATATCCTCTCTTCTATCATCAAAAATGTTATCTCCTCCACTGATATCTTCAACAACAAACTATACATCCGACTTTGACATTTAAAATGTATGATGGCGTTGTTGCTCATTGTATACTGCAAAACAATTAAAAAAACATAATCAGTGCTAGTAGTATTACTAGTTTTACCCAATATTATAACCAATTTACCATTTTTACCTAGTAATATTACCAGTGTTAGTTTACTTGTATTACAGTGTTACACAGTTATCCAGTACCTAGTATTACACAGTACTACTATTTTTACACAGTTCCATATCGCAATATTTAGGCGATTTTGATTCATCCACCTCAAAATAGGAGAAATTGGCTTCTAATCTACCACCCACAATACAATATGATTCAATCACGAACCTAGTGCTCTACTAAAGTACATATAACCGCAATGTGCATTCAAATCGAATCCCCAAATCCCTAGATTTTCTATTCCCAATTTATTCACAAATTTGAGCTAAAAAACAATCAAAACAGCTTGTATTTGCTGAATTAGTAACTTACAATGATGTAGGAGTGAAATGCAGCTCAAATTCGAAGATTTCTGGGCGCCGGCGACTGTAACGGATATCGCCGGGAGGATTCTATCGCCGGCGAAGGTGAGCTCGATCGGAGAGGAGAGGTGCTTTCCTTTTTTTTCCCGATTAATTTTTTTTTTTAAATCAAACATAAATTAAATTAAAATGAGAAGGGCAAAGTCGTCATCACATTATTTCATTAAAACAATGAGGGGCATGTGGATTAAGTGGGGGTATAAGAGATTATTTTTTGAGAAAGAGGGTCATATGAGCTAATGTTTCGAAAATTATATGGACAAATCTCAAATGACCCTCGATTTATTAGAATTATTTAATCATTTTTTTTTTAAATTCGAAAACTGCCAGAGCTACGGTTTTATCCAACGAAAATTAACCCACCCATCAATACCAACCCGATAACCCATCTATCTCGGATCCTTGTTTTAGTTAGTATCGAAACAAATCAAATTTCCAAATTTCTCAAATCGCGTGACCTAACGCTGACGATGAGATTTCCTCTGATGACTCGAGAAGTTCTCCGACGACGAGGAGACAATGTTTCCACACGATTCCGAACACCTCCATCGTCCGCGAGCCTCGCCGCATCTAAGAAACGCCGTGGAAAGGTATGTTTATTGAACTCGATGTTTGATCATGTTTGTATGAGTATCCATTCCCGAGATGTTTGAAGATGATTTTAGAAGATGAACTTGTACTTGTAGAGTTGATGAGATGTTTAAGATCGTTTAAGAAACGAAGCGATTCCTAGGTTAAGAAAATGGGAACATATATCGGGATTAAAGGATTGTAGTGGAGTAGAGGAGAGTAGTGAGCGGATTGTCAGTAGGAGTAGTTTGCCTCTATGAATCGTCTAACTCTTGATTCTCTTTCTTGTCTCTCTCAGTGACTGACAATGGTGGTTTCTACAAGGTGAGGAATAAAGAAGATTAAGAATTACGGCTCTTCTTTTTCAAAGAGTTCAAAGAAGAGGAAGAGAGAGAATGGTAATAAGCGAGAGTCTTCAAAGAAGAGGAAGAAGACTATAGCTCGAGGAGCTTGAGGGAAGAAGATATCAAAGGAAAAGATTCATGTTGTTGTTGAAGGAGATCCTATTCTTGAAGCTCAAGATGCATCTCTTGAAGACTATTAAACTCTGTGAAATCTACAGTTCGAGTCAGTGTTATAAAAGGAAGACTTTTAAGTCGGAAGGTTCATCCATGAGCATAAGATACTTTTTCCCGTTTTTCAAAAAAAAAAATATTATTGTCTTAGATAATTTTAAAAAAAAATTATTTCTGATTTTTTTTTTGTCAACCATAATCATGAGAGAATTTCGTCTCCTGTTTTTTTAGTCTCACTTTAATGTACCACTTCAGCATTATTTTTTATTTACGTGGATGTTTAATTTATTGGGCTTCACATTGTTAACATAAAGGCTCTTAGGCCACCCACATTGAAGGTTTTTAAGGGTGGGGGTTCTTAACTATTCATGTGGGTCTCACGTGAATAGTTAAGAACCGGGTTCTAAAAATCCTTATTTAAGAACCGGTTCTTACACTGTTCATGACACGTGCAAAATTTCATGCTAAAAAGTTCAAAAACCCTATGTTATTCGATCCCAATAACCGACCCAAAATAAACTATCATTTTCTCACAAATTCATTACTTTCTCTCTCTCACCTTTCATGTTCAGCTTATATCCTTCGAAACCCTACTTTTCGCTTTCAATTCTGTAAAGTTTGAAGCCTAAGCCAGCTCGATTCGTCATATCAACCTTTCAGTCCAACCAGTAATCCTCTCATCTGAGTTTGTCTTCAGAAACCAATTCCCCCAATTCTGCTATATTCTCGGTCAATCCCACATGAAAAAGAGGGAATTTGATGTTGTAACCATTTCTGCTTCTTCAGCTTATGTCACCTTCGGTTCTGTGATCTGCAGCTCGGGCGTACACCACAACAGATCGTTGGTTGTGTACTCAGTTTTTGGGATGCAAGGAACATCAAGTGCATGACCTTATCTTACATATTATCCCCGTATCCATCTTCCTCGAATATTCTGATGTTCAATGTTTCCCATAATGCCATTGTATCAAGACTTGAACAAAGTTCATAACATTACTAACAACTTTCTCTCACCGGATTCTGTTTCCAATGCTTCAGCCCACATAACCGAGCCAACCATTATCGTCAAACTAATAGTGGACCATTTAGTTTTACTTATGAAGCTTTCTTCATATAAAAGAAGAAAAAGGCATCATCATATTCGCTTTTCTCGATATATTGTATTGATTATTAGTAACCCATTGAGTGCATTCTCACATGTGAGACAACTATTGATAGTTGATGGAAGGTTTCATCTATAATTTGAGATAGTCCCAACATGAAGCTCCATGCACTACATCATCATCAGTGGAAGCTTCGATGAGAGCATGGTCTGTGTTTGTTGTGCCTAAACGGGAATAATATCTCTAGAGGTAATATCTATATATATAACGGCATGAACGGAGCTGCTATGTACATTCATATAACCATACTATGAGATTTAGTTTGGCTTGCAGGGGAACGACTCCAGATTCTCCATGATGTTTGTTCAGTTTCTATGCGGTGACCCTTTCAGGGTGAGTTAACATGGCTATGATAATCCGTTAAATAGAAGTTCGGCGGACGAATTTACAATTATAAAAAGAGTGCTTTATTGGATTTCGAAGACTTGTCTATAGTTTCTCTGCTGCATGATTTTAACATGAGTGTTTTGGCTACACTACCTAGCTCAGTGTATGAAATAGCCAAGGTACATTAAAACACACAACTATTAGGTTTGATCGAAGAAAGCTTTCGGTTATTTAAAAGTAAACCTCTTATACACTACATGAAATTTGAATATTGATAGTGTTGGGAATGTCCTGAAATCTACTGTACTTGCTCTAAGTGAAAGTCGTATAGTCGAGATGAGACAATCACATAACACTAGGTAGTCATAACGCTTTGCTAGAAGCCACTTATGATCAATGAGTTGAGAACTCGTTGCTAGTGTTATATGATCCTACAGGGTCACACACCTAAGCAAACTGGGCGTTAAAGACGAGGTTGATCATTAATGTAATGATCCAGTAAATGCATATGTGATATGCATTCGATATCAATGTTCTGGGGAGCATCGATCGTTGCAGATATTGCATCGATCGATGCACTTGCGGATTAATCAGATTAATTCGGTTTAATCGTTGGTTAATTCCATTGTGGTTTAAGCCGACATATATGAGATATATGGTCGACCTAAACTCGTCCCTAATCTAATGAACAGCCACCAGAACTTAGAAAGAAACCTCTCTGGAGATTAGATCTCTGTAAGGCACTAGCATCCCTGCGGTCCAGTTTGTGTGCGTGTGGATACCAGTAGAGGCGCAGCATTTGAGGCGCTTCGTGATCTTGACTACTTGCAATACTTCCGCTGCATATTAACCAAGTAATCTCGAGATCTGATAGATTCAATTACATGAACCTTAGATCCTAGGCTCGGAATTCAGACTAGGGTTGCTAATCCTGATTAGAACTGCTAGAAATTCCTTCAGTGGTATCAGAGCTTTAGGGTTCCATTGAATCTGTAGCATGATGATTAGATTAGTTGAATCTAGATCTTTGTATAATTGATTCAAGCATGCTAAAACTCGTTTTGATCAAAGTAACCTAGTTTAGGGTTTTGTTCGAAAACGTTTAAGGGTTTTCTCGCATGGTGTCGATCGATGCAGGGCGAAAACCCGATCAAAATTTAGGGTTTTTCACATGGTGTCGATCGATGCCAATCCGGCATCGATCGATGCAGGGCGAAAACCCGAATAAACCTTAGTTTTCGCCTAGTGTCGATCGACACAAGCGTTGCATCGGTCGACACAAACCTCGCGAGATTGATGAATCGGTTCAATTGGATTGGACTGGTTATCGAGCTTGGTTAATAATGGTCGAACACTGTGAATGGTTTAAATGCGATTGGTTTGATTAGGTTGGCATCGACCGATGCTAATGTAGCATCGATCGACGCTGACCGGTTTTCAAAACCGGATTAATTGGATTGATCGGTCATCGCGGATTAATTATAAGAATTAAAACATAGTAAAACTGAACGTTTTAAATGTTTCCGTTCCTCAACCAAATATCAAGTGATACTTGATGTCTTTCCAATCTTGTCAACTGTCAAGACCCATTTAGTTGTGTGATAGACTTGCAGTGCAAGATGTCCACAATTTCATGAGTAAGGCAGAGGTAATCGTGTTGATGGACTTGCAGTGAAAGACATCGACAATTACGTGACTGAAGAGATTGGTTTACTTGACTGGGCCATCAAAATCGTTTTGGGCTCAGAGACATCAGGTGGATTGGACATAAGATGTCGATCCACAACCAAGAGTTATATTGGATATAACTAGCAAGGTTGTGTTGGGGATCCGAGCCAATTCTAACAGATTCAGAATTCTCGCGAGTTCCCGATAGCCTAGGATCTAGGGTCTAGTTAATTGAATCATGGATCTCACCTCGTGATTACCTTGTGTTTGGCAGCGGAAGATGGATCAGGTAATACGAGATCTACTGCGCCTCAGATGCTGCGCCTCTATCGTAGTCCACACGCACACAAGCTGGAATCCGCCGGGATGCTAGTACCGGTGCTCGGATCTCCCTGGGACTTTAGTTTCTTGAGGTTCTGTGTTTTCTCTCTGAGAAAAACAGTCTGGGCGGCGCTCAATCAATTAGGTCGAATGTACAAAACGCGTTTATATATCGACCTAAAGTGAACCGAAACATTAGTCTCGGTTTCGCCTTTGTGTCGACCGACACATCCATTGGTGTCGATCGACACAAGTCTTGTATCGCTATTCAGACAAAGAGACATAACCAGGTGGGAACCGGGAATCGTCTTTGTCCGACTAACTACTTTCAACTGGTTCGTCACTTTATCAGTTTACCACGAACCTATCCTTGGTGTTTCTCAACACTTGGGATATTTCTGGTAACTGTTTAGTGACTATTACCGGAATATATTGGTATATTCTCGTCATGCTTAAGCTGCATCTAGACGAGCGCAAAATATGGCATTTATGATGGATTCTATTGCAGCAGCATTAGAACTCACACTCATTAATATTAGTTCAGACAGTGTTCAGAAACACTTCTTCTTACTAATCTTGTTACTAGCTCAGCTAGTGTCCAAGACACTTCATCTTGCTCAGATTATTGCCATAAGACCTTTGGTATGAAGCCATTCTTGGAATCAAGCACATTTGAACTGTCCAATACCTTATGAACATAAGGATTTTGACACGATCCAATTAGCCTACTTAATCTATGTCAATAGATTCTTATTCCAAGAATTCATTCGGCTACTCCCATGTCTATCGTTTAAGTTTGACTTCCGACCCAAATCTTGACAAGACTTTAGCGTCGGAACGTCGTTTGTGAGATTCAAGTATGTTATCTACATACTGTGTGAGAATTGTCATTACGCTCCCACTAGTCTCCTTGTAAACGCATGGTTTCTTTTTCTTTCTGATCAAGTCAAAACCTTTGACCAATCTGTCAGAATGTTGATTCCAACTCCAAGATGTTTGTTTCAATCCAGAAATGGATCGGTGAAACTAACATGCATACCCAGCCAATTTTCGGAGTTGGGGCTCACCATCGCTTTTCTGAATTTCGCATGTTCGTCACTTTTCAATGATCAACAGATCACGGCAATTGGTTACGAGAAATCACTCTCGAGTTAGTGACGGATCCTTTCGGATCTGCGAATTTCAGGCTCCACAGTTGCAGATCCTACAGTACTTTGTAGATCTCACCGCTGCTCTCCCTTAACAGGTTGAACAGCTTACTGTGTTTATCGGATTTCTTCGATGTGTACTTTTACTCCCACTGTTCCTTTTGAAAGTATCACCTTTCTTAAAAGACACAGTTCTGGGCAACAAAAGCACTAAGCCTTGGTTTCCTCAGGACAACCAGCGAGGTAGAACTTATCAAGTATGGATTCAAGTTTGTTTGTTGACTGCTGTCTTATACAAACCTTGCAATCCCAATTCATCAGAAAAACAAATTTGGAAATCACCCAGTCCACATCCAATGTGGTATTTTTCACTGATTCTGATAGAAACCTTTTAGCGTGAACATAGACATTTCAGAACGTATTCTTAAATGGTTATGGAAGATTCATGTGACTCATCATCAATCGAATCACATCTCATAAGATCTGATTCATTCTTTCAGATGATCACCCAATTCTTGACTATAGTATTTTCCTCCGCGATTCAATCGAGGATCTCAATACTTCTGTCAAATTGGTTCTACACTTCATCTTGGAACTCCCTTAAGGGATTCCAGCTTGTGTCTCATCAAATGAACACAGCCATGCTTATTGAATCCATCAATAAAGTAATGAAGTACAGAATATTTCCTTTGGCAATAATGCTAGTTGGGCCGCATACATCAGTATGTGTAGGGCCCAATAAGCCTCTGGCCCGTTTCCTTTTAGCTCTGCTAAATGGGCCTTAGTCATTTGGTCCAGCAAGCAGGATTCATGTCTCAATTGATTAAAATCAAAAGAGTCCAAAACTATGGATTTACTGAATCTGCTTCACTCTCGTGGTTAAACGACTATACCAAAGAAAAGTCGAGTTCGAGTCATCAGACTCAAACCTTTAGTGTTTGTGTTATGTTCAAACTTATGCTGGTTTAAGATACAAAACCCATTCCAAACGGGGTGCTACCATATTATATTTCATTAAGATCTAAAGAACAAAACTTGTCTTTTATCAAAATGAAAAACATCCAAATTCTTTACAAGAAGATGAAAGGCATTTCTGCACAAGGCAGATACATAGTAGCAATTACTTAATTTCTAAAACCAAGTATGAAAGGCTCCTACAAGTGGAGAATCTCTACGGCTCATGTAGCAACCATTGCTTCAAACCAGACTCGCAGTTCCACTTGTCCTTTCTTCAACGTTCTACTGTCGCTTGGGTCCTGCATCTTTCAAAAATATCAGTACCACAACAAGTATCCAATACTTATGTAGAACTTGAATTAATAACACAATACCTGAAGAAGAAGTACCATACATCTTCTCCATCTCTTGTGAATCTTCCAAGAATTTATTGCAATCTCTCTTCCAATGCCCCGACTTATTATAGTAGAAGCACTTACTAACACCAGATGGGCTTGATTTGGGCTTATAAGATGACACAGGCTTATCCTGATTCCAAATCTGGACGGCCTTGCCTTCACCCTTTTCTATACAAGATTTCTCAAATCTTTTACCCCTTTTGATGTTTTGCTCTGCTGTCTTGAGCATGCTATTCAGCTCAGTCAACTTCTTCGTCAAGCCTTTCTTGATATAGTTCTTAACGAACTTGTCATAGCTAGACGGCAGTGACTGCAGAATGATGTCAGTAGCCAACTCTAAGCTGACAGGACATCCCAGTCTCCCCAGGTTATCAACGTAACCCATCAGTTTAATGACATGAGGACTGACTGGAGCATCTTCTGGTAGTTTGCACCCAGTGAGAGACTTCACCATCTGGAATCTCTCAACTCGTGCCAGATCCTGAAACTTCAGTTTCAGACTGGTGATCATCTCTATTGGCGACTCCATGTTCTCATACTGACTCTTCAAGTCTGAGTTCATGGTAGCCAACATCAGACCACGCACATCTACCACATCCATATAATGCTTATTCCAAGCATTATACACTGCACGCGAGCGATTGGTCCCAAGCCTTTCTGGAAGAGCTTTCTCAAGGACATAGTCCTTGCTCTCCTGCTTGAGAATGAATCTCAGATTCCGATACCAATCCAGGAAGTTGGATCCATTTAACTTGTCCTTCTCAAGGACGGATCGCAACGAGAAAGTAGTCATAGACATAAGCTGAAATCCAAGAAAAACAGAGATTTAGTTATGTATATAATGAGAATTCTTATTTAATAAGAAAACTCGCATTATATTCAAACAATGTTTCCTCTATGAATATAATGATCCAAGATCCTCAGATTACTAAAATTTGAGTGGGCGACTCGCCGTTATTCAGACTTTAGTTTTCTAGGTAAGCAAATCATTGCTAATTGTACCCAGTACAACTCTTGGTTGTGGATGAGACAAATATGTCTAATCCACTCTGATGTCTCCGGGCCCAGAACTTCCGACAGCCCAGTCAAGTAAACCAATCTCTATGTCTAGTGATCATTGACAGTCGCACTGCAATTCTATCAATGATCACCTGCCTTGCTCATGTCACTGTGGATATCAAGGACTCCAAGATTATCCAACAATGAAACGAGTTTTCACAGCAGACAAGATTGGGCAAGACATCAAGGTTTCTTGATATTTAGTTGAGGAAACTAAACTCTGAAAGGTTAGCATATCAATCTCTTAGGTCATGTAATTGTTGATGTTAATGCACTGCAAGTCCATCAACGTTATTACCTGCCTTACTCACGTAATTGTGGACACCAAGCTCTTGGCTAGACATCACACAACGAAATGAGTCTTGACAGTTGACCATATTGAAGCTAAGCTTTAATCAAGGTTTTGGTCGAGTTTGGTTTCTGCAAATTCAAGGTTCAATAACCAGAATTCCGAGCACTGTGTCGATCGACGCAGACTCTGTCTGTCGATCGACATAACCAAACAAAACCGGATTTCAATGACCGGTTAATTCAATTAACCCGGTTCATCGAACCAGTTATGTCGATCGACGCAGCCCATGTGTGACGATCGACATAGACCTAAACCGCAGATAGTTCTTGATAACCGGTCCAATTCAATTGAACCGACTTATCTGATCAAACTGATCTTAACCAATCGGTTTATACTAATTGGGATGATCAGTTCAATCCATCTGAACCAATTCATCCAATTTAAACCGTTTAAACCAGTTTCAACTGATTGCGATAACCAGTCCAATTCAATTGAACCGACTTATCCAATCAAACTGATTTATCCCATCGGTTCATGCTAATTGAGATAATCAGTTCAATCCAATTGAACTAATTCATCCAATTTAAACCGATCTATTCGGACTTAACCAAGCATGATGACCGGTCCAATCCAATTGAACCGATTAACCATTCGCTCGGCCTGTGTCGATCGACACTCAACCGGTGTCGATCGACGCAGTAGGCTTTTAGGTTTTCTACAAGAAAAACCCTAGCCGCCGAATTTTGTCCTGTGTCGACCGACACTCAAACTGTGTCGATCGACACTCGACCGAGTTTGCTCTGTGTCGACCGACACACCCAGTGTGTCGATCGACACAGAAGGCTTTCGGTTTTTCTTCGCGAAAAACCCTAGCCGCCGAATCTGTTGATTTCGCCACTTTGTGTCGACCGACACACCTAGTGTGTCGATCGACACTGTGCGAAAACACAGATTCGATTCCGAGCAAAATCGATCTAACCTGTTCTAGCCAAACAACCTAGTTTGCGAATCTAAATCATCAAATTCAATGAACAGGTTCGATTCAATGATAAAACCCTAAGGCTCTGATACCACTGTTGGGGATCCGAGCCAATTCTAACAGATTCAGAATTCTCGCGAGTTCCCGATAGCCTAGGATCTAGGGTCTAGTTAATTGAATCATGGATCTCACCTCGTGATTACCTTGTGTTTGGCAGCGGAAGATGGATCAGGTAATACGAGATCTACTGCGCCTCAGATGCTGCGCCTCTATCGTAGTCCACACGCACACAAGCTGGAATCCGCCGGGATGCTAGTACCGGTGCTCGGATCTCCCTGGGACTTTAGTTTCTTGAGGTTCTGTGTTTTCTCTCTGAGAAAAACAGTCTGGGCGGCGCTCAATCAATTAGGTCGAATGTACAAAACACGTTTATATATCGACCTAAAGTGAACCGAAACATCAGTCTCGGTTTCGCCTTTGTGTCGACCGACACATCCATTGTTGTCGATCGACACAAGTATTGTATCGACCGACGCACCTAATGGTGTCGATCGATACACCTCTTTGAAACTCAATTCGATGCGTATCTAATACACATCGATCAGACCATATGCCAATGATCTATCCCATGCAGAGTATATCCAACTTGCTTAGGTGTGTGACCCTGTAGGTTCACACGATACTGGAAATGAGTTACAACTCATTTGTCATAAGCGGTTTCTAGCAAAACGTTACGACTACCCAGTACCACATGAATTGTCCGATCTCGACAATACAACTATCTCTAGAGTTCGTACAATGTGATTTCAGGACATAATCCCAACAGGTTGTTGCTTACCTAAATAGCTAAAGTTGAGTGATAGCCAGTGGCTCACTTGAATTTAGTAAAATATGGATCTTGGATCATTATATTCATCTGAGGAAGCATTGATTGAATATAATGCGAGTTTTCTTAAAAGTTAAGATTTCTCATTTCTTGAACATCATAACTAAACCTTTTTCTTTTCTATGTTCTCAGCTATGACTACTACTCATAATAATTCATTCTCCCTGCGATCCGTCCTTGAGAAGGACAAGTTAAATGGATCGAATTTTCTCGAATGGTATCGGAACTTGAGAATTGTTCTCAAGCAGGAGAAGCGGGACTATGTCCTTGAAAATGTTCTCCCTGAAAAACCGAGAGCCAATGCTCCACATGCAGAAAGGAATGCTTGGGATAAGCATTCTAATGATGTGGTCGATGTGAATTGTCTCATGTTGGCTACCATGAACTCGGATTTGCAGAAGCAATACGAGAACGTGGAGTCGCCCGTGGAGATGATCACTAGCCTGAAAAGTATGTTTCAGGAGCAAGCACGAACTGAGAGATACCAGACGGTTAAATCTCTCATTGAATGCAAGCTACCAAAGGACAGTCCAGTCAGTCCTCATGTCATAAAGATGATGGGTTATATTGATAACCTGGGGAAGCTGGATTGTCCCATTAGCCAAGAGTTGGCTACTGACATCATTCTGCAGTCACTGCCGTCAAGTTATGATCAGTTTGTTATGAACTATAACATGAATAACCTGACAAAGACATTGACTGAGCTGCATGGCATGCTCAAGACAGCTGAGCCAAATATCAAGAAGGGCACTCCTAATGTACTTATGGTACAAGGGGGTAAGAAGTTTAAGAAACTCGGCAAAGGTAAGGGAAAGGGCAAGGCAGTCCCGGTTGAGAACCAGGACATGCCGGCGCCAGCCCCAAAGCCCAAGCCGGGCCCATCTGAGACTGATAAGTGCCATTACTGTAAAGAGCCTGGGCATTGGAAGAGAAATTGCAACAAATTCTTGGAAGAGAAGAAGAAGAAGAAGAAGACTTTCGAGACTTCATCTTCAGGTATTTATGTTATAGAAGTAAATGTTACTACTTCTGTTTCTACTTCTTGGGTATTGGATACCGGCTGTGGTGCTCATATTTGTACAAATATGCAGGGCCTAAGCAACAGTAGGAAGTTGGAAAAGGGACAAGTGGACCTGCGCGTGGGGAATGGAGCAAGAGTTGCTGCATTAGCCGTAGGAACATATAACTTGTCTTTACCTTCTGGTTTGGTTTTTAAAACTTAATAATTGCTACTATGTACCTGCTATAAGCAGAAATATTATTTCCATTCCTATTTTGGATGTGGAAGGATATCAGTTTTCAAGTAAGAATAAATGTTGTTCTTTTGATTACAATGATATATTTTATGGTAGAAGCCCATTAGAGAATGGGCTTTATGTTTTAAACCAAACCGCACCAATCTATAACATTAACACCAAGAGATTCAAATCAAATGACACGAATCAGACTTTTCTTTGGCATTGTCGTTTGGGCCACATAAACGAGAAACGGATCCAAAAGCTCCATAGTGATGGGCTTCTGGGCTCATTTGATTATGAATCATGTGAGAAATGTGAATCTTGTTTACTAGGAAAAATGACCAAGGCCCCTTTCAACAAACCAAATGAAAGGGCCAGTGACTTATTGGGCCTTATACATACAGATGTATGCGGCCCAATGAGCACAAGTGCCAGAGGAAATTTTCGATACTTCATCACCTTCACTGATGATTTCAGCAGGTATGGCTATGTCTATTTAATGAGACATAAGTCGGAATCTTTTGAAAAGTTCAAAGAGTTCCAAAATGAAGTACAGAATCAACTAGGCAAAAGTATTAAGGCTCTTCGATCAGATCGTGGAGGAGAATACTTGAGCCAAGAATTCAGTGATCATTTGAGAGATTGTGGAATTGTTTCACAACTCACTCCTCCTGGAACACCACAATGGAATGGCGTGTCTGAGAGGAGAAATCGGACTTTATTAGATATGGTTCGGTCAATGATGAGTCTCTCAACTCTTCCATTATCCTTTTGGGGATACGCTCTAGAAACGTCTGCGTTTACACTTAATAGGGTTCCGTCAAAGTCAGTTGCAAAGACACCACATGAGATGTGGACTGGAAATGTTCCGAGTGTGTCTTTCCTGAAGATTTGGGGTTGTGAAGCTTATGTTAAGCGATTAATTACAGATAAGCTCGAACCCAAATCAGACAAGTGCTACTTCGTTGGTTATCCTAAGGAAACCAAGGCATACTACTTTTACAACCAATCCGAGAACAAAGTGTTTGTTGCTCGGAACTGTGTTTTTCTTGAGAGAGAGTTTCTTTCCAAGAGAAACAGTGGGAGTAAAGTACAACTCGAAGAAGTTCGAGAACCGCAGGAAAATGCTCAACCTGTAGAGGAAGAGCAACAGTTGGATCTACAAAGAGTTGTAGAACCCGCGCCTGTGGAGCCTGAAATTCGCCGATCCGAAAGGATCCGTCACGAACCCGAGAGATATGGATTTCTCGTAACCAATTGTCATGATTTGTTAATCATTGACAGTGACGAGCCAGCGAATTTCGAAGAAGCAATGATGATCCCTGACTCCGAAAAGTGGCTGAAAGCCGCTGAATCCGAAATGGGATCCATGTCACAGAACCAAGTATGGACTTTGGTTGATTTACCCGATGGTGCAAGACCCATTGAGTGTAAATGGATTTTCAAGAAGAAAATTGATGTGGATGGAAATATTCAGATATATAAAGCAAGGCTAGTGGCAAAAGGTTTCAAACAAATTCATGGTATTGACTATGAAGAAACCTATTCACCTGTCGCCATGCTCAAATCCATTCGGATTCTCCTAGCAACAGCTGCTCATTATGATTATGAGATCTGGCAGATGGACGTGAAAACAGCTTTCCTTAATGGAATTCTGGAAGAGGATGTGTACATGACACAACCCGAAGGTTTCATCAATCCAAATGCAGATAGGAAAGTATGCAAACTTTATCGATCCATTTATGGATTGAAGCAAGCATCACGGAGTTGGAATCTTCGTTTTGATGAAGCAGTCAAAAAGTTTGATTTCATCAGAAGCGAAGAAGAACCATGTGTTTACAAGAAGACTAGTGGGAGCGCAGTTGCATTTCTCGTGTTGTATGTAGATGACATACTTCTTCTCGGAAATGACATTCCGTTGTTGCAGTCTGTTAAGACCTGGCTCGGAAGTTGTTTTTCAATGAAAGACATGGGAGAAGCCGCGTATATTCTTGGAATAAGAATCTATAGAGATAGATTAAACAAGTTAATTGGACTGTGTCAAGACACTCATATAGATAAGGTCTTACACAGGTTCAGAATGCAAGATTCCAAGAAGGGCTTCATACCAATGTCTTATGGCATAAGTCTCAGCAAGAAGCAGTGTCCTGAGACACCTTCTGAGCGAGATCGCATGAGTCGGATTCCCTATGCCTCGGCGTTGGGATCCATCATGTATGCCATGCTCTGTACTCGTCCAGATGTTGCTTGTGCTTTAAGCATGACGAGTAGATACCAATCGGATCCAGGTGAAAGTCACTGGACAGCAGTCAAGAATATTCTGAAGTATTTGAGAAATACTAAGGATAAATTCTTGGTGTATGGAGGAAGTGATGAGCTGGTAGTAAGTGGTTACACAGACGCAAGCTTTCAGACAGACCAAGATGATTTCCGATCGCAATCTGGTTACATCTTCTGCCTGAATGGCGGTGCAGTCAGCTGGAAGAGTTCCAAGCAGGACACTGTAGCAGATTCCACAACTGAAGCTGAGTACCTCGCTGCTTCTGAAGCGGCAAAGGAGGCTGTTTGGATCAAGAAGTTCATCACTGAACTTGGTGTGATTCCTAGTATTTCTGAGCCAGTGGCTCTGTATTGTGACAACAATGGAGCCATTGCGCAAGCAAAGGAACCTAGATCACACCAGAAATCCAAACACATAGAAAGGCGATATCACCTTATACGTGATATTGTGAATAGAGGAGATGTGAAGATCAGCAGGGTCCCTACGGATGAGAATGTTGCTGATCCACTGACGAAGCCCCTCCCAAGGCCTAAGCATGAGTTTCATACAACTGCTGTAGGCATTAGATTTCTGAAGATATGATCTTGATTTCAGTGGGAGTTGTATTTGTTTTAGTTATGACATGATGTTCACAAAGACATAATAGTTATGTTATTTTAATGAAATTGTTTCAGCATTATTTAATTGTGTTAATTAAATATATATAAATTGTCCCAAAGTAATTTATGACATTTTATAGGCCATCAAGTATGTGACTTGATCATGAAACCCTATAAGCAATAAATGACATAAATTATAATGGTCCCTGGTCGAGGTTGTTAACGTGGGACATTAACAACCACGTGAGACTAGTATATGAGGTGACTGATGACCATGTTTCATGGAGTCATTAATAAGTGTATTAAAGTCAATCACATAGATATGTGTTAGAGAACACATGATCGGACTTGACCCGTTAATGAGAACTCTACAAGATGTTATATGAGTGTCATAAGAGTTTCTCATTACGACTAAAGAGAGTAGTCCTTAAACCTGAGTTCATCATGTCCTCTCTTATATGGATTGGTTCGTCTTGACTTTGTCAAAGGTCAGCCGTAACTGGTGATCATAAAGACACTGATTAGGCGTATCATGAAATATAAAAGAGACATGGATGAAACAAGATGGGATTTGTACCTCCTATATAACAGGAGTTAAATATCTCTGGGCCTATCGAAGATTTGATACTGGAAATGCGTGGCCGCGCTCAAACGAGGTGATAGTCAGTCGTTTGTTTTTATCAGTACAAATCGGGATTCGATAAACGTAATCTAGTTGAATAAGGATGACACAGTGCTTGCCTTATGCTAGATTGAGATATAGCTACAAAGGGATTAAAAGAATAGATGATTCCAGTACAAGTGGGAGATTGTTGGGAATGTCCTGAAATCTACTGTACTTGCTCTAAGTGAAAGTCGTATAGTCGAGATGAGACAATCACATAACACTAGGTAGTCATAACGCTTTGCTAGAAGCCACTTATGATCAATGAGTTGAGAACTCGTTGCTAGTGTTATATGATCCTACAAGGTCACACACCTAAGCAAACTGGGCGTTAAAGACGAGGTTGATCATTAATGTAATGATCCAGTAAATGCATATGTGATATGCATTCGATATCAATGTTCTGGGGAGCATCGATCGTTGCAGATATTGCATCGATCGATGCACTTGCGGATTAATCAGATTAATTCGGTTTAATCGTTGGTTAATTCCGTTGTGGTTTAAGCCGACATATATGAGATATATGGTCGACCTAAACTCGTCCCTAATCTAATGAACAGCCACCAGAACTTAGAAAGAAACCTCTCTGGAGATTAGATCTCTGTAAGGCACTAGCATCCCTGCGGTCCAGTTTGTGTGCGTGTGGATACCAATAGAGGCGCAGCATTTGAGGCGCTTCGTGATCTTGACTACTTGCAATACTTCCGCTGCATATTAACCAAGTAATCTCGAGATCTGATAGATTTAATTACATGAACCTTAGATCCTAGGCTCGGAATTCAGACTAGGGTTGCTAATCCTGATTAGAACTGCTAGAAATTCCTTCAGATAGCATAACCAGTTAGCGTTTTTTCTAGTTTATGCTATTGTTGCCTAAACCATGATTTTAAGATAGTGTTTGGTTATTATTAAACGCTATCAATGTGTTAAGCGGGGCAAACTAATTTTAGGAGGTCAGTAATACTTGGGTTCACCCCCTCATTTTTCACTACAAGAAAATCTGTATTTAGCCACGAACGAGCCACGAACTTTTCGTGGCTAAGAATATTCCTGCCACGAACAGCTACGAACCTGCCACGACTGACTTTCGTAGCTAGGTCGTAGATATTCGTGGCTATATAGCCACGAATTGTGTTTCGTAGCCATTCGTGGAAACATAGCGACGAATAGCTACGAGACAGTTCGTGGATAAACTTTGCCACGAATAACCACAACAGACTCCGTGTCTACTTTGCCACGAACTATTTCGTAGCTTTTCATGGCAAATTAGCCACGAATAGCGACGAGATTGGTTGTGGAAAACTTTTGCCACGAATAGCGACGAAGCTTTCGTGGAAAATTATAGCCACGACCACTTTCGTGGCTAGTCGTGGCAAAGTTGATATGATAATGGCGCTAAGTCACGGGTGTAATAGTCTGATAACATCAAGCTTTATGTCATGACAGGCTTTATGTCACATTCTGTCTCATAGCCACGACTAGAGACGACTCAGGTCGTGGCTACAATCTTAGCGACGAATAACCACGAACCTGTTCGTGTCGATTCGTGGTTAAGATTATAGCCACGAAAATGTCGTGACTATTCGTGGCTAGTCGCGGCTACCCAGCAAATAAAAAACGTTTTCAACTCATAACCGGTTTCTATCCCATCATTCACAAGGCATGATAACAGTGGATGAGTCAGAGAATATATTCTCTCCATAGCCACAACTTGTTTGTGGCTATCCGTGGCTCAGTCACCTTATAAAACTTCAACCGAGAGGAATTGAAAGTATCAAAGAAAAAGTTAAATACATCTCTTTCCTTGTGACAAAAAAAAATCTCTTTTCCAAAAAAAAAAAAACGAAATAATAGAAAATGTCAGAGTTTTTCGAATCGAGGGAGTGGATGTATAAACGTCGAAAACGTCTTGATAAAAGTGTGTCTGAAAAATTTAGTGAGGGGTTAAACACTTTTATTTCTTTTGCTTGTAGTCAGACTTCTTATCTTGAGACTGGAGAATTATTTTGTCTGTGCAAAAGGTGCAAGAATCAAAAGCCCCACGATGTTAATACCGTGACGACTCACCTTATGATGAAAGGATTTATGGAAAATTATTTTCTGTGGACGCAACACGGAGAAAATTGCTATTACGCTGGTGAAGCTTCAACAAGTCATCCCGTCACGGAGCAAGAGGAAGAAGCGTGGACTGGATATCCTGATACCGCAGCTCCAATCGATCAGCTCCATGATCCCCCTGGACATTTGAACATGTTACCCGAAGGTGGCGAAGCTTTTCAAGAACCAATCTAAGAGGAGTATCAGGATCCCGTTCAGCAGGCGTTAGAAGCTGCCAATCAACCTTTATACGATGGATGTGCCGATGGAATTTCGCAATTGTATCTGACATCGAAGCAAATGACTTGGAAGACGAATTACAATATCCCGGAGGAATGCTTGGATGATATCGCACAAACATTTAATTATGTCTTTCCATCGCCTAATACTGCGCCAAAGTCGTACTACGAGACAAAGAAGCTGACGAAATCTCTTTGGTTGCCGTGTCACAAGATTGATGTATGCGAAGAGAACTATATGCTTTTTTGGAAAGGAGAAGATAGTGAGTTGTCACACTGTCGGTTTTGTGGAAGAGATCAGTATGAGCCTATAGTGGGTCGGTCGGGGAAAAAGATACCAAAACAACGGATGTTTTATCTTCCACTAGGAGATCGGTTGAAGCGGTTGTATCAATCAAATACGACGGCTTCCCAAATGAGATGGCATGCTGAACATGTGTCTCCTGAAGGGGAAATGCATCATCCATCAGATGGAAAGGCATGGAAGCATTTTCAAGAGGTATATCCTTCATTTGCTTCTGAGAGTCGAAATGTCTATCTAGGTTTATCAACTGATGGATTTAATCCAATTGGTATGAACGGACAATCATATTCCGTTTGGCCTGTCATAGTAACACCATACAATTTACCCCCGGGATGTGCATGAAAAGGGAATATTTTTTCCTTTCCATATTAGTACCCGGTCCAAAGCATCCCAAAAAAGCTTGGATATCTATCTACAACCGCTGATTGAAGAATTAAAAGATCTTTAGAGTGAAGGCGTGCAGGCTTACGATGTCTCACGAAAGGAAACATTCACCATGCGAGCAGCCTTGATGTGGACAATTAGCGATTTTCCAGCATACGGTATGCTATCTGGATGGATGACACATGGGAGGTTGGCGTGTCCGTATTGTATGGATGAGACAAAATCGTTTTGGTTGCCAAACGGGAGGAAACATAGCTGGTTCGATTGTCACAGAAGGTTTTTGCCCCATGAGCATCCTTATAGACGGAATGTAAGAGCTTTCCTAAAAGGCAAGGCAGTCCGTGATGATCCTCCGCCATGGCTAAACGGGGAAGAAATCTTGCATGAAAGGATGAACAACATCAACGGTCTACATAAGACAGTGATTTGCGGTGGCAACGGACATAACAACCCATCTCGAATAATCGAATTGTATGGTGTGCACCACAATTGGGTGAAGAAAAGTATCTTCTGGGAGTTACCGTATTGGGAACAACTTCTTCTTCGGCACAACCTTGACTTTATGCACATTGAGAAGAATTTCTTCGACAATCTCATCAACACAATCCTAAATGTTCATGGCAAGACGAAGGATAGAGTAAAATCAAGGTTGGACCTTGCTTCGTTATGCAGAAGACCTGACTTAGAAGTTACTCCAGATGGAAACGTGCCTATTCATATCTTTAGATTGTCGAAAGAAGGCAAAGGCAAATTCCTTAGATGGTTGAAGGAAGACATCAAATTTCCAGACGGGTATGTATCGAAATTTTCACATTGTGTTAACATCGAAAATGGGAAGATTTCAGGTCTAAAAAGTCATGACTGTCATGTCATAATGCAACGACTACTCCCATTTGCATTTTCAGAACTACTCCCGACTGCCGTTCATACGGCTATTTCAGGTAAAATAGCTGATATAATGTTTGTATATTTTGATATGGAAATATATTTACATGTATATAATTCCTTGATGTTTTACGTAGATATTGCACTTTTTCCGAGATATATCTACCAAAGTCCTACGGACTGAAGACGTTTCAATTTTGGAAGAAAATATTGCTATGAGGTTGTGCAATTTGGAAAGAATCTTCCCACCGGCATTCTTCGATGTGATGGAACAATTACCGGTGCATCTTCCAGATGAAGCTGATTTAGGAGGTCCGGTCCAATACAGGTGGATGTATCCTTTTGAACGATACATGTATCACTTGAAGAAAAAGGTTAAGAACAAAGCACGAATTGGAGGATCGATAGTAGCTCAGTGTGTCATCGAAGAAATCTCCCATGTGGCATCTAATTATATTACTCCTCCAGAGGATTCCGCAGAAGATGTCCATGAAATTCGATTCATTTACAATTATCCAGATGTTCCTATCATGTTTCAACAAGTGGGACGAATCAGCGGAAGATCAACAACAACATGGCTAGATGATGAAGATCATAAAGTGCTTCAGACTTTCTTACTCCTCAATTGTCAGGCGTTTGAACCATACAAAAGGTTTGTTTTTTTATTTATAACTTTAAAATAAACATTTGGTTAAATATATATAATCTATTTACTAATCTATATGCAGGATGTATGAAGAAGAGATAAGGAATGATATGCCACATATTGAAGGAATTTCTAGCAGTTCTAATCAGGATTAGCAACCCTAGTCTGAATTCCGAGCCTAGGATCTAAGGTTCATGTAATTGAATCTATGGGATCTCAGATTTACCTGTTGATTTGCAGCGGAAGTATTAGCAGATAATCGAGATCACGAAGCGCCTCAAATGCTGCGCCTCTACTGGTATCCACACGCACACAAACTGGACCGCAGGGATGCTAGTACCTTACAGAGATCTGATCTCCAGAGAGGTTTGTATCTGTGTTCTGGTGGCTGTGTATTAGGTTAGGGACGAGTTTAGGTCGACCATATATCTTATATATGCCGGCTTAAACCACAACGGAATTAACCAACGATTAAACCGAATTAATCTGATTAATCCGCGAGTGCATCGATCGATGCAATATCTGCAACGATCGATGCTCCCCAGAACATTGATATCGAATGCATATCACATATGCATTTACTGGATCATTACATTAATGATCAACCTCGTCTTTAACGCCCAGCTTGCTTAGGTGTGTGACCATGTAGGATCATATAACACTAGCAATGAGTTCTCAACTCATTGATCATAAGTGGCTTCTAGCAAAGCGTTATGACTACCTAGTGTTATGTGATTGTCTCATCTCGACTATACGACTTTCACTTAGAGCAAGTACAGTAGATTTCAGGACATTCCCAACAATCTCCCACTTGTACTGGAATCATCTATTCCTTTAATCCCTTTGTAGCTATATCTCAATCTAGCATAAGGCAAGCACTGTGTCATCCTTTTTCAACCAGATTACGTTTATCGAATCCCGATTTGTACTGATGAAAAACAAACGACTGACAATCACCTCGTTTGAGCGCGGCCACGCATTTCCAGTATCAAATCTTTGATAGGCCCAGAGATATTTAACTCCTGTTATATAGGAGGTACAAATCCCATCTTGTCCCATCCATGTCTCTTTCATATTTCATGATACGCCTAATCAGTGTCTTTATAATCACCAGTTACGGCTGACGTTTGACAAAGTCAAGACGAACCAATCCATATGAGAGAGGACATGATGAACTCAGGTCTTAGGACTAAACTCTTTTGTCGTAATGAGAAACTCTTATGACACTAATATAACATCTTGTAGAGTTCTCATTGACGGGTCAAGTCCGATCATGTGTTCTCTAACACATATCTATGTGATTGTCTTTAATACACTTATTAATGACTCCATGAAACATGATCATCAATCACCTCACATACTAGTCTCACGTGGTTGTTAATGTCCCACGTTAACAACCTCGACCAGGGACCATTATAATTTATGTCATTTATCGCTTATAGGGTTTCATGATCAAGTCACATACTTGATGGCCTATAAAATGTCATAAATTACTGGGACATTATATATATTTAATTAACACAATTAAATAATGCTGAAACAATTTCATTAAAATAACATAACTATTATGTCTTTGCGAACATCTTGTCATAACTAAAAACCAAATATAACTCCCACTGAAAACAAGATCATATCTTAAGAAATCTAATGCCTACAGCAGTTGTATGAAACTCATGCTTAGGCCTTGGGAGGGGCTTGGTCAGTGGATCAGCAACATTCTCATCCGTAGGGACTCTGCTGATCTTCACATCTCCTCTATTCACAATATCACGGATAAGGTGATATCGCCTTTCTATGTGTTTGGATTTCTGGTGTGATCTAGGTTCCTTTGCTTGCGCAATGGCTCCATTGTTGTCACAATACAAAGCCACTGGCTCAGAAATGCTAGGAATCACACCACGTTCGGTGATGAACTTCTTGATCCAAACAGCCTCCTTTGCCGCTTCAGAAGCAGCGAGGTACTCAGCTTCAGTTGTGGAATCTGCTACAGTGTCCTGCTTGGAACTCTTCCAGCTGACTGCACCGCCATTCAGGCAGAAGATGTAACCAGATTGCGATCGGAAATCATCTTTGTCTGTCTGAAAACTTGCGTCTGTGTAACCACTTACTACCAGCTCATCACTTCCTCCATACACCAAGAATTTATCTTTAGTATTTCTCAAATACTTCAGAATATTCTTGACTGCTGTCCAGTGACTTTCACCTGGATCCGATTGGTATCTACTCGTCATGCTTAAAGCACAAGCAACATCTGGACGAGTACAGAGCATGGCATACATGATGGATCCCAACGCCGAGGCATAAGGGAATCCGACTCATGCGATCTCGCTCAGCAGGTGTCTCAGGACACTGCTTCTTGCTGAGACTTATGCCATAAGACATTGGTATGAAGCCCTTCTTGGAATCTTGCATTCTGAACCTGTGTAAGACTTTATCGATATAGGTGTCTTGACACAGTCCAATCAACTTGTTTGATCTATCTCTATAGATTCTTATTCCAAGAATATACGCGGCTTCTCCCATGTCTTTCATTGAAAAACAACTTCCGAGCCAAGTCTTAACAGACTGTAACAACGGAACGTCATTTCCGAGAAGAAGTATGTCATCTACATACAACACGAGAAATGCAACTGCGCTCCCACTAGTCTTCTTGTAAACACATGGTTCTTCTTCGCTTCTGATGAAATCAAACTTTTTGACTGCTTCATCAAAACGAAGATTCCAACTCCGAGATGCTTGCTTCAATCCATAAATGGATCGATGAAGTTTGCATACTTTCCTAGCTGCATTTGGATCGATGAAACCTTCGGGTTGTGTCATGTACACATCCTCTTCCAGAATTCCATTAAGGAAAGCTGTTTTCACGTCCATCTGCCAGATCTCATAATCATAATGAGCAGCTGTTGCTAGGAGAATCCGAATGGATTTAAGCATGGCGACAGGTGAATAGGTTTCTTCATAGTTAATACCATGAATTTGTTTGAAACCTTTTGCCACTAGCCTTGCTTTATATATCTGAATATTTCCATCCACATCAATTTTCTTCTTGAAAATCCATTTACACTCAATGGGTCTTGCACCATCGGGTAAATCAACTAAAGTCCATACTTGGTTCTGTGACATGGATCCTATTTCGGATTCAGCGGCTTTCAGCCACTTTGCGGAGTCAGCGGCTTTCAGCCACTTTGCGGAGTCAGGGCTCATCATTGCTTCTTCGAAATTCGCTGGCTCGTCACTGTCAATGATCAACAAATCATGACAATTGGTTACGAGAAATCCATATCTCTCGGGTTCGTGACGGATCCTTTCGGATCGGCGAATTTCAGGCTCCACAGGCGCCGTCTCTACAACTCTTTGTAGATCCAACTGTTGCTCTTCCTCTACGGGTTGAGCATTTTCCTGCGGTACTCGAACTTCTTCGAGTTGTACTTTACTCCCACTGTTTCTCTTGGAAAGAAATTCTCTCTCAAGAAAAACGCAGTTCCGAGCAACAAACACTTTGTTCTCGGATTGGTTGTAAAAGTAGTATGCCTTGGTTTCCTTAGGATAACCAACGAAGTAGCACTTGTCTGATTTGGGTTCGAGCTTATCTGTAATTAATCGCTTAACATAAGCTTCACAACCCCAAATCTTCAGGAAAGACACACTCGGAACATTTCCAGTCCACATCTCATGTTGTGTCTTTGCAACTTATTTTGACGGAACCCTATTAAGTGTAAACGCAGACGTTTCTAGAGCGTATCCCCAAAAGGATAATGGAAGAGTTGAGAGACTCATCATTGATTGAACCATATCTAATAAAGTCCGATTCCTCCTCTCAGACACGCCATTCCATTGTGGTGTTCCAGGAGGAGTGAGTTGTGAAACAATTCCACAATCTCTCAAATGATCACTGAATTCTTGGCTTAAGTATTCTCCTTCACGATATGATCGAAGAGCCTTAATACTTTTGCCAAGTTGATTCTGTACTTCATTTTGGAACTCTTTGAACTTTTCAAAGGATTCCGACTTGTGTCTCATTAAATAGACATAGCCATACCTGCTGAAATCATCAGTGAAGGTAATGAAGTATCGAAAATTTCCTCTAGCACTTGTGCTCATTGGGCCGCATACATCTGTATGTATAAGGCCCAATAGGTCACTGGCCCTTTCATTTTGTTTGTTGAAAGGCGCCTTTGCCATTTTGCCTAGTAAACAAGATTCACATTTCTCACATGATTCATAATCAAATGAGCCCAAAAGCCCATCACTATGGAGCTTTTGAATCCGTTTCTCGTTTATGTGGCCCAAACGACAATGCCATAGAAAAGTCTGATTCGTGTCATTTGATTTGAATATCTTGGTGTTAATGTTATAGATTGGTGCAGTTTGGTTTAAAACATAAAGCCCATTCTCTAATGGGCTGCTACCATAAAATATATCATTGTAATCAAAAGAACAACATTTATTCTTAATTGAAAACTGATATCCTTCCACATCCAAAATAGGAATGGAAATAATATTTCTGCTTATAGCAGGTACATAGTAGCAATTATTAAGCTTTAAAACCAAACCAGAAGGTAAAGACAAGTTATATGTTCCTACGGCTAATGCAGCAACTCTTGCTCCATTCCCCACGCGCAGGTCCACTTGTCCCTTTTCCAACTTCCTACTGTTGCTTAGGCCCTGCATATTTGTACAAATATGAGCACCACAGCCGGTATCCAATACCCAAGAAGTAGAACCAGAAGTAGTAACATTTACTTCTATAACATAAATACCTGAAGATGAAGTCTCGAAAGTCTTCTTCTTCTTCTTCTTCTTCTTCTTCTTCTCTTCCAAGAATTTGTTGCAATTTCTCTTCCAATGCCCAAGCTCTTTACAGTAATGGCACTTATCAGTCTCAGATTGGCCCGGCTTGGGCTTTGGGGCTGGCGCCGGCGTGTCCTGGTTCTCAACCGGGACTGCCTTGCCCTTTCCCTTACCTTTGCCAAGTTTCTTAAACTTCTTACCCCCTTGTACCATAAGTACATTTGGAGTGACCTTATTGATATTTGGCTCAGCTGTCTTGAGCATGCCATGCAGCTCAGTCAATGTCTTTGTCAAGTTATTCATGTTATAGTTCATAACAAACTGATCATAACTTGACGGCAGTGACTGCAGAATGATGTCAGTAGCCAACTCTTGGCTAATGGGACAATTCAGCTTCCCCAGGTTATCAATATAACCCATCATCTTAATGACATGAGGACTGACTGGACTGTCCTTTGGTAGCTTGCATTCAATGAGAGATTTAACCGTCTGGTATCTCTCAGTTCGTGCTTGCTCCTGAAACATACTTTTCAGGCTAGTGATCATCTCCACGGGCGACTCCACGTTCTCGTATTGCTTCTGCAAATCCGAGTTCATGGTAGCCAACATGAGACAATTCACATCGACCACATCATTAGAATGCTTATCCCAAGCATTCCTTTCTGCATGTGGAGCATTGGCTCTCGGTTTTTCAGGGAGAACATTTTCAAGGACATAGTCCCGCTTCTCCTGCTTAAGAACAATTCTCAAGTTCCGATACCATTCGAGAAAATTCGATCCATTTAACTTGTCCTTCTCAAGGACGGATCGCAGGGAGAAAGAATTGTTATGAGTAGCAGTCATAGCTGAGAATCATAGAAAAGAAAAGGTTTAGTTATGATGTTCAAGAAATGAGAAGTCTTAACTTTTAAGAAAACTCGAATTATATTCAAACAATGTTTCCTCAGATGAATATAATGATCCAAGACCCATACTTCACTAAATTCAAGTGAGCCACTGGCTATCACTCAACTTTAGCTATCTAGGTAAGCAACAACCTTGCTAGTTATATCCAATATAACTCTTGGTTGTGGATCGACATCTTATGTCCAATCCACCTGATGTCTCTGGGCCCAAAACGATTTTGATGGCCCAGTCAAGTAAACCAATCTCTTCAGTCACGTAATTGTCGATGTCTTGCACTGCAAGTCCATCAACACGATTACCTCTGCCTTACTCATGAAATTGTGGACATCTTGCACTGCAAGTCTATCACACAACTAAATGGGTCTTGACAGTTGACAAGATTGGAAAGACATCAAATACACTTGATATTTGGTTGAGGAACGGAACCATTTAAAACATTCAGTTTTACTATGTTTTAATTCTTATAATTAATTAATCCGCGATGACCGATCAATCCAATTGATCCGGTTTTGAATACCGGTCAGTGTCGATCGATGCTACGTTAGCATCGGTCGATGCCAACCTTATCAAATCAATCGCCATTAAACCATTCACAGTGTTCGGCCATCTTTAACCAAGCTCGATAACCGGTCCAATCCAATTGAACCGATCCAACAATCTCGCGAGGCTGCGTCGATCGATGCAACAATTGCATCGATCGACACTAGGCGAAAACTAGGTTTATTCGGGTTTTTGCCCTGCATCGATCGATGCCGGATTGGCATCGATCGACGCCATGCGAAAAACCCTAAATTTTATTCGGGTTTTCGCTCTGTGTCGATCGATGCCCGATTGGCAACGATCGACACTATGCGAAAAACCTTAAAACGTTTTCGAACAAAACCCTAAACTAGGTTACTTTGATCAAAATGAGTTTTAGCATGCTTGTATCAATTATACAAAGATCTAGATTCAACTAATCTAATCATCATGCTACAGATTCAATGGAACCCTAAAGCTCTGATACCACTGAAGGAATTTCTAGCAGTTCTAATCAGGATTAGCAACCCTAGTCTGAATTCCGAGCCTAGGATCTAAGGTTCATGTAATTAAATCTATGGGATCTCATATTTACCTGTTGATTTGCAGCGGAAGTATTAGCAGATAATCGAGATCACGAAGCGCCTCAAATGCTGCGCCTCTACTGGTATCCACACGCACACAAACTGGACCGCAGGGATGCTAGTACCTTACAGAGATCTGATCTCCAGAGAGGTTTGTATCTGTGTTCTGGTGGCTGTGTATTAGGTTAGGGACGAGTTTAGGTCGACCATATATTTTATATATGTCGGCTTAAACCACAACGGAATTAACCAACGATTAAAACGAATTAATCTGATTAATCCGCGAGTGCATCGATCGATGCAATATCTGCAACGATCGATGCTCCCCAGAACATTGATATCGAATGCATATCACATATGCATTTACTGGATCATTACATTAATGATCAACCTCATCTTTAACGCCCAGCTTGCTTAGGTGTGTGACCCTGTAGGATCATATAACACTAGCAATGAGTTCTCAACTCATTGATCATAAGTGGCTTCTAGCAAAGCGTTATGACTACCTAGTGTTATGTGATTGTCTCATCTCGACTATACGACTTTCACTTAGAGCAAGTACAGTAGATTTCAGGACATTCCCAACACATATTACTCCAGACGCATTAACGCGACTTAAAGATGCCAATTTTTCAACTTGGTGCAAAAAATACGTAAGAATTATAACTTAAATAAAATAAAATATAACCATGATATATATATATATATATATATTTGTCATTTACAAAAAATTGAAATATGTGCAGGTTAATGATGCAAGCAGATTGTTTGAATTTCCGTTGTGGTTTATAGAATTTGTGCAAGGAGCAATGCATAAAATCATTTCATGGTCCATGTATTTCTCGAGAGGATATCATTACCAAACTCAGAACCATGGGCAAAATAGGAAGACTATGAATTATGGTGTTGCCGTTCATGGAACCACTGAATTAGAGTATTTTGGGTTGATTGATGAAATATTCATGATTGAGTATAGTGGTGTTGTGGGGTTAAAGGCCATGATTTTCAAATGCCAATGGTTCAACACTACTCGAGGAATACGAAAACATCCTTCAGGTATTGTCGACGTTTGCCCCCAATTGCATTACGAGAAGTACGATCCTTTCATATTACCAGAGCAATGTGATCAAGTTTGTTATATTCCTTATCCACGAATACGGCCAACCAGATAGGAATGGTGGGCAACAACGAGGGTAATGCCGAGAGGATATACTCAAACACAGGAAGTGGCCCAAATTGCAGTACAGAACGACTACGTTGATCACGAGATACAAGATGATGCTATACTACGAGTGGAAGCTCATGCGGTTCAAGATGCTTTTGATTATGATCCTACACCGACCACAAATCCCAATGACGAGTATGATTCCGAAAATGAGACGGACGATCAATATAGTGAATATTCTGATTCGGATTCATGTTCGGACGATTAATTGTATTTGTGTATTTTTATGTTCTTAATAAAATTTAGTGTGTTGTTTTTACAAGAGTTTGAATTTTGTTTAAATTGTCATCAACTTTATAAATCAAACATAAATATTTATAAGTTTTAAAATTTAATTTCTATAAAAATTAATTGGCCATCATATATTAAATTTTTTTATTTCAAATATGTGTAAATCATAAATTTTTTTAATCAACAATGTTAACACATTAAGTTTAAAAAAAATTCTAACTTGTTAAAATCATACAAAACCCAAATATAAATATTTAGTTTCGCGGTTTGGTAAAAATGATTAGGCGGTTTAATTTTGATTTCGCGGTATAACAAATATAGTTTCGCGGTCAAATAATTTAATATAGCCACGAATGGCCTTGACTTTGTCGTGGCTATGTTATTTTGGGTTTCGCGGGCCAATTTTGGCCCAGAGAATTGATATTTCTTTCAGGTTTTCGGCCCAAATTAGGCCTGGCTATATATCCCTAAATCTACTCCGGAAACCCTAATTCTCTTTCGCACCGCCTCTCTCTCGATCGAACCCTCTCTCTCTCCGACTCTTTCTCTCTCGATCTCTCTTTCTCGATCTCTCTTTCTCGATCGATCTCTGTTGATCTTCTTCTTTCCGGTGGCTTGTTCTCTCTTTCTCTCTCGATTCTCTCCCAAACTCCGTCTCGATCTCTCTTTCTCTCTCAGACATCACCGCATCTCAATCGATCTACGTTGACCGTCTCGATCTCTCTATCTCTCTCGATCCTCATCACCGCCTCGATCTCTCTCTTGCAACTCCTATCTCGACATGGTAAGGATGAAAAACATTTGTAGTCTAAATAATTTTGATTGCATGCATATTAGGATTTTGATTTTGGGATTTTCCCTTCTCGGTTTTGCTAATGTACTCTTGTGTTTTTGCATGCAGATGATTCGATCAAGCGCTTCTTCGGGGAGAACCGAATCCCAAAGGCGAGCCCAAACCACTATCCCGCCGGGAGCGCTTAGGGCTGCCGCTACAGCCCAAGCTCGTCATCCATTACCCAGCCTCGCGGCTGTGATGGCTGCGCCGGAGAGACAGCACATGCCTCTCATCCATCCGCAAAAGCTGAACGGTGGTTTATGGTTTGTGTTTCTTTTTCCCTTGTATGTATAAAGCCTGTATAAAAAGTGTATTTTGCTGTAGACTTGCCTGTATTGACTCGTCTGTATAAATATCAAATTTGGCTATGGAATGTGTGAAGTTGTTTGTGTGATTCTCGACTGTAAATTGACTTGTTTGTATAACTTGCCTGTATTGACTTGTCTGTATAAAGACTGTAAATTGCAATTGCTATAGAGTCGTCTGTATAATTATCGAGTTTGGCTTTGTTTGTTGCTTTAATTATAGTCTGTGTAGACTCGTCAGTATGTGGTTGCTTTAAGTATGATCTGTGTTTGCTATAAGATGTACAATGGGTTTTTAAGGATGGTCTGTGTCTGTTTATTCTAGTCTGTGTTTGCTTTAGGTATGGTCTGTGTTTGCTATTAGATGTACAATGGCTTCTAGTCTTGTGTCTGTGCAATGGCTTTTTAAGTATGGTCTCTGTCTGTTTATTTAGTCTGTTGTATGACTTGTCTGAATTGTTTTTTTTTTTCTCTTTTCGGTTTGATGCTGGTGTCTGTTTATCTTTTACACAAGTTTGGCATTGATGACTGCATCCGCAAGGACAATGTTGCCTCATATCAATCAAACTTCTGGGGGCCATGGTGGAATTATGGAATGGTGCCTAAGGAAAAGAAGGATGAATGGTGGACAACCTTTGTGGTAATGTTCCCCAATCGTTCTCATTATATAATTAGAGTTGTGTAAAGATTGCTTCATTATTGAACTAATGCACATGTTTTTTTTTTTTTTGTAGCAAAAATACAACTGGGAAAAACAACATGAGAATTTGGTGTATTTGCGGTGGGAGAAGGTTCTGAGACTGTCCATTAGTGATCTAGTGAGCAAGAGGAAGCGTGCTGGCAAGAAACCGACCTATATAGGACTGACGGATTGGAACACCATGCTTGAGACTTGGGAGGAGGAGCCTCACCAAAAGAGAAGCAAGACAAACTCTGAGAACTCTTCATCTAATCCAGATGGATTAGGGAAGCACTGCCACACTTCTGGACATGTGCCACACATTCGTGTGGCACATAATATGGTAAGTATTTCAATACACTTATTATTTATAAAATGTATGTTGTTTTTCTTTATCATTACTAACACATTTCTTTCTTTTGTAGGCTCTCGAGATGGGCGAAGAACCACCTGCAACTGCGGTGGTTCATAAAACTCACTCTAACAAGAAGGGATAAATCATAGATAAGCGAGCAGAGGCTCTTGTTAAGGCTGCAGAGGAGTTGGATGTGTCCAGATCGCAGCAATCTTCTGTCTCTGATGGACCCCCCTACTCCCTCTAACCAAGAGCTCACGGCTGCATACATCGAGGTAAGAATCCATATTTGGTTTCTGATGCTTCGAATTTTGTTTTAGGAATGGTTAACTGTTATTGGTTTGGAAATGCTTGTATTGTTTTTTTTTACGAATGGTTAACTGTTATTAGAATCTGACTTCATAAGGTTAGGTGTTATTGTTTTGGAAATGGTTGTATTGTTTTGGAAATGGTTAAGTGTTGATGTTAGTTAATTGCTTATGTTCAGTTTTCTGTTTAGTGTTATTTAGTTTCATTAATGCCGCTCTTTTTTTTTCATCTCGCAGACTGCAAAAAACAGCAAGGGGCGAGTGTACGGTCTCGGTTCTATCCAGTACCTCACTGCCTCGCCAAATGAGTCTGCGGCTTCTTCGCTTCTCAAGCATGTGGAGACTAATGCAAGGCTCTGCAGAGTCGAGCAGAATATGGGTGGGATAAACAAAGGGCTGGGGATTCTCTTAACTTTGGCGGGAATTGATCCGGTGACTTATCAGCCAATTGGACGACCTGCTCCACGTGAGAGTGCTGGTTCTGCACCAAGCAACCACTCAGACGCTTCCCAGGAGCGGCCAAACGATCCCAACTTCTCTCCGACCAACCTTGCAAACGCAACTCCTCATTCTCTGTCAATCATCAATGAACAACCTCAACCTCAAGCTCAGGACTAAGTTTAATTTTGTTTTGACTGTATGTACTATATTATTAACCAGGATGTCTAATGTATTTGGAACCTTTGTAAAACTTAAACATCATTTGATGTTTTTTTGTTATGTATATAGGGAATTTGAATGCAATTTCTTTAATGGTAGTAATGTATATTTTCGATTAATCAAATCTATAACTCTCGAATAGTATAGTTTTGAATATATGATTAGTATACATAATTATAAATATAATTTGTGGATATGTGCCAATTCAGCTACGACAATTTCGTGGTTAGTCGTAGCTACATAGCCACGAATAAATCGTGGTTAGTCGTGGATAATATAGCCACGAATTATATCGTGGGTAGTCGTAGCTACATAGCAACGAATATATCGTGGTTATTCGTGGCTATAAAGCTACGAACAATTCGTGGTAATTCGTAGCTATCTAGCGACGAAGATATCGTGGTTTTTCGTAGCTATATAGCTACGAACAATTCGTGGTAATTCGTAGCAACATATTCACGAATATATCGTGGTTAGTCGTAGCTAAATAGCCACGAACTAGTTTGTAGCTATTCGTGGCTACACCGTGGCAAGGTTGCTACGACTAGCCACGATTAGCCACGTTTAAACATTAGCAACGAGCTCGAAGCTACGAAACATTTTCGTGGCTATTCGTGGCTAAGGGCGAACTAGCCACGGATTTTTGGCTTTAGCCACGAATTTTTTCGTGGCTAAATACAAATTTTCTTGTAGTGTTTAGCCAATCAAATGATAACACATAATTTAGTATAAAAATAATTAAAATTTAAAAAACCTCTTAAAATAATTAAAAAAAACAAAAACGAAAATAAAGGGAAATTATGTTTTATTTTTTAGAAAAAATTAAAAATTAAAATAAACAAATTTATATATAAAAAAACTAAACCCAAATCCTAAACCCTAAACCCTAAATTCTAAACCCTAAACCTTGAAGTATAATTTGAAAACCTAAAAAAGATAAAAATTTAAACTAAACCCTAATCCCTAAACCCAATTTGTAAATATTAAAAAAATAAAAACCTAATCCTATTCCCCAAACCCAAACCCTAATTTAAAAATAAAAAATAAAACTAAACCCTAATCCCTAAACCCTAATCCCTAAACCCTAAGCCCTAATGTTTAAACCCTAAACCCCAAATCCCAAAGGGCTTAAACCCTAAATTCTAAACCCTAAACCCAAATCCATAAACCCTAATCCTTAAACGATAAACTCTAAAGGACTAAAACCCTAAATCATAAACCCTAATTCATAAACCCTAAACCCCAATTTGTAAACTCTAAAAAATATATAAATATTGATATATATATATATATATATATATATATATATATATATATATATATATATATATTATTTATTTTTATAAATATTTGAATGTGTTTAATTACTTAATTTTAATTTTTAAAATTTTATGTTAAAATAATACCATATGGCATATTTTCTTGGATAAGAAAAGAGGGGGTGAACAAATGGGTTCACCCGGGGTGAACCCAAGTATTTTTCAATTTTTATGTTTGGGGCTTGTGAATTGATAGCTAGATCTGTTAGAAAAAAAAAAAATTGTTAAGCGGAGATTGTTGACAAAAAAACAAAAAGGGAGGACTCAAAATTTTAATTCCCCGCCTATGTTAAAAAAAAAATTAGAAAAAGTGTTAAGACTTATATTTCTTTGTCTCCTTCTCATTCTCCAATTTCACAGCACAAAAAAATCCCCACAACCTAGATATGCATCTCTATATTTTTATTCAGAGAGTTATCGAGAGAGCTTTCATTTTTTTTTCTCTTTTTTCTCTGCAAAATCGATTATGGTTATATTGAAAGGCCAAAAGCCATAAAGTATTCTCAGATTTATAAAGATGATAATGGGCTAAAAGACATGGGCCTCATAAGATCTAAAATGAAACTAACCTGGCAACGAATGACACACTTAGATCATGCAAGCGCCGCATGTTGCCAATTCGTAAGCTCTGTTATGCATCTGCCAGAGAACAATGAGGAAACACCATCAAACATAGCCGACCTTAATCTATGAAATTCTTTAAGACCCATATACTGATCCAACTTCCGACAAAGATACACTGAAAATCAGCTGCTTAAATCAGTTCTCAACTACACCAGATTTCACCAAATCCAAGAAGGCTCCTCCGCCAGAGGGATCCAATTTACTGATCCAACCTGAAATTCACCATATTCTCTTTCATAAAGCGGTGACACGAAGAAGATATTATGTTAAATAACTAAGGAAAACACGATAAAAGCAAAGAAAAAACAGCTAATTGACAGAGAAAAGAACAACGGAAGAGAGATCGAAAATTTTCTGAAGCAAACGAAGATGTCCAGTCTAAACCAAAAAAGTTAGATCTCAGCAGGAGAAAGAGATCTGAAAAAAGCAAAACAAAACAAAAAACAAAAAATGATATAAACATATGACAAAGACCTTGTGAATCGTTCATTCATATCCTTCTGAAAAATGAAAATATGAGAAGGAGGATGAAGAAAAAACGAAAGAGAATCTTTTCTCTTCTTAGAGAGAGAATTTTCTAAGAAGGGAGAGAAACTCACTTTAAATTCTGTTTTAGTTCATATAAACTCTCTCAGTTTTATATTTTTATTATTTTCTCATTTTATTTTGTGTTTTCTATAAAAAAATTACAGTTACTTAATATTTTCACAAAATCATACTATTTGATTGTTTCATAATATATTGCTTTTGATCAAAAAATTTATATTATTTCGTAAAATATGCATTAAATTGGTATTATACATGAAGGAGATTCAGAGAAAAATTTGTATATTTGTTTTGTGACTTATTTGAAAATTTCAACAAAAACAGAGTTGTAAACGATTTTTAATACTTTAAAAATAAAAAGAAAAGTTCTTATTTTATTCTTAATTTTTTTAATGAAAAACAAAGTTTGATTTATACATTAAAGTTAATAACAAAAGCTCCAATATTTGTTTTCCACAAACCATACTTCATTTGATTAAAATCATGGGTTACATGAAGAGGGAATTAACTATCCGCTTAGAATACTACGATAATACAGAACAACAAAAGACATAACATCAAATAAAACTTCAGGACAGATTGACACTGAATTTAAAATTTAAGTTCAAATGCGTCAAAAGAATCTTTACGGTACCACCAAATTTTTGAGAGATACACTTTGAGATGTGACGTTTAACACCAACTCTCATCATAAATTGTTAAAACGATTCCAGTTGCATCTTTTAGTCCTGTACAGCCCGCATAATATGACAAACCGATTAAAATTTTGAAAGAAAAAACGATATAAAAACCGAGTTAAAGCACTCTTTCAAAGAAATAAATGGTGGAAGGGTTCTCTTCTTGCAAAAGAAAGAAAATGGAAAGGATTTCTCTCTATCAAAAGAGAAAAGTGGAATAGATCTCTTCCTATCAAGGGAAGAAGGTGATATAGATCTCTCCATATGATGGGAGGAAGTTGGTAGAACACCCATCTTCAAAACATAAGCCAAAGGATCCATTGAAAATCTTAGAGATGGGCTTGAGATTTTGTCGGCTGAATGATTGTCAATCACAAAATTGGGCCTAGCCGAACAAGCTTAATATCAAAGCCGATTCCATGGAGATAATGGGCCAAGCCCACATAAAAAGTCGCCAGAGACTAGAGTGATGAAACATCGGGCATTGCGATGAGGATGAGTGCCTCACCGAAAGAGCATGTATGTTCGACAAGATTGAACGCAGCAGAGATAGAACGTAAATTGAAGCTTCTTTGGAATCTCGACGAAGACATTGATAGGTGAGGTTCATTTAGACTATCTTCGAGAGCCTTTGTGGGAGACACCGAATCAGCGAGCTATCCACCTGAGGAGAGTTTTATCGGCGGATACGCCAAGCTCAGAGGCAGAGTGGCAAATGGGAAACTCCAAGGAAGGGATAATATGGGAGGTGATTGAGGGTTGCAGGTTCCACATCGATGGTTGTGGGAAGGAGGTTTGCGACAGTGGATCTGGTGGAATTAGAGGTTCACGAGGTTTTCGCGGGTTCAGAGATGTGGAAGGGAAATCCACCGAATCTAAGACAAGAGCTTGAGAAGATCTGGCGGCTTTGTTCGCTTCGATGGCGGAGGCGGAAGAGGGAGGACAATCATCGCTGCGGCACAAGTAGAGGTTACCGGTTTGACCGAAGAAGAGTTCTCGCCAGTGAAAGGGTCAACCGGCAGAAAAGAAAGGCACCGCTACTCAGTGGCAAGCACCAATGTAGTGGCCCGATTCTAGTCCATTAGGCTCTTTCAAAATTTTTGTAAAGAAAAGCCCAAAAGCCCAAAAAGCCCACCACTTAACCTAGGGTTTCCTCTCTATTTTCTTATAAATAGAGGAGCCACCCAAGCAGAAGAGGAGGAGGAGATCAGACGGCAAAGCCCTGCCAAAGCCGGAGCCCAGCAGCCGTCAGCCATCAGCCGTGATCCACCGTTGTCTTCCTCCGTCTACACCACCTCCGATCTCGTTCTCCTCTTGCTTCATCTCTTTGAATCTTCTTCCGGGTTAAGTGAATCCAAAACCTCTATCGAATCTCTTTTTCAACTCTTCCTGTCTTGTTTTGATCCTCTGTGGTGTTAGATCTTGAGATCCAATCTCGTTTCTTATATCTACCACTTTTCCAAACGCAGATCTAAGATCAAAGCAATTCTGGCCGTCATATTGATTCGCTTTTTTCCAATGATCCGTAAGGATCCATAGAACGCACAATATGTTGTTGGAAATCTCTCGGTCTCAGCTTTCTAGAAAGGTAAGAATCGTCCAATTCTGACTTATCGTTTGGAAGTTATGATCTGTTTTGTAAAACGTATTTGTTCATGACGAATCTGAATTCGGTTTGGTCAAATTCAATTTCCAATTTCCCGGTTTAGTTTGGTTCGGGTTGACCGGTTTGGGTTGACCGGGTCGGTCGGGTTGACCAGGTCGGGTCGGGTTGACCAGTCTGGTTCGGTTTAGTCCGGTTTGGGGCTGGTTAACTTCAATTGACCATAACTAGACCGTCCTTAACCCGATTTGAGCGAAAGGAAAGCCTAATCCACTTCTTTTTCCGTCCTCTTTCCAGATATGATGTCCGTTTTGGACATTTTCAATTCCCAGTTTACGCTTTTGCCCTTCTTTGGCCAAGGTGAGGCGGTTTGTCCTAATTTGATTCATGTGTGTCGTTGTGCCTCATGATGTCTAGGTTAGAATTGAATTGGCTTCGTTGCTTATTGCGTTCTATGTGTTTATGTTGGAATATAGTATCGTTAGGGATATAAGAAGCATATGAACCAACAAACTAAACTTAAATCCGTATACCTATATGTATAACTATACACATATACCTATAACTATGTTGCCTTGTGAATTGTGAACGAAGTTAGGTTGTTAGATTCTGTTGAGTGCTCTGTGATAACCAAACCTAGCATTGCGTGTTGATTGAGAACCTAGATGGTATGGTAAAACGGATAGGGCCGTGACCCGGAAATTTTTGTGGTGATGTGCGAGTTAGTTGTTGTGTTAGGCGCCTATGATGGGCTTCTGTGCAGGGGCACGTGGCTGAGACCGAAGAGGGAAAGTCACGTGCTATGAAAGTCGTCGGGGGAGGTGTGATGCGCCTTCCCAAAAGAGTGATGTGAGATATGGCATGCGCGCCGGAGTGATGTGAGTGTGGCCTGCGCGCCTGTGGAGTGATGTTCGGGTGGAAGTCGGGTACGAGCTATATGTCTCTTTTGGCCTGGTGGCTTGAACTAGTATCGTGGCTGAGTCGGGTACGAGCTTTATGCTGCTATGGGTCCGGGGGTCACGATGCTTCCATTGTTTAATGTGTGTTTATATATTGTATTGTATAAGTATTATATAATATTCCTTGCAGCCGTTTAATTCTCGGCTAGGCATTAAGTCGTGCAAGGGTCGTATTGTTTGGGTTGGTCTAAATCGTTCTCAGAGAGTAATTCTCCAATTACTCACCCCTCTTTCTTCCCCTTTCCTTTGCTTTTCAGGACTTGTAGCAGAAATATATTACTGATCGAGTTGGTGGTTTTGAACAAAAGGAAGCGTGCGCAAGACTCCTTGGATCAATGAAAAGATATGTCGGCTAGCCCGCGGACGTAGACGCATGTCCTAACACCGCCTCTCCAGTCTGCCGGGAAACGGATGTTACAACCAACGTTGGAATTACGCTGGAGGAAGAACTTCATTTTGGTTGCATGGCGCCTTGGAATCCATGTCTGGGAGAGTCAAAAACTAGGGTGAATTCCTTTATCGGATGTTTTTTCAATAACTCGAGTATATAACATTAAACAACGTTAGTATTTTCTTTCAAATATTACAATCAAATAAAAATAATATAAATTATTTATATAAACTCATATTCGATACAATGCACCATTGGTTATATTGAACGATCATTTGTCTTTTTTTTTCTACAATTGAATCAGCTCGAAGAGACGTTACAGTGCCTTAAATATCTTTTTGAAACTAAAACTTTTAACCAAATTGCTTCAAGAAGATTTGGTGTCCAAAAAGTAGTAAAGACCTGGAAAAAGCAAAAACATTAGTAACGTAAGAAGATGATAATTTTTCAATATGTATGTATAATCTGAAAGGATCAAATAAATTATAACCTTTAGTTTTCAGTAGTGAATTTCATCATTAATTTATTATAAATTAGTTAATGTACAACATAAGTAATCCTTATTATAAAGAGAACTTATGTATATTTTTTAAAAAGTTCAATAGATAATTTTTTTTTTCCTAGAAAAATAATTGAGTTATTTATTTCTAAATTTTAATATTTAGAAAAGTCATTTCCTGATAACTGAATTTAAATCATTTGGAAGAGTAAAAATAAACTCATGAAACATGTTACAAACGTTTTTGAAAAGAATACTTAACTAATGGTACTTTTACTTTCGAGTAGGTTAAGTATACTTAACTAACGTTAAATAAACATGTTACAAAGTTTTGAAAAGAATACTTAACTAACGTTATTAACACAACCTATTATTATGTGATTCCGCCAGAGACCTTATTTAACGACATCGACAGAGTTCTCCGTAACTCCATCACCGTAATGTCAATGTGGATTTGTTGAGATCCATATATCTCTTCCTTTTGTATTGTTTCTTTGTTTTTATTCTTTTTTTCCAAGAAAGCTTTTGGTTTAGATAAAACTTACGTAACCTCAAAACTCATTTTTAATGATATTAACAGTTTTAATAAAAAAAAAGATTCTTCTTCTCTGAGTATTTTTGATTCGAATCTTAGAGATGGGATCCGTCTTGTTTTCTGTGTAGAGGAGTCTGCGTGTTTATTTATTGTTCTTAGGACTCTAGGGTGCGTTAGATCCTGCAAGTCAAATGAAAGCGTTTTGGTACTTATGACCCGATTGGATCCTTGGGTAGTTGCATGATCGGTTCACGTGCCGTCGGGTGGTGATTCTGGTTATGGTGTTAACCTACTAAGTGACGCTGATAGATGTGTGGTCCGGAGAATACGGGGTCATGTCCTAGGGCCGGACTGCATGGAAGCTTAGGCTATCTAGGGGTAGCCCGAGTCGATATGTATCAATGGATAGAGAACAGTGTCCTAGGTCGTAGGACTTCGTGATTCCGCCAGAGACCTTATTTAACGACATCGACAGAGTTCTCCGTAACTCCATCACCGTAATGTCAATGTGGATTTGTTGAGATCCATATATCTCTTCCTTTTGTATTGTTTCTTTGTTTTTATTCTTTTTTTCCAAGAAAGCTTTTGGTTTAGATAAAACTTACGTAACCTCAAAACTCATTTTTAATGATATTAACAGTTTTAATAAAAAAAAAGATTCTTCTTCTCTGAGTATTTTTGATTCGAATACTCAATTTTCTTCATTACTATTGATTTTGCTGATTCTCACATTGGAGGTGAACGATTTTCTGCATTATTCTTATCACGCACATAGAGAAAAAGGAGCAATCATGCATACATTCTCAAATTGAGGTCACATATCATTGTAAAGTTATTAAATTTGGAATTGGTTTAGATGCGACTGTAGGCTCAACATGTGATACTGGTCCAAGAAGAAGCGATCATGCCTACGTTCTCAAATTGAGATCACATGTCCTCGTAAAGTTATTGACATGGAAATTGGTCTTGATGCGACCGTGACTTCAGCATGTAATTCTATTCCAAGACGAAGACATTGAGTTGAGTATTTGAATGATATAGAAGAAGCTTTAGTAATACCACAAGAAAGACAAAACGCAGAAAATATGACATTTGGATGAATAAAACCGAGTTTTTCAGGGAAAAATTTCACTCGAAAGACACTTGACAACTCATGTGTATAATCTCAAATCGTGTAGATATAAGGGAATATGGTTCTCGTACGCGATTCCAAAATACTCCGTTTGTACCTAGTCGGCTATTGACAGAAAAAAACACCTTACTTTTTGTCATGGGGCAATGCATTTGGTTACTCTTTTTGTCATTTGAAATTCATTGATAGTAGGAGTTTCAAGAAGCTAACTGAAAACGTAGTTTG
Organism: Orychophragmus violaceus; assembly: GCA_030180135.1. Classification (NCBI taxonomy): domain Eukaryota; kingdom Viridiplantae; phylum Streptophyta; class Magnoliopsida; order Brassicales; family Brassicaceae; genus Orychophragmus; species Orychophragmus violaceus. Next base: position 13,322,349 of record CM058236.1, read on the forward strand.
TGGCTAGATCTATATGTTTAAGTATATAAAGTAAAGAACACATAAATTTTTTTTTTTTTATCGATGTTTAGTTTCTTTATATTCTTAGGACCTAGTCTAGAACAAATCCATTAAAATAAGATTGTAATTATATTTGTTTTGATATCCAATACTACAATACTTATCACTCATTTTTAGATATATAAGTAACACCAAAAGATCTACATCCTCATAGTGGGACGACGCCACACACACATGTGTGCATCTCTCAAGTATACCCTGGGCTTGTATGTTTTCATAACACAACAACCTATTGGTATTTATACTTAATAGGTTGTGGAGAACCTTAGTCAACCTTTACATTTTGATAACTTCATATTTTTAGGAAAATATCCTATTTTCCTAAATCTTCTCCAAAGAATATGAAAACTTCTTTAAAGTGAACTATTCTCTTTAAGATCCTTTTCCAGCTCCGCTATACCTCTTGGCACGTCTTTATCAGCTCCAACTTTCATCCATTCCACATATTTAGCTCCACATCACCTAAATTTTTGATATGCTCCCTTGTATCACATTGTGTACTACGCTTTGTACTATTTCGTAGATGACATGTTCTGATAGCTTTTAAAACTCAGTCAACACAACATCTTCATTCTCTCCCTTGATGATTGATTTTTATAATCTAAGCATACTCAACGCTTCACATCAAAACACTAGGCTTCATGTTACATCTCCACGTCTTGTATCACTTCTTGTACCAATTCACGATTCATGTATCACTTCTTGTACTACTCTTCGACAGGTACATAAACACTCCAAACAATTGCATCTTTAACTTTATACTTCTAACCACAAATCCATGTTCGACCCGAAACAATAATTGTAATACCTTGTTTCACAAAAATGGGTCAACGGGCAGCAGAAAAGTCAACAAGGACATTTTGGTAATTTCCAAGATTTGAAGGCATTTTGGTAATTTTACCAAAATACGGGACGGAAGCAAAGTTGGAGCAAATGATTATATTTTTAAATAAAGAAATATTTTAGAAGATTAAAAGTGGTGGAAATGGAATTTAAATGAGTTTTACGGACTATCGAGAAAGGAAACCGATAAAACTAACAAAACTTGTAAATTCTGGTACGAGAGCTACATGAGTCCGATTGAGGTGAGACGAGTTTCTAAATGCTTCTCAAAGAATCTAGTATTTAAAAAAAGCTTGATCGATTTATTTCAGAGGCTACGGGGTTGTGAAGATTTTAAAAGCGGAATTAACTATTTTGGACTGAGCAGAATGGATCGGAGTTTTGATCGATTCATGACTTGGAAGATGAAATGTATGGATCAGAAATGACCCTGGATTGAAACTTGTCACATGTTTCTCCTCAGATGGCGCCACGTCTCACCATTTGAATTCTATGAATTTCTTTGATTCATTGCATGTTTGGGTCTAATCACTCTCATTCACTCTTCCTCTCACTAAACATTCATAGAATCCACTCAGAACACTCTCTGATCTCTCTCCTCTCACCACCCACGAGATCCATCTCTTTCTCTCACCCTCTTCATCACAAACTTATCAATATTTATCTTTCCCTTGAAGATATTCAAGAACATTCATAATGTTCTTATGACTTAAGACTCAAGTTACCCAAATATCTCCATATCTAGCTTGAATCTTCAGTAACCAGTGACATAAGTGTGATCATCTCAGTCTCCTCTCCATTCGCCGCAGATCAGCTCCACCGCCGCCGCCGGACTTTTCCAGAGCCGCCGCCGGAGAAGTTGCCGCCGGTGACTTCCTCCACTGCCGATCTCTCTCTCTCTCTCTCTCTCTCTCTCTCTCTCTCTCTCTCTCTCTCTCTCTCTCTCTCTCTCTCTCTCTCTCTCTCTCTCTCTCTCCAGGAGGCACCTCTCCTCCTCTTCAACCTCTCCTCTCACCGGATATCATCCTTAGTCGCCGGAGAGCTTCTTCTTTGCCGGTCGCCGGTGCATCACCAGTCAACGCCGTGAGCTCTCTCTCTCGGCCGTGTCTCTAAATAAACTCGAACGCTCAAAAACCAAAGAAGGTTTTCCTGTACGTTCATCACAAAAAATTTCTAGATCCCAATATACCCAATGCCAAATAGACCAGAGAAAGTCGCCGGAGCCGCCGGTCAACTCGGTTCTCTTTATTCGGTTGATTTAAGGGTTGGTCAAAGCCGGTTCAGTCTTGGTTCAAGCTGGTTCAAGCATTGGTCAACTCGTGGGTCAATCCGATTTAGCTTGGTCAAAGGTCAATGCAAAGTCAACGCTTGGTCAACGGTCTGTTTTAGCTCGATTCTAGGTCGGGATTGTGTGGTTCAGTTCATTGGTTCGGTAGAGGTTCAAGTTTAGTAGCAGTTCGGTCTCGGGAGGTTCGGAGTCCGTTACACCGTTATCCGTCTCTTACATTACACTGTGAGTTGGTTTACTACATTTAGTTAAGACATGTACACCGAGAATCTCTAAGCTGTAGCCTTAGGTTTGCATGCCTGTGATTAATTGGATAATTAATTGATATCGGTTGAATGAATGAATTGGTTAGGTTATATACGCATGATAGATAGTTGTATTCGCTATTGCTCGATAATCCGTTGATTGAATATTGTTTGATGCATTCATGTAGACTGGCATGATTAGGAACTATATGCATATATATGATAGTATGAGCATACTTAATGAACCTATATACTATAAATTAAGATTACTTTAAAATACGGATTAAAATACCTAACACATATAGAGTATAATAACGGGGTGGGTTATTAGATAATAGACGGGTTATCGGGTTAAATGAATTAAATTTAATAACAATGAGATGTCGGAAGATTAGTAAGTTTACTAATCTTAAACCAACGGATCGAAGAGTTTATAAAAGATATTTACGAAAGATAAACTAAAAAGGTGTTAATTGGTAATGAGCCATCTACGGGGTTAGCAAGCCGCTAATGCCAAGGTAGCAGACTAAATGAATTAAAAGATGAGAATGAACTAAAGGCCTGTTTAATTATTCAATTGTTAGTGTGTTGTTGGTTTGATGTTGTGTGGTTGTTTGCAAGCTTGCTTGTTGGACTACTCCGATGTTGGGCCGGATAGTCCGTTGTTTGCATTGTTTTGTCTATTCCAGTGTTGGGCCAGATAGACATCTTGTGTGATACTTGCCTCGGTCACGGGACCGGGTAAGTTTGGTAGATACCTAATCCGGTATAGAACCGGATAAGGTTGGTGGTGTGGTGGTGAATGATTAGGACTTGCGGGATAGATCGGTTGTGTGTTTATTTATGTTTGACCTTGTCCGTCTTGTTTTCTGTGTAGAGGAGTCTGCGTGTTTATTTATTGTTCTTAGGACTCTAGGGTGCGTTAGATCCTGCAAGTCAAATGAAAGCGTTTTGGTACTTATGACCCGATTGGATCCTTGGGTAGTTGCATGATCGGTTCACGTGCCGTCGGGTGGTGATTCTGGTTATGGTGTTAACCTACTAAGTGACGCTGATAGATGTGTGGTCCGGAGAATACGGGGTCATGTCCTAGGGCCGGACTGCATGGAAGCTTAGGCTATCTAGGGGTAGCCCGAGTCGATGTGTATCAATGGATAGAGAACAGTGTCCTAGGTCGTAGGACTTCGTGTTTACGTCTAGGAGTTGTGGGTAGTTTTAGTTACCATGGCGGTAGTTAAGTGTTCCCGTGGAAGTTACCGAGTTCGCATAGTGGGCACAGTGGTGTTACAATAGTTTCCGCATTAGATAGATCTAGTCCGATCGAGATTATGTGCCGCAGTAGTCTCGATCTCCGTGCTTCTTTCCTTTGTTAGAGAATGCTTGTGTGTTGTGGAGCTCATCACATCATGGTGGCATGTGATCAGCTATTTATTCCTTTTGATTGTTATTTTGGATTTTTGGGCGGGATTATCTTTAGTAGATTCTAGAAGCCTTTTAGTGGGGACCAGCTCGCTGGGTGATCTTAGATCACTCATTAGACTCTTTTTGTTGTTTTCAGGTTTGGCTTAGCAAGACGGACATGGGAGGTCCTCGGTGTAGTCTCGGGATAGCTTTTGGGCCGTGGTTTGATTCGATTGTTTTGTCTGGGTTTATTTTGGTTTGAGTTTCTGTTGGGAATGTCCTGAAATCTACCGTACTATCTCTAGAAAGTATGATAAGTGTCGAGATCAGACATAAGTCATAAATACTGGGTGATCATGATGACTTGCTAGAGCCCACTCATGATCTATAAGTTTAGGACTTATTACCAGTATTGTATGATCCCTAAGGGTCACACACCATAGCTAACGGGAAAGTTAAAATGGAATTAATACAGTAAGATGCAAGGCATTTACTGTATTTGTACAGAGAATTGGGCCAGACAAAAGACAGTCTTTTGTCTGATTTGGGCCTTGGGCCCAAAAGCCTAATGAGCCATTAGTTTAATTACTTGGGCCCATATAAGGAAGAGGAGGCGCCAGAAAACCCTAAGGCTTCTTGTCCCTGCGATTTTTCTGAGCACCAGAGCCGTCCTCTCTCTCTGTTGATTCCGAGCTTGGTCTAGCAGCCTGATCCAACAGCTTGTAAGAGTGTGGATACCTAGGAGGAGCCGGTTTCTATCAGCTCTTGCAGATCTCTTCATTCCTTTGATCAATCCGCTGCAATCACAAGGTAATGAATCTGATCTGTTTATGATTCAACTGCAAATCACCTAGATCCTAGATGATTATGTGCTAGGTTGTAACCTGACAATTACACCATGAACACACATAATCCTACAGTGGTATCAGATGATTTGCAGTTGAATCATAAACAGATCAGATTATTGAAACTTAATGTTTAATGTCTCTCAAATCGTTGCTATTGAAATCGTGCTATTGAAATCGAATGTTGACTTTAAGTGAGTTAATAATTCAAACGATTTGTATAAGGTTTAGGTTAGCGATCAATCAAGTTTTTTTTTTTTTTTTTTATGCTAAAGACAAAAACAATTCAAAGCCTTGATAATTGTGGTTCGTTTTTCCCAAACCCGCGACAATGAACCGATCAAACCGATTGTGGTTCATTGTCTGCTTTAGCCAAAACCGCAAGTTATGTCAAAATTGGCTAAAACACAAGGTGTTTCTTCCTGATTTTGGACTTAACCGAACCGATCCAATTTAATTGGTGGTTCAAGCGGTTAACCCAAATCGCGGTTTGCTGGAAATTATTTAATACAATTGGTATTATTTAATTTCTGGTTAAACCGGATTTAAATTCAAAAATTGAATTTTAACCTAAACCGAAGGCTGGTCTAAGTTTGATTTGGTTGGACCAAATAATTTAGAGCTGGTCTGGTTTAGTAAATAGCCAGTTGGATTTAGTAGTTAATTTGGTCTCGGACCAGAATTAATGAACCGACTCGGTTATGTCAAATTATTGGGCCAATTGGAATTCTGTGGTCTTGGGCCAAGAATTGGGCCTATAATTTGTGACCCAACCGAAAACTTTAATAAAATATTAAATTAGAAATTTCTATTTTTAGTATGTTTATAAATTTAGAAAGTTTCTAAAATAAGTAAGTTTCCCAAAATAGTAATCTTCTATTTTTTGGAAAGAAAACCTAAAATCCTCAAAAACAATATCAAGCTTGGATGTCTTGCCCAATTTTGTCAGCTACTTAACGCTTATTCAATTACAGATATGGCTTACAGTGTGAGGTGTCTGTTTTTGCGTAAGTAAAGTAGTATATAGTCACTATTTTCATTGGGAGTCCCAGACTTTAGTGATTATTTGGCTGTAAGAGATTGGTTTCCTTGACTGGGCCATCGGGAGTCCCGGGCCTTGAGACATCTGGTGTATTGGGCCTTGGGCCCAATTCACAACCGAGAGTTATTGGATATAACTAGCTGTGTGTATGCTTACCAAGCAAAGCTACTTCTGGGTGACGGCCAGTGGCCCACTTTGGATTTAGCCGAACATGGGTCTCGGAATCATTGCATTCTTATGAGGTTAAACAAAGAAATTTTGAATGCAATGCGAGTTTTCTTATAAGTTATTAAGATTACTCTTTTATGAACTAAATAACTAAAACTCTATTTATCTCTAAATTTCAGTTATGACTAGCACAAACAATCAAAACACTTTCTCGATCCGGTCTGTCCTTGAGATGGACAAACTGAACGGATCAAATTTCTTGACTAGGTCGCGGAACCTGAGGCTAGTCCTCAGGCAGGAGAGAAAGGACTATGTCCTTGAGAGAGCTCTTCCTGAGAGGATCGGGTCCAATGCCTCTCATGCAGTATATGATGCTTGGAATAAGCATTATAATGATGCGGTAGATGTGCGTGGTCTGATATTGGCTACCATGGACTCAGATTTGCTGAAGCAATATGAGAACATGGAGTCGCCAATAGAGATGATCAGCAGCCTGAAATTGAAATTTCAGGAGCAGGTAAGAGTGGAGAGATACCAATTGGTTAAGTCTCTCACTAGCTGCAAGCTACCAAATGATCATCCAGTAAGTCCTCATGTCAGTAAAATGATGGGTTACATTGATAACCTGAGGAAACTGGATTATCCAGTTAGCCAAGAATTGGCAACTGAGATCATTCTGCAGTCACTGCCGTCAAGCTATGATAAGTTCAGAATGAACTATATCAAGAAAGGCTTAACGAAGACGCTGACTGAACTGCATGATATGCTCAAGACAGTTGAGCCAAACGTGAAGAGTACCCTGTATAATCTCATAATGGAGAAGGGTAGGTTTACTAAACCTAATGCTGACAAGGGTGAAGACAAAGTTGTCCAGATTTTGAATCATGGCAAGCGTGTGTCTTCTGAGCCCGAGTCAGATACCTCTTACGTTGATAAGTGCTGCTACTGTAAAGAGACTGGGCATTGGAAGAGAGATTGCATTAAATTCATGGAAGATTATGAGGAGTTGAAGTTGATGTATGAGACTACTTCCTCAGGTATTCATGTTATTACTTCAAGTTCTACCTTATAGGTATTGGATACTGGTTGTGGAACTGATATTTGTTATAATATGCAGAGCCTAAGCAACAGTAGAACGTTGAAGGAAGGACAAATGGAACTGCATGTCTGGAAGGAGCCATGGATGCTGCCTCAGCCGTAGGGTTTTCACTTGTAGATGCCTTTGAGGCTTGGTTGTATTAAGTAATTGCTACAATGTACCTGCTTTAAGCAGAGTTGTCTTTCATTTTCTTGTAAGAATTTGAATGTTTTTCATTTTGATAAAAGACAAGTTTTGTTCTTTTGATCTCAATGAAATATTGATTGTAGCACCCTATTCAAGGAATGGGTTTTATATCTTAAACCAAAGAGTGCCTAAATGTAACATAAATACCGAATTGGTTTAAATCTGATGAATTAAACCTGATTTTTCTTGGCGTAAATGTTTTGGTCACATAGAGTGAGTCGGATTCAGAAATCCCATAGTTATGGACTTTTGGGCTCATTTGATCGGATATCTTATGAGACTTGAATTCTGCTTACTGGACCAAAAGACAAAGGGCCCATCTTAGCCGAGCTAGAGAAAGGCCCAAAGGCTTATTGGACCTTGAACATACTCATGTATGTGGCCCGATGAGCAGTAATGCCAGAGAAAAATTTCCTGTACTTCATTATATTTACTGATTACTTCAGTGAGTATGACTGTGTTCATTTGATGAGACACGAGTCGGAATTCTTTGAAATGGTCGAAAGAGTTCCATAATGAGGTATAGAATCTGAGTGACAGAAGTATTGAGACTCTGGATTAGATCACGAGTGAGAATACTTAAGTCATTGATGGTGTGATCATCTGAATGAGTGTGAAGTCGTTTCACAGCTCATTTCTCCTGAAAACCTTGAGGTGTTTCTGTGAGAAAGAATCAGATCTTATTAGAAATGATTAAAGATGAGTCACACGAATCTTCCATGATATTCTTTAAGAATAACGCTCTAGAAATATCTAAGTTTACGCTGAAATAGTTCCACCAATATCAGTTGAAAGACACCACATAAATGTGGACTGGAAATGATCCAAATTTGTCTTTACTGAGTATTTGTACTTGAGCTACTTCGCTGGTTGTCCTAGGGAAACCAAGGCTTGTTACTTTTTACGTCCATTCCGAAAACGAAGTTAGGTTGTTCGGAATTCTGTTTTCTAAAAGGAAAGTTGCTTTCCAAGAAGAACAGTGGGAGTAAAAGTATAACTCGAAGAAATTCGAGAAATACAGGAGGCTGCTCAACCTGTTGAGGGAGAGCAGCGGATGGATTTACAGATTTCTGTAGAATCTACACCTGTAGAGCCTGAAGTTCGCAGATCTGAATGAATCCGTCACTAATCCGAGAGTGATTTCTCGTGATTAGTTGCCATGATCTGATGATCATTGAAAGTGGCGAACCTGCGAAATTCACAGAAGCGAAAGTGAGCCCGGACTCCGAAAAATTATACTGTATGTAAGTTAGCTTCATCGATCCATTCATGGATAGAAGCAAACATATCGGAGTTGGAATCTTCGTTCTGTTGAAGTAGTCAAGGTTTTGACTTGAACAGGAACGAGATGGAACTGTGCGTTTACTAATAGATAAGTGGGAGCGATGTTGCATTTCTCATAGTGTATGTCGATGACATACTGATTCTCGGAAATAACGTTCCAATGCTGCAGTCGGTAAAGGACTGGCTTGGGAGTTGTTTTTATGATTGATATGGGTAAAGCCACGTAAGTTCTTGGATTTTGGATCTAAAGATAGAGATCCAAAAGAACTGATAGGACAAAGTCAGGATTCTTATATTGACAAAGTCCTACACGTTTTCAGTATTCCAAGAAGGGTTTTATGCCAATGTCACATGGCATTACGTTAAGCAAGAAACAGTGTCCTACGATAACTGCTGAGCTTGAATGCATGGATGAGATTCCATATGCGTCGGCAATTGGATCTATCATGTATGCCATAACACGTACTTGTTTTGATGTTGCTTTAATGTTAAGCAAGACAAGTAAAGACCAGTCAAATCCAGCAAAGTATCACTGGATAGACGTAAAGAATATCCTGAAGTATTTAAGGAATACTAAGGATAAGTTCTTGATTTACGGAGAAAGTGAGGTGCTACAAGTCGGTAGAGTCTGAAAAGCAAGTTCCAACAGACAAAGATGATTTCCGGTCACAGTCCGGTTATATCTTGTGTCTGTCTGGCGGTGCAAGGCACTGTTGCTGACTCCATGACTTAAGCTGAACATTTCGCAGCTTGGGTAGCGGCGAAAGAGGTTGTTTGGAAAGAAGAGTTCATCACTGAACTTGATGTGATTCCCAGCATAGATGAGGCTAGCTGCACATCAGAGGTCCAAACACCTTGAGGGTAGGTATAACCTATTCCGTGAGATAAATGACAGAGGTGTTAAGTAGATCAGCAAGTTTCAACGAATGAGAACGTTGCTAATCTATTAACGAAGCCACTCCTTAGGCCTAAGCACGAGTCGCGGACTGTAGCTGTAGGATAAGTGAAATTAAGATGTAGTCTTAATTTCAGTGGGAGTTTGTAAAGGGCTTTATTTAGTTGTTTTGAAAGGTTCATGTAAACATAATATTTTATGTTTATGAAATCTATGATTTCTGGATTATTTTAACTGTGATATAAATAATCGTTCCAAAATGATTCATGTCATTATATATGGGCCATCGAAGTACATGAGTAGACTTGATCCTGAAACCCCATATTTAACGAAATGACATAAATCATAGTGTCCATAGTCGAAGGTTGTTGAAATTGGAACACCAACAACCACTTGAGACTAGATTGTGTTGAGACTTATGACCAAGTTTCGAGGGGTCATAGATGCGCGGCATCAAAGTCGACACATAGGTATATGTAGGGGAGCATATGACCGGACATGGCCCGCAGATGAGAACTCTACAAGATATTAATATCTGTGTCATAAGAGGTTCTCATATACGACTATAGAGTATAGTCCTTAGACCTGAGTTCGCATGCATGTGGCTGCACATGGATTGATGCGCTTTGATCATTGTCTAACGCTGTTTCGTAACTGGGAGCTATAAGGACCTTGGTTGGGTGTATTATGAATTATGTAGTTCATAGTGATGGAACAAGATGGGATTTGTCCCTGCCGTTTAACGGAGGTAATATCTCTAGGCCAATCGGAGACTTGATAGCTGGTAAGAGAGTGGCCACTCCCAAACGGACTTGCCCAAGTCGTTTGCATTGTCAGTATCAAATCTGGTCCGATGAACATGGTCTGGCTATATAAGGATGACACGCATCTTGCCTTATGCCAGATCGAGATATTGAGACAAAAGGATTAGGGAATGTAGGATTCCAGTACAAGTGGGAGATTGTTGGGAATGTCCTGAAATCTACCGTACTATCTCTAGAAAGTATGAGAAGTGTCGAGATCAGACATAAGTCATAAATACTGGGTGATCATGATGACTTGCTAGAGCCCGCTCATGATCTATAAGTTTAGGACTTATTACCAGTATTGTATGATCCCTAAGGGTCACACACCATAGCTAACGGGAAAGTTAAAATGGAATTAATACAGTAAGATGCAAGGCATTTACTGTATTTGTACAGAGAATTGAGCCAGACAAAAGACAGTCTTTTGTCTGATTTGGGCCTTGGGCCCAAAAGCCTAATGAGCCATTAGTTTAATTACTTGGGCCCATATAAGGAAGAGGAGGCGCCAGAAAACCCTAAGGCTTCTTGTCCCTGCGATTTTTCTGAGCACCAGAGCCGTCCTCTCTCTCTGTTGATTCCGAGCTTGGTCTAGCAGCCTGATCCAACAGCTTGTAAGAGTGTGGATACCTAGGAGGAGCCGGTTTCTATCAGCTCTTGCAGATCTCTTCATTCCTTTGATCAATCCGCTGCAATCACAAGGTAATGAATCTGATCTGTTTATGATTCAACTGCAAATCACCTAGATCCTAGATGATTATGTGCTAGGTTGTAACCTGACAATTACACCATGAACACACATAATCCTACAGTTTCATGGCGCCTGCTTATTTTCTGATTGTTTGGAATTAGATTTAAATTGGCTAAAGGATTTAAAAGAGTTAAAACACTTAGAAATGAAATCGCTTCTCTGATATTTGGTTTAGTCTGAACCGACACAACTTGTAGAAGCAATACTGTTTGAAAAGCTTTGTATTGAGGAAGCGAGGTAAACGGGGTAAAGGACGGTTTGGTGCAAGCCATTGTCTCAAACCGGACTGTCGCTGGCTTCATATTGTGACGAACCTTTCTCGTTTGGCCTGCTCGGATTTGATCGGTCATGTTCTTGTTTGATTGTAGACCGTTCCGCTCGACGGTCAGCGGATAATGGGAAAGGGGCGTTACAAAAGGTGGTATTAGAGCATGGTTCGTCATAAGTTCGGAACATTTCATTTTCTAAGTTTTTCCTTGTTTTATCGAGTCTAAATGAGTCGCCAAGCATCCATTAGGAAACCGAGCCACGTCCGTCAAACCCGGGGGGGGGGGGAGGGGTGGATAAGTTAGAATTTTTATTAGGATTGTACTGACATTTTTGTGTTTGGTTGCAGACCCGCAACAGCATGCCCCAGGAGGGTTTTGGTGTGTGTGGTGTGGTCAGGCATCGACATCATGAGCGACCGTGAGTCAGCTGGATCCGGTCCGGTTAGTCTATGGCAGCATGTCCTACCGTCAGCACAAGGTTCGCGTACAGCCCCAGTTCCTCTTTGTGTACCTGTTGGTGCAACCGCAGCGGTACTTGCCGCCTCGTCACCTCCATCTCCGCTCCCTGCAGCTCTCAGGGATGACGCAGATTGCGACGACCCCTATGTCAGATATGTGGCTATCTTCGGAGCATCGGGTAATGGACTGCTGCTGTTACCATCTCTTCCTTCTTTACATGTGTAACCTCTCCCCGAGGTACCCGCCTTACTTGAGCCGTACAGTCCATGCGACTTCTAACTGGACTCCTTGCCAGACTTCAGTCTCCCTATGGAGCCCAATGATCCGTCTCAGTACCGCGACTGAGAGGACCAACTGACCGAGCAGAACAGCCTACTCACGGATATCGCAGAGCAGCATCTCGATGCACCGCAGCAGCCACTCCCTCAGGCTGTCTCACCTGCACCACTATCCTCGGAGCGGTCTTAGTATCTGCCATGCTTCGCATGCGGAGCTACCAGGTTTCATTTTCATTGGTGCCCAGTTCCGACCGACCTGCACTACCGCGAGCCATACCAGCCGGCACCGCTACCGGCCACCTGTCTTGTCTGTGGTCGCGACGGCCATCTCGCGCCTATCTGCCCGATCGCCGACCCACGTCCTAGCGCAGCGCCTACGCCAGCGCCATCCACCCGCACCGCACACCCACACCATCCCCTTGGCACACCTGCCAGTGGATACTTCCAGGAGCCGTACTGCCACCTTTGCGGGACTTATCGGTCTTTTTGTAGGTACTAGGTTTAGATATTAGAGTATGCACATGTAAGTAGGGCTCTAACTCATTTTTTGACTGTATATAGATCAGCTTATTATTCGTCACTGACGATTTCAGATTATTTCTTTTTGGGTATGATGGGCGGCCGCTTGTAGTAGACTTCAACTAAACTATGTACTAAAAACTCTGATATATGGATATGGATGTTTTATGTATGTAGTGGATGCAGAGTATTTCGATTTATTGTTTTGAGTAACAAAGTAGTTCTATTGCATTCATGTGATGGTTTGTGAATGCAATACAATTACGATGTGAAAACAAATGATGATCGAAGCAAGCGATCACTCACTAGGATCCATGAGACGACCGCATTGACATTTCTGTGTGGATGAGCCGATCGATCGATTGATTGATTGTTTGATTGCTTGTTGCGTGATATTGCTTGATTTTTGAATGATTGGTTGCGTGTTTGATTGATGCATTACTTGTTCGCTAGGTTGCTAGCTTTTAATTTTGAATCGCTGCATATGTGTGATTGTTAGGGTGTTAGCATGTTTTGATGCATTGCATTGCTTTGATCATTAAGACTATTAACGATACATTAATTGATTGTTAGGTTAGTAGCATTGCATTTACGTGATCGTTAGGTTGACAGAAATGCAATGCTTGATTGTTAAGACTGTCAGTGTTTGATTGTTTGATCGTTAGGTTGTTAGCTCGCCAGTGAGGAATCGTTTAGTTGGTAGACTTTTCACGATGGATCGATGTGTTAATCTTTTCGTTAGGTTATTGGTTAGACTCGTTGGTAGTATAAAAGATTATAGAACCTCTTAGATAGAATTAAGTTTGGAACTGATAAATAGTTTTGATAGGAATCTTATTTAATAGAACGCAGACCTATAAGGTATTGTTACCTAGTCATGTGTGACTGATGGGTACGTGACTAGTTAACAATGTCTCTAAAGGGAAGTGAAATCGAGAGTAAGTTAGAAAAGATCAAACCACTACAGTGTTGTGTTGATAAGTTATGGAACAGGACGCGATGGACCATGTGACGCGAACACGAGACCGAACCCGAACCCGAAAGAGAAGAAAAGTTCAGGAAAGCCGTGAGGTAGTTGACCCGAGCAGTGTACAAGACAGTGTGGGTATCAGTGGCACTTGGATTCAAGCAGGCAGTTGAGTATGATAAGTTAGCAAAGAGATTGGGAAGACATCAGTGTCAGTGTTGGATCTGTTTAAGGTTACCAGAGGGAAGAGCAATTTCGGAGTCCACAAAGCGTGGAGTTCAGTGATCGAGAAAGTTCGAGGCGTGTATGAGTATGGAGATTCAGTTGGATGGAAGGAAAGACATCGATATTACCAGAATGTCGATGGGAAGCAGTAAACACTGGAGGCAAGCCAAGTATCAGGAATGGAGGATGAGTCAGTGTTGTGCAATTCAGGGAGTCAAAGAAAAGTGGGGAAGTCAGAAGTGTGAGTTCAAGCGGTTATCAGTTATCGCAGATGGAAGCAAAAACCAGAGTGGAGCAATTCAGTCAGGATCAATGGTTTGGGGAATCATGATTGGAGTCAATGAAGCATTCAGATGGAAAACCAGAAGTGATTGAGAGTCGAGCCATTCAGTATGGGAAGTTCAGGTTGTCAGTATTTTGGGTTTGTACAATACCGTGTTTCGGAAATCAGTTGTGGCATCGAGAGTGCAGTTTCAGTTGATTGAGAGTTCGAGCATCGAAGCAGTTGGATCAGTTCAGTAGTAGCGACTTACATGGTTCCATTCTGATTTGAAGTTTGACAGTAACAGAGAATTCGGGGACCGAATTCCTGTAAGTGGGGAAGAATGTAATACCCCGTTTCACAAAAATGGGTCAAGATGCATCAGAAAAGTCAACAAGGACATTTTGGTAATTTCCAAGACTTGAGGGATATTTTGGTAATTTTACCAAAATGTGGGACGGAAGCAAAGCTTAGCCAAATGATTCTCTTTTTAAATAAAAAATCATTTAGAAGATTAAAAGTGGTGGAAATGGACTTTAATTGAGTTTTACGGACTATCGGGAAATGAAACTGATAAAACCGATAAAACTTGTAAATTCTGGTATGGGAGCTACGGGAGTCCGATTGAGGTGAAACAAGTTTCTAAATGCTTCTAAAAGAATCTTGTATTTTAAAAAGAATATTAGAGGATTTAGTTCAGAGGCTACGGGGTTGTGGAGATTTTAAAAGCGGAATTAGCTATTTTGGACCTAGCAGAATGGATCGGAGTTTTGGATCGATTAAGGACTTGGAAGATGCATTGTATGGATAAAAAATGACCCTGGAGTGACACTTGTCACATGTTTCTCCTAATCTGGTGCCACCTCTCACCATTTGGATTCAATGAATTTCTTTGATTCATTGCATGTTTGGGTCTAATCACTCTCATTCACTTTTCCTCTCACTAAACATTCATAGAATCCACTCAGAACACTCTCTGATCTCTCTCCTCTCACCACCCACGAGCTCCATCTCTTTCTCTCACCATCTTCATCACAAATTCATCAGTATTCATCCTTCCCTTGAAGATATTCAAGAACATTCATAATGTTCTCCATGACTTAAGCCTCAAGTTACCCAAATATCTCCATATCTAGCTTGAATATTCAGTAACCAGTGGCATAAGTGTGATCACCTCAGTCTTCTGTCTATTCGCCGCCGATCAGCTCCACCGCCGCCGCCGGAATTTGCCGCAGCCGCCGCCGGAATTTGCCGGAGCCGCCGCCGGAGAAGTTGTTTCCGGCGAATTCTGCTGCTTCTTCCTCCCTTGCCGGTCTCTCTCTCTCTCTCTCTCTCTCTCTCTCTCTCTCTCTCTCTCTCTCTCTCTCTCTCTCTCTCTCTCTCTCTCTCTCTCTCTCTCTCTCTCCAGCAGGCACCTCTCCTCCTCTTCAACCTCTCCTCTTACCGGAGATCATCCTTAGTCGCCAGAGAGCTTCTTCTTTGCCGTTCAACGCTGATGTGTCACCAGTCAACGCCGAGAGAAGCTATCGCGAACTCTCTCTCTCTCTCGGCCGTGTCTCTCTCTCTCCACCAGATTCATCACCTAAGAACTTACCGGAGGTCATCAGCCACCAGAGAAGCCCCTCCTCC
This sequence comes from Orychophragmus violaceus, assembly GCA_030180135.1. Classification (NCBI taxonomy): domain Eukaryota; kingdom Viridiplantae; phylum Streptophyta; class Magnoliopsida; order Brassicales; family Brassicaceae; genus Orychophragmus; species Orychophragmus violaceus. The sequence continues at coordinate 13,337,867 of CM058236.1, forward strand.
TCCGGTCAACGGCGGGAAAGTCGCCGGAGCCATCGGTTAACTCGGTTCTCTTCAACTTGTTCATTTAGGGCTTGGTCCAAGCCGGTTCAGTCTTGGTTCAAGCCGGTTCAAGCATTTGTCAACTCGTGGATCAATCCGGTTTAGCTTGGTCAACGGCCAATGCAAAGTTAACGCTTGGTCAACGGTCCGGTTTAGCTTGGTTCTAGCTCGGGATTATGTGGTTCAGTTCGTTGGTTCGGGAGAGGTTCGATTTTAGTAGCAGTTCCGTTTCCGGAGGTTCAGAGTCCGTCACACCGTCGTCCTTCTCTTCCATTACACTGTGAGTCGGTTATATTGCATTTAGTTAAGACATGTAGACGGGGAATCCCTGAATTGTAGCCTTAGGTTTGCATGCCTGTTACTGATTGGTTAATTGATTGATATCGGTTTCGTGAATGAATTGGTTAGGTTATATATGCATGATAGATAGTTGTATTCGTTATTGCTCGTTAAACCGTTGATTGAATATTTTTTGATGCATTCATGTAGACTTTCATGATTAGGAACTATATGCATATATACGATAGTATGAGCGTACTTAATGAACCTATATACTATAAATTAAGAGTAATTTAAAATACAGATTAAAATACTTAACACATATAGAGTATAATAACGGGGTGGGTTATTAGATAATAGACGGGTTATCGGTTTAAATGAATTAAATTTAATAACAATGAGATGTCGGGAGATTAGTAAGTTTACTATTCTTAAACCGATGGATCAAAGAGTTTATAAATGATATTTAGGAAAGGTAAACTAAAAAGGTGTTAACTGGTAATGAGCCGTCTACGGGGTTTGCAAGCCGCTAATCCCAAGGTAGCATACTAAATGAATTAAAAGATGAGAATGAACTAAAGGCATGTTTAATTAATCAGTTGTTTGCGTGTTGTTGGTTTGATGTTGTGTGATTGTGTGCAGGCTTGCTTGTTGGACTACTCCGGTGTTGGGCCGGATAGTCTGTTGTTTGCACTATTTAGTCTATTCCTATGTTGGGCTGTATAGACATCTTGTGTGATAACAGCCTCGATCACGGGACCGAGTAAGTTTGGTAGATACCTAACCCGGTATAGAATCAGATAAGGTTGGTGGTGTGGTGGTGAATGATTAAGACTTGGGGGATAGATCGGGTTGTGTGTTTATTTATTGTTTTTAGGACTCTAGGGTGCGTTAGATCCCGCAGGTCAAATAAAAGAGTTTCGGTACTTCCAACCTGATTGGATCCTCGGGTAGTTGCATGATCCGTTCATGTGCCATCGGGTAGTGATTCTGGTTATGGTGTTAAACTACTAAGTGACGCCGGTAGGTGTATAGTCCGGAGAATACAGGGTCATGTCCTAGGGCCGGACTGCATGGAAACTTAGGCTATCTAGAGGTAGCCCGAGTCGATGTGTTTCGATGGACCGATAATAGTGTCCTAGGTCATAGGACTTCGTGTTTACGTCTAGGAGTCGTGGGTAGTTTTAGTTAACATGGCGGTAGCTATGTGTTCCCGTAGAAGTTACCAAGTTTGCATAAGGGGCCCAGTGGTGTTACAGTAGTTTCTGCGTTAGATAGATCGAGTCCGATCGAGATCATGTGCCGCAGTGGTCTCGATCTCCATTCTTCCTTCCTTTATTAGAGAATGCTTTTGTGTTTTGGAGCTCATCACGTCATGGTGGCGCGTGATCGGCTATTTATTCCTTTTGATTGTTATTTTGGGTTTTTGGGCCGGATTATCTTTAGTATATTCTAGAAGCCTTTTAGTGGGGACCGACTCGCTGGGTGATCTGAGATCACTCATTAGACTCTTTTTGTTGTTTTCAAGTTTGGCTTAGCTCGACGGACGTGGGAGGTCCTCAGTGTAGTCTCGGGATAGCTTTTGGGCAGCGGTTTGATTCGATTGTTTTGTTTGGGTTGATTCCGGTTCGGGTTTCATGGCGCATGTTTATTTTATGATTGTTTGGAATTAGATTTAAATAGGCTAAAAGATTTAAAAAACTTAAAAAACTTAGAAATAAATTCGTTTCCCTGATATTTGGTTTAGTCCGAACCGACACAACTCGTGGAAGCAATACTGGTTGAAAAGCCTTCTATTGTGGAAGCGAGGTAAACGAGTAAAGGATGGTTTGGTGAGAGCCATTGTCTCAAAGTGGACTGTCTCTGGCTTCGTATTGTGACGAACTTTTTGTTGGGATAGTGTCCTGAAATCACACTTGTACTCACTCCTGATGATAGTTGTGTGTCGAGATCAGACATTCGTATAATACTGGGCGGTTGCAATGTTTTGCTAGAAGCCTCTTGCAATTTGTAAGTTGTAGACTTACTGCCAGTATTATATGATCCTATAAGGTCACACACCTAAGCAAACTGGAAGCATAAATATGGGAATGATCATTATGGTAATGATCATGTTGATGTGTATTGGATACACATTAATATTGAGTTTAGAGTGGTGTGTCGATCGACACAGTATGTGTGTCGATCGACACAGATCGGGTTTCGAAACTGACGTTTCGATTTTATGACTTAAACGAATTGGATTAACCAAAGCTCGGTTTAAGTCATTCCAGGTCTTTATATAAACATATAGTTTCGACCTGGAACCCTAGCCATTGACTTTTTCTTCAAAGAGAAAGCAGAAACACCAGAAACTCAGAAATCCCAAGATCCGGCACTAGCATCCCGGCTTTCCAGGTTTGTGTGTGTGTGTATCTGGTAGAGGCGAAGCATCTGAGTCGCTACTGATATCGTTTCACCAATAATTCCACTTCCAGTACAAGGTAAGAACAAGGTTAGTGATTCAATACAACGAACCCTAGATCCTAGGCTTTCCAACAGTGGTATCAGAGCTATTAGGGTTTAATCTATTGAATCTAAAGCATGTAATTCGAAAACTGATGTATTTGAGTAGATTTATGCTTGCTGTTTCATGTTTTGATCAAGAAAACTCGGTTTTAGTCTGTGATCGAAAACGAAGAACCTGTGTTTTCGCACAGTGTCGATCGACACAAGTTTGTGTCGGTCGACACACCGCAAAAACGATAATAAAACTTTAGGGTTTTCGCACAGTGTCGATCGACACTAAGCTTGTGTCGGTCGATGCACCGCGAATACGCCTATTAAAATTTTAGGGTTCCGATCTTAGAGATCGGATTTCCTGATACCCTAATGTGTCGATCGACACACTGGGTGCGTCGGTCGACACAGTTATAATTGGTTGATTTCGGTTAAATTAGATTTACTGGTTATCGACCCGGTTCAATTGAATTGAACCGGAAAAGCCAATTTGGTTTTGGTTTGGTCATGTCGAACGACACAGTGATGTGTGTCGATTGACATGGATCATTAAACCGGACCGGTTCAATTAGATTGAGCGGGTTAAGCAAATTCGATCCGGTTTGACCGGTTATCGAAGTCCGGTTTAAATTAGGTTGTGTCGACCGATACAAGGATGTCTCGATCAACACACCACTCGCAGATTTGATGGTTGGACCTCAAATTGCGAATACCAAATCAAATCTAATTCCCTATTCTAGATTACCATGAACTTAATAAATCTAGATGTTTTAAACAACTTAAAAACTTCTTGGATGCATATTGGATATGCATCTAGATTAAATAGTTCTTTTCCTCAACTAAATATAAGTTGATCTTGATGTCTTGCCCGATCTTGTCTACTGTCAAGACTCGTTTCGTTGTTGGATAGCCTTGGAGTCCTTGGTATCCACAACTACATGAGTAAGGCAGGTGATCATTGATAGACTTGCAGTGCGACTGTCAATGATCACAAGACTGAAGAGATTGGTTTACTTGACTGGGCTATCAGAAGTTCTGGGCCCAGAGACATCAGAGTGGATAAGACATGGATTGTCTTATCTGTGAACAAGAGTTGTACTGGGTACAATTAGCAATGATTTGCTTACCTAGATAACTAAAGTTTGGGTGATGGCGAGTCGCCCACTCAAATTTTGGTGAGCTGAGGATCTTGGTTTATTGTATTCATCTGAGGAAACATAGTTTTGAATACAATGCGAGTTTTCTTATTAGATAAGAATTCTCATTTCCTTGAGCATCATAACTAAAACCTCTACCTCTTTTAATTACAGCTATGTCTGTCCCAACTCACATCAACACTTTCTCGCTAAGATCCGTCCTTGAGAAGGACAAGCTTAATGGATCAAATTTCTTGGAATGGTATCGGAACCTGAGAATAGTTCTCAGGCAGGAGAACAAGGAATATGTCCTTACAAGAGTTCTCCCCGAGAGGCCACGTTCCAATGCCACGCAGGCAGATAAGAATGCTTGGGATAAGCATTCAGCTGATGTCAAAGACGTTAATTGTCTACTGCTGGTGACCATGAACTCTGAGCTGCAGAAGCAATATGAGAACGTGATGTCACCGATTGAGATGATTAACAGCCTGAAAGCTTTGTTTCAGGAGCAAGCTCGCATAGAAAGATACCAGACGGTTAAATCTCTCATGGATTGCAAGCTGGCTAAGGACAGCCCAGTAAGTCCCCATGTCCTTAAAATGATGGGTTACATTGATAACCTGGGGAAACTGGACTGTGCCATTAGCCAGGAGCTAGCCACTGACATGATTCTGCAGTCTTTGCCGTCTTGTTTTGATCAGTTCATCATGAACTACAACATGCAAAACATGACTAAGACATTGACTGAGTTGCACGGCATGCTTAAGACAGCAGAGCCGAATCTCAAGAAGGCAACTCCTAGTGTACTAATGGTACAAGGGGGTAAAAGGTTTAAGAAACCTAGTAAGGATAAGGGAAAAGCTAAAGCTGTCCAGACTGAGAGTCAAGACAAGCCCAAGCCCAAGCCCAAATCCGGGCCTTCTCCTGAGGACAAATGCAACTACTGCAAGCAGCTAGGGCATTGGAAGAGAGACTGCAAGAAGTTCATAGAAGATTACAAGAAGCTGAAGAAGACGTATGATGCGTCTGACTCAGGTATTTATGTTATCGAACTTAATGTTATGTCTTCTAGTTCTACTTTGTGGGTATTGGATACCGGCTGCGGTGCTCATATTTGTACTAATGTGCAGGCACTAAGAAACAGTAGAACGCTGAAGAAAGAACAAGTGGAGCTACGGGTCGGGAATGGAGCTAAGGTTGCTGCACTGGCTGTAGGCACTTATGATTTGTCTTTACCTTCTGGCATGGTTTTAGAATTGAATAATTGCTACTTTGTACCTGCGATTAGCAGAAACATAATTTCAGTTTCCGTTTTGGATTTGGAAGGTTTTTTATTTTGCTGTTAAGAATAAAGTTTGTTCTTTTAATCGTGATGGTACGTTTTATGGTAGCGCCCCATTAGATAATGGGTTATATGTCTTAAACCAAGAAATGCCTGTCTTTAACATAAATACAAAGCGGTTTAAGTCAAATGACGAAAACCCGACTTTATTATGGCATTGTCGTTTGGGCCATATCAATGAGAAACGCATTCAGAGACTCCATCTAAATGGGCTTCTGGGCTCATTTGATTTTGAATCATGTGAGAAATGCGAATCTTGCTTGATGGGCAAAATGGCTAGGGCCCCTTTCAACAAACCGAATGAAAGGGCCAGTGACTTATTGGGCCTTGTTCATACTGATGTATGTGGGCCGATGAGCACTGTTGCCAGAGGATATTACAAGTACTTCATTACCTTTACTGATGACTTCAGTGGGTATGGCTACGTCTATTTGATGAGACACAAGTACGAATCCTTTGATAGATTCAAGGAATTCAAGAATGAAGTACAAAACCAACTTGGCAAAAGTATCATAGTTCTGCGGTCGGATCGCGGAGGAGAATACTTGAGTCAAGAGTTCAGTGACTATATGAGCGAGTGTGGAATTGTTTCACAACTCACTCCTCCTGGAACACCCCAATGGAATGGAGTGTCAGAGAGGAGGAATCAAACCTTATTGGATATGGTTCGGTCTATGATGAGTCATTCAGATCTTCCATTGTCCTTTTCAGGATACGCTCTAGAAACGTCTGCGTTTACACTAAATAGGGTGCCATCAAAATCAGTGGAAAAGACACCACATGAATTGTGGACTGGGAATATTCCAAGTCTGTCTTTCCTGAAGATTTGGGGTTGTGAGGCTTATGTCAAATGTTTAATCTCTGACAAGCTCGCACCCAAATCAGATAAATGTTACTTCGTTGGTTATCCTAGGGAAACTAAGGCATACTACTTGTACAACCGATCCGAGAACAAAGTCTTTGTTGCTCGGGACTGTTCTTTTCTTGAGAGGGAGTTTCTTTCTAAGAAAAACAGTGGGAGTAAAGTACATCTCGAAGAAATTCAAGATGCACAGGAGACTGCTCAACCTGCTGAGGAAGAGCAGCAGTTGGATCCACAAAGTTCTGTGGAGCCCACACCTGTGGAGCCTGAAGTTCGCAGATCCGGAAGGATCCGTCACGAACCCGAGAGATATTATGGATTTCTCGTGACTAATTGCAATGATCTGATGATCATTGAAAGTGACGAACCGGCGACCTTCGCGGAAGCAATGATGGGCCCGGACTCCGAAAAGTGGCTTGGAGCCTCTAAATCCGAAATGGGATCCATGTCAGAAAACCAAGTATGGTCCTTGGTCGATTTACCTAATGGTGCAAAAGTCATTGAGTGTAAATGGATCTTCAAGAAGAATATTGACGTGGATGGCAATGTCCAAATTTATAAAGCTAGGTTGGTGGCTAAAGGTTTCAAGCAGATTCATGGTATTGACTATGATGAAACCTATTCCCCAGTCGCTATGCTTAAATCCATTCGGATTCTTCTAGCAACTGCCGCTTATTATGATTATGAGATTTGGCAGATGGATGTCAAAACCGCCTTCCTGAATGGTATTTTGGAAGAGGATGTGTATATGACACAACCTGACGGTTTTGTAGATCCTAAGAATGCTAGGAAGGTATGCAAGCTTCTTAAATTCATTTATGGATTGAAGCAAGCATCACGGAGTTGGAATCTTCGTTTTGATGAAGCAGTAAAACAATTTGGTTTCATCAAGAACGAAGAAGAACCATGTGTATACAACAAGACTAGTGGGAGCGGAATTGCGTTTCTTGTACTGTATGTCGATGACATACTTCTTCTCGGTAATGACGTTCTGTTGCTTCAGTCTGTTAAGACTTGGCTCGGAAGTTGTTTTTCCATGAAAGACATGGGAGAAGCCGCGTACATCCTTGGAATCAGAATCAATAGAGAAAGAGCGAATAGGCTGATTGGATTGTGCCAGGACACTTATATTGATAAGGTGTTGCATAGATTCAAGATGCATGATTCCAAGAAAGTCTCATGGCATTAGTCTCAGCAAGAAGCAGTGTCCGGCGACACATGCTGAGCGAGAGCGCATGGATAGGATTCCTTATGCTTCTGCAATAGGATCTATCATGTATGCCATGCTCTGCACTCGACCAGATGTAGCTTACGCGTTAAGCATGACGAGTAGATACCAATCTGATCCAGGTGAAGATCACTGGACAGCTGTCAAGAATATTCTCAAATAATTGAGACACACCAAGGATAAGTTCTTGGTATATGGAGGAAGTGAAGAGCTTGTGGTGAATGGATTCACTGATGTGAGTTTTCAGACGGACAGAGATGATTTCCGATCATAGTCTGGATATGTCTTCTGTCTAAATGGCGGTGCAGTGAGCTGGAAGAGCTCTAAGCAGAATACCGTAGCTGATTCCACGACGGAAGCTGAATATGTTGCTGCTTCAGAAGCGGCAAAGGAAGCTTTTTGGATCAAAAAGTTCAAGACTGAACTTGGTGTGGTTCCTCGTATCTTGGAGCCAGTGGCTTTGTTTTGTGACAACAATGGAGCCATTGCTCAGGCGAAAGAACCCAGGCCACACCAGAAGTCCAAACACATAGAGAGGAGATATCACCTGATTCGTGATATCGTCAATAGAGGAGAAGTAAAGATCAGCCGAGTTCCGACGGACGAGAATGTCGCTGATCCTCTAACTAAGCCACTCCCAAGGCCTAAGCATGAGTGTCACACTGCTGTTGTAGGCATTAGAGATCTTAAGATGTAATTTTGATTCTAGTGGGAGTTATTGTGGTTTTATTTTAGTTATATTAAGATGTTCTTGTAAACATACTTTTGGATATGTTTAATGAAATTTGATTTCAGCATTATTTATTGTGATCTAAATAATGGTCCCAAAATAAGTTTATGCCATATTATAGGTCGTCAAGTTGAGGACTTGATCATGAAACCCTATAAGTTATAGATGTCATAAATTATGATATGTCCCTAGTCGAGGTTGTCAATCTGGGACACTGAATCCGCGAGAGACTAGCTTGTGAGGTGACTGTGGACTAAGTTTCATGGAGTCAGTGATATGAGTATCACAGTCAGTCACATAGATATATGTTGATGAACATATGATCGGACATGACCCGCTAATGAGAAGTCTCCAAGATAGTTATATCTGTGTCATGAGAGATTCTCATTACGACTATAGAGTATAGTCCTTAGACCTGAATTCATCATGCTTTCTTGCATATGAATTGGTGCACTTTGACCTTGTCAAACGTCGACCCGTAACTGGCGGCTATAACGGCATTGTTCAGGTGTATCATGAAGTGTGTGTAGGAACAGGGATGGAACGAGATGGGATTTGTCCCTCCTGAATAACGGGAGATAAATATCTCAGGGCCTATCGAAGATTTGATACTGAGAAAATGTGTGTCCGCACTCAAACGAACTATAGTTCAGTTGTTTGTCTTGTTCAGTATAAGATCAGGAGTTCGATAAACACGATGTTGGCTTAATAAGGATGACACTAATCTTGCCTTATGCCAAATCGAGATATAGAGACAAAAGGATTATAGGAATTGATGATTCCAGTACAAGTGGGAGATTGTTGGGATAGTGTCCTGAAATCACACTTGTACTCACTCCTGATGATAGTTGTGTGTCGAGATCAGACATTCGTATAATACTGGGCGGTTGCAATGTTTTGCTAGAAGCCTCTTGCAATCTGTAAGTTGTAGACTTACTGCCAGTATTATATGATCCTATAGGGTCACACACCTAAGCAAACTGGAAGCATAAATATGGGAATGATCATTATGGTAATGATCATGTTGATGTGTATTGGATACACATTAATATTGAGTTTAGAGTGGTGTGTCTATCGACACAGTATATGTGTCGATCGACATAGATCGGGTTTCGAAACTGACGTTTCGATTTTATGACTTAAACGAATTGGATTAACCAAAGCTCGGTTTAAGTCATTCCAGGTCTTTATATAAACATATAGTTTCGACCTGAAACCCTAGCCGTTGACATTTTCTTCACAGAGAAAGCAGAAACACCAGAAACTCAGAAATCCCAAGATCCGGCACTAGCATCCCGGCTTTCCAGGTTTGTGTGCGTGTGTATCTGGTGTTGTGCCAGGACACTTATATTGATAAGGTGTTGCACAGATTCAAGATGCATGATTCCAAAAAGGGCTTCATACCGATGTCTCATGGCATTAGTCTCAGCAAGAAGCAGTGTCCGACGACACATGCTGAGCGAGAGCGCATGGATAGGATTCCTTATGCTTCTGCAATAGGATCTATCATGTATGCCATGCTCTGCACTCGACCAGATGTAGCTTACGCGTTAAGCATGACGAGTAGATACCAATCTGATCCAGGTGAAGTTCACTGGACAGCTGTCAAGAATATTCTCAAGTATTTGAGGCATACTAAGGATAAGTTCCTGGTGTATGGAGGAAGTGAAGAACTTGTGGTGAATGGATTCACCGATGCGAGTTTTTTCAGACGGACATAGACGATTTCCGATCACAGTCTGGATATGTCTTCTGTCTAAATGGCGGTGCAGTGAGCTGGAAAAGCTCTAAGCAGAATACCGTAGCTGATTCCACGACGGAAGCTGAATATGTTGCTGCTTCAGAAGCGGCAAAGGAAGCTGTTTGGATCAAGAAGTTCATGACTGAACTTGGTGTGGTTCCGAGTATCTTGGAGCCAGTGGCTTTGTTTTGTGACAACAATGGAGCCATTGCTCAGGCGAAAGAACCCATATCACACCAGAAGTCCAAACACGTAGAGAGGAGGTATCACCTGATTCGTGATATCGTCAATAGAGGTGATGTGAAGATCAGCCGAGTTCCGACGGACGAGAATGTCGCTGATCCTCTGACTAAGCCACTCCCAAGGCCTAAGCATGAGAGTCATACGACTGCTGTAGGCATTAGAGATCTTAAGATGTAATCTTTATTCTAGTGGGAGTTTTAGTTTTATTTTAGATATCATAAGATGCTCTTGTAAACATACTTTTGGATATGTTTAATGAAATTTGATTTCAACATTATTTATTGTGATCTAAATAATGGTCCCAAAATAAGTTTATGTCATAGGTCATCAAGTTGAGGACTTGATCATGAAACCCTATAAGTCATAGATGACATAAATTATGTTCTGTCCCTAGTCAAGATTGTCAAAATGGGACAATGACAACCGCGTGAGACTGGATTGTGAGGTGACTGTTGACTAAGTTTCATGGAGTCTACGATATGATTATCGCAGTCAATCACATAGATATATGTTGGTGAACATATGATCGGACATGACCCACTAATGAGAAGTCTTCAGGATAGTTATATCTGTGTCATGAGAGGTTCTCATTACGACTATAGAGTATAGTCCTTAGACCTGAGTTCATCATGCTTTCTTGCATATAAATTGGTACACTTTGACCTTGTCAAACGTCGACCCGTAACTGGCGATTATAACGGCACCGTTCAGGTATATCATGAAGTGTGCGTTGAAACAGGGATGGAACAAGAAGGGATTTGTCCCTCCTGAATAACGGGAGACAAATATCTCAGGGCCTATCGAAAATTTTGTACTGAGAAAATGTGTGGCCGCACTCAAACGAACTGTAGTTCAGTTGTTTGGATTGTTCAGTATAAGATCAGGAGTTCGATAAACACAATGTTGGCTTAATAAGGATGACACTAATCTTGCCTTATGCCAAATCGAGATATTGAGACAAAAGGATTATAGGAATTGATGATTCCAGTACAAGTGGGAGATTGTTGGGATAGTGTCCTGAAATCACACTTGTACTCACTCCTGATGATAGTTGTGTGTCGAGATCAGACATTCGTATAATACTGGGCGGTTGCAATGTTTTGCTAGAAGCCTCTTGCAATCTGTAAGTTGTGGACTTACTGCCAGTATTATATGATCCTATAGGGTCACACACCTAAGCAAACTGGAAGTGTTAAATATGGGCATGATCATTATAGTAATGATCGTATGGATGTGTATTGGATACACATCAATAATGAGTTTCGGGTGGTGTGTCGATCGACACATTATGTGTGTCGATCGACACAGGGTCGATTCCGAAACTGAGTTTCGGTTTTATGACTTAAACGAATCTGATTAATTATGGTTCGGTTTAAGTCATTCCAGGTCTTTATATAGTCATATAGTTTCGACCTGGAACCCTAGCCGTCGAGTTTTTCTCTGACAGAAAAGCAGAAACACTAGAACTCAGAGATCCCAAAGATCCGGCACTAGCATCCTGGTTTCCAGCTTGTGTGCGTGTGTATCTGGTAGAGGCGAAGCATCTGAGTCGCTACTGATCTCGTTTCACCAATCATTCCGCTGCCAGTACAAGGTAAGAACGAGGTTAGTGATTCAATACAACGAACCCTAGATCCTAGGCTTTCCAACACTTTTCGCGTTTGGCCTGCTCGGGTTTGAACGGTCATGTTCTTGTTTGATTGTTGACCGGCCAGCTCGATGGCCAGCGGTTAATGGGAAAGGGACGTTAGAAGAACAAACATAAAGCGAGAACCCGCTTTGATACCAATTGAAACACAGTTTGATGCTAGATCTATATGTTTGAGTGCATAAAGTAAAGAACACATAGAATTGTTTATCGAGGTTCAGCTTCCCTACATCCCCAAGACCTAGTCCGGAATGAATCCACTATAACAAGTTTGCAATTACAAGCACGTCCTTATCAGATCTAGCTTCCATTCATTCCACATATTTAGCTCCAGTCATCACCTACAATCTTTATACGCTCCCTTGTATCACATTGTATACTACACTCTGTACAACTTGGTAGATGACCTGTTTTGATAGCTTTTAAACTCAGTCAACACAACATCTTCAATCTCTCCCTTGATGATTGAGTTTTATAATCCAAGCATACTCAACGCTTCACATCAAAAGACTAGGCTTCATGTTACATCTTTACGTCTTGTATCACTTCTTGTACCACTTCGCGATTCATGTATCACTTCTTGTACTACTCTGCAACAGATACAGAAACACTCCAAACATATGCATCTTCAACTTTATCCTTCTAACCAAAAATCCATGATCTACCCCAAACAAGAATATACTTTAAGTGAGAACCCGCTCTGATACAATTTCAAAACGCAGTTTGTGAATACATCTATATGTTTGAGTGCATAAAGTAAAGAACACATAGAATCTTTTATCGAGGTTCAATTTTCCTACATCCCCGTGACCTAGTCCATAACGAATCCACTAGAACAAGATTTCAATTACAATTGATGTGATATCCATCACTACAATTCTTATCACTCTTTTTTAGATAGATAACTACCACCAAAAGCTCTACATCCTTATGGTGGGACGACGCCACACACACATGTGTGCATCTCTCAAGTATACCCTAGACTCGTGAGTTTTCATAACATATCCTCTTGGCATTTATACTTAATAGGTTGTGGCTAACCCTAGCCAAACTTTACATTTTAATAACTTCATTTTTTTAAGGAAAATATCCAATTTTCCTAAATCTTATCCCAAGAATATGGAAACTTGTTCAAGGTGAAATATTCTCTTTAAGATCATTTTCCAGCTCAGCTACACCTCTTGGCACATCCTTATCAGCTCCAGCTTCCATCCATTCCACATATTTAGCTCCACATAACCTACAATCTTGATACGCTCCCTTGTATCACATCGTGTACTACGCTCTATACTACTTGGTAAATGACCTGTTTTGATAGCCTTTAAAACTTAGTCAACACAGCATCTTTACTAACAAGGAAAAAACCCATGAAATCAAGAAAGCGTAAACTACGCGGCCAGCTACCGTACCGATTTCAAAAGATGTGACTTATTCTACGGTTTTGTATCACGCGGTCGCCTAATCGCCGCCTAGCACGGGTATACGGTGATCGTCCATTCATTTTCAATTAAAACGACATAGTTTTATTAAAGGAACAAAAAAACAGTTAAAAGAAAAATTATTTAAAGAGTCGTACATGTGTAGTCATGTGTGTTCTCTTTTTTTTTCAAGAGAACTAGAAAACCTTAATTACATTATTATTATTATTATTAACGTTCTATGTGAATGTGAGGAATCATCTCCATCTCTTTGCAAACAAATTCAGCTAGAGGTAAAAGCTCTCTTTTGTTTCTGATTTCGTCATTGATCGTGCTGCTATGTTCTCTCTTTGTGGCTTCGTGCCGTGACTCTGTTTTGAATCTTTCCGATTGGCGATTGCTGTTTTGTCGTGTTGTGACTCTGTTTTCATGATCGTGAATCTGTTTATTTCTAGTGGCTCTGTTTCTCTTCTCTATGCTTTATTATTTGTATGTTAATGAGTATGCCTTATGGAATTGCAGGAATCCACTTCAGCCTCAAATATGAATCCCACATAATCTACAGAAACATCAGCTTTAAGGAGAAATTCGAAAGATATTGCTTGGGAATATGGGGAGTTACGTAATGCTAATAATTTTGATAAGGTGAGGTGCAAGTTGTGTGGGAAAGAATTTCCAGGTGGTGCATATAAGATAAAAGAGCACATTGCTAGGATTCTAGGAAATGTTCCGTTGTTCAAGCTTATCACAAAAGGACCAGGAAAAGTGTAGAACTGCTATTAAAGAGGCAAAGAAGAAAAGGAAGAGCAAACTGATTTCTGATGCTGAGTTGCGAAAATCTATAAACTGTTGGGAATGTCCTGAAATCTACCGTACTATCTCTAGAAAGTATGATAAGTGTCGAGATCTGACATAAGTCATAAATACTGGGTGATCATGATGACTTGCTAGAGCCCGCTCATGATCTATAAGTCTCGGATTTATTACCAGTATTGTATGATCCCAAAGGGTCACACACCATAGCTAACGGGAAAGTTAAATGGAAATAATACGGTAAGATGCAAATGCATTTACTGTATTTGTACAGAGAATTGGGCCAAGACAAAAACGGGCTTTTTGTCTGATTTGTGTTTTGGGCCCAAAAGCCTAATAGGCCATTAGTTAATAACTTGGGCCTATATAAGGCAGAAGGAGGCGCCAGAAACCCTAAGCCTTTGGCGATTTTCTGAGCTGAGCCGTCCTCTCTTTCTCTGTGATTTCCACCTCGGTCTAGCAGCCTGATCCGTAGCTTGTAAGCGTGTGGATACCTAGGAGGAGCCGGTGATAATCTGCTCTAATCTGATCTTGCCATTACCATCAATTCCGCTGCAAAAAGGTAAAGATCAGGTTTGTTTTATGATTCAGTTACAAGAACCTAGATCTGTTAAGATTATGTGCTAGGTTGCAATCTGGGAATTAAACCTTGGAAACACCAATAATCCTTCAGTGGTATCAGAGCCAGGTTTTAGGTTTCTTGTAAATTGGATCATTTGAAAATTGATTTTGGTTAATTGAATTGGTGATGAGCTATGATCGCATGATCGTATTAGTTGTTCACGATTAATTAATGGTTGCGTTAGGGTTTGCGTGAGATAAAGTATTCACGATTTTGTTCACGTTTCAATTTCAAATGTGTTCTCAATTAATTATTGTGTGCGTGTGTTCACTAGTTGATGTGTGCGTGTAAACTTACACAATTATTAATGAGGATGTTAGGTTTGTGATCACGATTATTTGCGCTTTACCAAATAATGTATATATATATAATATATACATATATAATATAATGTATATTATATATTAGAATATATATAATATATAATAGTATATTATATAAAACATTGTTTAATTAATGTATGGTAAAGGCGTTAACCCAAATCGCGGTTTGCTGGAAATAATTTAATACATGGTATTATTTAATTTCTGGTTAAATCGGATTTAAATTCAAAAAATTGAATTTAACCTAAACCGAAGGCTGGTCTAAGTTTGATTTGGTTGGACCAAATAATTTAGAGCTGGTCTGGTTTAGTGAATAACCGATGGTTTTGATAGTTAATTTGGTCTTGGACCAGAATTAATAAACCGGATCGGTTATGCCAAATTATTGGGCCAGCTGGAATTCTATGGTCTTGGGCCAAGAATTGGGCCTATAATTTGTGACCCAACCCAAAATATTTAATGAAATATTTAAATTAGAAATTTCTATTTTTAGTAAGTTACTAAATTTAGAAAGTTTCTAAAATAAGAAAGTTTCCCAAAATAGTAATTTTCTATTTTTGGAAATAAAACTTAAAAATCCTCAAAAACAATATCAAGCTTGGATGTCTTTCCAATCTTGTCAGCTACTTAACGCTTATTCGATTACAGATATGGCTTACAGTGTGAGGTGTCTGTTTTCGCGTAAGTAAAGTAGTATATAGTCACTAATTTCATTGGGAGTCCCAGACTTTAGTGATTATTTGGCTGTAAGAGATTGGTTTCCTTGACTGGGCCATCGGGAGTCCCGGGCCTTGAGACATCTGGTGATATTGGGCCTTGGGCCCAATTCACAACCGAGAGTTATTGGTTATAACTAGCTGTGTGTATGCTTACCAAGTAAAGCTAATTCCGGGTGACGGCCAGTGGCCCACTTTGGATTTAGCTGAACATGGGTCTCGGAATCATTGTATTCTTATGAGGTTGAACAAAGAAATTTTGAATACAATGCGAGTTTTCTTATAAGTTGTTAAGATTACTCTTTTATGAACTTAATAACTAAAACTCTATTTATCTCTAAATTTCAGCTATGACGAGCACAAACAATCAAAACACTTTCTCAATCCGGTATGTCCTTGAGATGGACAAACTGAACGGATCAAATTTCTTGACTTGGTCGCGGAACCTGAGACTAGTTCTCAGGCATAAGAGAAAGGACTATGTCCTTGAGAAATCTCTCCCCGAGAGGATCGGATCCAAAGCCAGTCATGCAGTATATAATGCTTGGAATAAGCATTATAATGATGCGGTAGATGTGCGTGGTCTGATATTGGCTACCATGCACTCAGATTTGCGGAAGCAATATGAGAACATGGAGTCGCCAATAGAGATGATCAGCAGCCTGAAATTGAAATTTCAGGAGCAGGTAAGAGTGGAGAGATACCAGTTGGTTAAGTCTCTCACTAGCTGCAAGCTACCAGATGATCATCCAGTAAGTCCTCATGTCAGTAAAATGATGGGTTACGTTGATAACCTGAGGAAACTGGATTATCCAGTTAGCCAGGAATTGGCAACTGAGATCATTCTGAAGTCACTGCCGTCAAGCTATGATAAGTTCGTAAGGGACTATATCAAGAAAGGCTTAACGAAGACGTTGACTGAACTGCATGACATGCTCAAAACAGTTGAGCCAAACGTGAAGAGTACCCTGTACAATTCTCATGAATGAGAAGGGTAGGTTTACTAAACCTAAAGCTGACAAGGGTGAAGACAAAGTTGTCCAGATTATGAATCATGGCAAGCGTGTGTCTTCTGAGCCCGAGTCAGATACCTCTTACGTTGGTAAGTGCTGCTACTGTAAAGAGACTGGGCATTGGAAGAGAGATTGCATTAAATTCATGGAAGATTATGAGGAGTTGAAGTTGATGTATGAAACTACTTCCTCAGGTATTCATGTTATTACTTCAAGTTATTGTTGGGAATGTCCTGAAATCTACCGTACTATCTCTAGAAAGTATGATAAGTGTCGAGATCAGACATAAGTCATAAATACTGGGTGATCATGATGGCTTGCTAGAGTCCGCTCATGATCTATAAGTTTAGGACTTATTACCAGTATTGTATGATCCCTAAGGGTCACACACCATAGCTAACGGGAAAGTTAAAATGGAATTAATACGGTAAGATGCAGTGGCATTTATTGTATTGGATCAGAGAATTGGGCCAGACAAAATGCAGGCTTTTGCCTGATTTGTGTCTTGGGCCCAAATGATTAATGAGCCATTAGTCAAATGACTTGGGCCCATTAATGAGAGATTAAGGATTTGAAAAACCTAAGGGATTAATATCCCTGCGATTTTTCCCTCTCCTAGGCAGCCGCTTTTTCATCTCTCTCTCTAAAATCTCTCTTTTCTGATTTGATCCATCTCTTTGGTCTAGCAGCCGTCCCTTGCTTGTAAGAGTGTGGATACCGAAGGAGGAGCAGGTTGTTCATCTGTTCTAACTGATCTTGTCATTACCATCTCTAATCCGCTGCAAAAGGTAATGTCACAGGTTGGTTTTATGATTCAGTTACAAGAACCTAGATCTGTTTAAGATTATGTGCTAGGTTGCAATTTGGGAATTGAACCTTGAATAACACCATAATCCTTCAGTGGTATCAGAGCCAGGTTCTTAGGTTTTTGCTTCTTGGATCTTTGTATGAAACGATTTGGAAATCGTGATGATCGTTTGTAAATGAGATCGATATTGTCAGATACCGAAGGAGGAGCAGGTTGTTCATCTGTTCTAACTGATCTTGTCATTACCATCTCTAATCCGCTGCAAAAGGTAATGTCACAGGTTGGTTTTATGATTCAGTTACAAGAACCTAGATCTGTTTAAGATTATGTGCTAGGTTGCAATTTGGGAATTGAACCTTGAATAACACCATAATCCTTCAGTGGTATCAGAGCCAGGTTCTTAGGTTTTTGCTTCTTGGATCTTTGTATGAAACGATTTGGAAATCGTGATGATCGTTTGTAAATGAGATCGATATTGTCAAAATCTTTTGTCATTTAGTTAATAACATGAATCGAATGATTTGTTTGCTAATCGCTTTTGATTTGTTGTTAACTAGAAAAGGACAAAATTTTTTTTTCTTTTGTCTTATGTGAAAGTCTCAATCACTGTTGTTGTATGCTGTGGTGATTAATTATTGAATTGAGTTGAAGATGACTTTGACTTTGCTGTATTAATAAAGAATCGACTTTATTGTTGTTAAGTAAAAGGACAAACGACTTTTTGTTATGATACGATTTTGAATTGAATTCAGTGCTGTATCAATCTTTGTTTTCGAATAGATTGTTGAATTTAAAAAAATGACAAACGACTTTTTGTCTTCATGTGGTTGTTGAATCGTTTTATTCATATGTGAATCACATGATCATTTTTTTTTGTAAGCAATTATTTAACTAATGTATGAATCAATTAATTATTTAATTAATTATGGTTCAAGCGGTTAACCCAAATCGCGGTTTGCTGGAAATTATTTAATACATGGTATTATTTAATTTCTGGTTAAACCGGATTGAAATTCAAAATTGAATTTTAACCTAAACCGAAGGCTGGTCTAAGTTTGATTTGGTTGGACCAAATAATTTAGAGCTGGTCTGGTTTAGTAAATAACCGATGGTTTTGATAGTTAATTTGGTCTTGGACCAGAATTAATAAACCGGATCGGTTATGTCAAATTATTGAGCCAGCAGGAATTCTATGGTCTTGGGCCAAGAATTGGGCCTATAATTTGTGACCCAATCCGAAAATATTAATAAAATATTAAATTAGAAATTTCTATTTTTAGTATGTTTCTAAATTTAGAAAGTTTCTAAAATAAGTAAGTTTCCCAAAATAGTAATCTTCTATTTTTGGAAATAAAACTTAAAAATCCTCAAAAACAATATCAAGCTTGGATGTCTTTCCAATCTTGTCAGCCGTTTAACGCTTATTTGATTATAGACATGGCTTACAGTGTGAGGTGTCTGTTTTCGCGTAAGCAAAACGGTATATGATTTATCGATGTCATTGGGAGTCCCAGACATTGATGATTATTTGGCTGTAAGAGATTGGTTTCCTTGACTGGGCCATCGGGAGTCCCGGGCCTTGAGACATCTGGTGAATTTGGGCCTCGGGTCCAATTCACAACCGAGAGTTATATGAGATATAACTAGCTGTGTGTATGCTTACCAAGTAAAGCTAATTCCGGGTGACGGCCAGTGGCCCACTTTGGATTTAGCTGAACATGGGTCTCGGAATCATTTGCATTCTTATGAGGTTAAACAAAGAAATTTTGAATGCAATGCGAGTTTTCTTATAAGTTGTTAAGATTGCTCTTTTATGAACTAAATAACTAAAACTCTATTTATCTCTAAATTTCAGCTATGACTAGCACAAACAATCAAAACACTTTCTCGATCCGGTATGTCCTTGAGATGGACAAACTGAACGGATCAAATTTCTTGACTTGGTCGCGGAACCTGAGGCTAGTCCTCAGGCAGGAGAGAAAGGACTATGTCCTTGAGAAAGCTCTCCCCGAGAGGATCGGATCCAAAGCCAGTCATGCAGTATATAATGCTTGGAATAAGCATTATAATGATGCGGTAGATGTGCGTGGTCTGATATTGGCTACCATGGACTCAGATTTGCGGAAGCAATATGAGAACATGGAGTCGCCAATAGAGATGATCAGCAGCCTGAAATTGAAATTTCAGGAGCAGGTAAGAGTGGAGAGATACCAGTTGGTTAAATCTCTCACTAGCTGCAAGCTACCGATGGATCATCCAGTAAGTCCTCATATCAGTAAAATGATGGGTTACATTGATAACCTGAGGAAACTGGATTATCCAGTTAGCCAAGAATTGGCAACTGATATCATTCTGCAGTCACTGCCGTCAAGCTATGATGAGTTCGTAAGGGACTATATCAAGAAAGGCTTAACGAAGACGTTGACTGAACTGCATGACATGCTCAAAACAGTTGAGCCAAACGTGAAGAGCACCCTGTACAATCTCATGAAGGAGAAGGGTAGGTTTACCAAACCTAAAGCTGACAAGGGTGAAGACAAAGTTGTCCAGATTTTGAATCATGGCAAGCGTGTGTCTTCTGAGCCCGAGTCAGATACATCTTACGTTGGTAAGTGCTGCTACTGTAAAGAGACAGGGCATTGGAAGAGAGATTGCATTAAATTCATGGAAGATTATGAGGAGTTAAAGTTGATGTATGAGACTACTTCCTCAGGTATTCATGTTATTACTTCAAGTTATACCTTGTAGGTATTGGATACTGATTGTGGCACTGATATTTGTTATAATATGCAGAGCCTGAACAACAGTAGAACGTTGAAGGAAGGGCAAGTGGAACTGCGTGTCTGGAAGGAGCTTGGGATGCTGCCTCAGCCGTAGGGTTTTCACTTGTAGATGCCTTTGAGGCTTGGTTTTGAATTAAGTAATTGCTACAATGTACCTGCTTTAAGCAGAGTTGTTTTTCATTTTCTTGTGAAGAATTTGAATGTTTTTCATTTTGATAAAGACAAGTTTTACTCTTTTGATCTTAATGAAATGTTAATTGTAGCACCCTATTCAAGGAATGGGTTTTATATATTAAACCAAAGAGTGCCTAAATGTAACATAAATACCGAATTGGTTTAAATCTGATGAATTAAACCTGATTTTTCTTGGCATAAATGTTTTGGTCACATAAAGTAAGTCAGATTCAGAAACCCCATAGTTATGGACTTTTGGGCTCATTTGAATGGATATCTTATGAGACTTGAATTCTGCTTACTAGACCAAAAGACAAAGGGCCCATCTTAGCCGAGCTAGTAAAAGGCCCAAAGGCTTATTGGAGATTGAACATACTCATGTATGTGGTCCGATGAGCAGTAATGCCAGAGAAAATTTCCTGTACTTCATTGTCTCTACTGATTACTTCAGTGAGTGTGACTGTGTTCATTTGATGAGACACAAATCGGAATTCTTTGACATGGTCGAAAGAGTTCCAGAATGAAGTATAGAATCTGAATGACAGAAGTATTAAGACTCTGGATAAGATCACGAGTGAGAATACTTAAGTCATTGATTGTGTGATCATCTGAATGAGTGTGAAGTCGTTTCACAGCTCAATTCTCTTGAAAACCTTGAGGTATTTCTGTGAGAAAGAATCAGATCTTATTAGAAATGATTAAAGATGAGTCACACAAATCTTCCATGATATTCTAGTTCCACCAATATCAGTTGAAAGACACCACGTAAATGTGGATTGGAATCGATCCAAATTCGTCTTTACTGAGTATTTGTAGTTGTGCTACTTCGCTGGTTGTCCTAGGGAAACCAAGGCTTGTTACTTTTACGTCCATTCTGTTTTCTAAGAAGGGAAGTTACTTTCCAAGAAGAACAGTGGGAGTAAAAGTATAACTCGAAGAAATTCGAGAAATACAGGAGGCTGCTCAACCTGTTGAGGGAGAGCAACGGATGGATTTACAGATTTCTGTAGAATCTACACCTGTAGAGCCTGAAGTTCGCAGATATGAATGAATCAGTCACTAATTCGAGAGTGATTTCTCGTCATTAGTTGAACCTGATGATCATTGAAAGTTCGCATGATCTGATGATCATTGAAAGCGACAAATCTGCGAAATTCATAGAAGCGAAAGTGAGCCCGGACTCCGAAAAGTTATACTGTACGTAAGTTAGCTTCATCGATCCATTCATGGATGGAAGCAAACATATCGGAGTTGGAATCTTCGTTCTGTTAAAGTAGTCAAGGTTTTGACTTGAACAAGAACGAAGTGGAACTGTGCGTTTACTAAAGGATAAGTGGGAGCATTATTGCATTTCTCATAGTGTATGTCGATGACATACTGATTCTCGGATATAACGTCCCAATGCTGCAGTCGGTAAAGGACTGGTTTGGGAGTTGGTTTTATGATTGACATGGGTAAAGCCACGCAGTTCTTGGATTTTGGATCTAAAGATAAAGATCCAAAAGAGCTGGTAGGATAAAGTCAGGATTCTTAAATTGACAAAGTCCTACACGTAATCAGCAATCCAAGAAGGGTTTTATGCCAATATCACATGGCAATTCATTAAGCAAGATACAGTGTCCTGCGATATCTGCTGAGCTTGAAAGCATGGATAGGATTCCATATGCGACGGCAATTGGATCTATCATGTATGCCATGACACGTACTTGTTTTGATGTTGCTTTAATGTTAAGCAAGACAAGTAAAGACCAGTCAAATCCAGCTAAGAATCACTGGATTGCCGTAAAGAATATCCTAAAGTATTTGAGGAATACTAAGGATAAGTTCTTGATTTACGGAGAAAGTGAGGTGCTACAAGTCGATAAAGTCTGAAAGGCAATTTTCCAATAGACAAAGATAATTCCTGGTCACAGTCCGGCTATATCTTGTGTCTAACTGGCGGTGCAAGGCACTGTTGCTGACTCCATGACTTAAGCTGAACATTTCGCAGCTTGAGAAGCGGCGAAAGAGGTTGTTTGGATAGAAAAGTTCATCACTGAACTTGATGTGGCTAGCTGCACATCTGAGATCCAAACACATTGAGGGTAGGTGTTACCTATTCCGTGAGATAAATGACAGAGGTGTTAAGTAGATAAGCAAGTTTCATCGAATGAGAACGTTGCTAATCTATTAACGAAGCCACTCCTTATGCCTAAGCACGAGTCGCGGACTGTAGCTGTAGGATGAGTGAAATTAAGATGTAGTCTCAATTTCAGTGGGAGTTAGTAAAGGGCTTTACTTAGTTGTTTTGAAAGGTTCATGTAAACATAATATTTTATGTTTATGAAATCTAATGATTTCTGGATTATTTTAACTGTGATATAAATAATCGTTCCAAAATGATTCATGTCACTATATATGGGCCATCGAAGTACATGAGTAGACTTGATCCTGAAACCCCATATTTAACGAAGTGACATAAATCATAGTGTCCATAGTCGAAGGTTGTTGAATTGGAACACCAACAACCACTTGAGACTAGATTGTGTTGAGACTTATGACCAAGTTTCGAGGGGTCATAGATGCGCGGCATCAAAGTCGACACATAGGTATATGTAGGGGAACATATGACCGGACATGGCCCGCTGATGAGAACTCTACAAGATATTAATATCTGTGTCATAAGAGGTTCTCATATACGACTATAGAGTATAGTCCTTAGACCTGAGTTCGCATGCATGTGGCTGCACATGGAGTAATGCGCTTTGATCATTGTCTAACGCTGTTTCGTAACTGGGAGCTATACGGACCTTGGTTGGGTGTATTATGAATTGTGTAGTTCATAGTGATGGAACAAGATGGGATTTGTCCCTGCCGTTTAACGGAGATAATATCTCTAGGCCAATCGGAGATTTGATAGCTGGTAAGAGAATGGCCATTCCCAAACGGACTTGCCCAAGTCGTTTGAATTGTCAGTATCAAATCTGGTCCGATAAACATGGTCTGGCTATATAAGGATGACACGCATCTTGCCTTATGCCAGATCGAGATATTGAGACAAAAGGATTAGGGAATGTAGGATTCCAGTACAATCGGAAGATTGTTGGGAATGTCCTGTGTAGGATTCCAGTACAAGTGGGAGATTGTTGGGAATGTCCTGAAATCTACCGTACTATCTCTAGAAAGTATGATAAGTGTCGAGATCAGACATAAGTCATAAATACTGGGTGATCATGATGGCTTGCTAGAGTCCGCTCATGATCTATAAGTTTAGGACTTATTACCAGTATTGTATGATCCCTAAGGGTCACACACCATAGCTAACGGGAAAGTTAAAATGGAATTAATACGGTAAGATGCAGTGGCATTTATTGTATTGGATCAGAGAATTGGGCCAGACAAAATGCAGGCTTTTGCCTGATTTGTGTCTTGGGCCCAAATGATTAATGAGCCATTAGTCAAATGACTTGGGCCCATTAATGAGAGATTAAGGATTTGAAAAACCTAAGGGATTAATATCCCTGCGATTTTTCCCTCTCCTAGGCAGCCGCTTTTTCATCTCTCTCTCTAAAATCTCTCTTTTCTGATCTGATCCATCTCTTTGGTCTAGCAGCCGTCCCTTGCTTGTAAGAGTGTGGATACCGAAGGAGGAGCAGGTTGTTCATCTGTTCTAACTGATCTTGTCATTACCATCTCTAATCCGCTGCAAAAGGTAATGTCACAGGTTGGTTTTATGATTCAGTTACAAGAACCTAGATCTGTTTAAGATTATGTGCTAGGTTGCAATTTGGGAATTGAACCTTGAATAACACCATAATCCTTCAGTTATACCTTATAGGTATTGGATACTGGTTGTGGCACTGATATTTGTTATAATATGCAGAGCCTGAGCAACAGTAGAACATTGAAGGAAGGGCAAGTGGAACTGCGTGTCTGGAAGGAGCTTGGGATGCTGCCTCAGCCGTAGGGTTTTCACTTGTAGATGCCTTTGAGGCTTGGTTTTATTAAGTAATTGCTACAATGTACCTGCTTTAAGCAGAGTTGTCTTTCATTTTCTTGTAAGAATTTGAATGTTTTTCATTTTGATAAAAGACAAGTTTTGTTCTTTTGATCTTAATGAAATGTTAATTGTAGCACCCTATTCATTGAATGGGTTTTATATCTTAAACCATAGAATGCCTAAAATGTAACATAAAAACCGCAATTGGTTTAAATCTGATGAATTAAACCTGATTTTTCTTGGCATAAATGTTTTGGTCACATAGAGTAAGTCAGTTTCAGAAACCCCATAGTTATGGACTTTTGGGCTCATTTGAATGGATATCCTATGAGACTTGAAGTCTGCTTACTGGACCAAAAGACAAAGGGCCCATCTTAGCCGAGCTAGAGAAAGGCCCAAAGGCTTATTGGAGATTGAACATACTCATGTATGTGGTCCGATGAGCAGTAATGCCAGAGAAAATTTCCTATACCTCATTGTCTCTACTGATTACTTCAGTGAGTGTGACTGTGTTCATTTGATGAGACACAAGTCGGAATTCTTTGACATGGTCGAAAGAGTTCCAGAATGAAGTATGGAATCTGAATGACAGAAGTATTAAGACTCTGGATTAGATCACGAGTGAGAATACTTAAGTCATTGATTGTGTGATCATCTGAATGAGTGTGAAGTCGTTTCACAGCTCATTTCTCCTGAAAACCTAGAGGTGTTTCTGTGAGAATGAATCAGATCTTATAAGATATGATTAAAGATGAGTCACACGAATCTTCCATGATATTCTCTAAGAATAACGCTCTAGAAATATCTAAGTTTACGCTGAAATAGTTCCACCAATATCAGTTGAAAGACACCACGTAAATGTGGATTGGAATCGATCCAAATTCGTCTTTACTGAGTATTTGTAGTTGTGCTACTTCGCTGGTTGTCCTAGGGAAACCAAGGCTTGTTACTTTTACGTCCATTCTGTTTTCTGAGAGGGGAAGTTAATTTCCAAGAAGAACAGTGGGAGTAAAAGTATAACTCGAAGAAATTCGAGAAATACAGGAGGCTGCTCAACCTGTTGAGGGAGAGCAACGGATGGATTTACAGATTTCTGTAGAATCTACACCTGTAGAGCCTGGAGTTCGCAGATATGAATGAATCAGTCACTAATCCGAGAGTGATTTCTCGTCATTAGTTGAACCTGATGATCATTGAAAGTTCGCATGATCTGATGATCATTGAAAGCGACGAATCTGCGAAATTCAAAGAAGCGAAAGTTAGCCCGGACTCCGAAAAATTACATTTTGTGTAAGTTAGCTTCATCGATCCATTCATGGATGGAAGCAAACATATTGGAGTTGGAATCTTCGTTCTGTTAAAGTAGTCAAGGTTTTGACTTGAACAGGAACGAAGTGGAACTGTGCGTTTACTAAAAGATTAATGGGAGCAATATTGCATTTCTCATAGTGTATGTCGATGATATACTGATTCTCGAATATAACGTCCCAATGCTGCAGTCGGTAAAGGACTGGATTGGGAGTTGGTTTTATGAATGACATGGGTAAAGCCACGTAGTTCTTGGATTTTGGATCTAAAGATAGAGATCCAAAAGAGCTGGTAGGACAAAGTCAGGATTCTTAAATTGACAAAGTCCTACACGTAATCAGCAATCCAAGAAGGGTTTTATGCCAATGTCACATGGCAATTCATTAAGCAAGATACAGTGTCCTGCGATATCTGCTGAGCTTGAATGCATGGATAGGATTCCATATGCGACGGCATAAGGATCTATCATGCATGCCATGACACATACTTGTTTTGATGTTGCTTTAATGTTAAGCAAGACAAGTAAAGACCAGTCAAATCCAGCAAAGAATCACTGGATTGTCGTATAGAATATCCTAAAGTATTTGAGGAATACTTAGGATAAGTTCTTGATTTACGGAGAAAGTGAGGTGCTACAAGTCGATAGAGTCTGAAAGGCAATTTTCCAATAGACAAAGATAATTCCTGGTCACAGTCCGGCTATATCTTGTGTCTAACTGGCGGTGCAAGGCACTGTTGCTGACTCCATGACTTAAGCTGAACATTTCGCAGCTTGAGAAGCGGCGAAAGAGGATGTTTGGATAGAAGAGTTCATCACTGAACTTGATGTGAATCACAGCATAGATGAGGCTAGCTGCACATCAGAGGTCCAAACACCTTGAGGGTAGGTATAACCTATTCCGTGAGATAAATGACAGAGGTGTTAAGTAGATAAGCAAGTTTCATCGAATGAGAACGTTGCTAATCTATTAACGAAGCCACTCCTTATGCCTAAGCACGAGTCGCGGACTGTAGCTGTAGGATGAGTGAAATTAAGATGTAGTCTTGATTTCAGTGGGAGTTTGTAAAGGGCTTTACTTAGTTGTTTTGAAAGGTTCATGTAAACATAATATTTTATGTTTATGAAATCTAATGATTTCTGGATTATTTTAACTGTGATATAAATAATCGTTCCAAAATGATTCATGTCATTATATATGGGCCATCGAAGTACATGAGTAGACTTGATCCTGAAACCCCATATTTAACGAAATGACATAAATCATAGTGTCCATAGTCGAAGGTTGTTGAAATTGGAACACCAACAACCTGTTAAGACTAGATTGTGTTGAGACTTATGACCAAGTTTCGAGGGGTCATAGATGCGCGGCATCAAAGTCGACACATAGGTATATGTAGGGGAGCATATGACCGGACATGGCCCGCTGATGAGAAACTCTGCAAGATATTAATATCTGTGTCATAAGAGGTTCTCATATACGACTATAGAGTATAGTCCTTAGACCTGAGTTCGCATGCATGTGGCTGCACATGGAGTAATGCGCTTTGATCATTGTCTAACTCTGTTTCGTAACTGGGAGCTATACGGACCTTGGTTGGGTGTATTATGAATTGTGTAGTTCATAGTGATGGAACAAGATGGGATTTGTCCCTGCCGTTTAACGGAGGAAATATCTCTAGGCCAATCGGAGACTTGATAGCTGGTAAGAGAGTGGCCACTCCCAAACGGACTTGCCCAAGTCGTTTGCATTGTCAGTATCAAATATGTTCCGATAAACATGGTCTGGCTATATAAGGATGACACGCATCTTGCCTTATGCCAGATCGAGATATTGAGACAAAAGGATTAGGGAATGTAGGATTCCAGTACAATCGGGAGATTGTTGGGAATGTCCTGTGTAGGATTCCAGTACAAGTGGGAGATTGTTGGGAATGTCCTGAAATCTACCGTACTATCTCTAGAAAGTATGATAAGTGTCGAGATCAGACATAAGTCATAAATACTGGGTGATCATGATGACTTGCTAGAGCCCGCTCATGATCTATAAGTCTCGGATTTATTACCAGTATTGTATGATCCCAAAGGGTCACACACCATAGCTAACGGGAAAGTTAAATGGAAATAATACGGTAAGATGCAAATGCATTTACTGTATTTGTACAGAGAATTGGGCCAAGACAAAAACGGGCTTTTTGTCTGATTTGTGTTTTGGGCCCAAAAGCCTAATAGGCCATTAGTTAATAACTTGGGCCTGTATAAGGCAGAAGGAGGCGCCAGAAACCCTAAGCCTTTGGCGATTTTCTGAGCTGAGCCGTCCTCTCTTTCTCTGTGATTTCCACCTCGGTCTAGCAGCCTGATCCGTAGCTTGTAAGCGTGTGGATACCTAGGAGGAGCCGGTGATAATCTGCTCTAATCTGATCTTGCCATTACCATCAATTCCGCTGCAAAAAGGTAAAGATCAGGTTTGTTTTATGATTCAGTTACAAGAACCTAGATCTGTTAAGATTATGTGCTAGGTTGCAATCTGGGAATTAAACCTTGGAAACACCAATAATCCTTCATAAACATACGTGATGGTGGAGATGATGATCATGAGATTGATGTTGAACTTGAAGAGATGAGATCAAAGAAGAAGCCACACACACTTGGTCCAATGGACAAGTTTGCATCATATATTAATCCACAACCATCTTCTCTTCCAACTCGGCAACAAAATATAAGTGAAGATTTATGGAAAGAGAGACTACATAAAGTACATCAATACGTTGCAAGATGGGTTTATGCTTCTGGTTTTGCTTTTCATGCTACTGCAGGTGATGAATTTAAATTGATGTTTGGAGCTGCATGAAAGTTTGGCCCGAGAGTTACACCACCAAGCCAATATCTACTAGCCTTTATTGAAAGAACAAGTTGACAGAGTCAAGGGTCTGTTGAACTACCAAGAAGAGGAGTGGATGGAGAATGGTTTCTCAATCATGACATATGCTTGGTTTGATGGAAAAAGAAAAAGTATTATGAATTTGTGCATCAATTATAGAGGAGGAACTATGTTTTGCTCTTCTAAGGATTGTTCAGATGAGGCTCATATGGCTGAATTTATTTTTGAATTTGTTAACGGATGCATTCAAGATGTTGGAGTAGAGAAAGTGGTTCAAGTGGTTACTGACAATGCGCCAAACAATATGGCTGCAACTAAGATCTTAAAAGAGAAAATACCAAGTGTTTTTTGGACATCGTGTGAAACTCACACTATTAACTTGATGCTAGTGAGCATTGGAAAACTCCATAATTTAAAGACGATCATTGCAAGATCTAAAGGGTTCACAGTCTTTATGTATGCTCACCATAAGACTTTGGCAATGATGAGGAAGTTCACAAAAAGAAAGACATTGTGAGACCGGGAGTCACTAGGTTTGCATCTTGCTTCTTAACTCCACAAAGTCTGATGGAGAAGAAAGATAACCTACGGGCCATGTTTGTTAGTAGCCAATGGAAAAAGTGCAAATAGGCAAAACATTATAAAGGAGTTGCTGCTTATAAAACAATGAAAAGCATGCTTCTTTGGAATGGAGTGAAAATGTGTTTGAAGGTTTTTGGACCTTTGGTGAAGATACTTAGGATTGTTGATGGGGACATAAAGCCTACAATGGGATTTTTGTATGGGGGTTAATACAAGCAAAGAATGAGGTACGTTTAGGGTTGAACAATGTTGTGAAAAATATACAACGATCATGAGGATCATTGAGCAAAGGATAGAGAACAGACTTGAAAATCCTTTACATTTGGCTGGTTATCTCTTAAATCCATACTACCTCTACATGGATCACACCATTCCATTGAAGGATAATGTACTTACTAGTTTTTTCAACTGTGTGGAAGCGTTTTTTCCGAATGACCTTATCACTCAGTCCAATAGTTTTGAGTTTAGCAAGTACAAAAAGAAAGAATGGAACTTTGGGACACAATGGGCATCAAAGGCTGTGAAGAAAACAATGAGAAATACGATCCATGTATGTTTTGAGATCATTCTTTATCTTGTTTGGTGTTACATATTAGCTTGAAAATTAAAAAATATTTTGTTCATGTGAATCTTATTCTCTAGTTGAATGGTGGAATAATTTGTAACATCCCGGTTTGTGGTATATATGGAAAGGCTTAAAAGAATTAATTTGGCTACCTATGTCACCAAGTGCACTTACCTTTTCCGGTCACTTGCCTGAAAGAACTCCAGAGTTAAGCGTGCTTGGGCTGGAGTAGTCCCAGGATGGGTGACTTTCCGGGAAGTGACTCGTGGTTGCATGTAGGCCTGGGCGTTCGGGTACCCGTTCGGGTTCGGTTCGGGTTTTTCGGGTTTTCGGGTTTTCGGGTTTAGAGATATAAACCCATTCGGGTATTTTAGAATTTCGGTTCGGGTTCGGTTCGGTTCCATTCGGGTTCGGTTCGGGTTCGGGTACCCGAAAAACATAAAACAAAAATAAAAATTAGTTATATTTAAATAATAATTCGTTAAATTTTGATTAATATAACAAAACCCTTCATATATTTTGTTTATTTTTGATAATTTAGTTATTTTAGTCTAAAAATAACTAATATATTTAAGTTTATAATTGTAATTTTGGATAATTTTGTTATATTAAGTATAAATATAATTAATATTTTAGGTATATAATTGTAAGTCTGATATTTCGGGTACCCATTCGGTTCTCGGTTCGGGTCGGGTTCGGGTTCGGTTCTTCGGATATAGGAGTTTAGGATCCGTTCGGGTATTTTGATGGTTCGGGTTCGGGTTCGGTTCTACTTTTTCGGTTCGGGTTCGGTTCGGTATTTCGGGTCCGGGTATTATGCCCAGCCCTAGTTGCATGTGTGTGAGGACAAAACACATGGGAAAATGTCATGGGGTGATTGTAGGGTCAGTAAATTAGTTGGTCGGGCCTACCAAAAATAACGCACCGACCGTCGGACAAGGGTGGGGCCCACGAGCCCGGATGAGGGATGGGTGACTCACCGGTAGGGGCGGACGGGGTGTTACAAGTGGTATCAGAGCCGAATCCGAGTATGCGTGTGGAGTCAGTGAGGGCTCACACCATCAAGGATAATGATCCTGGTGCGCAACGAGGGCGTTGCGCTCTGTGAGAGTGGGTGAATTGTAACATCCCGGTTTGTGGTATATATGGAAAGGCTTAAAAGAATTAATTTGGCTACCTATGTCACCAAGTGCACTTACCTTTTCCGGTCACTTGCCCTAAAGAACTCCAGAGTTAAGCGTGCTTGGGCTGGAGTAGTCCCAGAATGGGTGACCTTTCGGGAAGTGACTCGTGGTAACATGTGTGTGAGAACAAAATACATGGGAAAAGGTCACGTGGTGATTGCAGGGTCAGTAAATTACTCGGTCGGGCCTACGAAAAATAACGCACCGACCGTCGAACAGAGGTGGGGCCCATGAACCCGATAGAGGGATGGGTGACTCACCGGTAGGGGCGGACGGAGCGTTACATAATTATGGAACTTCAGTTCCTAACTTACAAAGAATGGCAAAAAGGATTTTATATTTGGCTACTAGTTCATCCGGATGTGAAAGGAATTGGAGTTCATTTGAAGGGGTAAAGCTTCATTATAAATTATGACTCTTGCAGTCTAACTGAATATTTGAGTATTGATTTAGTTGTTTTGTTTACAAATGTAAATACATACAAAGAAGCGGAATCGACTTGATACAAGCCGATTGATTAATATGGTTTATGTTCAATTCAATACAAGATTGATGAACAAAAGGAAAAAAAAGGAGAAGAACATTGATACATTACTTGCCAATCATGCTATTTATGCTCAAGAATGGATTGTTGAATGTGAAGAAGGAGCATCGGAAACAGGTAATGATGTAGAACTTGGTCACAGTGAGGGTGAGACACGTATGGTGGATAGTATGGTCAATGTTAGAGAATTGGATGATGAAGATTTCAGTTCCGATAGTGAAGACGAAGAACTTCTTGATACTTATTTTGAATCGGATAAAGATGAAGTTGTGGGATATCTATCTAGTTTAGTTTTTCTTTGGGTTTACGTTTTGGTTTACATTTTTGTCATACTGATTTTTCATTTTTGTGGCTTTGCACGTCTTTTCTTAAGTTTCAAACTACAATTTTGTTTTCTTATTTGAATTTTGTTCATTCACGTTGGAAACAAATATTGAATTATATGATTGACTAGTGACTACTAAGATCTGTTTTTGACAGAGCAAGCACGTCTTTGTTCTCTCTTTGCGACTTCGTGTCGTGACTCTTCTTAATATACGATTGACTACTAAGCTTAATATTTTTTTCATACATATATATACTATAAAGAATTACATGTATATACTTATATAATATATATACACATATATATCTCTTCCGCTTAGACCCCGCCTAAGCGCCCGCATATACAGCTAGGCGCTAGGCACTCATCCGCCGCGTAGAGTGCACCTAACGCGTTTTAGAACACTGCACAGAGGTAATAACCAAAATCCATTTTAAGCCAACTCGGGTAATATGCAGCAACATATGATCGTAGTCAATTCTCTTTATCTTTGCTTTGAGCTATCAAAAACACACCTTTGTTTCTAGCCCTCTCTTCATGCTTAAATTTCATTCCAAAAATAATTCAATATCAAACAAATCTTCAAAGATTAATACTTGTAGGATGGAAAAGTGTAAGGTCAAGAAATAACTTCAATCAAATCTGAAGCCTCCCTTTCAAATACTACTATATGGATTCCAAGACTTTTCATTCTTTCAATTACCCATAACCAACTTAAAACATGATCTTCCAATTCACTTTCCAAAGAAACATAAGCTTGCGTACTATGGAGTAGGATTGTGTCGAGTTGCACCTCCCATCTTCGTCCTCTTGTTCTATGCCACACATATATTACATTTGACCCACAACCTAGGTGGAGACGACTATTTCTTGACAATCACATGATAATGGGCATGATTAGTAACTTCCTCATTTCATACAAACTTTGGGCTTGATACCATTGTTTTGCAATTTTTCTAACCTTCTCATTTGTCTGTTATACCTTCAGGGATACCCCTTCAAATATGAATTTATTCTTGTTCTTCTACAACAGTAGTAAGCTCTAAGGGAAGCTTCACCGAATAAGGTACATCTATGTTTTTACATGTTTGTATCACAAATGCCATGTTTTGATAGAGGGACTCATCATCAAACCCATTTTTTTGGCGAGAGAAAATACCCAATAGCCAAAGTTGTATTGCCAAAGCACACTGAAATAGAACACGGTAGATAGATTCACCTTCCCTTCCAAAAATTTTGCACTAGATATCAATCTTCATGCCTTTAGTTTCTATATATTATGTAACCATGAGAGATCCAGAAAAATTCTTTCAAAGAAAGGTTTTGATTTTTGGAGGAGAAGCCATTTTTCAAACTAACTCTTTTAGCCCATTTAAAGATGGTCGACAATGCCTTGTACCTTCTCCTCTATAAATTTGGTTGGCTACTCAATACCCTGACTTGACTATGTGGTCGCTGCTTCTTGTATGATTCCAACTCCAAAAAATCTTAAGTTGAAACTACACAGTTTTAGTCTCACAATCAAACCCAAACAATTGGGGAAGAAAAACTAATCCAACATATCTCTTTCCCATCTTTTAGCTTTGTGATCAAATAGATTGTAACATCCCGTTTTTTGGTATATGTGGAGAGGTTTTAAAGAATTTATTTGGATATCTATATTAGCAAAGTGCACTTATCTTTTTGGTCATTTGTCGGGAGAGAACTTCACTATTAAGCGCGCTTGAGATGGAGTAGTTGAATGATGGGCGAACTACCAGGAATTGATTCAAGGTATCGTTACAAGTGAGGAAAAATCACGGGTAAAAATTGTGTGGTGATTGAAAGGACAGTAAATATGTCTTTCGAGCCTCTGGATTAAAAATCCGACCTACAAATGAAGGTGAGCCCATGGTCCGAGTGAGCATGCATGGGGCTACAAACAGAGGCGGTTGGGGCGTTACAAGTGGTATCAGAGCCGAATACGATGACGCTTGTGGAGTCATCAAGGGCTCACACCGTCGAGGATAACAATCATGGTGTGCAACGAGGTCGTTGCGCTCTGTGAGAGGGGGTGATTGTAACATCACAATTTGTGGTATATGTGGAGAGGCTTAAAAGAATCGATTTGGCTACTTATGTCACCAAAGTGCACTTATCTTTTTGGTCACTTGTCTAGAGAGAACTATATTGTTAAGCGTGCTTAAGCTGGACTAGTTGAAGGATGAGTGTCTACCACAAAGTGACTCGAGGTATCGAGTGAGTGAGGACAAAGCACTGAAAAAAATTGTCTGGTGATTGCAAGGAAAGTAAATAAGTATTTTGAGCCTCTCGGATCAACAATTTGATTGTCTGACGTGGATGGACCCATGGGCTGAGTGAGAGTGTGGAATCCACAGTCTGTGCGGCCGCGGCGTTACATAGATTCTCCACTTTCATCTCTAAATCCATCATAATATTCTTCATTAGTGTTGCTCTCATTTTTCCATCACAAATCTAAGGACATGTTCAAACTCTCACCAAAGCCCCCATCATTTGGCTTAAATATTTCATGCAACAAATTACGTTCTTGTAAAATGTGTTTTTTTGTCAACTTTGTAAAATGCTCCTCCAATCAAATAATGGATGACTCCAATATTCTCATGAGAAAAGGAAGATCATTGAATTATCTAGTTTTAACAAATCAAGCAAATAAACTTGATGGATCATGCACAAGGGGACAAGCTTGTTTGACCAATAATGTCAAATTGAACATCTTTATATCTCTGAATCCAAACCCCCTAGCTCCTGGTAAATACATCCTATTCCAAGATGCCCAATGAATTTTATTTAATCTTCGACTTATTTCCACAAAAACGCAGATATAACATTCGATTAGAACGCACAAGTAGATTTTGGAAACTTGAAACACGACATTGAAAACATCGACGTTGCCATCCTATTTAAACAATATCTCATTCCCTTTTTGAGATAATGCTCTAGCAAAATAACCCGAGAATCTTCATCTTAGTATGAATGTAATCAAATATTTTAAATTTAGATTCACTTACACATTTAGGTATACCCATGATCTCTTTAATTTTTTTTCTTTAACCTCATCGTTTACAAGATTCCCAATTGTAATGAAAGACTTATCAAGTTTAATAATATTACCTTTTGTGTCCCCCTAATTATGAAGAATCCACTGCATGGTGAACCACTCCCTCTCTGACTGCTTTATACAAGAAAAGACTATCATCATGCATCAACTAAGAAAAGAGGTGATAAATGGTCAGTCCTTGAGGAGAGAATTGGATTCCAATAATGAGACCTTATTGCTCAGATTTTTTTGAGGAGATGGGGTAAACCTTTCGTGCACAAAATAAACATAAAAGGTGAAATAGGATCTCTCTCTCAGAAACCTCGCTTTGGAACAATTAAACCATGAAGTTATTAATCAACACATGAAACCGTAGAAACACATGTCATGATCCATTCAATTCAAACCTGGTGAAATCGCAATGCTGATAGGATACCACAAAGATAACCCCACTCCATGCGATCATAGTCTTTTGACATGTCAGTCTTAATCGTCGTAAATTCCTTTGTTGGCTGATTATGTGTTGCAATCTCTGAACTTTTCCATGTGCAATCATAATATTATCAGAGATTAAACAATCTTGGATAAAGGCTGATTGATTCAGAGAAACTATTTCTCGCATAAAAGGTTTCAGTCTCAAAACTAAAAACTTTGAAATCACCTTATAAACAATCAAGCACAAGTTAATAAGTCCCATGTCCAACATGAGGTGAGAACCTATCTTCTTAGGAATAAGGCTAAGCAGGGTAGAATTCCACTCTTTATAAAAACCCCATCCCTAAAGAATCTCAAAATATCACATGTGACCAACTTATCAACTGTTGAAGTATAGATCAAGATTGTGAGCTAAGAATCAGCTCAAGCTCCCAAGTCTTCAAGATCAAGGTTGCAGCTGTATGAGGACAGTTCAACGGCTAGGTTCAAGTTGTTACTAGGAGGTTACTAACGGTCATCTATCCGTTAGAGAGTCAGCTCAGAGTCGTCCACATGTAGGGACGAGATTAGATTTGGTCAATTGTATATAAGTCTGATAACCAACGGTTATCTCTCTCTGGTTTGTCATTCTTGTAAGCCGAGTAACACATTTTTACATAGCAAGCTGAGAGAGAGAGTTGGTGTGAGTTGCAAGCTCCGGCGAGCCTTTAGCTGGAGGTTTCTATTGTATTGCTGGTCGATCCAGCCCCGGTCAGGATATCTGCCACTCGTATTGAGTGGTGAGGTGAACACCGGGTGAACAATCTCTTAAGTCACTTCTTTACTTGCTTTCTTTCGTTTGATTCGGTTCGTGATTCATTCGCACAAGTTCAATTGAGCTGAAATCCAAGTTAGGATAGTATCTAGGTTTCACAAATTGGTATCAGAGCTCCAGGTTGAGGAGCGGATTGTGAAGAATCGGAAGATGACGACATCGGTGACATCGACAACATCGATCACATCGCAGCGCATCAAAGTTAGTTTGTTCAACGGATCAGATGATTTCAGCATATGGAAGAAGAGGATGCTGACTAATCTCACTGTTCAAGGCTTGAAAGATGTGCTGGTCGATAAGGGCCAAGATTCGACGAGCAAAGAAGAAGACGACAAGGATCCGGAGAAATGGGCAAAGAAACTTCAAGATGAAGGATGAGAAAGCTCTCAATATGATCTTCATGTGCGTTGGAGATCGAGTACTAAAGAAGCTAGACAAGTGTGACACAGCAGCCCAAGCATGGTCAACGCTTGACACACTATACATGGTGAAAACTCTTCCAAACCGAGTCCATGCCCAACTCAAGGTATATTCTTTTAGAATGCAGAATTCTAAATCCATAGAGCAGAATGTGGATGACTTTCTCAAGCTGGTCACGGATCTTAACAACCTGAGTATTGACATCCCAACATAGGTACAAGCAATATTACTTCTTAATTCTCTTCCAAGCAGGTATGATTCTCTCAAAGAAACCTTGAAATATAGTAGAGATGCTATTAAACTAGAAGATGTTGCTAGTGCTGCTAAATCTAAAGAAACCGAATATAAAGAATCGACTAGCTCAGATCTACTAGTGAGGGACTTTGTAAGAGGCATGTCTGAAAATAGAGACAATAAGAATTCAAATTTTTGGAAAGAATAAGAACAATAGGTGTAGATCTAAGTTTAGAGATGGTAAGCGTGTATGCTGGATATGCGGTAAAGAAGGTCACTATAAGAAACAATGCTATAAATAGATTGATAGAAATAAAACCAAAGGTGATAGTCAAGGTGAAGCTTCTTGTTCCAAAGATGATGCTAACGACCTTGTAGGTCTTTTAGTGTCAGAATTATGTTTATCTACAGGAAATGCAGATCAAGAAGAATGGGTAATGGACACCGGATGCTCTTTTCACAAGACATAAGAAGAGATCGATTCATTGACTTCAAAGAAACAGAAAATGGAAAAGTCAGAATGGCCAACAACACTGTGGCAGAGGTTAAGGGAATAGGATCTATCAGGTTTTAGAATCCAGATGGTACAACGTTTCTGCTAAGTGATGTCAGGTACATGCCAGACATTTCCACGAACTTAATCTCATTGGGATGGCTGGAAGGAAAAGGTTGTGAATTCAAAGGTGGAAATGGTGTACTCAAGGTGGTGAAAGGATGTACAGTCTTTATGAAAGGTGTCAGGAGACAATCTCTATACATTGTTCAAGGAACTGCAAGAATCTCATCGTCTTATTCTACTTAATCAGAGGTATTAGCTGACCAGGATACTTCTGATGATCACCCACGACTTTGGCACATCAGATTGGGCACATTGGGCAGAAAGGGCTTGAAGGCCTGTGTAAGAAAGGATCTTTCAATGGTGAAAAGGTTACATACATTAAATTATGTGAAGACTGCATTATTCGTAAGACTCATAGAGTCAGCTTCGGACCAGCTCAGCATGTAACCAAAGATAAACTGTATTACATACATTTAGACCTAGGGGGATCTCCCAATGTACCACCAAGACTAAGCAAATGCCAGTATTTCATTACATTTACAGACGATCACTCAAGGAAGGTATGGATCAACTTCATAAGATTCAAAGATGAAGCATTCAAATTCTTCTTGGAATGGAAACAGATGGTGGAGAATCAGCCTGAAAGAAAGGTGAAGAAGTTACGAACACATAAGGGCTTGGAGTTTTGTAATCAGTACTTTGATCAGTTGTGCAAAGATGAGGGAATTGTTAGGCATCGTACTTGTGCTTACACTCCCCAACAGAATGGAGTTGCAGAGAGACTCAACAGATCAATAATGAACAAAGTCAGATGTATGCTCAATGAAAGTGGTATAGGAAAACATTTTTGGGAAGATGCTGCTGCTACAGCTGTATATCTCATCAACAGATCACCCTCCTCTGTACTAGACTTCAAAGTACCAGAATAAGTGTGGTCATCTGTCATGCCAAGACTATCAGGACTAAGAAGATTTGGCTGTTTGGCTTATGTCCACACAAATGATGGCAAGTTGAATCCAAGAGCTAAGCGAGGGATTTTTACTGGCTATCATGATGGAGTCAAAGAGTACAAGGTATGGTTATTAGAAGATAAAAAGGTCACAGTGAGGGGGAATGTTGTTTTCAGGGAAAATAAGGTTTACAAGGACATTAAAGATGGCTCAGAGAGTAAGGATGAGGAATCAGAATCTGTAGACAAAGTAATTTTTGATATACAAGCAGGTTTTGAACATACATGAGATAACTCTCAAGGTGGAGCATATACAGAAGGTCCCCAGTATGAAGAACCAGATACAAAGAATATTGTATCCTCTGATCAAGTTACTCAAAGACCTATAAGACTGAAAAAGCCACCAGCCAGACTTGCAGATTATAAATGTGATCTAAACGATGCTACTGATGAATATGAGTGCCTTGTATGTGCAATGTCTGAAATGGAAGTAATGAACCTTCTTCATACAAAGAGGCGATGAATGATCCTGATAGCTACAAATGGTCAGAAGCAGCTAATGAGGAAATGAAATCCTTAGTGAAAAACAACACATGGATTTTGGTAGATAGACCAAAGAATCAAAAGACTATCGGTTGCAGATGGATCTTCAAGAGGAAACCAGGAATTGCAGGAGTTGTTGAGCCAAGATTCAAAGCCAGACTTGTTGCTCAGGGCTTCTCTCAGAAGGAAGGTATTGACTACACTGAAGTCTTCGCACTTGTGGTCAAGCATGTGTCCATTAGGTATCTACTATATGCAGTGGTTCATTACAATATGGAACTTCAACAACTTGACGTGTAGAAAACCTTTCTCCACGGTCATTTAGATGAGTTCATTGTGATTGAGCAACCAGAAGGTTACATTGACAAAAGGAATCCAAATAAAGTATGTTAGTTAAAGAGATCACTGTATGGCCTCAAACAATCTCCTAGACAATGGAACAAGAGGTTTGATGACTTTATAAAGAAACATTCTTACACCATAAGCTGTTATGATCAGTGTGTCTACTTTCAAAAGCTAAAGGATGGCTCCTATATCTACCTTCTGCTATACGTAGATGATTTCCTTGTAGCTTCAGTGAACAAGGATCAAGTTAAGAGATTAAAGTCATTACTGTTCAGAATTCGAAATAAGGGATCTTGGAGATGCTAAGAAGATTTTAGGTATGGGTATCACAAGAAAGATATCTCATGAACATGTTCTCAAACTTTGGTATGGACCAATCTAAGTCTGTAGCCACTCCAATGGATGCTCATTTTGAACTCAAATCTGCAACGGATCAGGAATTTGCAGAGCAGGAAGAGTTCATGTCAAAGACGCCTTACCAAAGTGCTGTTGGGAGTATTATGTACTCAATGGTAGGCACTAGACCCGACCTAGCCTATCCAGTAGGTCTCGTAAGCAGGTTCATGAGCATGCCAATAAAGGAACATTGTGTTGGGATAGTGTCCTGAAATCACACCTGTACTCACTCCTGTGATAGTTGTGTGTCGAGATCTGACATTCGTATAATACTGGGCGTTTGCAATGCTTTGCTAGAAGCCTCTTGCAATCTGTAGGTCGTGGACTTACTGCCAGTATTATATGATCCTATAGGGTCACACACCTAAGCGAACTGGAAGCTACGACATGGGAATGATCATTGTGGCAATGATCATGTTATGTGTATTGAAATACACATAAGAATCGATATAAAGGTGTTGTGTCGATCGACACAGCTTGTGTGTCGGTCGACACAGTTCGGATTTTCCGAACAGGCTTTTCGGGTTATGGCTTAATTGAGTCTGGCCCGCTAAGCACGTTTAGGTCGAATAAAAATGTGTTTAGTTCGACCTAAACAATAGAGCCGTCCAGTTTTCTTGAAAGAAACACTAGACACACCAGAACCTATCGATCCCATTGATCCGGCACTAGCATCCCGTTTCCAGCGAGCGTGCGTGTGTATCTGGTAGAGGCAAAGCGTTGCGTTGCTCCACTGATCTCGTTCACCATCTCTTCCGCTGCCAAAAGGTAAGAACGAGGTTGGTTCTAAAT
The DNA here is from genome assembly GCA_030180135.1 of Orychophragmus violaceus. Classification (NCBI taxonomy): domain Eukaryota; kingdom Viridiplantae; phylum Streptophyta; class Magnoliopsida; order Brassicales; family Brassicaceae; genus Orychophragmus; species Orychophragmus violaceus. Next base: position 13,378,192 of record CM058236.1, read on the forward strand.
TCAATATAACAAACCCTAGATCCATCGGGATCCAACAGTGGTATCAGAGCATGCTTAGGGTTTAGCTATTGAAACTGGTAATATAAAATCGAAACTTGATGTTGTTGATCTGTATATTGCTTGCTAAATCGTGTTTTCATAGAATAATTCTCGGTTTTGTTCCTGTTGAAAAGACGAAGAATTGATGAAAACGCACTGTGTCGATCGACACAAAGCGTGTGTCGGTCGACACGCCGCGGCGCAAAATGTAAAATTTTAGGGTTTGTCGCAGGGTGTCGATCGACACAAAGCGTGTGTCAGTCGACACAGAGCGAAAACTCGCGAATAAAATTTAGGGTTTATCGCACAGTATCGATCGACACAAAGCGTGTGTCGGTCGATACAAAGCGAAAATCCGTAATCGTGTACCCGTAATCGATCTGAGATCGAGTACCCGTAATCGTGTACCCGTAATCGATCTGAGATCGAGTACCCGTAATCGTGTTGCGTCGATCGATACACTGGGTGTATCGGTCGACACAGGCAATGCGATCAGATAGATCGGTTCAATTGGATTGGACCGGTAATCTAGCTCGGTTAATTTTATTAACCAAATTGATTCTGGTTTGGTCATATCGATCGACACACAGTGTGTGACGATCGACATGGACCATTAAACCAAACTGGTTCAATTGAATTGAATCGGTTAAGTAAATTCGATCCGGTTTGACCGGTTATCGAAGAACGGTTTAAATAGAGTTGCGTCGATCGATACCAATGGTTGGCGTCGATCGACACAACGTCCGCAGACATGTTGGTTTGACCACAAATTTGCATGAACCAGAATAATTTAATCCTAAAAGTATTAGATGAATCTAAACTTAACAAAACTAAATGTTTTAATTAAAAGTTATTATTTTGATATATATAGTGAATATAAATCAAGATAAGAATAGTTCTTTTCCTCAACTAAATATCAAGTGATCTTGATGTCTTGCCCGATATTGTCTACTGTCAAAACTCGTGATGTTGTTGGGTATCCTTGGAGTCCTTGGTATCCACAGCAAAATGAGTAAGGCAGGTGGTCAGTGACAGACTTGCAGTGCAACTGTCAGTGATCACAAGACAGATAAAAGATTGGTTATACTTGACTGGGCTGTCAGAAGTTCTGGGCCCAGAGACATCAGAGTAGATTGGACATAGTTTGTCTTATTCACGACCAAGAGTTGTACTGAGTACAATTAGCAATGATTTGCTTACCTAGATAACTAAAGCTTGAGTAACGGCGAGTCGCTCACTCGAATTTTAGTAATCTGAGGATCTTGGCACATTGTATTCATATGAGGAAACATAGTTTGAATACAATGCGAGTCTTCTTATTAGATAAGAATTCTCATTCCTTGTGCTTTATAACTAAAATCTACCTTTGTTTGAATTACAGCTATGTCTGTCTCAAATCACATCAACACTTTCTCACTAAGATCCGTCCTTGAGAAGGACAAGCTAAATGGATCTAATTTCTTGGAATGGTATCGGAACCTGAGAATAGTTCTCAGGCAAGAGAACAAGGAATATGTCCTTGAAAGAGTTCTCACCGAGAGGCCACGTTCCAATGCTCCGCAGACAGAAAAGAATGCTTGGGATAAGCATTCAGCGGATGTCAAAGATGTTAATTGTCTAATGCTGGTGACTATGAACTCTGAGCTGTAGAAGCAATATGAGAACGTGTTGTCACCCATTGAGATGATTAACAGCCTGAAAGCTTTGTTTCAGGAGCAAGCTCGCACAGAGAGATACCAGACGGTTAAATCTCTCATGGATTGCAAGCTGGCTAAGGACAGTCCAGTAAGTCCTCATGTCCTTAAAATGATGGGTTACATTGATAACCTGGGGAAACTGGACTGTGCCATTAGCCAGGAGCTGGCCACTGACATGATTCTGCAGTCAATGCCGTCGTGTTTTGATCAGTTCATTATGAACTACAACATGCAAAACATGACTAAGACATTGACTGAGTTGCACGGTATGCTGAAGACAGCAGAACCAAATCTCAAGAAGGCTACTCCCAGTGTCCTGATGGTACAAGGGAATAAGAGGTTTAAGAAACCTAAGAAGGGTAAGGGTAAGGCCCAGGTTGTCCAGACTGAAAGTCAGGACAAGCCCAAGCCGAAACCCAAATCCGGGCCTTCTCCTGAGGATAAGTGCAACTACTGCAAGCAGTTGGGGCATTGGAAGAAAGACTGCAAGAAGTTCATGGAAGATTACAAGAAGCTGAAGAAGACGTATGATGCGTCTGACTCAGGTATTTGTGTTATCGAACTTGGTATTATATCTTCTCGTCCTACTTCGTGGGTATTGGATACCGGCTGCGGTGCTCATATTTGTACTGATGTGCAGGCACTAAGAAACAGTAGGACGCTGAAGAAAGGACAAGTAGAGCTACGAGTCGGGAATGGAGCTAAGGTTGCTGCACTGGCCGTAGGCACCTACGAGTTGTCTTTACCTTCGGGCATGGTTTTAATTTTGAATAATTGCTACTATGTACCTGCGATTAGCAGAAACATAATTTCAGTTTCCGTTTTGGATTTGGAAGGTTTTGATTTTGCTGTTAAGAATAAAGTTTGTTCTTTTAATCGTGATGGTAATTATTATGGTAGCGCCCCATTAAATAATGGGTTATATCTATTAAACCAAGAAATGCATGTCTTTAACATAAATACAAAGAGGTTTAAGTCCAATGACGAAAACCCGACTTTCTTATGGCATTGTCGTTTGGGCCATATCAATGAGAAACGCATCCAGAGGCTCCATCGAAATGGGCTTCTGGGCTCATTTGATTTTGAATCATGTGAGAAATGCGAGTCTTGTTTGGTGGGCAAAATGGCTAGAGCCCCTTTCAACAAACCAAATGAAAGGGCCAGTGATTTATTGGGCCTTGTTCATACTGATGTATGTGGGCCAATGAGTATTGCTGCCAGAGGAAACTTTAAGTACTTCATTACCTTTACTGATGATTTCAGTAGGTATGGCTATGTCTATTTGATGAGACACAAGTCAGAATCCTTTGATAGATTCAAGGAATTCAAGAATGAAGTACAAAATCAACTTGGCAAGAGTATTAAGATTCTGCGATCGGATCGCGGAGGAGAATACTTGAGCCAAGAATTCAGCGACTATCTGAGCGAGTGTGGAATCGTTTCACAACTCACTCCTCCTGGTACACCCCAATGGAATGGAGTGTCGGAGAGGAGAAATCGAACTTTATTGGATATGGTTCGGTCTATGATGAGTCATTCTAATCTTCCACTATCCTTTTGGGGATATGCTCTAGAAACGTCTGCGTTTACACTGAATAGAGTGCCATCTAAATCAGTAGAAAAGACACCACATGAACTGTGGACTGGGAACGTTCCTAGTCTGTCTTTCCTAAGGATTTGGGGTTGCGAGGCTTATGTCAAACGTTTAATCTCCGACAAGCTTGCGCCCAAATCAGATAAATGCTATTTCGTTGGTTATCCTAGGGAAACCAAGGCATACTACTTTTACAACCAATCTGAGAACAAAGTATTTGTTGCTCGGGACTGTTCTTTTCTTGAGAGGGAGTTTCTCTCTAAGAAAAACAGTGGGAGTAAAGTACATCTCGAAGAAATTCAAGATGCACAGGAGACTGCCCAACCTATTGAGGAAGAGCAGCAGTTGGATCCACAAAGTTCTGTGGAGCCGGCGCCTGTGGAGCCTGAAGTTCGCAGATCCGGAAGGATCCGTCACGAACCCGAGAGATACTATGGATTTCTCGTAACCAATTCAAATGATCTGATGGTCATTGAAGGTGACGATCCAGCGACCTTTGCGGAAGCAATGATGGGCCCGGACTCCGAAAAGTGGCTTGGAGCCTCTAAATCCGAAATGACATCCATGTCAGAGAACCAAGTATGGTCCTTGGTCGATTTACCTAGTGGTTTAAAAGCCATTGAGTGTAAATGGATCTTCAAGAAGAAGATTGACGTGGATGGCAATGTACAGATTTACAAAGCGAGATTGGTGGTTAAAGGTTTCAAACAAATTCATGGTATTGACTATGATGAAACCTATTCCCCAGTAGCTATGCTTAAATCTATTCGGATTCTTCTAGCGATTGCTGCTCATTATGATTATGAGATTTGGCAGATGGATGTCAAAACCGCATTCATGAATGGTATTCTGGAAGAGGATGTGTACATGACACAGCCTGAAGGTTTTGTCGATCCTAAAAACGCTGGGAAGGTATGCAAGCTTCATAAATCCATTTATGGGTTAAAGCAAGCATCACGGAGTTGGAATCTTCGTTTTGATGAAGCAGTAAAACAATTCGGTTTCATCAAGAACGAAGAAGAATCATGTGTATACAAGAAGACAAGTGGGAGCAAAATTGCATTTCTTGTACTGTATGTCGATGACATACTCCTCCTCGGTAATGACGTTCCGTTGCTTCAGTCTATTAAGACTTGGCTAGGAAGTTGTTTTTCCATGAAAGACATGGGAGAAGCCGCATACATTCTTGGAATCAGAATCTACAGAGATAGAACAAACAAGCTGATTGGATTGTGCCAAGACACTTATATTGATAAGGTGTTGCACAGATTCAGGATGCACGATTCCAAGAAGGGCTTCATACCAATGTCTCATGGCAAGAGTCTCTGCAAGAAGCAGTGTCCGGCGACACCTGCTGAGCGAGAACGCATGAATAGGATTCCTTATGCCTCTGCAATAGGATCTATTATGTATGCCATGCTCTGCACTCGTCCAGATGTAGCTTACGCGTTAAGCATGACGAGTAGATACCAATCTGATCCAGGTGAAGCTCACTGGACAGCTGTCAAGAATATTCTCAAGTATTTGAGACATACTAAGGACAAGTTCCTTGTGTATGGAGATAGTAATGAACTTGTGGTGAATGGATTCACCGATGCGAGTTTTCAGACGGACAGAGACGATTTCCGATCACAGTCTGGATATGTCTTCTGTCTAAATGGCGGTGTGGTGAGCTGGAAGAGCTCTAAGCAGAATACCGTAGCTGACTCCACAACGGAAGCTGAATATGTTGCTGCTTCAGAAGCGGCAAAGGAAGCTGTTTGGATCAAGAAGTTCATGACTGAACTTGGTGTGGTTCCTAGTATCTTGGAGCCAGTGGCTTTGTTCTGCGATAACAATGGAGCCATTGCTCAGGCGAAAGAACCCAGGTCACACCAGAAGTCCAAACACGTTGAGAGGAAATATCATCTGATTCGTGATATTGTCAATAGAGGTGATGTGAAGATCAGCCGAGTTCCGACAAACGAGAATGTCGCTGATCCTCTAACCAAGTCACTCCCAAGGCCTAAGCATGAGAGTCATACGACTGCTGTAGGCATTAGAGATCTTAAGATGTAATCTTGATTCTAGTGGGAGTTTTGGTTTTTGTTTTAGTTATAATAAGACGCTATTGTAAACATTCTTTTAGAAGTGTTTAATGAAATTTGATTTCAGCATTATTTATTGTGATCTAAATAATGGTCCCAAAATAAGTTTATGACATATTATAGGTCATCAAGTTGAGAACTTGATCATGAAACCCTATAAGTTAATAAATTATTTTGTCCCTAGTCAAGGTTGTAGAATCGGGACACTGACAACCGTTAGAGACTAGATTGTGAGGTGACTGTTGGCTAAGTTTCATGGAGCCAATGATATGATTATCGCAGTCAGTCACATAGATATATGTCAGTGGACATATGATCGGACATGACCCGCTAATGAGAAGTCTACAAGATAGTAATATCTGTGTCATAAGAGGTTCTCATTACGACTATAGAGTATAGTCCTAAGACCTGAGTTCATCATGCTTTCTTGCATATGAATTGGTACATTTTGACTTTGTCAAACGTCGATCCGTAACTGGCGGCTATAACGACACTGTTCAAGTTTATCATGAAGTGTGCGTTGAAACAGGGATGGAACAAGATGGAATTTGTCCCTCCTGTATAACGGGAGATAAATATCTCAGGGCCTATCGAAGATTGAATACTGAGAAAATGTGTGGCCGCACTCAAACGAACTGTAGTTCAGTTGTTTGTAATGTTCAGTATGAGATCAGGAGTTCGATAAACACGATATTGGCTTAATAAGGATGACACAAATCTTGCCTTATGCCAAATCGAGATATAGAGACAAAAGGATTATAGGAATTGATGATTCCAGTACAAGTGGGAGATTGTTGGGATAGTGTCCTGAAATCACACCTGTACTCACTCCTGTGATAGTTGTGTGTCGAGATCTGACATTCGTATAATACTGGGCGTTTGCAATGCTTTGCTAGAAGCCTCTTGCAATCTGTAGGTCGTGGACTTACTGCCCGTATTATATGATCCTATAGGGTCACACACCTAAGCGAACTGGAAGCTACGACATGGGAATGATCATTGTGGCAATGATCATGTTATGTGTATTGAAATACACATAAGAATCGATATAAAGGTGTTGTGTCGATCGACACAGCTTGTGTGTCGGTCGACACAGTTCGGATTTTCCGAACAGGCTTTTCGGGTTATGGCTTAATTGAGTCTGGCCCGCTAAGCACGTTTAGGTCGAATAAAAACGTGTTTAGTTCGACCTAAACAATAGAGCCGTCCAGTTTTCTTGAAAGAAACACTAGACACACCAGAACCTATCGATCCCATTGATCCGGCACTAGCATCCCGTTTCCAGCGAGCGTGCGTGTGTATCTGGTAGAGGCAAAGCGTTGCGTTGCTCCACTGATCTCGTTCACCATCTCTTCCGCTGCCAAAAGGTAAGAACGAGGTTGGTTCTAAATTCAATATAACAAACCCTAGATCCATCGGGATCCAACACATTGGCAGGCTGTTAAGTGGGTCTTAAGGTACATCAAAGGGAATGTTGACACAATGCTTAGTTTCAAGAACAAAGATGATTTTAGTTTAGCTTACGATGTGTTTGGGAGCCCTCGTCCAAACGAGTATTTTACAGAGAGCCGACAAATCAAGCTGTTCACAAGGGCCAACTTGATCCTCTTCCCCATCCCTCTCTTTCTTTTTACGCCCCACCTGCCAAATATACCCAGAAATTTGACTTTTTTCTTATTCCAACAAGGAGAAGCCAAGGAACAAGACATACTGAAGGAGGGCCTAGCTAGTGAATTGGATCGTTTCTTTGTGGATTCCTAGACGAAATTGTTGTAAATCGGTTTCTGGGTATTCCTTTATCATTTCATCCAGCTGGAATAGTTCCTCTAATTGTATGCATTTTTCAGTGACTATGCTGCAGATAGAGACCAAAGAAGGTCAATCACTGGGATAATATATATTGCAGGAGATAATGTTGTTAGCTGGAGATCGACATTACAAAAGGTCGTTGCTCTTTCAACGACAGAGGCCGAGTATGTTGCTCTATCAGAAGTTGTTAGAGAAGGAGTTTGGTTGAAAAGATTTGCTGAGGAACTAGGCTTTCCACAAGATTTAGTTGAGGTTTATTGTGACTCTCAAAGTGCTATTGCATTATCAAAGAAAGATGTTCATCATGATCGCACAAAGCATGTTGCAGTCAAGTACCATTTTTTCAGGGACTTAATAAACAGTGGAGAGGTTCAGGTGCTGAAGATTGCTACAGCATATAATCCAGCATATATTTTTACTAAGGTATTACCAGTCGCCAAGCTCAAAGAAGCATTAAGGATGCTTCGGGTTACTAAAGACTAGAAAAGTTAATCATCCTTATGGATGATGCAACCGGTCAAGGATGCAAGGAGGTTCGTTTCAGAAGCTCAAAGATATGAAGTTAGACTCGATCTTGTCTAAGGTGGAGTTTTGTTGAAGTATAGATCAAGATCGTGAGCTAAGAATCAGCTCAAGCTCCCAAGTCTTCAAGCTCAAGGTTGCAGCTGTATGAGGAGGGTTAAACGGCTAGGTTCAAGTCGTTACTAGGAGGTTACTAATGGTCATCTATCCGTTAGAGAGTCAGCTTAGAGACGTCCACGTGTAGGGACGAGATTAGACTTGGTTAAATTGTATATAAGTCTGATAACCAACGGTTATCTCTCTGGTTCGTCATTCTTGTAAACCGAGTGATACATTGTTACAGAGCAAGCAGAGAGAGAGAGAGAGTTGGTGTGAGTTGTAAGCTCCGGCCAGCCTTTAGCCGGAGGTTTCTAGTGTATTTCTGGTCGATCCAGCCCCGGTTAGGATCAAGTCGATAATTGATGGCCACAATTTGACGAAAAAGAAAAATTTAACCAAACATCGTAACTCTCCTTTCCAAGATATTTAACCATGATTAGTGTTGATTTGATGGGTGTCTCGAGACTATTTATTAGAGTATGCATTGGATAGTAATTATAGTTCCACCTTTTATTTTACACGGAATGATCTTAATAATATCGGAACTCTGCAAAAGCATGTAAGAGAACAAAAGAAAAAAACCGGTGCACGGTTCTATTTTTATCTAGGCTCAGAGAAAAAAATATCATTAGCGGTTGTGGCCCAAATATGTTTTTCTAAACCACGGGTTGTGACTTCAAAATTTTACACCTTTTACTATTACTAATTCAAGGGTTTTCTTTTAGTGCTTCACACCTTTTACTCGCCAATTTGGAAAACAATTTAATTTTAAAACCCTAGATGCTTCATTTTCTTACCGCTTACTGAGAGAAAAAAAAAAACATGTTTTCAAGCAAATTTCTGCGAAAATTTCTCCGAATCTCAACTATGGCTCCACAGACTTTCAGAAAAATTTCTCAAATCAACAACTTCATTCCTTGCCTTTGGGACTTAAAAGTTCTTCTTTTGCGTGTTTGGATTTGTGTTAAGTCCATTGAACCAAAAATCTAAATGCTTTTGGTCGATGAAGAGGTAATATTTCTTTTACTCTATAATCTTTTTTTTAGGGGGTTATTGCATGTTTAATTTATTAAGGTATTCGTTTATTGATTTAGGGTATGAAAAAGAGGTAACTGTTCCTGCCTCTTTTATTGAGAAATTCCGTTTCTCTACATGGTGTGAGGGTCGTTAGTTTAAACTTGCGAATGCTCGAGTTGTACAAGCACTGGAATATGTGTCGTTGACCCCTCACGATTTCAAGCTCATATTCGGGTTAAACACATCTTTCTGCCTCACTTATGATAATATTCCGGAAGGTCATTTTATGCAAATTGAATCGATTCCGGATATATTAGATGGGAGAGTTTGTGATGAATACCCTATAAGTAACTTTTAGTCTATACATTTGTTTTTCTTTATCGGATTATTAATCGTGTTATTTACATGTGTGGTAGACATTATATTTTAAACTAAATAGATTAAGGTATAGTTTCCTAAATGATTTTATTTTTCTATTATAGATGTCCTTGGTGTTGTTACACGTGTTGGAGACCTTCAACCTGTTGGAAGTTTCGGTTGATCCTGATTCAATTCTCATATTGATATCAACCTAAACATGCATTAGATCTAGGTGTTCTTATTTAGAATCATATGATCTCACCTTTTACCTGTTTGTTTGGCAGCGGAATTGAGAACAGGTCAATGATCAGGGAGATACACCGAGAGATGGATCCTCCAAAGGCTCACACACGCAATCGCCGGAAACTGGCTGCTAGACCACAAGGAGGCTGGCGCAGAGAGAGGAGAGAGGCGCGGCTAGGGTTGGGTTAAGGGAGAAGAGAATTGGCTTTTAGTCATTTAAAAGCCTTCTCTTTCCCTTTTGGGCTTTTGGGCCCAATCTGATTAAATTCCATTTAATCAGACCCATTAGTCTTTCTCTCTTAGTACGACAAATGCCTAGCACTTTTGTCGTACTTCTGCTAAGCCGTTCCAACATTATTTCCTGCTAGCTTAAGCGTGTGACCCATATGGGATCATACAATAAAGGCAATAAGTCCAAGACTTATAGATCATGAGCGGACTCTAGCAAGCCATCATGACCCCCAGCATTGTATGACTTATGTCTGATCACTGACATACTCTTACGTTATAGAGACAGTACAGAGATTGCTGGACACAATTCCAACAATCTCCCACTTGAACTGGAATCTCTGTATTCATAATCCCTTTCGTCTCAATATCTCGATTAGTCATAAGGCAAGATTAGTGTCATCCTTATAAAGCCTAATCTTGTTCATCGGACTCTGATTTGATACTGACAATCCAAACGACTCGGGAAAGTCCGTTTGAGCATGGCCATGCGTTTTCCAGTATTCAAATCTCCGATTGGCCTAGAGATATTCACTCCATTTATATTGGAGGGACAAATCCCATTTTGTTCCATCACTGTAAACTACTCACTTCATGATGTACCCAAACAAGGTCCTTATAGCTATCGCAGAACTATAGCGTTAGACAATGATCAAAGTGCATCAGTCCATATGCAGTCACATGCATGCGAACTCAGGTCTAAGGACTATACTCTATAGTCGTAGTAAGAATCTCTTATGACACAGATATAAATATCCTGAAGAGTTCTTATAAGCGGGTCTTGTCCGGTCGTATGTTCCCAACATACACCTATGTACTGACTTTGATGCCGAGCATCTATGACACACTGAGACTTTGTCATAAGTCACGTACCAATCCAGTCTCACACGGTTGTTGGTGTTCCAGTTTCAACAACCTTCGACTAGGGACATGATGATATAAAACATTTATCAAATATAGGATCTCATGATCAAGCTAAATGACTTCGATGACTCAAGATCAAATCATTTACTTCGATGACCTATAAAATGGTTCATATCATTTTGGAACGATTATTTCATCACAGTTAAAATAATCTTGAAATAATAATTTCATTAAAACATAGAATAATGTTTTACAAGAACATATCAAATAACTAAAATAAAGCTCACAAAACTCCCACTCAAATTTAGATTACATTTCAATGTTTCTAATGCCTACAGCTTCAGTCAGGAACTCGAGCTTAGGCCTTGGGAGTGGCTTTGTCAACGGATCAGCGACGTTATCATCTGTCGGAACTCGGCTGATCTTGACTTCCTTTCTATTAATGATGTCACGTATCAAGTGATATCTTCTTTGAACATGCTTGGATTTCTGGTGTGATCTTGGTTCCTTTGCCTGAGCTATAGCACCATTGTTGTCACAAAACAGTGCCAGAGGCTCAGCCGCATCTGGTATCACACCTAGTTCCATAATGAACTTTCGTATCCAAACAGCTTCCTTCGCTGCTTCTGAGGCGGCGATATATTCAGCTTCCGTAGTGGAATCAGCAACGGTGTCCTGTTTGGAGCTTCTCCAACTTACTGCACCGCCATTCAGACAAAAAACATAACCGGACTGTGACCGGAAATCATCTGTGTCTGTCTGGAAACTTGCGTCCGTGAATCCACTGACTTTAAGCACATCACTTCCACCGTACACTAAGAACTTGTCCTTAGTATGTCTTAGATACTTCAAGATGTTCTTTACGGCAATCCAATGGTTTTCACCTGGATTTGACTGGTATCTACTCGTCATGCTCAATGCGTAAGCAACATCAGGACGAGTACAGATCATGGCATACATGACAGATCCTATTGCAGATGCATAAGGAATATTCTTCATGCGCTCAAGCTCAGCAGCCGACGTAGGGCTCTGCTTCTTGCTTAGCGTTGTGCCATGTACCATTGGCGTGAAGCCCTTTTTGGAATCTTTCATGCTGAATCTTTGTAGGACTTTGTCAATGTATGAGTCTTGACACAAGCCTATCAGCCTCTTAGGTCTATCCCGATAGATCCTAATTCCAAGAACGTATGCGGCTTCACCCATGTCTTTCATGGAAAAACAACTTCCAAGCCAGTCTTTTACAGACTTCAGCATTGGAATGTCGTTTCCGAGAAGCAGTATGTCATCAACATACAGAATAAGAAAAACGATTTTGCTCCCACTAGTTTTCTTATACACGCATTGTTCTTCTTCGTTTCTGATAAAGTCAAATTGCTTGATCGCTTCATCAAAACGAAGATTCCAGCTCCTCGATGCTTGCTTCAATCCATAAATGGATTTATGAAGTTTGCATACTTTCCCAGCATTCTTTGGATCTATGTAACCGTCAGGTTGCGTCATATACACATCCTCTTCCAGAATACCATTCAGGAAGGCGGTTTTCACGTCCATCTGCCAAATTTCATAATCATGAAAAGCTGCAGTTGCTAGTAGAATCCGAATAGATTTCATCATAGCCACCGGTGAATAGGTTTCATCGTAGTCCACACCGTGAACTTGTCTGAAACCTTTTGCCACCAACCTGGCTTTATAAATCTGGACATTTCCATCCACGTCAATCTTCTTCTTGAAGATCCATTTGCACTCGATGGCTTTTACACCAACGGGTAAGTCAACCAACGAAAATACTTGGTTGACCGACATGGAGTCCATTTCGGAATCAGTGGCCTTGCGCCACTTAGAGGAATCTGGGCCCATCATGGCTTGATTGAAGTTCGATGGTTCATCACCATCAATGATCAAAAGATCATGACAGTCAGTCACGAGGAATCCCTGATATCTCTCGGGTTCGTGACGGATCCTCCCGGATCTTCGAACTTCAGGTACTACAGGTTCAGGCTCTACAATTTCTTGTAGATCCTCCTGCTGCTCTTCCTCATTAGGTTGAGCAGTATCCTGTTCATCTTGAATTTCTTCAAGCAGTACCTTACTCCCACTGCCTTTCTTAGAGAGAAACTCTCTCTCAAGAAAGTTACAATCCCGGGCAACAAAGATCTTGTTCTCGGAACGTAGATAGAAGTAATAAGCCTTGGTTTCCCGTGGATAACCAATGAAGTAACATTTGTCAGATTTTGGTGTAAGCTTGTCTGAGATTAATCTCTTGACATAGGCTTCACAACCCCAAATTCTGAGATAAGACAGCACTGGAGCCACTCCAGTCCATAATTCATATGGTGTCTTTGCTACTGCTTTTGATGGCGCTCTGTTTAATGTGAACACTGCTGTTAGCAGAGCATATCCCCAAAGGGATATTGGAAGGTCTGTGTGACTCATCATAGATCGAACCATATCCAATAAGGTCCGATTTCTCCTCTCAGACACACCATTCCATTGAGGTGTTCCAGGAGGAGTGAGTTGGGATACGATCCCACACTCTCTCAGATGATCACTGAATTCTTGGCTTAAGTATTCTCCTCCTCGGTCGGACCGAAGAGCCTTAATGCTTTTGCCAAGTTGGTTCTGTACTTCATTTTGGAATTCTCTGAACTTCTCAAAAGATTCAGACTTATGTTTCATTAAATAAACATATCCATACCTACTGAAATCATCAGTAAAGGTAATGAAGTACTGATAGTTTCCTCTTGCATTAGTGGACATTGGGCCACACACATCAGTGTGTATCAGGCCCAATAAGTCACTGGCCCTCTCGTTAGGTTTATTAAAGGGGGCCCGTGTCATTTTGCCCATCATGCAGGATTCGCATTTCTCACATGACTCAAAGTCAAATGAGCCAAGAAGTCCATTCGAATGGAGCCTCTTGATGCGTTTCTCGCTGATGTGCCCTAAACGACAATGCCATAGAAACGTTCGGTTTTCCTCATTAGGTTTAAACCGTTTTGTATTGATGTTATAAATTGGCGCGGATTGATCGAGTATGTAAAGCCCATTCGTAAGAGGGGCCGAACCATAGAACAAATTGTTGCGATTGAAGGAACATAATTTATTCTTAACTGAAAAATCATAACCTTCCAAATCCAACAAAGAAATTGAAATAATATTTCTGCTTATAGCAGGTACAAAATAACAATTATTAAGTTCTAAAATCAATCCCGAAGGTAAAGACAACAAGTAAGTTCCTACAGCTAGTGCTGAAACTTTCGCTCCATTCCCAACTCGTAGTTCCACTTGTCCTTGCTTCAGCCTTCTACTGTTGCTGAGTGCCTGCATATTAGTACAAATATGAGCCCCACAACCAGTATCCATGACCCATGAGGTATTATCAGAAGTAGTTGTATTAACTTCTATAACAAAAATACCTGATGAAGAAGTCTCGAAAGTCTTCTTCTTTAATTCCTTTAGACCTTCCTGGAATTTCTTGCAATCTCTTCTCCAATGCCCCAGTTCTTTGCAGAACCTGCACATGTCAGTAGGCCCAGCCTTGGACTTGGGCTTGGGCTTTGGCGTGTCTGAGTCCACGACTTGGACACCCTTGGCCTTTCCCTTATCCTTAGCAGAAGACTTCTTAAACCCCTTGCCCTTTTGTACCATAAGTACATTGGGGTCCTTGGCGGTTTTCTTCAAGTTGGGCTCTGCAGTCTTGAGCATTCCGTGAAGCTCAGGTAGTGTCTTACTCAAGCCATGCATGTTAAAGTTCAGAATGAACTGATCATAGCTTGCAGGTAAAGACTGCAGAATGATGTCGCAGGCAAGTTCCTGGCTGATTGGGCAGTCGAGTTTGTGAAGATGATCGAGATAACCCATCATCTTCAACACATGAGGACTCACTGCCGCATTCGCAGCCAACTTACAGTCCAAGAGGTTCTTAACTGTCTGGAACCTCTCGGTCCTAGCCTGCTCCTGAAAAAGCGATTTCAGGCTTGCCATGATCTCGATTGGAGACAATACACTTTCGAACTGCTTTTGCAGCTCTGGAGTCATTGTCACCAACATCAGGCAATAAACATCATTTTCATCTGACGAATGCTTTTCCCAAGCATTGTGCAGAGTCCTGGCAGCATTGGCAAGAGGCCTCTCGGGGAGGGGATCTCGAAGGACGTAATCCTTCTTCTCCTGCTTGAGGACCAGCCTCAAGTTCCTTGACCATGTCAGGAAGTTCGTTCCAGTCAGCTTCTCCTTCTCGAGAACAGACCGGATCGAGAACGTGTTTTGTGTGCTTGTAGTAGTCATATCTGAAATATATAAATAAAAAGGTTATTAGTTATATGTTCAAAATGATTAATCTCGTATTAAAGTATAATATGATTAATCATGCATTATATTCAATAACCTAAGTTACCCTCAATAGAATATAATGATTCCAAGATCCACATATAACTAAGATCAAAGTGGGCCACTGGCCGTCACCCAACCTTAGCTTATATCGGTAAGCCCTATTTCGGCTAATTATATCCGTGATATAACTCTTGGTTGTGAATCTGGGCCCGAGGCCCAATCCACCCTGATGTCTCAAGGCCCGGGACTCCCGATGGCCTAGTCAAGAAAACCGGACTATACAGTCATGTAATCATTAATGTCTGGGACTCCCAATGACATTTATGAATCACAAACCGTCTTACCCACGCAAAAGCAGACATCCTCACACTGTAAGGCCATGAATGCAATTGAATGGGCTTTGACAGCTGACATAGCCTGGACAAGACATCCAACGCTTGATATTGTTTGAGGTCCGTAGGTTTATTAAAATCATTCCCAAAATAGAAGATTACTATTTCGGGAAACTTTCTATTTATTGGAAACCTACTATTTTTAGAAACTTTCTAAAATTAGAAACTTTCTAAAACCGGAAACTTTCTAACTTTAGAAACTTCTTTAAAATCCAAAACCCGCAAATTCAGAAAATTCTATTTTAAGAAACTTTCTAATTTCAAAATTTCGGAAACTTTAATTTAAAACGACTTTATAATTTTATAAAATAGTTTTTAAATTAATCTGAAGAAAGACTCAATTAACTGGCCCAATTGTTTTAACTTCTTGGCCCGAGGCCCAAGAATTGGTCCATGTCCAAGACATGACCCAATTGTCCAATTAATTGACATAACCGGTCTGGTTCATTAAAACTGGTCTAACCAAGTTTTAATTACTACGATGACCACAATTGTCAACCGGTTATTTACTAAACCGGAATTTCTCAATTTATTTGGTCCAACCAAATCAAATTAGAAATTCCTGGTTTAGGCACAAATCCAATTTTCGACTTTGGATTTCTTATCCTGGTTTAACTAGACTTAATAAAATTATTAATCTGTTTATTAAACCAGAACGTAGATTTTAATTAAATTTTAAACCGAACCACCTAACCGAGATTGAACCGGCCCATCACACTCAAACCCTAACCGTTCGAAACTTGTCCAAGCCGCAAGCCACCATGCTTGGCCGAGACGCGATCGAGACGGTTTGGAGGCGTGATCGGGACGTTCGTTCGGTGTGCTCGGGACGGGATGGACGATCGCAGCTTGCTCGCACGTCATGCGATCGCCGAGCGATCGTGATGCAGGACAACGCTGGCGATCGGGACGATGCCGAGACCGAATGCACGCGATCGCCAAGCGACCGTGATCGAGCTCTCTCGCGCATCATCCAACGATCGGGACGATCGCAACGCATCCACGCGATACGACCCGTCCGTGCGATCCATCCGGCCGTGATGATCAACCGGCCAAGCCGATCGATTTCTTCACTCGGCCGATCGCAAACCTGAGTCATATAGCTCAGTTTGCGATCTGATTTAGTGTGTTTAGGGTTCTAATTTGTTTCTTAATGTTTTATCTTATCAGTAATTGATTCAAAAACAATTCTAAACAGATTAAACAACCTAAACATGAATCTAAAACAAGAAACCTACAGAACCAATGGCTCTGATACCACTGTTGGAAGTTTCGGTTGATCCTGATTCAATTCTCATATTGATATCAACCTAAACATGCATTAGATCTAGGTGTTCTTATTTAGAATCATATGATCTCACCTTTTACCTGTTTGTTTGGCAGCGGAATTGAGAACAGGTCAATGATCAGGGAGATACACCGAGAGATGGATCCTCCAAAGGCTCACACACGCAATCGCCGGAAACTGGCTGCTAGACCACAAGGAGGCTGGCGCAGAGAGAGGAGAGAGGCGCGGCTAGGGTTGGGTTAAGGGAGAAGAGAATTGGCTTTTAGTCATTTAAAAGCCTTCTCTTTCCCTTTTGGGCTTTTGGGCCCAATCTGATTAAATTCCATTTAATCAGACCCATTAGTCTTTCTCTCTTAGTACGACAAATGCCTAGCACTTTTGTCGTACTTCTGCTAAGCCGTTCCAACATTATTTCCTGCTAGCTTAAGCGTGTGACCCATATGGGATCATACAATAAAGGCAATAAGTCCAAGACTTATAGATCATGAGCGGACTCTAGCAAGCCATCATGACCCCCAGCATTGTATGACTTATGTCTGATCACTGACATACTCTTACGTTATAGAGACAGTACAGAGATTGCTGGACACAATTCCAACACAACCTTATTGGGCAGGACCAAAGCTGCAGTTTACAATTCGCGACCTAAGGTTAGTTAAACAAATGCCTATAATCATTCTCACATATGTTTTGTTGTTTGTCTCTGATAAAATCTTGAAATCATTAATTTTCTAGCCTCCAGAGTGTTCAGTGTTTATTATTCAGGGAAGAAGCTAAAAAACTAATAAAAAGGTTTTGGAAAGATGCTGATAGACATCTCTTTGTGATTCTCCGTTGCTTCTACAGAAAGCACGAAATGAGTATGATTAGTAATTCAATTTAGGTTTTTTTTTTAGAATGATCTCATTGTCTATTACAAGTTTGGGTTTAGGATTGATGAGACTTTTGATTTCAATATTGTTTACAATGTTAATGGTGTTTGTGTATAAAATTTATTTAAATAGGTGTAACTTGGCTCAAAGAAGAAGGGATGTCAACGATTATGTACGATCAAACCAACAATTCACACTTTAATGGATTTCTCAACAGGTTTTGATCATAACCTAATGCAAATCATTATGTAATATGCTTTATATGTTTTCCGGAATTCATACATTGTTTTCTATTTTGTAGCTTTCCAAATCCCGTACCTGACTAATATCCTGAAGAAAATATCATTTCCTGGTTCAAGATCTTCTAAATTATGTACCTGTTTTAGGACACCTTTCTAAACTTTATTATTTTTTTGGGTTAGATGTTCTTTTGATCGTCTTTATGTTGCTTTTAAAAACATATTTATCGTTAATGTTTACAACTTTTCTGTCCACAATCATAATCTCTTTTTTATTACATCTTTTAAATAGCATATAGAATCTATATAAACCTGATCAATTTGATTATTGTTAAATTCAAATATCAAAGTATATTTTTCATTTTTGATACGACAATAAAAAGTATTTTGCGCATTAAAAAAATCGTACACATCTATTAATGCAAAGCAATATGTAGCTATAATATTTTCATAAACAATACACTTACACAAATAAATTTGTATTTTAATTTCGTAATATTTTCATAAACAATACACTTACACGAATAATGAATTGAATATTAGTCTTAACAATAGCGACAAATAAACGACTTGGTTACTACTATACACGAAGTAGCGAATTAGTCGCCCATGTACTGACCAATTCGCGATTTTTCTACGACTCTTCACGTCAGACGCAAAAATAGTCGCCATATCACCGACTATTCTGCGACTATTTTTTCCGGTCTCAACAATGGTCGTTAATCAGTCGTAAAGCGACGACTAAATTGCCGACAATCATTTTTGGTCATATATTAGCGACTAATACACGCCCATATATCTATTATTGCAAAATAATAACAATATTGTCCCCTAATAGTCGCCAAATGTTACGACTACATGTATAGTCGCAAGTTCCAGTCGCAAAAACTATGTTTTCTTGTAGTGTCATGGTTCTTCCAACTCTAGTTTTCTCTA
This sequence comes from Orychophragmus violaceus, assembly GCA_030180135.1. Taxonomy (NCBI): domain Eukaryota; kingdom Viridiplantae; phylum Streptophyta; class Magnoliopsida; order Brassicales; family Brassicaceae; genus Orychophragmus; species Orychophragmus violaceus. The sequence continues at coordinate 13,396,810 of CM058236.1, forward strand.
GATCGATTGTAGCGTATAGATGAGTTTCTCCTTTGCCACTCCTTTGAAAGCACATGTTTTTTTCTTCAACATTTGCAAGCATCTGAAAAGATAAAAAAAAAAAAGAAATCAAAAGAATTTTTTTTGTGTATCTAGAATTTCAACAAATAGGAGAAAAAACATAGAAGTTGAGACAAAATGACCATTACCTTTCCTAAGAAGCATGATCTGCCTCCTTCAGTGCCACATAGAGAATCAACTTCAGATTGTAGCATGTAACCTTCCATGTAAGAAAAACTCTTTCATTTTTTTGCCTATAAACATCATAACCCCATTCTTACACATTACTAATTAAATAAATCTGGATATTAGACAACATGCTTCAAGATCATGGTCAATACATAAATTGTCTTAAACTACATTCAAACTATGCTCGAAAACTAAACCACTCAAACTCTAATCGAAACAGAGAATCTCGAGCTAAAAAAAATTTGGATCTCAAAGACATTCAAGAGGGTAAACAAATCTGAATGTTACACAAAGATCAGAGATCTTTTTTGTTAGACTTGTATTTGAAATATCCCAATAGTTACCATACTCAAACTCTGAGGAAACAGAGGAAATCATAATCTAAGACATTAACTGTAATTGATCTCGATCAAAAACAAAATCAGATCACATAAACAATTATGGGGGTAGTGGATCGAGAAGGGGTGTTACCTTTCAAATATTCAGAGATTGAGAGATAGAGATGAGAGAGTATGATCTGTTAAGAACTATTGATTTTGATCCGAGAAGAAAACGTTTTTGAATGAGACCTATTTTGCGTGTGGAGATGCTGAATATATTTTGTGATATTAATTTAAGATGAAGTAACCCATAACGGTATACGAAGATTCAGCTCCAAAAAGATGTAACAGTCTGCGAAGATGAAGCAACGATGGAGGTTCAAGAGTTGCAGGACGGAGAAGGAAAGAGAAGGTGATCACAGAAATTAGGGTTCAAATGTCTGATGGGCTTGCGTAAAATAGAAAGAGTAAGCGACATAGTTTTTTTTAAGGCCCACAATGCCTTATATCAACCAAAGGCGATAGGGTTCGAGATTTTTATAAAAACAAAAAATGAAAGGTGCCACATAGAATAAATGAAAGATGCTGAGGTGGATGGCTTAAGAATGGAGAGAAATAGTCCCCCATTATATATATAACTATGATATGTGATATATCATGGTTTTTCCAGGTTTTCAACCATGATATAATTGTGTATATTGAGTCTTTAACCTGGTTTTTCGAGTCTATTGAGTCTTTTACAGGTAAGCTTGCGTTTGGAGCCAAGAGCGGAGTTTTGGGACGTTTCTGGCGATTTGTGCAAGGAGCTGAAGTTGGTGTCTCGACCACGAATGAATGTCGACCGACATTCATCTTGGTGCCGGTCGACACTGATGGCGACAGAGACTAATGCGCTAGTTGAAGACATCTTTTGAAGAATTACAAAGTTGCCCCAGAAGTTTCCCTAATTCTAATTCGGCCCTATAACGTGTTTAGTGGTTTTTAATCAGGTTTTTGAGAGTAGTGACTGATATCTTGTTCTTTGTTCTTGCTTTGTTCTGGAGATTGAGAGATTTTGGCTTGGGGTTGTTCTTGCTACTTGTAACCTTTGAGAGAAGGATTTCGAACCCCTGTTATTTATCTATGAAGTCTTGTTCTCTATTCAACATGTGTTATTCATTTGATTCCATGTCTGAGTAGTAACCTTAGTTAGATTTAGGGATTCTCATAGGGATTTCATGCCTTGTTAGACCACTGAATGATTAGGATTCTAAATCTATCTGTTCATCACCTAAGTGTTGGGATAGTGTCCTGAAATCACACCTGTACTCACTCTTGATGATAGTTTTGTGTCGAGATCAGACATTCGTATAATACTGGGCGGTTGCAATGTTTTGCTAGAAGCCTCTTGCAATCTGTAAGTTGTAGATTTACTGCCAGTGTTATATGATCCTATAGGGTCACACACCTAAGCAAACTGGAAGCGTAAAATATGGGAATGATCATTATGGTAATGATCGTATTGATGTGTATTGGATACACATTAATATTGAGTTTATAATGGTGTGTCGATCGACACAGTATGTGTGTCGATCGACACAGATCGGGTTTCAAAACTGATGTTTCGATTTTATGACTTAAACGAATTAGTATTAACCAATACTCGGTTTTAGTCATTCCAGGTCTATATAAGGCATATAGTTTCGACCTGGAACCCTAGCCGTTCACTTTTTCCTGAAAGAAAAAGCAGAAACACTAGAAACTCAGAAATCCCAAGATCCGGCACTAGCATCCCGGCTTTCCAGGTTTGTGTGCGTGTGTATCTGGTAGAGGCGAAGCATTTGAGTCGCTGTTGATCTCGTTTCACCAATCATTCCACTGCCAGGACAAGGTAAGAACGAGGTTAGTGATTCAATACAACGAACCCTAGATCCTAGGCTTTCCAACAGTGGAATCAGAGCTATTAGGGCTTAATCTATTGAATCTGAGGCATTTAAATCGAATACTGATGAATTTGATTAGTTTAGTGCCTGTTAAATCGTGTTTGAAGAATTTAATCTCGGATTAAGTCTCTGTTGAAAAACGATGAACTGCTGGTTTCGCACTGTGTCGATCGACACTAAGATTGTGTCGGTCGACACGCCGCAAAATGGTTTTAAAAATTTTAGGGTTTCGATCAGCGATCGAATATCCATGTCCCTACTGTGTCGATCGATACACTGGGTGTGTCGGTCGACACACTCTAAGCGAATGGATAGATCGGTTCAATTGGATTGAACCGGTTATCTCGCTTGGTTAAGTATATTAACCAATTTGTTTCTGGCTGGGTAATGTCGATCGACACAGAGTTGTGTGGCGATCGACATAGACCATTAAACCGGACCGGTTCAATTAGATTGAATCGGTTAAGGAAATTCGATCCGTTTTGACCGGCTATCGAAGTCCGGTTTAAATTAGGTTGTGTCGACCGAAGCCAATGGTTGGTGTCGATCGACACACCAGTCGCAGACTTGATGGTTAGACCTCAAATTTGCAAATACCGGACCAAATTTGCTCCTAAAGTTCTAGATTAACCTAAACTTAATAAAACTATATGTTTAATTAATTTAATAACTTCTTGGGTGTATATTGGATATGCATCAAGATTAAATAGTTCTTTTCCTCAACTAAATATCAAGTGATCTTGATGTCTTGCCCGATCTTGTCTACTGTCAAGACTCGTTTCGTTGTTGGATAGCCTTGGAGTCCTTGGTATCCACAACTACATGAGTAAGGCATGTGATCATTGATAGACTTGCAGTGCGACTGTCAATGATCACAAGATTGAAGAGATTGGTTTACTTGACTGGGCTATCAGAAGTTCTGGGCCCAGAGACATCAGAGTGGATAAGACATGGATTGTCTTATATGCGCCCAAGAGTTGTACTGGGTACAATTAGCAATGATTTGCTTACCTAGATAACTAAAATTTGGGTGATGGCGAGTCGCCCACTCAAATTTTGGTGACCTGAGGATCTTGGTTCATTGTATTCGTCTGAGGAAACATAGTTTTTGAATACAATGCGAGTTTTCTTATTAGATAAGAATTCTCATTTCCTTGAACATCATAACTAAAACTCTACCTCTTTTAATTACAGCTATGTCTGTCCCAACTCACATCAACACTTTCTCGCTAAGATCCGTCCTTGAGAAGGACAAGCTTAATGGATCAAATTGAAGGATTATGCGTTTTTCCATGGTTCAATTCTCAGATTGCAACCTAGCACATAATCTTAAATAGATCTAGGTTCTTGTAATCGAATCATAAAACAAACCTGATCTTTACCTTTGCAGCGGAATGATTGGTGGTAATGACAAGATCAGATTAGAACAGATGAATACCGGCTCCTCCTCAGGTATCCACACGCTTACAAGCTTCGGATCAGGCTGCTAGACCAAGTCGGAACAACAGAGAGAGAGAGGAAGAGTGGCTGTGAAAATCGCAGAGGCATAAGCCTTAGGGCTTCCTGCGCCTCTTTTCTTCCTTATATGGGCCCAAGTAATTAAACTAATGGCTCATAAGGCTTTTGGGCCCAAGGCCCAAATCAGACAAAAGACTGTCTTTTGTCTGGCCCAATTCTCTGTCCAAATACAGTAAATGCCTTGCATCTTACTGTATTAATTCCATGTTAACTTTCCCGTTAGCTATGGTGTGTGACCCTTAGGGATCATACAATACTGGTAATAAGTCCTAAACTTATAGATCATGAGCGGGCTCTAGCAAGTCATCATGATCACCCAGTATTTATGACTTATGTCTGATCTCGACACTTATCATACTTTCTAGAGATAGTACGGTGGATTTCAGGACATTCCCAACAATCTCCCACTTGTACTGGAATCCTACACAGGACATTCCCAACAATCTCCCGATTGTACTGGAATCCTACATTCCCTAATCCTTTTGTCTCAATATCTCGATCTGGCATAAGGCAAGATGCGTGTCATCCTTATATAGCCAGACCATGTTTATCGGAACAGATTTGATACTGACAATGCAAACGACTTGGGCAAGTCCGTTTGGGAGTGGCCACTCTCTTACCAGCTATCAAGTCTCCGATTGGCCTAGAGATATTACCTCTGTTAAACGGCAGGGACAAATCCCATCTTGTTCCATCACTATGAACTACACACTTTATAATACACCCAACCAAGGTCCTTATAGCTCCCAGTTACGAAACAGCGTTAGACAATGATCAAAGCGCATCACTCCATGTGCAGCCACATGCATGCGAACTCAGGTCTAAGGACTATACTCTATAGTCGTATTATGAGAACCTCTTATGACACAGATATTAATATCTTGTAGAGTTCTCATCAGCGGGCCATGTCCGGTCATATGCTCCCCTACATATACCTATGTGTCGACTTTGATGCCGCGCATCTATGACCCCTCGAAACTTGGTCATAAGTCTCAACACAATCTAGTCTCAAGTGGTTGTTGGTGTTCCAATTTCAACAACCTTCGACTATGGACACTATGATTTATGTCATTTCGTTAAATATGGGGTTTCAGGATCAAGTCTACTCATGTACTTCGATGGCCCATATATAATGACATGAATCATTTTGGAACGATTATTTATATCACAGTTAAAATAATCCAGAAATCATAGATTTCATAAACATAAAATATTATGTTTACATGAACCTTTCAAAACAACTAAATAAAGCCCTTTACAAACTCCCACTGAAATTAAGACTACATCTTAATTTCACTCATCCTACAGCTACAGTCCGCGACTCGTGCTTAGGCATAAGGAGTGGCTTCGTTAATAGATTAGCAACGTTCTCATTCGATGAAACTTGCTTATCTACTTAACACCTCTGTCATTTATCTCACGGAATAGGTTATACCTACCCTCAAGGTGTTTGGACCTCTGATGTGCAGCTAGTCTCATCTACGCTGGGAATCACATCAAGTTCAGTGATGAACTCTTCTTTCCAAACAACCTCTTTCGCCGCTTTACAAGCCGCGAAATGTTCAGCTTAAGTCATGGAGTCAGCAACAGTGCCTTGCACCGCCATTCAGACACAAGATATAGCCGGACTGTGACCGGGAATTATCTTTGTCTATTGGAAACTTGCCTTTTAGACTCTATTGACTTGTAGCACCTTACTTTCTTCGTAAATCAAGAACTTATCCTTAGTATTTCTCAAATACTTTAGGATATTCTTTACGGCAATCCAGTGATTCTTTACTGGATTTGACTGGTCTTTAATTGTCTTGTTTGACATTAAAGCAACATCAAAACAAGTACGTGTCATGGCATACATGATAGATCCAATTGCCGACGCATATGGAATCCTATCCATGCATTTAAGCTCAGCAGATATCGTAGGACACTGCTTCTTGCTTAACGTATTGCCATGTGACATTGGCATAAAACCCTTCTTGGAGTGCTGAAAACGTGTAGGACATTGTCAATTTAATAATCCTGACTTTGTCCTACCAGCTCTTTTGGATCTCTATCTTTAGATCCAAAATCCAAGAACATACGTGGCTTTACCCATGTCAATCATAAAACCAACTCCCAAACCAGTCCTTTACCGACTGCAGCATTGGGACGTTATTTCCGAGAATCAGTATGTCATCGACATACACTATGAGAAATGCAATATTGCTCCCACTTATCTATTGGTAAACGCACAGTTCCACTTCGTTCCTGTTCAAGTCAAAACTTTGACTACTTCAACAGAACTTTGACTTCGTCGCTTTCAATGATCATCAGATCATGCGAACTTTCAATGATTATCAGGTTCAACTAATGACGAGAAATCTCTCTCGGATTAGTGACTGATTCATTCAGATCTGCGAACTGCAGGCTCTACAGGTGTAGATTCTACAGAAATCTGTAAATCCATCCGCTACTCTTCCTCAACAGGTTGAGCAGCCTCCTGTATTTCTCGAATTTCTTCGAGTTACACTTTTACTCCCACTGTTCTTCTTGGAAAGTAACTTCCCTTCTTAGAAAACAGAATGGACGTAAAAGTAACAAGCCTTGGTTTCCCTAGGACAACCAGTGAAGTAGCACAACTACAAATACTCAGTAAAGACGAATTTGGATCGATTCCAATCCACATTTACGTGGTGTCTTTCAACTGATATTGGTGGAACTATTTCAGCGTAAACTTAGATATTTCTAGAGCGTTATTCTTAAAGAATATCATGGAAGATTCGTGTGACTCATCTTTAATCATTTCTAATAAGATCTGATTCTTTCTCACAGAAACACCTCAAGGTTTTCAGGAGAAATGAGCTGTGAAACGACTTCACACTCATTCAGATGATCACACAATCAATGACTTAAGTATTCTCACTCGTGATCTAATCCAGAGTCTCAATACTTTTGTCACTCAGATTCTATACCTCATTCTGGAACTCTTTCGACCATGTCAAAGAATTCCGACTTGTGTCTCATCAAATGAACACAGTCTTACTCACTGAAGTAATCAGTAGAGACAATGAAGTACAGGAAATTTTCTCTGGCATTACTGCTCATCGGACCACATACATGAGTATGTTCAATCTCCAATAAGCCTTTGGGCCTTTCTCTAGCTCGGCTAAGATGGGCCCTTTGTCTTTTGGTCCAGTAAGCAGAATTCAAGTCTCATAAGATATCCATTCAAATGAGCCCAAAAGTCCATAACTATGGGGTTTCTGAATCCGATTTACTCTATTTGACCAAAACATTTATGCCAAGAAAAATCAGGTTTAATTCATCAGATTTAAACCAATTCGGTATTTATGTTACATTTAGGCACTCTTTGGTTTAAGATATAAACCCATTCCTTGAATAGGGTGCTACAATTAACATTTCATTAAGATCAAAAGAACAAAACTTGTCTTTATCAAAATGAAAAACATTCAAATTCTTACAAGAAAATGAAAAACAACTCTGCTTAAAGCAGGTACATTGTAGCAATTACTTAATACAAAACCAAGCCTCAAAGGCATCTACAAGTGAAAACCCTACGGCTGAGGCAGCATCCATAGCTCCTTCCAGACACGCAGTTCCACTTGTCCTTCCTTCAACGTTCTACTGTTGCTTAGGCTCTGCATATTATAACAAATATCAGTGCCACAACCAGTATCCAATACCTATAAGGTATAACTTGAAGTAATAACGTGAATACCTGAGGAAATAGTCTCATACATCGACTTTAACTCCTCATAATCTTCCATGAATTTAATGCAATTTCTCTTCCAATGCCCAGTCTCTTTACAGTAGCAGCACTTACCAACGTAAGAGGTATCTGACTCGGGCTCAGAAGACACACGCTTGCCATGATTCAAAATCTGGACAACTTTGTCTTCACCCTTGTCAGTACTAGGTTTAGTAAACCTACCCTTCTCCATTATGAGATTATACAGGGTACTCTTCAGGTTTGGCTCAACTGTCTTGAGCATATCATGCAGTTCAGTCAGCGTCTTCGTTAAGCCTTTCTTGATATAGTTCCTTCTGAACTTATCATAGCTTGACGGCAGTGACTGCAGAATGATCTCAGTTGCCAATTCTTGGCTAACTGGATAATCCAGTTTCCTCAGGTTATCAATGTAACCCATCATTTTACTGACATGAGGACTTACTGGATGATCATTTGGTAGCTTGCAGCTAGTGAGAGACTTAACCAACTGGTATCTCTCCACTCTTACCTGCTCCTGAATTTTCAATTTCAGGCTGCTGATCATCTCTATTGGCGACTCCATGTTCTCATATTGCTTCAGCAAATCTGAGTCCATGGTAGCCAATATCAGACCACGCACATCTACCGCATCATTATAATGCTTATTCCAAGCATCATATACTGCATGAGAGGCATTGGACCCGATCCTCTCGGGGAGAGCTTTCTCAAGGACATAGTCCTTTCTCTCTTGCCTGAGGACTAGCCTCAGATTCCGCGACCAAGTCAAGAAATTTGATCCGTTCAGTTTGTCCTTCTCAAGGACAGACCGGATCGAGAAAGTGTTTTGATTGTTTGTGCTAGTCATAGCTGAAATTTAGAGATAAATAGAGTTTTAGTTATTTAGTTCATAAAAGAGTAATCTTAATAACTTATAAGAAAACTCGCATTGCATTCAAAATTTCTTTGTTTAACCTCATAAGAATGCAATGATTCCGAGACCCATGTTCAGTTAAATCCAAAGTGGGCCACTGGCCGTCACCCAGAAGTAGCTTTACTTGGTAAGCATACACACAGCTAGTTATATCTCATATAACTCTCGGTTGTGAATTGGGCCCAAGGCCCAAAACACCAGATGTCTCAAGGCCCGGGACTCCCGATGGCCCAGTCAAGGAAACCAATCTCTTACAGCCAAATAATCACTAAAGTCTGGGACTCCCAATGAAATTAGTGACTATATACTACTTTACTTACGCGAAAACAGACACCTCACACTGTAAGCCATATCTGTAATCGAATAAGCGTTAAGTAGCTGACAAGATTGGAAAGACATCCAAGCTTGATATTGGTTTTGAGGATTTTAAGTTTTATTTCCAAAAATAGAAGATTACTATTTTGGGAAACTTACTTGTTTTAAAAACTTTCTAAATTTAGAAACATTCTAAAAGTAGAAATTTCTAATTTAATATTTTATTAATATTTTGGGTTGGGTCACAAATTATAGGCCCAATTCTTGGCCCAAGACCATAAAATTCCAATTGGCCAATAATTTGACATAACCGAGTCGGTTTATTAATTCTGGTCCAAGACCAAATTAACTATCAAAACCATCGGTTATTTACTAAACCAGACCAGCTCTAAATTATTTGGTCCAACCAAATCAAACTTAGACCAGCCTTCGGTTTAGGTTAAAATTCAATTTTTTGAATTTAAATCCGGTTTAACCAGAAATTAAATAATACCAATTGTATTAAATAATTTCCAGCAAACCGCGATTTGGGTTAACCGCTTGAACCATAAAATAATTAAATAATTAATTATTCAACAAAAACAAAATCGTTTGTTATGATTCTACAAATCGTGAAAGTATATTATCAAAAACGATAATCACAAGCAACAATCGTTTGATAATTAATTCATGTGAATAATCGATTCATACACGAATATCAAGCGATCATGACAATTAATTCTTCAATCATTATTCAATAATTAAAAGACAAAAGTGATTCTAAAGTTCACGTTCAATAATTCAAAGTCAACAGCCATTAGTTTCAACATTCATCGATCGCTTGACTTGAACACACACACGATCGTTTGATAATTAATTTCAACAATTACTTAAACTCACGATCAAGACATACACATAAAGACAAAATCGATTTGTCAACGATTAACAAGTAACACATTCGATTGTCACCAAGCAATCACACGATCATGACAATCGTATTATGCTATTTCCTTTCTAGGGTTTATTTTGCTTTATTAATCAATTTTAACATCAAAGTTGATTCAATAAACTACAAAATTCCTAGATTGATCCAATAAACAAAAACCTAACGACCTAGGCTCTGATATCACTGAAGGATTATGCGTTTTTCCATGGTTCAATTCTCATATTGCAACCTAGCACATAATCTTAAACAGATCTAGGTTCTTGTAATCGAATCATAAAACAAACCTGATCTTTACCTTTACAGCGGAATGATTGGTGGTAATGACAAGATCAGATTAGAACAGATGAATACCGGCTCCTCCTCAGGTATCCACACGCTTACAAGCTTCGGATCAGGCTGCTAGACCAAGTCGGAACAACAGAGAGAGAGAGGAAGAGTGGCTGTGAAAATCGCAGAGGCATAAGCCTTAGGGCTTCCTGCGCCTCTTTTCTTCCTTATATGGGCACAAGTAATTAAACTAATGGCTCATAAGGCTTTTGGGCCCAAGGCCCAAATCAGACAAAAGACTGTCTTTTGTCTGGCCCAATTCTCTGTACAAATACAGTAAATGCCTTGCATCTTACTGTATTAATTCCATGTTAACTTTCCCGTTAGCTATGGTGTGTGACCCTTAGGGATCATACAATACTGGTAATAAGTCCTAAACTTATAGATCATGAGCGGGCTCTAGCAAGTCATCATGATCACCCAGTATTTATGACTTATGTCTGATCTCGACACTTATCATACTTTCTAGAGATAGTACGGTGGATTTCAGGACATTCCCATCACAAATTTCTTGGAATGGTATCGGAACCTGAGAATAGTTCTCAGGCAGGAGAACAAGGAATATGTCCTTACAAGAGTTCTCCCCGAGAGGCCACGTTCCAATGCCACGCAGGCAGATAAGAATGCTTGGGATAAGCATTCAGCTGATGTCAAAGACGTTAATTGTCTAATGCTGGTGACTATGAACTCTGAGCTGCAGAAACAATATGAGAACGTGATGTCACCGATTGAGATGATTAACAGCCTGAAAGCTTTGTTTCAGGAGCAAGCTCGCACAGAGAGATACCAGACGGTTAAATCTCTCATGGATTGCAAGCTGGCTAAGGACAGTCCAGTAAGTCCCCATGTCCTTAAAATGATGGGTTACATTGATAACCTGGGGAAACTGGACTGTGCCATTAGCCAAGAGCTAGCCACTGACATGATTCTGCAGTCTTTGCCGTCGTGTTTTGATCAGTTCATCATGAACTACAACATGCAAAACATGACTAAGACATTGACTGAGTTGCACGGCATGCTTAAGACAGCAGAGCCGAATCTCAAGAAGGCAACTCCTAGTGTACTGATGGTACAAGGGGGTAAAAGGTTTGAGAAACCTAGTAAGGATAAGGGAAAGGCTAAAGCTGTCCAGACTGAGAGTCAAGACAAGCCCAAGCCCAAATCCGGGCCTTCTCCTGAGGACAAATGCAACAACTGCAAGCAGCTAGGGCATTGGAAGAGAGATTGCAAGAAGTTCATGGAAGATTACAAGAAGCTGAAGAAGACGTATGATGCGTCTGACTCAGGTATTTATGTTATCGAACTTAATGTTATGTCTTCTAGTTCTACTTCGTGGGTATTGGATACCGGCTGCGGTGCTCATATTTGTACAAATGTGCAGGCACTAAGAAACAGTAGAACGCTGAAGAAAGGACAAGTGGAGCTACGGGTCGGGAATGGAGCTAAGGTTGCTGCACTGGCCGTAGGCACTTATGATTTGTCTTTACCTTCTGGCATGGTTTTAGAATTGAATAATTGCTACTTTGTACATGCGATTAGCAGAAACATAATTTCAGTTTCCGTTTTGGATTTGGAAGGTTTTGATTTTGCTGTTAAGAATAAAGTTTGTTCTTTTAATCGTGATGGTACGTTTTATGGTAGCGCCCCATTAGATAATGGGTTATATGTCTTAAACCAAGAAATGCCTGTCCTTAACATAAATACAAAGCGGTTTAAGTCAAATGATGAAAACCCGACTTTCTTATGGCATTGTCGTTTGGGCCATGTCAATGAGAAACGCATTCAGAGACTCCATCGAAATGGGCTTCTAGGCTCATTTGATTTTGAATCATGTGAGAAATGCCAATCTTGCTTGATGGGCAAAATGGCTAGGGCCCCTTTCAACAAACCGAATGAAAGGGCCAGTGACTTATTGGGCCTTATTCATACTGATGTATGTGGGCCGATGAGCACTGTTGCCAGAGGAAATTACAAGTACTTCATTACCTTTACTGATGACTTCAGTAGGTATGGCTACGTCTATTTGATGAGACACAAGTCAGAATCCTTTGATAGATTCAAGGAGTTCAAGAATGAAGTACAGAACTAACTTGGCAAAAGTATCAAAGTTCTGCGGTCGGATCGCAGAGGAGAATACTTGAGTCAAGAGTTCAGTGACTATCTGAGCGAGTGTGGAATTGTTTCACAACTCACTCCTCCTGGAACACCCCAATGGAATGGAGTGTCAGAGAGGAGGAATCGAACTTTATTGGATATGGTTCGATCTATGATGAGTCATTCAGATCTTCCATTATCCTTTTGGGGATACGCTCTAGAAACGTCAGCGTTTACACTAAATAGGGTGCCATCTAAATCAGTGGAAAAGACACCACATGAATTGTGGACTGGGAACATTCCAAGTCTGTCTTTCCTGAAGATTTGGGGTTGTGAGGCTTATGTCAAATGTTTAATTTCTGACAAGCTCGCACCCAAATCAGATAAATGCTACTTCGTTGGTTATCCTAGGGAAACCAAGGCATACTACTTTTACAACCGATCTGAGAACAAAGTTTTTGTTGCTCAGGACTGTTCTTTTCTTGAGAGGGAGTTTCTTTCTAAGAAAAACAGTGGGAGTAAAGTACATCTCGAAGAAATTCAAGATGCACAGGAGACTGCTCAACCTACTGAGGAAGAGCAGCAGTTGGATCCACAAAGTTCTGTGGAGGCCACGCCTGTGGAGCCTGAAGTTCGCAGATCCGGAAGGATCTGTCACAAACCCGAGAGATATTATGGATTTCTCGTGACCAATTGCAATGATCTGATGATCATTGAAAGTGACGAACCAGCGACCTTCGCGGAAGCAATGATGGGCCCGGACTCCGAAAAGTGGCTTGGAGCCTCTAAATCCGAAATGGGATCCATGTCAGAAAACCAAGTATGGTCCTTGGTCGATTTACCTAATGGTGCAAAATCCATTGAGTGTAATTGGATCTTCAAGAAGAAGATTGACGTGGATGGCAATGTCCAAATTTACAAAGCTAGTTTGGTGGCTAAAGGTTTCAAACAGATTCATGGTGTTGACTATGATGAAACCTATTCCCCAGTCGCTATGCTTAAATCCATTCGGATTCTTCTAGCAACTGCCGCTCATTATGACTATGAGATTTGGCAAATGGATGTCAAAACCGCCTTCCTGAATGGTATTTTGGAAGAGGATGTGTATATGACACAACCTGAGGGTTTTGTAGATTCTAAGAATGCTGGGAAGGTATGCAAGCTTCATAAATCCATTTATGGATTAAAGCAAGCATCACGGAGTTGGAATCTTCGTTTTGATGAAGCAGTAAAACAATTTGGTTTCATCAAGAACGAAGAAGAACCATGTGTATACAAGAAGACTAGTGGGAGCGGAATTTTGTTTCTCGTACTGTATGTCGATGACATACTACTTCTCGGCAATGACGTTCTGTTGCTTCAGTCTGTCAAGACTTGGCTCGGATGTTGTTTTTCCATGAAAGACATGGGAGAAGCCGCGTACATCCTTGGAATCAGAATCTACAGAAATAGAGTCAATAGGTTAATTGGATTGTGCCAGGACACTTATATTGATAAGGTGTTGCACAGATTCAAGATGCATGATTCCAAGAAGGGCTTCATACCGATGTCTCATGGCATTAGTCTCAGCAAGAAGCAGTGTCCGGCGACACAGGCTGAGCGAGAACGCATGGGTAGGATTCCTTATGCTTCTGCAATAGGATCTATCATGTATGCCATGCTCTGCACTCGTCCAGATGTAGCTTACGCGTTAAGCATGACGAGTAGATACCAATCTGATCCAGGTGAAGATCACTGGACAGCTGTCAAGAATATTCTCAAGTATTTGAGACATACCAAGGATAAGTTCTTGGTATATGGAGGAAGTGAAGAACTTGTGGTGAATGTATTCACTGATGCGAGTTTTCAGACGGACAAAGACGATTTCCGATCTCACTCTGGATATGTCTTCTGTCTAAATGGCGGTGCAGTGAGCTGGAAGAGCTCTAAGCAGAATACCGTAGCTGATTCCACGACGGAAGCTGAATATGTTGCTGCTTCAGAAGCGGCAAAGGAAGCTGTTTGGATCAAGAAGTTCCTGACTGAACTTGGTGTGGTTCCTAGTATCTTGGAGCCAGTGGCTTTATTTTGTGACAACAATGGAGCCATTGCTCAGGCGAAAGAACCCAGGTCACACCAGAAGTCCAAACAAGTAGAGAGGAGATATCACCTGATTCGTGATATCGTCAATAGAGGTGATGTGAAGATCAGCCGAGTTCCGACGGACGAGAATGTCGCTGATCCTCTGACTAAGCCACTCCCAAGGCCTAAGCATGAGAGTCATGCGACTGCTGTAGGCATTAGAGATCTTAAGATGTAATCTTGATTCTAGTGGGAGTTTTGTGGTTTTATTTTAGTTATATTAAGATGTTCTTGCAAACATACTTTTGGATATGTTTAATGAAATTTGATTTCAGCATTATTTATTGTGATCTAAATAATGGTCCCAAAATAAGTTTATGACATATTATAGGTCATCAAGTTGAGGACTTGATCATGAAACCCTATAAGTTATAGATGACATAAATTATGATGAGTCCCTAGTCGAGGTTGTCAAAGTGGGACACTGACAACCGCGAGAGACTAGATTGTGAGGTGACTGTTGACTAAGTTTCATGGAGTCAGTGATATGAGTATCACAGTCAGTCACATAGATATATGTTGATGAACATATGATCGGACATGACCCGCTAATGAGAAGTCTCCAAGATAGTTATATATGTGTCATGAGAGATTCTCATTACGACTATAGAGTATAGTCCTTAGACCTTAGTTCATCATGCTTTCTTGCATATGAATTGGTGCACTTTGACCTTGTCAAACGTCGACCCGTAACTGGGGGCTATAACGGCATTGTTCAGGTGTATCATGAAGTGTGTATGGGAACAGGGATGGAACAAGATGTGATTTGTCCCTCCTGAATAACGGGAGATAAATATCTCAGGGCCTATCGAAGATTTGATACTGAGAAAATGTGTGGCCGCACTCAAACGAACTGTAGTTCAGTTGTTTGTCTTGTTCAGTATAAGATCAGGAGTTCGATAAACACGATGTTGGCTTAATAAGGATGACACTAGTCTTGCCTTATGCCAAATCAAGATATAGAGACAAAAGGATTCTAGGAATTGATGATTCCAGTACAAGTGGGAGATTGTTGGGATAGTGTCCAGAAATCACACATGTACTCACTCCTGATGATAGTTGTGTGTCGAGATCAGACATTCGTATAATACTAGGCGGTTGCAATGTTTTGCTAGAAGCCTCTTGCAATCTGTAAGTTGTAGACTTACTGCCAGTGTTATATGATCCTATAGGGTCACACACCTAAGCAAACTGGAAGCGTAAAATCTGGGAATGATCATTATGGTAATGATCGTATTGATGTGTATTGGATACACATTAATATTGAGTTTATAATGGTGTGTCGATCGACACAGTATGTGTGTCGATCGACACATATCGGGTTTCGAAACTGATGTTTGGATTTTATGACTTAAACGAATTGGTATTAACCAATACTCGGTTTTAGTCATTCCAGGTCTATATAAGGCATATAGTTTTGACCCGGAACCCTAGCCGTTCACTTTTTCCTGACAGAAAAAGCAGAAACACTAGAAACTCAGAAATCCCAAGATCCGGCACTAGCATCCTGGCTTTCCAGGTTTGTGTGAGTGTGTATCAGGTAGAGGCGAAGCATTTGAGTCGCTGTTGATCTCGTTTCACCAATCGTTCCGCTGCCAGTACAAGGTAAGAACGAGGTTAGTGATTCAATACAACGAACCCTAGATCCTAGGCTTTCCAACACTAAGTTGAGATTAAAACTGAATTCTGGACTGATCACCTAGGGTTTAGATCTTAGATTGTTAATTTGGCACGAGAGTGTGAGTTATAATCTGAAAGAACTTAGTGTGAGCAATTTGACTAGATACAAAGAGATTTTGTTTAGGAGAATTGTGAACTTAAGAACTTGTTATTAATGTTTGTTTAGAACTCTAAGATTGCAAAGAGATTTGAATCGTTAGGTTGCTAGACATAGATAGTAATTGCAGCGAGAGTTGAATTATTATACATTGTGATTCTAGTTCTTGAACCTGTGCTCAACCTGAATTCTGATTAGCTAAAGTGTCTACATCGTATGATTTCCTGAGAACACCCTGAGTCTAGCGCTTTTCTCTTATCGAAACACAATTTTACATTTCTGCATTGTTTACTGCTTTCTCATCTAATTGATTTAGCTAAGTTTGAAAACATACAATCTATTGCGTGATCTTGAGATTCTGTGAATACGATGTTCTTTATACTACAATCACATAATTGTGCGCTTGCAGTAAAATAGGGATATTTCTTGACCTATCAATATGACACATGGTATTCATCTTAAAGTAAAAGATACTAATTATTTCTGAGAGGGAAAATCATTAAGAGATACATGCATAAACACCTACCCAAATGATATTTTTTTGTTTCGGTTTTAAAATGGAATGAGCCTTTGTTCGGGTGTGAAATACAACTAATAATTGGTATTATATAGCGAAAACTCAAACATGTCAAGGAATTGGAAAACTATCTCGGGAACATAAGGATGGAAAGAGAAAAACATGTCCAATGTCTGATATACACCATGTGGAAGAGACTTGTGAACTGAATGATGGAAATAATGAAACTAGCCGAATGACAAACTCTCAATTCAAACATTGAATTTTTTTTTTTATAGCCTTACTAAATGGAGATCATTCGTCTTGCTAAGTTTTATCCTCTATGCCCTGTTGCAGAATGGCCTGAGAACCCAAGTAGAAAACAGTCAAAGTACCACTAGTATTTAAACTTTAGTAACTTATTTTAAATTTCAGTTTTAAATATATATTGGAACCTTCTTTTATTAAATAGATAATTTTATTATTGTCCATCTATTGTCTAAAACTACTACACTTTTCAGCATTTTTCTATATGTAAACTAATTTTAAAATTGAATGCATGTGGTAGTTTTTAGTACAAATAATGCTAATATTATTGTTTCTGACAAGTTAAAATTATAAATACATTATAAATGCAATTGGATTTACTACTTTATATATTTTATTATTTTAAGTTTTTTGTGCCTCATATTTAAAAAAAAAAATTGGATCCGCTGCTTCGAAGGGGTATGTTTTGCGTAAACAACACCTAGATTCTCATTTATCACATGGTTTGCTTTGCATGATCGACTCTCAACAGGGGATCGCATGAAGAACCGGAATATTGCCGTTGATGCCTCCTGTCCTTTATGTCGAGAACCTCGAGAGACGAAAACACATCTTTTCTTCAATTGTCATTACTCAAAAGAACTTTGAGGAAAGCCTACTCGAGGAATCATGTGCAACCACTACTCGGAGGAATGAGATCAATTATTTCATCTAATGACATCAGAGACTGTTGAATGACGTGGCATAATGAACATTGAGTCAATAGCTGTAGCGTAAATCTCTCTTGTAAATATTGAGTTGCCTTTCTTAGGAGATTTGGTGAGCGTGTTTGTTACGCAAAACCGGTCGTAGGGTTTTTGCTCTGTAAAGTATATAAGCTCATTTGAGCAGCAGAAATAAAGCATCAGAAATTGATCCCAAAGAACTATTGTTTTGTTCATGGTATCAGAGCCTAAATATTGAGAAACGAAAACACGATCCTGAAGAATGAAGCCGGAAGAAGCTTCGATAACGACGACGAACAAGATGTTCCAAGTCGCAGTGACAGAAAATCCAGGTGCAGTGATTGCACAAATCAAGTTCGATGGAGAGAACTTCGATGAATGGGCGCAGGCTGTTAGAACAGCTTTGCGTGTGAAGAAGAAATTTGGCTTTGTTGACGGAAGTGTGAAGGAGCCAAGCATTGATTCACCGGAGTATGAAGACTGGATCTCAGCGAAGGCGATTGTGGCGTTATGGATCTTGAATACTGTTGATCCAAAGGTGAGACGCACGCTGAAAAACAAAGAAGATCCAAAGGAATTGTGGACAGAGATCAAAAATAGGTTCTCTGAAGGGAACGGACCAAGGATTCAAGAAATCAAGACAGAACTTGCTAACTGCAAGCAGGAGGGATCTTCCATAATCGATTATTATGGAAAACTGCAAGTTTTGTGGGAAGATTTGCTGAATTATGATCAGATGCCAAGCTGCAAGTGTGGAGGTTGCACTTGTAACGTGAATTCACTGCTGGAAAAGAGAAGAGAAGATGACAAAGTTCATCAATTCTTGTTGGGATTGGATGATGCGGTCTATGGAAGCGTGAGAACTTCGATCGTGACAACAGACCCACTGCCAAACATGAACGCAGTATACTCAAAGGTGAAATCTGTGGAGCGAATTCAAACTGTGGTTCGTGGACGTGAGAATACGAATGCACAAGCGGCGTTCAATGTCTCGACATCGCATAGTGCGATGATGGTGAAAACAGGAGGAAGAGGAACAGAGGACAAAAGCAAGCTGGTGTGCAGCTTGTGCAAAAAGACGGGCCATCTTCCTGACACTTGCTTCAAAGTGATCGGATATCCTGATTGGTGGGCAGAAAGATCACGAAACAAAGGAAGTGGAGGAAGAGGAGCAGGAAGGGGCAGAGGAACGATGGTGCGAGCAAATGCAGTTGTTGCTCACGGAGGTGACGCGAGTGAAGAGCTGAGAGATCTGGATTCACTGGTCTGAGCAATGAGCAATGGTCATCTCTGATTAAGATGTTAGAGGATCAGAAGAAACCACGGTTGAACGGTAATATCGATTCCTTAGACTGGGTTTTAGATAGCGGAGCTTCTAATCATATGACAGGTTATAGAAATTGGTTAGTCGATACGAAGTATATACTGCCATGTTCTATTGGATTGCCAAATGGAAGTCAGTCGGTTTCAAAGATGAAAGGAACAATTGGATTTGATGATGGGTTTAAGCTTAAAAATGTGTTGTTTGTTCCAGAACTGCGTTGCAATTTGATCTCGATATCACAGTTGATTGCTGATACAGATTGTGTTATGCAAGTTGCTAACAAGGGATGTGTTATTCAGGACCGTATCACGAGGAACCTGACTGGAGCGGGTGAGCTTAGGAATGGACTGTATTTCTTTCGCCGGATGACGGTGTTTAATGCTTTGCGTATGAATAAGGAGGGAGCTGAAGATGTTTGGCATCAGAGGCTAGGACATCCATCTAATACTGTTTTTGATTTGTTTTCTTCAATTGAAAGTAGAAATAAGGATTTCTCCACGTGTGAGACGTGTTTGAGAGCAAAACAGTGTCGAGAAGTGTTTCATTCAAGTGATAATAAAAGTGAAGCAATTTTTGATATGATTCATGTTGATTTATGGGGTCCGTATCGTGAACCGAGCATGTGCAATGCGTATTACTTTCTCACGATAGTAGATGACTATTCAAGAGCGGTTTGGGTATATTTGCTTAACGACAAAACGCAAGTACAACAGACTCTTCGAAACTTCTTTGCATTGATAAAAAGGCAATTTGATAAAGTGATCAAGGTATTGCGAAGCGATAACGAAACTGAATTTATGTGTATGACCAACGAGTTGAAAGAGCAAGGAATTATACATCAAACTTCTTGCGTTGGGACACCACAACAGAACGGAAGAGTGGAGAGGAAGCACAGGCACATCTTGAACGTTGCAAGAGCGTTGTTGTTTCAATCGTCTTTGCCAAGTAAATTCTGGGGTGAGACGATTCTCACAGCAGCTTACTTGATAAACAGAACACCGTCGAGTGTATTAAAAGGAAAGACACCATTTGAGATGATTTATGGATCAACTCCGACATATGACAACTTGAGAGTATTTGGGTGTTTGGCCTTTGCACATAATCTGAAACGGAAAGGAGATAAGTTTGCATCGAGGAGTAGAAGATGTATATTTCTTGGATATCCATTTGGGAAGAAAGGGTGGAATCTGTTTGACATTGATACTGAGGAGTTGTTCGTCTCTCGCGATGTTGTTTTTGTAGAGGATACGTTTCCGATGAAGACAAATGAAACTGCTGATTCACGGATGGTTGATTCTAGCTGGCTGAATGAGACTGCATTTGACGAGAGCCGTGGCGTGTATAATGTTGGGCAACATGAACCTGAGGATTTTCAGGTCCAAAACAGAGACCAGAACATTGATGTCTCAACTCCAGAGACATTAGAAAGAGTGGTTTGTAACCACGATGGTGATGACAAAGGAAGAGAAGAAACAGAGATGAGACAAAATTTTGCAGATCCACATGTATCCACAGTGTTGGAATCTGAAGGTGTCTCAGCTGGTGAGTCAAGTAACGACGAGGTTGAAGTGGAAGCGTTAGGCAGGGGAATGAGGATCACTCGAAAACCTTCTCATCTCAGTGACTATGTGTTGAACACAGTGAGAAACGACAAGCAAATCACAGTGAGCTGTGATGATGGAAGTGATTTATTTACTTGTGAATATCCGATTTCATCTTTTCTTGACTCGACCAACTTCTCTCCTACATTTAGAGTGTTTCTTGTTGCTGTAACTGAGAATATTGAGCCTTCTACTTTTCGAGATGCAGTAGCGTATGCTGAATGGAGAGTTGCGATGAAGAAAGAAATTGATGCTCTTGAAGACAATGACACATGGGATTTGGTGAAGTTACCTCCTCGTAAGCGAGCGATAGGAAGTAAATGGGTATTTAAAATTAAATACCAATCAGATGGGACGATTGAGAGACACAAGGCGCGTCTTGTGGCACTCGGAAATAGACAAATTGAAGGTGTTGACTTTAAGGAGACTTTTGCACCAGTTGTGAAGATGACAACAGTGCGGACATTCTTGAGTGTAGCTGCTGCACGTAACTGGGAGTTGCATCAAATGGACGTGCACAACGCATTTTTACACGGTGATCTAGAAGAAGAAGTATATATGAGGCCTTCACCAGGTTTTCTTCCATCTGATTCCAATCTTGTGTGTCGTTTTAAAAAATCATTATATGGTTTGAAACAAGCACCACGGTGTTGGTTTGCTAAGCTTCGGGTGGCGTTGACTAATTATGGGTTTCATGAGTCTTACTCAGATTATTCGATGTTCTCACCTCATGATAGATCAAGTGAAATCTATGTCTTAGTGTACGTAGACGACCTGATAATTGGTGGAAATGATGTGAAGATGATTGAAAAATTCAAGACATATTTGGGTGAATGCTTCTATATGAAAGATCTTGGACCACTACGATATTTTTTGGGGATCGAAGTTGCGCGAAGGGCTGATGGAATATTTCTCTGTCAAAGAAAATATATACTTGATATCATCAATGAGGCGGGTCTTATGGGAGCTAAGCCGGCCATATCGCCTCTTGAACAGCAACATCGATTGGACTTGTCAAAGAGTAGTTTTCTTTCTGCACCGGAACGGTACAGACGGTTAGTTGGTCGGTTGATTTATTTGTCTGCGACAAGACCTGATTTAACGTACACAGTTCACATTTTGTCACGTTTTATGCAATCACCACGACAGGATCATTGGGAAGCTGCGTTAAGAACAGTGCGTTACTTGAAAGGGACACCAGGTCAAGGTGTGTTTCTGTCCGCTAAGTGTGATTTGCAACTTCATGCTTGGTGTGATTCGGATTGGGCAGGCTGTAGGACGAGTACATGTTCTGTTAGTGGTTGGCTGGTTACTCTAGGAGATTCTCCAATCTCTTGGAAAACGAAGAAGCAAGACGTGGTAGCAAGATCTTCGGCTGAAGCCGAGTATAGATGTATGGCACTCACTGTGTGTGAGCTGCAATGGTTGTCGACCTTATTGTGTGATTTTGGAGTTGGCCGTTCCCGACCCATTGACCTTCACTGCGATAATCAGGCTGCATTGTACATAGCGGCTAATCCCGTCTTTCATGAGCGCACGAAACATATAGAGATTGATTGTCATTGTGTACGAGACGCTATTCTTGCAGGACTTATCAGAACACGGAAGGTAGCATCTCGTGATCAAGCTGCTGACGTGTTTACCAAAGCCTTGGGAAGACGAGAACTTGATCATCTTTTACCCAAGTTGAGCATTTGTAATCCGCACGCTCAACTTGAGGGGGGGGTGTTGAATGACGTGGCATAATGAACATTGAGTCAATAGCTGTAGCGTAAATCTCTCTTGTAAATATTGAGTTGCCTTTCTTAGGAGATTTGGTGAGCGTGTTTGTTACGCAAAACCGGTCGTAGGGTTTTTGCTCTGTAAAGTATATAAGCTCATTTGAGCAGCAGAAATAAAGCATCAGAAATTGATCCCAAAGAACTATTGTTTTGTTCAGAGACACTTGATAACAACAACGTTCTGATCGTGAGATCTATTCCCAATCGTGATCAACTTGCTGTGGAGGGAAAGAAACAACCATAAGCATGGAGAAGAGCATATTCTGGCTTATCGTCTCGGTAAAACCATCGACAAAGGAATCCACAATCGTCTAAGTCTTCTTCAAAATACTAAAAATAAGAAGTATGAGGATATTCTCATACTCTGGTTTTCGAAAGGAATCTAAGTTGTAAAAATAGATTGAGTAGATGATCAAGAGAACATGTAATACTTGATGTTACACTGTTTTTATGAATAATTTAAAATTCACTAAAATATGTTAAATTGATACAATCGTTAAAAATTCAAGATATTTTCTCTTTTAATATGTCATTATTGGTTTTTGTTGTCACTGTTTCTGATTTTGAGTTTCTGGAGAATGATTCCGAAAGAGATTGTGATAATAAATTATTAATTCTAAAGATGTTGTTTTAAAAAAAAGCGTTTTCACTTAGCACCAGGAAAACGTATAACCATACCCATATATATCTGTTTTGAAAGCATTCTATCATCGTTCGCAATTATAGTTCTACCACATTATATAGTGGATTTTCTGCATGCTATTGTTTAGCTATATAACATAGCATTTTTGCATGCTATAATTTTTTGTTACAATAATATTTTTTTGTTATTCTTTTTATATATAACAGTGTTATCAAATTGTTATCTGTATATTAAATATAACATTCATTTTCAGTCTTTTATTTTTGTCCTCCTAATATTTAATATAGCATTTTTTTTGTTATTTATAAACTATTTTTTGAATATTAAATTAAAATTTTCAATTTTTTACAAAAATAAAGATACATTACATAATGTGTCCTTGCTAGCATTAGAAACTAAGGGGACAAAATGGATTGTATCTTATGGATTAGTTGGACAAACTCAATCTGCAGCAATGATTTGTCTCAAGTTATTACAATCTAAAAATGCATTTCTTCTTTTCACATGATTTGGTAATATCAATTGCGTAACTTACACTTTATCATTCAAAATTTTAAAAACTTTCATCAGAATTCCATCAACGGAGAAATGTTCTTGGTGTTAGATTTTGAGACCATGGCTTTGATGCTATGTTAGAATATGAGAGACATTCATAGGAAGCTCTGATTATCAATTTAGGTTCATGAGATATTCATAAGGAGTTCTGAACCAGAATCAACATCAAGAACAAAAACAGATTAACAAGAAGAGATAATTGATTCTGTTTAAAGGAACAACACTAGTTTGTACTTAGAAAGCCAGCAATCTAGTGTTTAAGAGGAGACCTTAAGCTATATGAAAATGTTTCCAAGAGATTAACTTCTCATCAGGAGAGTTTACTCATAAACATGTAACCAAATAAGTAATTAGCTAAGAGAATCCTAAAGAAGAAGAGATGAGCTAATATGAACCGATTTAACTCATCATTCTTGGACTAACTATGAAATAGTTATCCAAGCATGATGATAGGCCTTAGCAGCCTTGACCGTTGCTCTATGAGGATCTACATTGTATTGGACTCAAGAACACAATGAGAGATAAAAGACAGAATCGGCTAGAAGAGAAGAGAGAAAGAGATATAGAGTTTCTTTGTATCAAAATGAGTCTGATTTCTTATATTCTGAAAAACTTTTACAATGGTCGAATGAATCCTTTATATAGGCAGACAATTAGGTTAAACTAACAGTAAACAAAGATATTAAATCATCACATCTCAGCCATTGATTATGAGAGGGAAAACCATGTTTGAAATCAATTGCTGGATCTTCTTCTCTTCATTTCGGTCCTGGTGTGTACACACACTGAAAGTGACTTGTCCTTATTCTTGTTTAGCGTGTGTAGGTCTGGAGAGAGAGAGAGCACACTCCCAAGAGTGATAGTGAGACCTCTGCGCAACTACCTCGGACTTTAAACCACATGTGATTCTTCTTATGATCACACTCTTGCACATACATCTGTTTAGCCTCAAATTTGCGCATACTTTATCTTCTGATTATCTAAGTGCCCCATTTGTCAACTTCACAACTTTGGTCCTGATTTTGCACAGCATTATCTTGAGCTCTGATAATACACAAGTCTGTCTGTCTGTATGTGCCCCGACTTTGCACTTCACAACTTTGTGCACTTCTTTTGCACAAGCTTCTGCTTCTGTTTTGTCTTCACTTCAGTCTTCTTCATGCCATCATCTTAGCTTTGGCTAAGTGATTGGTGCATCATGGGCTCTTGTGATCAATACCAGAGCTTCATCTTAGGAGTGAGTCTCGACTTTGTCTGATTGACTTCAGCCTCTCATCCTTCTTTCCATCATACTCTCTAATACTTGGTAGATCGAACAACCGCTATTAAGCTCCATTAGTTTGTATAATCCCAGGTTAGAATCGGATCTAGGTGCGTTAGTGAGCGTCGATCCGATGATGTGGAGGACAGTCGGTGATCGGGCCTCTCTGTCATCGTTGAGGAATAACTCTTTTCCTGGGTTACCAGATGAAACAACTTCCTAATCTCTTCTTGTGTGTTCTGTCTCTTTCGGGGTCGTCTTCTTCCGGCTGAAATCCCGGTTCTGTGGACTTCAAGCTATCAATTGTTTATCACTATTTTGACTCTGAATGTTTTTGTTTCCATGTTTTATAATTTTTTTTGTCATGGGACCAATATCTTAGATATTGCAACTTGTTTACTCAAATTGTAATACTGGAACCTTCTTTAGTTTTAATGATATTTTTACAGTTTGGTAAAAAAAATTCCATCAACAACTACAAATCCAGCACATCATTTTTATATGGAAAATTAACAAATTTAATTAAAACAATATATAGATACATAATTTTACCCCAAGAGATGATGCTTTTGGTGATGCTTTTCTTAGAGGTAGATTACTCAGTTGTATCTTCTAAATAGGACATGTGGGATTCTATATGCAATAAAAACGTTAAGTTGAGAAATGGATATCTAATCGTAGAGGTCGCGGTTCTTTTTTTTTCGGAGGCAGGCACAACTTCATCCTAGATAATAAGAAAATGTGACATGTAATATATAATAATTTAAAGATATTCATATCAGAGGAAAAACTGTGGATGAAGTTATTTCAAACACTAGTTACTATATATTACTAGACCAAGAGTACATTCACTTTCCCTTCTATAAGATTGCATGTCACAAACTGAATTCAATTAAATTTGATGGGTGAACAATTCCGAATTGCTTGTTAGAATATTAAAACGGAGGAAAATGGCTAACTGACTAAGGTTAATCAATTCGATTCATAAACTAATTTAAAAGTTCGTTTTTAATAACTAAAACCAAAGGAATATTTCAGAAATTTTATCTAAGATTGCTACTTCAGAAAGATCACAAAAGTTGTTCGATACGTATTCTTCTTTAAGATGAACTACCTAGGCCTTTCAAACAGAATGATCCGGATACTTGAACATTTTATTAATCTAAGGGTTCGAATATTTAGTAATCAATATCTCTGCTCTAGATTCAATAAAGTACAAGTTGGAGTTTTTCCTTGTAGCATTTTATCCTATATATATATATATATATAATAGGAGAAGGGGGCTCTCTCAAACCGCCACATCAGCCCTCTTTTAATTGGTCAATTTAATGTAAAATTATTCACATCTTCATTTAAACTAAAATAAATATATTTTTAATGAAAATCATTTAAAATTATTGAATTTAATTACAATCTCTTAAATATATAAATATTTTATGTTATAAATTTTAAATACATCTTCTATACTTTTATAAAATCAATAAACAGAAATAAATAAATTTCAATACAAGTGAAATATCAAATTATAAGATTTAATAAAGATAACATTATTAAAAATTACAATAATTAAAAATTAGAAGCAAACAACCATAAAATTAAAAATATAAATAATTATTATTAAAATAGAAATAAAATATTATAAAAATGAGATACAATGACCATACAAATAAAAAAATATAAAATATAAGAACATAAGAACATAAGAAATAAAATAAAATCAATGAAATATGTATAAATTAAAAAAATCTAAAATGATAACTAAAAATATTAAAGTATAGAAATAATAATTATTAAGAATAGAATGAAAATGTTACAAAATGAGATAAAACTATAATAAAAAAAGAAATTATATAAAATATAAGAACACAAGAAAGAAAATAAATCAATGAAATATATATATATATATATATATATAATACAAAATTTAAAATGATAACTAAAAATATTAAAATATTATGAATGAAAACTAAAAATTTAAAAGTTTTAATCAAATAAAATATATATAATATTTATTTAAAAGGATGATAAAAAAAGTAGAAGAAAATAACATTTATAAAAATGCTCATTAAAAATTGATGATTAAAAATATTTATTATAAAATAAGCCCACATCCGCGAGCATGAAGCCGTCATCCTCTCCAACGAAAGTAGAGCTTCAAGAGAATGATTTGGACGGAATGTTGCCACAAATAAGTCAGTTTGGAGGACCGAAGGGAGTTCTTCGTGCACTGGACACGTAGCTTACTCACCATGTACAAGGATCCTCACTAAGCATCCATAGTTGAATGGTTAAAACGCCTAATAAATTAAATTAATAATCGTTTGTTCTCGCATATTCCCTCTTATAAATCATTATAATAATATAAATCATTATAATAATAAATACAAAATACAAAATTTTAAATTAAAAACAATAAAATATCAATACTCAAAATAAATTTATGCAAAATCCGCGCATTTGCGCGGATTCTCTCCTAGTATATATATAATGAGAGAAGGGGAGGGTCTCCAACGTTGACACGTCATCCTTCTTCTGATTGGTCCACATCATTAAAATATTTTCCGCATCATCATTAAATCAAATAAATATATAATAAATTATTTAATTTGAATGTAATTATTTAAAATCACTAAACATAAATATAAAATATATTAAAACTGAAATTTAATTTAAAATATAATTAAATATTAATATAAGTGAAAATATCAAATTATAAAACTAAAAATAAACATGCAATTATTATTTTTTAAAATAAATGGAAAATTAGAAGAAAAACCATATAACAAAAACAAATGAAAATAATAATTATAGAAATATAATTAAAATATTATAAAAGGAGATACAGTGATAATAGAAACAAATAAATAATACAAAAATAAAAGATTAAATGAAATCAATGAAATATATTCATAACTTAACGAAATTCAAAATGATAAATAATATTAATATATTATTATAATATTTGGATCTGAATGACTGAAAATATAACAAGTACATATATTTTAAATAATGTATGAGAATTTTAAAAAATACTAAGAAGGTTGAAGGAAATAAAAATTCCAAAAAATAAAATTCATGAAAATTGATAACTAAAACTTGTAAAACATATAATTTAAAGTAATATTGTTTGTAAGTGCATGTTATTTTCTTCAAATTATTATGATCATAAAAAAAATTACAAATCTGTAAAAAAGATATATAAAAATATTAATATTCAACATATATTAAGTATATAAATAACAAAATAAAATCCGCGCATTTGCGCGGGTTCTCTCCTAGTATTTATAATAAGAGAATCTAGGGTCTAAATTCTCTATTGATTCTCATAAAAATTAAATGTAGATACTTTTGGAATTTTTTTTTTGTTTTTTTTATCATTTTTAGAGATATGTCTTTAAATTCTTCTTTTTGTGATTAACATTCGTTACTTTTCCTTTTTGTAGCTTGGTGGAGATCATTCAGTCGGGCCACGTCATTGTGGACCAAGATTCTTAAGATTGGGCTTCACATTGGTGGGCTGATCTATTTTTATTAAAGGGATTTGATTCTTCATATTGGGCTTCGCAGTAAGGGATGATGTTTTTTCGGCCCGACAGGAAGGTCTTCCTGGTCAGTGCATTTACTTCTTTGACCATTTCTTTCTCGAAGTGTTTTGCCTGTCCCTGAAAAAAATTCATGGCAAATCTAACTCTTCCAATAACTTACATACAGGTGTCTCGGAGAGAGGACTGTCGCGTCGAATTGATGTCGCTTCTGTTGGAATTATGTCCAGTAATCTTTGTACTGTCTCTAGAAAGTAAGAGTATGTCAATGATCAGACATAAGTCATATAATACTGGAGGTCATGATGGCTTGCTAGAGTCCGCTCATGATCTATAAGTCTTGGATTTATTGCCTTTATTATATGATCCCATATGGGTCACACGCCTAAGCTAACAGGAAACTATAAAGGAATGGTTCAGCAGAAGTACAGTAAAAGTGCCAGGCATTTACTGTCACTTAGAGAGATTAAAGGGCCTGATTAAATCTAAGGGATTTAATCAGATTGGGACTTGGGCCCAAAAGCCCAAAAGAACTAGACATAAGTTTTATTAATAAAACTTAACCTAGCTCTCTCTCTCTCAACTCTCTCTGCGCCTCCTCTCCTCTCTGGTCTAGCAGCCATCTTCCTGAAGTGTGCGTGTGTGAACCTCTGGAGGAGCTGTCCCTTGGCGGTTCTACTGATCTCTGACAATACCTATTCAATCCGCTGCATAAACAAGGTATTCACTGAGATCTCTTTATGATTCTGCAAGAGAACCTAGATCCAATATGTTTAGTAGGGTTTAATCTGAATGAATTGAACCAGGACAAACACTAAACAATCCTTCAGTGGTATCAGAGCCATTGGTTCTATTAGGATTTCTTGTTAGAATCATGTTTAGGTTGTTTAGAAGTGTTTGAATCAATCATTGCTTGAAATATGATAAGAAAACACTTAAGAAACAAAAGTTAAAACCCTAAACTAAAATCGCATGAACCGATCCATAAGGAAAGGTATGCGTCGGAGTGTGGATCAGCATCGGATCACACGTCCGGATCGGTACACGACGAACGGACCGATCGCTTGGCCGGATCGTGTCGCGTCGTCGTCCCGATCGGCGTTGAGGCGCGAGAGATGGACCGATCCCGTGTCCCGCCTCTCTCGACCAGCCTATCGCCCGTCCCGTCCCGTCCCGCCTCTCGTCCCGATCGTGATCGGTTCACGTGACCAATCGGTCGGTTCAGTTTGGTTTATGGTTCGGTTTAAAATAATTAAAATTTAATCGTCACGGTTTACAGACTTAATAAAAATTATTAAATCTGGTTAAACCGTGATAAGAAATCCAATGTCGTTTAAAATTGGATTTAGTGCCTAAACCAGTGGTTTTCTAATTTGATTTGGTTGGACCAAATAAATTGAGAAAATCCGGTTTAGTAAATGACCGGTTAACAATTGTGGTTATCGTAGTAATTAATCTTGGTTAGACCAATTTTAATGAACCAGACCGGTTATGTCATTTAATTGGGCAATTGGGTTATGTCTTGGACATAGACCAATTCTTGGGCCTTGGGCCAAAAAGTTAAAACAATTGGGCCAGTTATTTGAGTCTCTTCTTCAGATTTAATTTAAAATTTTATTTAATAATTAAAATTCGATTTTAAATTAATTTGTTTCCAAAATATTAAATTAGAAAGTTTCTAGATTTGCATGTTTTGGATATTTAGGAAATTTCTTTAGTTAGAAAGTTTCCAATTTTATGAAGTTTCCAATTATGAAAGTTTCCAAAAACAGAAGGTTTCCCAAAATGGAAAGTTTCCCAAAATAGTAATCTTCTATTTTGGGATGAGATTTTAAGAAAACCTATAAACCTCAAATAATATCAAGCGTTGGATGTTTTGTCCAGTCTATGTCAGCTGTTGAAACTCATTCAATTGTACACATGGCCTTACAGTGTGAGGGTGTCTATCTTTTGCGTGGGTAAGACAGTTTGTGATTCATTAATGTTATTGGGAGTCCCAGACATTAGTGATTACATGACTGTATAGTCTGGTTTTCTTAACTGGGTCATCGGGAGTCCCGGACCTTGAGACATCAGAGTGGATTGGGCCTCGGGCCCAGATTCACAACCAAGAGTTATATCACAGATATAATTAGCCGAGATAGGGCTTACCGATATAAGCTAAGGTTGGGTGACGGCCAGTGGCCCACTTTGATCTTAGTTATATGTGGATCTTGGAATCATTATATTCTTTTGAGGGTAACTAATGTTATTGAATATAATGCGAGATTAATCATATTGAACATATTAACTAAAATCCTTTTATCTTAAATTTCAGCAATGACTACAACAAGTACACAAAACACATTCTCAATCCGGTCTGTTCTCGACAAGGAGAAGCTGACTGGAACGAACTTCCTGACGTGGTCAAGGAACTTGAGGCTGGTCCTCAAGCAGGAGAAGAAGGAATATGTCCTTCGTGATCCCCTCCCCGAGAGGCCTCCAAACAATGCCGCCAGGAATCTGCACAATGCTTGGGAAAAGCATTCGTCAGATGAAAATGATGTCTATTGCCTGATGTTGGCAACCATGACTCCTGAACTGCAAATGCAGTTCGAGAGTGTGATGTCGCCCATCGAGATAATGGCAAGCCTGAAATCGCTTTTTCAGGAGCAGGCAAGAACTGAGAGGTTCCAAACAGTTAAGAACCTCTTAGACTGTAAGATGGCTGCAAGTGCGGCAGTGAGTCCTCATGTCTTGAAGATGATGGGTTATCTCGATCATCTTCAGAAACTCGACTGCCCTATCAGCCATGAACTTGCCTGCGACATCATTTTGCAGTCTTTGCCTGCAAGCTATGATCAGTTCATTCTGAACTTCAATATGCATGGCTTGACTAAGACATTGCCTGAGCTTCATGGAATGCTCAAGACTGCAGAGCCCAACTTGAGGAAAGCCAAGGACCCCAACGTGCTTATGGTACAAAAGGGCAAGGGCTTTAAGAAATCCTCTGCCAAGGACAAGGGAAAGGCTAAGGCTGTTCAAGTCTCGGACAAGGACACGTCCAAGCCCAAGCCCAAGTCCAAGGCTGGGCCTACTGA
Source organism: Orychophragmus violaceus (assembly GCA_030180135.1). Classification (NCBI taxonomy): domain Eukaryota; kingdom Viridiplantae; phylum Streptophyta; class Magnoliopsida; order Brassicales; family Brassicaceae; genus Orychophragmus; species Orychophragmus violaceus. The sequence goes on from CM058236.1 coordinate 13,428,269, forward strand.
CATCTGCAGGTTCTGCAAAGAACCAGGGCATTGGAGGAGAGAATGTAAGAAATTCCTGGAAGGTCTAAAGGAATTGAAGAAGAAGACTCTGGAGACTTCTTCATCAGGTATTTTTGTTATAGAAGTTAATACAACTACTTCTGATAATACCTCATGGGTTATGGATACTGGTTGTGGGGCTCATATTTGTACTAATATGCAGGCACTCAGCAACAGTAGGAGGCTGAAGCAAGGACAAGTGGAGCTACGAGTTGGGAATGGAGCGAAAGTTCCTGCACTAGCTGTAGGCACATACTTGTTGTCTTTACCTTCGGGATTGGTTTTAGAACTTAATAACTGCTATTTTGTACCTGCGATAAGCAGAAATATTATTTCAGTTTCTTTGTTGGATTTGGAAGGTTATGATTTTTCAGTTAAGAATAAATTATGTTCCTTCAATCGCAATAATTTGTTCTATGGTTGTGCCCCTCTTACGAATGGGCTTTATATACTTGATCAATCCGCGCCAATTTATAACATTAATACCAAACGGTTCAAACCTAATGAGGAGAACCAAACGTTTCTATGGCATTGTCGTTTAGGGCACATCAGTGAGAAACGCATTAAGAGGCTCCATTCGAATGGACTTCTTGGCTCGTTTGACTTTGAGTCATGTGAGAAATGCGAATCCTGCCTGATGGGCAAAATGACGCGGGCCCCCTTTAATAAACCCAACGAGAGGGCCAGTGACTTATTGGGCCTGATACACACTGATGTGTGTGGCCCAATGTCCACAAATGCAAGAGGAAACTACCAGTACTTCATTACCTTCACTGATGATTTCAGTAGGTATGGATATGTTTATTTAATGAAACATAAGTCTGAATCGTTTGAGAGATTCAGAGAATTCCAAAATGAAGTACAGAACCAACTTGGCAAAAGCATTAAAGCTCTTCGGTCCGACCGAGGAGGAGAATACTTGAGCCAAGAGTTCAGTGATCATCTGAGAGAGTGTGGGATAGTTTCCCAACTCACTCCTCCTGGAACACCTCAATGGAATGGTGTGTCTGAGAGGAGGAATCGGACCTTATTGGATATGGTTCGGTCTATGATGAGTCACACAGACCTTCCAATATCCCTTTGGGGATATGCTCTGCTAACAGCAGTGTTCACCCTAAATAGAGCGCCATCAAAAGCAGTAGCCAAGACACCATATGAATTATGGACTGGAGAAACGCCAGCGCTGTCTTATCTTAGAATTTGGGGTTGTGAAGCCTAAGTCAAGAGATTGATCTCTGACAAGCTTACACCAAAGTCTGATAAATGCTACTTCATTGGTTATCCGAAGGAGACCAAGGCTTATTACTTCTACCTACGATCCGAGAACAAGATTTTTGTTGCCCGGGATTGTAATTTTCTTGAGAGGGAGTTTCTCTCTAAGAAAAACAGTGGGAGTAAGGTACTGCTTGAAGAAATTCAAGATGAACAGGATACTGCTCAACCTAATGAGGAAGAGCAGCAGGAGGACCTACAAGAAATTGTAGAGCCTGAACCTGTAGTACCTGAAGTTCGAAGATCCGGGAGGATCCGTCACGAACCCGAGAGATATCAAGGATTCCTCGTGACTGACTGTCATGATCTTCTGATCATTGATGGTGATGAACCATCGAACTTCAATCAAGCCATGATGGGCCCAGATTCCTCAAAGTGGCGTAAGGCCAATGATTCCGAAATGGACTCCATGTCGGTCAACCAAGTGTTTTCATTGGTTGACTTACCCGCTGGTGTAAAAGCCATCGAGTGTAAATGGATCTTCAAGAAGAAGATTGACGTGGATGGAAATGTCCAGATTTATAAAGCCAGGTTGGTGGCAAAAGGTTTCAGGCAAGTTCACTGTGTGGATTATGATGAAACCTATTCCCCAGTGGCTATGATGAAATCTATTCGGATTCTACTAGCAACTGCAGCTTTTCATGATTATGAAATTTGGCAGATGGACGTAAAAACCGCCTTCCTGAATGGAATTCTGGAAGAGGATGTGTATATGACACAACCTGACGGTTACATAGATCCAAAGAATGCTGGGAAAGTATGCAAGCTTCATAAATCCATTTATGGATTGAAGCAAGCATCGAGGAGCTGGAATCTTCGTTTTGATGAAGCGATCAAGCAATTTGACTTCATCAGAAACGAAGAAGAACAATGCGTGTATAAGAAGACTAGTGGGAGCAAGATAGTATTTCTTATTCGGTATGTAGATGACATACTGCTTCTCGGAAACGACATACCAATGCTGCGGTCGGTAAAGGACTGGCTTGGAAGTTGTTTTTCCATGAAAGACATGGGTGAAGCCGCATACGTTCTTGGAATCGGATCTACCGGGATAGATCTAAAAGGCTGATAGGCTTGTGTCAAGATTCATACATTGACAAAGTCCTGCATAGATTCAGCATGGCAGGTTCCAAGAAGGGCTTCACGCCAATGGGACATGGCACAACGCTAAGCAAGAAGCAGAGCCCTACGACGGCTGCTGAGCTTGAGCGCATGAAGAATATTCCTTATGCATCTGCAATAGGATCTATTATGTATGCCATGATCTGTACTCGTCCTGATGTTGCTTATGCATTGAGCATGACGAGTAGATACCAGTTTGATCCAGGTGAAAGCCACTGAATTGCCGTCAAGAATATCCTGAAGTATCTGAGACATACTAAGGATAAGTTCTTGGTGTACGGTGGAAGTGATGTGCTTGAAGTCAGTGGATTCACGGACGCAAGTTTCCAGACAGACAAAGATGATTTCCGATCACAGTCCGGTTATATCTTTTGTCTGAATGGCGGTGCAGTTAGTTGGAGAAGCTCCAAGCAAGACACCGTTGCTGATTCCACTACAGAAGCTGAATATGTCGCCGCCTCAGAAGCAGCGAAGGAAGCTGTTTGGATACGAAAGTTCATTATTGAACTAGGTGTGATACCGAATGCAGCTGAGCCTCTGGCACTGTTTTGTGATAACAATGGTGCTATAGCTTAGGCAAAGGAACCAAGATCACACCAGAAATCCAAGCATATACTAAGAAGATTTCACTTGATACGTGATATCATTAATAGAAAGGAAGTCAAGATCAGCCGAGTTGCGACAGATGATAATGTCGCTGATCCATTGACAAAGCCACTCCCAAGGCCTAAGCTCGAGTACCTGACTGAAGCTGTAGGCATTAGAGACATTGAAATGTAATCTAAATTTGAGTGGGAGTTTGAGGGCTTTATTTAGTTATTGATATGTTCTTGTAAAACATTTTTTGATGTTTAATAAAATTATTATTTCAATATTATTTTAACTGTGATGAAATAATCGTTCCAAAATGATATAAACCATTTTATAGGTCATCGAAGTAAGTGACTTGATCTTGAGTCATCGAAGTCATTTAGCTTGATCATGAGACCCTATATTTGATAGATGGCTTATATCATCCTGTCCCTAGTCGAAGGTTGTTGAAATTGGAACACCAACAACCGCGTGAGACTAGATTAGTATGTGACTTATGACCAAGTTTCAGGGTGTCATAGATGCACGGCATCAAAATCAAGACATAGGTGTATGTTGGGGTACATACGACCGGACATGACCCGCTAATAAGAACTCTTCAGGATATTTATATCTGTGTCATAAGAGATTCTCACTACGACTATAGAGTATAGTCCTTAGACCTGAGTTCGCATGCATGTGACTGCACATGAACTGATGCGCTTTGATCATTGTCTAACGCTGTCGTTAAGCGATAGTTATAAGAACCTTGTTTGGGTGTATTATGAAGTGAGTAGTTTGCAGTGATGGAACAAGACGGGATTTGTCCCTCCAATATAAATGGAGTGAATATCTCTAGGCCAATCGGAGATTTGAATACTGGAAAATGCATGGCCATGCTCAAACGGACTGTCCCGAGTCGTTTGGATTGTCAGTGTCAAATCAGAGTCCGATGAACATGATTAAGCTTTATAAGGATGACACTCATCTTGCCTTATGACTAATCGAGATATTGAGACAAAAGGATTATGAATACAGAGATTCCAGTACAAGTGGGAGATTGTTGGAATTATGTCCAGTAATCTCTGTACTGTCTCTAGAAAGTAAGAGTATGTCAATGATCAGACATAAGTCATATAATACTGGGGGTCATGATGGATTGCTAGAGTCCGCTCATGATCTATAAGTCTTGGATTTATTGCCTTTATTATATGATCCCATATGGGTCACACGCCTAAGCTAACAGGAAACTATAAAGGAATGGTTCAGCAGAAGTACAATAAAAGTGCCAGGCATTTACTGTACTTAGAGAGATTAAAGGGCCTGATTAAATCTAAGGGATTTAATCAGATTTGGACTTGGGCCCAAAAGCCCAAAAGAACTAGACATAAGTTTTATTAATAAAACTTAACCTAGCTCTCTCTCTCTCAACTCTCTCTGCGCCTCCTCTCCTCTCTGGTCTAGCAGCCATCTTCCTGAAGTGTGCATGTGTGAACCTCTGGAGGAGCTGTCCCTTGGCGGTTCTACTGATCTCTGACAATACCTATTCAATCCGCTGCATAAACAAGGTATTCACTGAGATCTCTTTAAGATTCTGCAAGAGAACCTAGATCCAATATGTTTAGTAGGGTTTAATCTGAATGAATTGAACCAGGACAAACACTAAACAATCCTTCAGCTTCGGTAACCGTTGTTTTCTTGATTATAAATATGATTTCTTGCTTCCCATTTTTTTCATCTTCCATTAAAACTTGTTCTTTTCATAAAAAATCCTATGGCTTTCTTCTTTTATTTCCTTCCTTATCGGATTATTTGGTTGAAAACTCAATGTCGATTTGCTTTGTTCCTTTTGTATGCCAAGTTGTTTCGTCCTCAAGAATCTTTATATCGTCTTGGGGTGTTTGTCGATGAGTGTATGCTCTTTTTAGTAAGGAGTACCTTGTCGATGGAGGCAAATATACTGATGGTTACCTATGTTTTTTCCTATCAAAATTTAAAGCGGCACTCACATCCTTCAATTTGATCGAATTGATTCATTATTTGTTTTCGTAATTGGGTCTGATCTGCTCTTTTTGAGATCCTTTGCCTACCGTGTAACCATTTGTTTCTCTTATATTTGTCTTCTTCTCAATAGAGGATTTGTACATCACCGTTCTTACTTTCTTTTCAAGGGCAACTGATGCAGTCATCAAACAAAATAACAACCATAATGCTGGCCACAACCACCTAAAGAGAACCAAGAAGACCGACAAGACTTTTCCAGACCTAACAGAGTCCAAAAACAACTTTCCCAGACACGATACCACTTGAAATACATTCTTAGCTCAACTACAAAGCACCTCGAAGTGGAAACAGTCTATTCAGAGTTCAGATGATGGAGACATTCAATTTACAAAGCAAGTGATCCCCAACTTACTCGATGTGGACATACGTACACTCCTTGGAGATTAACAAAAAAATGTGGAATTAAGCTACAAATCGACTTGTTCTACAATCTTGATACATCAGAGAAACACGGCGAGTTGGAGTCAAGTCAATACCAATTTTCGTTCAAGAGATATTCAAGTTCAAAGACAAAGGTTCCTCGGCTTGCTTCATTTGGAACCTTACAAGTTTATTAGGCTTCAAACATACCAGTGGCGCCCAGGAGAATCTGACATACCTCTAGAATCTTTCTACAACACTCTAAGGTGCACCAGCACGCCTTGGATCAGGTGGATCGATCTGTGTTCTCAATTGAGCCAAACCGAGCCATTTATGGCAAGTACGAAAGACGACCGGTTTAATTCAGCACAAAACCGAATTTGAAGACAAGGAGACTCTTTATTTAATCTAGATGGACAAGAGCGTCTTACCATGCACTCACAACAAGAGGATCATGCGGATCCTTCCATTATACGAATTTCCTTATATGGATGTGTTCACACCTTTCATCATAACTCTCCAACGGCCCTCTTGTCTTTGCTGCTGCATTTTGGACAACCTCTATGTCAACCAGGATGTTCCAGAAAAGCTAACATATCCTATAAAGCAGTCCAGAAACAAAATGGAGAGCTCACTTCTCATAGTTTGGATGATTCCCTCATAAAGGCCCAACGACTAGTTTAGTATGATCAAATTCGATTTCTTTCTTGTTTATTCCTTTTTCTGTGTACTAGAGCACTATATAAGCTCTTCTCTGTCTCATTTGTAAATCACCTCTTGATCATTGAATTTAGTAAAGTATTTTGTTTTCTTTCAAAGACCGATATCTTGAGAGATTGTTCTTGTTTTTAGATTTTTAAGTGTGTGATTCACTTTGAGTCTATAGAAACCCATGTTTTTAGGAGTGTTTTGAGTGATTCAATACTCTTAGTTGTGCCACTGATTGAGTGCGTTAATCACCTTCACCATCTATCTCTACCATCTTTTCCACCTTTTGCGAGATTAAGCTTGGAATCTCTTGATCATTGAGTGATCAAATGTTGGAGTTATTCCAATATTATATCATCTGGTATCAGAGCTACTAGATCCTACCTAAAGGTTGTGTTCATCCAACATTTATCTTCCTCAATTTTGTTTTGCATTATGTTTATTCTATAAAACCAAAACCCTAAAAATTGTCTCATGCTTTTGTTTTATTTTGATTTCATATATTAAAAACTCATAAAATCATCTTCTTTTGTTTTCTTATTATCTTAATTTCATATTGTAATGCCCCTTTCCCGTTATCCGCTGACCGACAAGTTGGCCGGTCAACAATCAAACAAGAACATGACCAATCGAACCCAGCAGGTGAAACGAGAAAATATTCTTACAATATGAAGCCATAGACAATCCGGTTTGAATTTGAGTCAATGGCTCAAACCAAACCATCCTTGACTTCATTTACCTCGTTTCGACAATACAAGACTTTTCAATAAATATTGCTTCCACAAGTTGTGTCGGTTCGAACTAAACCAAATACCAGGGAATAATTTCATTTCTAAGTGTTTTAAGTATTTTAAATCCTTTTGCCTATTAACACTAGTTCCAAATCATTTCAAAATCAACCGGCGCCATAAAACCAGAACCGAATAAACCCAAAATAGATATCGAAATCAAACTGTGGCCAAAATCTATCCCAAGGCTACCCCGAGGTCCTCTCGCATCCGCCGAGCTAAGCCAAACCTGAAAAACAACAAAAGAGTCTAATGAGCGATCTAATATCACCCAGTTAGTTGTCTCTCCACTAACATGATGCTAAATATCTACTGAACTAATCTAGCCCCAAAACCCCAAAATAACAAACAAAAGATCAAAAAAACAAATAGCTGATCACGTGCCACCATGACATGATGAGCTCCACAACACACAAGCATTCTCTATCAATGGAAGATAACACAGAGACCGAGATCACTGCGGCACTTGATCTCGATCGGACTCGATCTAACTAACGCGAAACTAACACCACACCACTGGGCCCACTATGCGAACTCGGTAACTAAAACTACCCACGACTCCTAGACGTAAACAAAAAATCCTACGACCTAAGACATTGTTCTCTGTCCATCGATACACAACGACTTGGGCTACCCCTATATAGCCTAAGCTTCCATGCAGTTTGGCCCTTGGACATGACCCCGTATTCTCCGGACCAGACACCCACCGGCGTCACTCAGTAGATTAACACCATAACCAGAATCACCACCCCAAGGCACATGAACTGATCATGCAACTACCCAAAAATCCAACGGAAGTACCAGAACGCTTTTACTAGACTTGTGGGATCTAACACACTCTAGAGTCTTGATAACAATAAATAAAGCATGCAGGCTCTCTGGGACTCTACCACAACACAAAGACCGACAAGGTCAACATAAACAATTAACACAAACATAACACCCATTCTATCCCGCAAGTCTTAACACCATCATCCACATCACCCAAACATAACCGGTTTTGTACCGGTCTAGGTATATATCAAACTTACCCGATCCCGTGACAGAGTAAGTATCAATGAACGTCTATCCAGCCCAACACCGGAATAGACTAAACAACACAATCAACAGACTACCCGGCCCAACACCAGAGTAGTCAAACAAAAAAGCCTGCACAACGATCACACATCATCAATCTCCAAAAACACACAACAACTACTAAGGTTAATCCCGGAGATGGCTCACTTCCACTTAACACCCTTTAATATCTCTTTACCTACATATCTTTTAAACTGCTCAATCCGTCAGATTAAGATTAGTAAACTTACTAATCTCTTGACGTCTCATTATTCTTTAATTAATTTCGTTTAATCTCGATGACCCATCTATCCCCGTTATTATATTCTATGTATGTTAGGTATTTTAATTCCGTATTTTAAATCACTCTTAATTTATCGTATATAGGTTCATTAAGTACTTTAATACTATCGTATATATGCATAAAAACCTTGTCATGCCAATCTAATATGAATGCAACAATCAATAATCAATCAAAGTTATAACAAATCAATACAAGCTAACTAGCATGCATATATTAACCTTAACAATTAAGTAGTCACTCCGATAGTCAATCAATTAACCATTCTAATCGGGTCAATCAAACAGGCATGCAATCCTAGAACTACGGTTTAAGGTTCATGGGTCTACATGACCTATCTAATGTAAAATTAACCGACTCACAGTGTATAAGAGTGACAGATGATGGTGTGACGGAATTCCCAAACTCCTGAGACTGAACAGCTACTGCTCCCGAACCCTTCCCAAACCAATAGACTGAACAAAAAGAAATCCCCGATCTCAAACCATCCGATTTCGAAGCGTTTACCAAACTATACTGGCTTGCGCTTGCATTGACCACCACTATACCGAGTTGATCGCGAGTTGACAAAGCTAAACCGGATTGAACCAAGACTGAACCAACCTTAGCTGAACCGGATGAAGAATGGCGCGTTCACCGGCGGTTGAACGACTTCTCCGGCGTTGACTAACGGCGGCACCAGTTTTTACTGACAGCGGCACTGGCATTGACCAATGGCGGTGGGTGTTGACCAGCGAGAAGAAGGTCTCTCCGGTGACCAGAACGGCGAGGAGGTGGTCTCCGGTGAGGCTGACCGGCTAGAGGGAGAGAGCAAGTGAGAGAGAGCTCTCGGCCATAAGAAGAACACAGCGGCGGCAAGGGAAAACCAGCGGCTACAAGGTTTTCCGGCGAGGGTCTCCGGCGGTGGCTGATCTCGGGTGAGAGAGGAGATTGGCGGTTGAGAGAGCCTGAGGAACTAGCTGTTCACGGCTGAAGAGAAGAAGAGACGGCGGCGCTTCACCGGCGGTGGATCTCCGGCGAGATTCCGGCAACGGCGGAGGGGCAGATCGGCGGCGATTGGAGAGGAGGAGATGGTTATCTCAAACGTGTAAGTGGTTTTTGAAGATCAAGCTTGGTTTTAGAGTTATTTGGTGATTTGGTTCCCAAGTAAGTTAAGAACACTCAAGAACACTTTGAAGGCATTCAAAAGTATATGAAGATTGGATGAATCTTTATAAATGTGGAGAGATAAAGAGAGATGGAGCTCGTGGATGATAGAGGAGAGAGTTTTTTTTTGAGTGATTTTTGGTGAGAGATAGAGCAAGTGAGATGAGTGATGTGAAAGAATCATGCAATGAACTAAGAAAATTGTTCTTTTAACTTGGGAGTGTAGGTGGCGCCAGCTGAGAGGAAAAAAGTGACACTTGTCACACCATGGAATCCTCTGAGATTCCATACAATGAATCTCCAACTTGTAGATCCTTCAAATCCCCGATTCATCCGCTCGGACCAAAATGACCAATTACGTTTTAAATCTCTAAAAACCTCCAATTCTTCTAAATCAAATCTTCCAAACTTTTTTTTTAAATAACTAGATTCCATAAGAAGCATTTTACAATTCGTTTCACCCAATTCAAACTCCCGTAGCTCCCGTTCCAAATTTTACAAGTTTTATCGGTTTTATTAATTTTCACCCGATAGTCCGTAAAACTTTAACTAAAGTCCGTTTACACCCTTTTCTGTCTTATAAATGATTTCTTTAATTAAGAATAGAATCATTTGGCCCGTCTAAGCTTCCGTCTCGCATTTGGTTAAAATTACCAAAATGCCCCTCAACTCTTGGAAATTACAAAACTGCCCTTGTTGACCAATTTTGAGAGACATGGTATTACATTCTTCCCTACTTACAGGAATTCGGTCTTGAATTCTCCGTTACTAACAAACCTTGAATCGGAGACTGAACCCGGCAAGTCGCCACTCATAAACGGATCCAAACTGCTTTGATTCTTGTGTTTTAACCCAACTGATACCATACTCATGATGCCCAACTTACTTCTGAAACACGATCTTGCACAAAACCTCAACATATTTTATTCTTGAACTCTCCACACTGAAAAACTTAACTCCTGATCGCTTTATGGTTCCCCATCTGATTTTCTTACATGATTCTAACTCTGATTCCCAAATCCACAAATTCCACCTGAACTGCTCCACTTTGATTCTTGAATCCATCGGAATACTCAATTCCGATTCCTCAAAACCCTTGCGCCAACTGATGATCCTCTTAACCAATACTTATGACTCCAAAATTGTCATGCTCGACTGATATCTTCTAACTGATTCCTTCTCTGTCACTCATGCCTTCCAAATATTTTTGCTAACTCATCATACCCATCTGCCTGCTTTGAATTCACTGTCACTGACACCAACACTTTTCTGAATCCAAACTATCTTGCTTGCGGCTCGGGTCAAATGACTTCACTGCTTCCTTGAACCATGTCTTGTCTTGGGTCTGGGTTTGGTCTCATGTTCGTGTCACATCATCCATCACGTCATGTATCATAATCAACAGCACAACACTGGAATGGTTATATATTTTTATAACTTATTTTCGATATCACTTCCTTATTGAGATATTGTTAACTAGTCATGTATCCAATGGTCACACATGGCTAGGTAACAATACCTTATAAATCCACTTTTTTGAAAATAAGTTCCCTACAAAACTACTTATCATTTCCGAACTTAGTTCTATCTAGAAGGTTTTCTAGTCTCCTCAACAATTAACGAGTCTAACCGATAACTTAGCGTTCCATCTATAACAATCTCTTGGTCTAACGACCTACTGAAACCTCTACTACTCAAACCGATCAATCTCTACGACTCGCTAAACCTAGCTCGAAAGCTACCATCAATCTAGTGAATTTGATAATGCATAAATACTCTATATACGTACTAACAACCTAATGAAAAGGTTAATGCGTTGGTCCAAAATGACAAGGCTGCCAACTTAAAGATTTCCTCATCTGATAATCTAACAACCTAACGATCAGTAAATGCACTTCTACCAACCTAGCGATCAAACAAATGCAAAACTAACAATCATAACGATCAACAATGCACTACTATCAACCTAACGATCACTTAAATGCAATAAGATCAAATAATGCAATGCGGCAACCCTAACAAATCACGAACGAAAACTTACCCAAACCAAACAATATAATCGCTAAGAAATGCATCGATGCTAAATAGAATATTCTAACAATCTAACGATCAATCAGATGAAGCGATTCAAAAATCATAAACTAGCAACCTAGCGAGCAAGCAATGCATCAATCATACACACAATCAAGCTATATCACACAAGCAATCAAGCAATAAATCAAATCGGCTCATCCTCACGGAAATGTCAATGCGGTCATCTCATGGGTCCTGGTGAGTGATCACTTGTTCCGACCATCATTTGTTTTCACATCGTAATTGTATTGCATTCACAAACCATCACATGCATGCAATAGAATTACTTTGTTACTCAAAAAGATAAATCAAAATACTTCGCATCCACTACATACATAAAACATCCATATCCATACATAAGAGTTTTAGTAAATAGTTTAGTCAAATTCTACTAAGGGCGGTCGCCCATCATCCCCAAAAAAAGAAGCGCCGCTACATATCCGAAATCGCCAGTGAAAAATAATAAGCCGATCTATATACAATAAAAAAATGAGTTAGAACCCTACTTACCTAGGCCTATGCTAATACCTATCCTAATACCTCCAGCACGAGCGACAAGCTCCGCACTGTCGGCAGTAAGGCTCCTGGAAATATCCACTGGCATGTGTGCTAGGAGTATGAGGCGGGTGTGCAGATCGAATGGGTGGTGTTGGAGTGGGCGCTGCAGTGGGGCGCGGATCGGCGATCGGGTAGGTAGGCGCGTCGTGGCCGCAGATAAGGAAAGTGGCCGGTGGAGGCGCCGGCTGGTACGTCTCGTGGTAAAGCGGGTCGAATGGAAGTGGGCTCCAATGGAAGTGGAACCCGTTGGATCCGCAAGCAAATCATGACAGAATATGAGCCTGCTCCTGTGGGTGAGGTGTGGTATAGGAAGCCTGAGGTAGTGGTTGATGTGTGCATCAACGTGCTGCTCTAGAATGTCCGCAAGTAGGCTGGTCTGCTCGGCCAGCTGCTCCTCCCAGGTGCAGTACTGGGACGAGTCAATGGGCTCCATCAGGAGACTAATGTCTGGAAGTGAGTCCAACAGGAGATCACTCGTACTATATAGTTCCGGTAAGGCGGGTACCTCAGGGAGAGGCACCTGCTGCAAGGGTGAGAGAGGTGGTAACGGCCGCAGTCCGCTACCTTAAGCCCCGAAGATGGCGAGATATCCGACATAAGGGTCGTCGGAATCTACATCGTCCCTGAGAACTGCGGGGAGAAGAGAAGGAAGTGTCGGGGCGGCACTGACAGCAATGGGAGCTAGTGTTTTTGCGGCTGAACTAACTGGAGCACAGAGAGGGACTGAGGCCCGGTCTGAAGTGCGCGAACCCTCTGCTGATGGAAGGGCATGTTGCCTTGGGCTAGCCGGCTCGTATCCGACTGACTCCCTGTCGCTCATCGTAACGTCGTCTGTCCACACCACCACACACTCACACCCTCCTGGGCACGCTGATGTGGGTTTGAAACCAAAAACACAAAATGTTAGCACAATCCTACTAAAAATATCTATCTTCCCCATTTCCCCCGGTTTGAAGGACGCGGTTCGGTTTCCTAATGGATGCTTGGCGACTCATTTTGACTCGATAAAACATTGAAAAACTTAGAAAATGAAAATTTTCGAATCCTTGACGGACCATGCTCTTATACCACCTTTTTGTATCGCCCCTTTTCTGTTATCCGCTGACCAGTCAACAATCAAACAAGAACATGACCGATCGAACCCAAGCAGGCCAAACGAGAAAAGTTTGTTACAATACGAAGCCAGAGACAGTCCGGTTTGATATTGAGTCAGTGGCTCAAACCAAACCATCCTTGACTCCATTTACCTCGTTTCCACATTCCATGGCTTTTCAACCAGTATTGCTTCCACAAGTTGTGTCGGTTCGGACTAAACCAAATACCAAGGAATAATTTCATTTCTAAGTGTTTTAAGTCTTTTAAATCATTTAGCCTATTAATATCTAGTTCCAAATCATTTCAAAATCAATAGGCGCCATAAAACCCGAACCGAATAAACCCAAAATCGATATCGAAATCAAATCGTCGCCAAAAGCTATCCCAAGGCTACACCGAGGTCCTCCCGTGTCCGCCGAGCTAAGCTAAACCTGAAAAAAAAAGAATCTAATGAGCGATCTAAGATCACCCAGTGCGTCGGCTCCCCACTAACAGGCTGCTAAAGATCTACTAAACCAATCCCGCCCCAAAACCCCAAAATAACAAACAAAAGATCAACATAACAAATAACTAATCAAGTTCCACCATGACGTGATGAGCTCCACAACACACAAGCATTCTCTATCAATGAAAGATAACACATAGATCGAGATCACTGCGGCACATATCTCGATCGGAATCGATCTAACTAACGCGAAACTAACACCACACTGCTGGGCCCAATATGCGAACTCGGTACCTTCCACGGGAACACTTAGCTACCGTCATGGTAACTAAAACTACCCCACGACTCCAAGACGTAAACACAAAGTCCTACAACCTAGAACATTATTCTCTGTCCATTTATACACAGCGACTCGGGCTACCCCTAGATAGCCTAAGCTTCCATGCAGTCCGGCCCTAGGACATGAGCCCGTATTCTCCGGACCACAAACCTACCAGCGTCAGTCAGTAGGTTAACACAATAACCAGAATCACCACCCGAAGGCACGTGAACTGATCAAGAAACTACCCGAGGATCTAATCGGTTCGGAAGTACCAAAACACTTTCACTAGACTTGCGGGATCTAACGCACTAGAGTCTTGATAACAATAAATAAATCATGCATGCTCTCTGGGACTCTACCACAACACAAAGACGGACAAGGTCAACATAAACAATTAACACAAACATAACACCCATTCTATCCCGCAAGTCCTAACACCATCCTCCACATTACCCAACAATAACTAGTTTTGTACCGGTCTAGGCATCTATCAAACTTACTCGGTCCCGTGATAGAGTAAGTATCAATGAACGGTCTATCCGGCCCAACACCGGAATAGACTAAACAACACAATCAATAGACTACCCGGCCCAACACCAGAGTAGACAAACAAACAAGCATGCACAACATCAATCTCCAAAAACACACAATAACTACTTAGGTTAAACATGCTTTTAATTTCTATCTTATCTTTTAATTCGTTTAACCCGCTACCTTGGGATTATTGGCTTACTAATCCCGTAGACGGATCACTTCCAATTAACACCCGTTTAATATCTCTTTACCTAAGTATCTTTTAAACTCCTCGATCCGTCAGATTGAGATTAGTAAACTTACTAATCTCCTGGCGTCTCATTATTATTTAATTCATTCCATTTAATCCCTATGACCCGTCTATTATCTAATAACCCACCCGTTATTATATTCTATGTGTGTTAGGTATTTTAATTCTGTATTTTAAATCACTCTTAATTTATCGTATATAGGTTCATTAAGTATATTCATACTATCATATATATGCATATAAACCCTGTCATGCCAATCTAATATGAATGCAACAATCAATAATCAATCATTGTTATAGCAAATCAATACAAGCTAACTAGCATGAATATATCAACCTAACCAATTAAGTAGTCAAACCGATAGTCAATCAATTAACCATTCTAATCAGGTCAATCAAACAGGCATGCAATCCTAGAACTACGGTTTAAGGTTCCCGGGTCTACATGACCTATCTAATGCATATTTAACCGACCCACAGTGTATAAGAGTGACGGATGATGGTGTGACGGAATTCCCGAACTCACGAGACCAAACTACTACTGCTCTCGAACCCTTCCCGAATCAATAAACTGAACAAAAGGCAATATTGAGCTCAAACCGTTCTAACCCAAAGCTTTGGCCAAACTAAATTGGCTTGCGCTTGTGTTGACCACCACTAAACCGAGTTGACCGCAAGTTGACTGAGCGTTGACCAAGCTAAACCGGACTGAACCAAGAATGAACCAACCTTAGCTGAACCAGCTGAAGAATGGCACGTTGACCGGCGGTTGAATGGCTTCTTCGGCGTTGACTGACGCGGCACCAATGTTAACTGACGGTGGCACCAGCGTGACCGATGGCGGAGGGCATTGACCAGCGAGAACAAGGTCTATCCGGTGACCTGAAAGGCGAGGAGGTGGTCTCTGGTGAGGCTGAATTGTTAGAGGGAGAGAGCAGAGCTCTCAGCCATAAGAAGAACACAGCTGCGGCAAGGGAAAACCGGCAGCTACAAGGTTTTCTGGCGGGGGTCTCCGGCGGTGGCTGATCTCCGGTGAGAGAGGAGACCAGCGGTTGAGAGAGAGCCTGGGGAACTAGCTGTTCACAGCTGAAGAGAAGAAGAGACGGCGGCGCTTCACTGGCGGTGGATCTCCGGCGAGATTTCGGCGACGGTGGAGAGGATGATCGGCAGCGATTAGATAGGAGGTGATGGTGATCTAAAATGTGTAAGTGGTTTCTGAAGATCAAGCTTGGTTTTAAAGTTATTTGGTGACTTGGTTCCCAAGTAAGTGAAGAACGCTCAAGAATACTTTGAAGACATTCAAAGGTGTATGAAGATTGGATGAATCTTGATGAATGTGGAGAGAGAAATAGAGATGGAGCTCGTGGGTGAAAGAGGAGAGAGGCTGGCAGAGTTTCTTGAGTGATATTTGGAGAGAGATAGAGCCAATGCGAGAGTGAGATGATTGATGTGAAAGAATCATGAACCAAGAAAATGGTTCTTTGAACTTGGGAGTGTAGGTGGCGCCAGCTGAAAGGAAAAAAGTGACATTTTTCAAACCGGGGAATCCTCTGAGATTCCATACAATGAGTCTCCAACTTGTAGATCCTCCAAATCTCTGATTCATCCGCTCGAACCAAAATGATCAATTTCGTTTTAAATCTCCAAAAATATCCAATACCTCTGAATAAACTCTTCCAAACTTATTTTTAAAAAAACTAGATTTCATAAGAAGCAATTTTCAATTCGTTTCAACCAATTCAGACTCCCGTAGACCTCGTACCAAATTTAACAAATTTTATCGGTTTCCATCCCGATACTCCGTAAAACTTTAATTAAAGTTTTTTTCCACCATTTTATGTCTTCTAAATAATTTCTTTAATTAAAAAAAAGAATAATTTGGTCCGTCTAAGCTTCCGTCTCATATTTTAGTAAAATTATCAAAATGCCCCTCAACTCTTGGAAATTACAAAACTGCCCTTGTTGACCAATTTTGAGAGACAAGGTATTACAGTTATAAAGCAAAAAAACATTAATTTTTTTACTTATTTACATTTGTTTTTGAATTTCTTCTATTTTTCGAAAAGGCTATAAAAGTTATGTCTTGTTATTTTTTTAAAAAACAAACAAAAAACAAAACAAAACAAATCTAAGAATTGTTTCATTTCTCTAATTCTATAAAGTTTTAAAGAAAAATATTTTTGTTCATTTTTTTAATTTCGAAAAAAATTTCCATAAATTTTGAAAATCAAATAAAAATTTAATTTCTTGTTTATAATTGCCATAATATTGTTTCCTTCTTTGTTATATACAAAATTTGCTTAATTCCTTTTCTAGTGAAAAGTGTTAGACGCTTAATTATAAATTTTCTTGTCTTACTTGTTTTTACAAGGTACGTCAAGACCAACATCAATGATGGAGTGTGGGGACGAAGAAATTAATTATTTTTCTGTTTCTGAAGTTGATTGGGGAGAGGAATCAAACCACTCGTGGGAAGGAGGATGTAACTACGAGGATGAACCATGGGACGCCCAAGCTGAGTCTGAATTCTGTTTTGGAGATGCACAAGAGCTTGATGAAGGAGAAACAAACCACTCATGAGATGGACGAAGCAACTACGACGGTTTTTAAAGAGGAAAACCATGATGGCGAATCAGATAGTGAGAAGACTGATTCTGAAATTAATTTAGAAGAAACCTGGGATGATAAAACTGATTCTTAAATCAGTTATGAAGAGGATGCCTACGAAGTGAAACAAAAAATGGAGGATTCAATCAGAGAGAAGAATCAGATCAGTTCAGAGGACCTTACCATGAGGACAAGCCATGGTGTGAAGAAACTGATTCTCAAATCAGTCTAGGAGAGGAAGAACACTATGGGGATGAGCCTTGAAATTATGAGGCTGAGCTAGAAGATAACTGTGGTGGTAGAACAGAGTTCAAAGAAGATGAGCCAAAGTCTGATCAAGCAAACCTCAACTCCACCAATATAGCTGAACGGAGCAATCATTTAATGGATGATGACAGAGACTTTGAACCTTATCACATATGATATTCAGGTCATATCCAAGGACCAGAGCAGGGGTGTTAAAACGGGCGGGCCCTGCCCGTTTGGACCCGGCCCGTTTAGGCCCGTACCCTTTTAGTTCCGTATCTAATTAGGCCCGTTTATATTTTAGACTTTTTTAGGCCCGCCCGTTTAGTCCCGTTAAGTTAATACATACCCATTTAAACCCGTTTAGGCCTGTTTATAAATATATATTTTTATTACAAAAAAGGAAAATACAAAAAAATAATTATATTTTTATATTATAATTTGTATATTTATCAACATTCAACACCATATTAATGAAATATTGTTAGTTTAATATTTTATCATTGGTATATAATTCATATGTCATAATAATTAATATTTTGTCCTCTTAAAAAAGAAATTATTGTCAATTACTTTTATATCCTATCAGCATGGTTGATAATTTATTATATGATATTTAATTACTTTAATATATCTTTTATACATTTAGAAATAAAAAATGAACTAAACAAATGGGTTGATATATATCATTTATATTTTTATTGATTTTTTTAATTTTAGATTGAATATAAAATATAAAATAATAATTTTTATTTAAATACTAAAACTTAAATATTTACTTTTAAAAATATTTTCTATATTTTTGGAATTTTTGGATATTTTTATATATTTTAAAAAATAAAAAAAAAAATTAATCAAACAAATGGGTTGATGTTTATCATTTATATTTTTATTGAAATTCTTTAATTTTAGATGGAATATAAAATAAATATTTTTATTTCTAACACTAAAATTTAAATTTTTACTTTTTAAAATTATTTTCTATATTTTCCTTAATTTTTTGGAGATTTTTTCGATTTTCTTGGAATTTTTTTAATAATTTATAGTACTTTTTATGATTTGTTTTAACTATTAAAATAAAATTTTCTTAAAAAAAAAAAAAGCTAAACGGGTCTAAACGAGTATCCGTTTAAAAATCACAAAAACCCGATTAATAAACGGGTTTAAACTGGTACACCCGTTTAGATCCGTTAACACATGTGACTTAAACGGATCTAAACGAGCTCATTTTAATACACGAGGCCGATTTAGGCCCGTTTACGAAAGGGTCATTATAACATCTCTAGACCAAAGGCTTACCTCAGATGGAAGAGAGACATGGAGGATTGGCTTCAAGCCAACAACATTTTTAAAGAGGAGAAAACATCTTATGTTAAAGATTCTCTAACTGAGGGTGTCTTCAGGCATTGGGATCAAGATGCATACCTTCCAGATGCCCAAGTCCTCCAGAAACAAGGAAATGGACACTACATGTCAATGGATCGTCGCCAAAAGCGTGTTCAGAAATCAGGATTCACCTGAAATTCCCAGCGGGAGAGATAAACAACCGTTTAGATTGGGTTTCCTAACCTTACATATTGAAGCTGAATATGAAGCCCTCATTGGCGAACAATGATTGACCCGAGCTATTCGACCAAATCATGTCCAAGCTTTCTTCAACTCTCAACTAGTATCCAAGGACGAACGCCTACCTCGTCATAGCAAAACAGCTAACAAAATATGTTGACACATTCAAACTAAACAGGATACCACGAGGGGACAATATGTCAGCCAACGCCCTCGAAGCACTTATTGCACTAGAAAAGGAATTATCTGAATTTTGTATATAACAAAGAAGGAAACAATATTATGGCAATTATAAACAAGAAATTAAAATTTTATTTGGTTTTCAAATTTAATGGAAACAAAATTTCGAATTTTTTTTTAAAAAGGAATTTTTTTGAAACTTTATAGAATTTGAGAAATAAAACAATTTTTAGATTTTGTTTTGTTTTTTTAAACAAATAACATAACTTGTTATAGCCTTTTCAAAAATAGAAGAAATTCAAAAACAAATGTAAATAAGTAATTTTTTCATGGGTTTTGCTTTATAACAAACTAAGATAATAATAAAAGTAAAGAAGATAATTTTGTGAGTTTTTAATATATGAAATCAAATTCAAACAAAAGCACTAAACAATTTTTATGATTTTCAGTTTTATAGAATGAAACATAATGCAAAACAAAATTGAGAAAGATAAATGTTGGATGAACACAACC
The DNA here is from genome assembly GCA_030180135.1 of Orychophragmus violaceus. NCBI lineage: Eukaryota > Viridiplantae > Streptophyta > Magnoliopsida > Brassicales > Brassicaceae > Orychophragmus > Orychophragmus violaceus. Next base: position 13,448,084 of record CM058236.1, read on the forward strand.
ATGAGGTAGGAACTTGTAGCTCTGATACCAAATGAAATAAGATTGTAATCACTACAACTTATGATCACTCAATGATCAAGAGATTCCAAGCTTAATCTCACAGAAGGTGGAAAAGATGGTAGAGATAGATGGTGAAGGTGATTGACTCACTCAATCAGTGGCACGAATAAGATAATTGAATCACTCAAAACACTCCTATAAACATGGGTTTCTATAGACTCAAAGTGAATCACACACTTAGAAAACTAAATACAAGAACAATCTCTCAAGATATCGGTCTTTGAAAGAAAACAAAATACTTTACTAGATTCAATGATCAAGGGGTGCTTTACAAATGAGACAGAGCAGAGTTTATATAGTGATCTAGTACATAGAATAAAGGAATAAACAAGAAAGAAAACGAAATTGATCATACAAAACTAGTTGTTGGGCCATTATGAGGGAATCATCCAAACTATGGGAAGTGAGCTCTCCTTTATATCTGGACTGCTCTATAGGATATGTTAGCTTCTCTGGAACATCCTGGTCGACATATAAGTTGTCCAAAATGCAGCAGCAAAGACAAGAGGGCCGTTGGAGAGTTATGATGAAAGGTGTGAATGCATCCATATAAGGAAACTCGTAGAATGGAAGGATCCACCTGATCCTCTTGTTGTGAGTGAATGGTAAGACATTTTCTTGTCCATCTAGATGAAATAAAGAGTCTCATGGTCGTCAAAGTCGGTTTTGTGCTGAATTAAACCGGTCGTGTCTCGTACTTGCCATAAATGGCTCGGTTTGGCTCAATTTAGAACACAGACATATCCACCTGATCCAAGGCGTGCTGGTGCACCTTAGAGTGTTGTAGAAAGATTCTAGAAGTACGTCAGATTCTCCTGGGCGCGAATAAACCTGTAAGGTTCCAAATGAAGCAAGCCGAGGAACCTTTGTCTTTGAACTTGAATATCTCTTGAAAGAAAATTGGTATTGACTTGATTCCAATTCGCCGTGTTTCTCTGATGTATCAAGATTTTAGAACAAGTCTATTGGTAGCTTAATTCCACATTTTTGTCGTAAATCTCCAATGAGTGTATGTATGTCTAAATTGAGTAAGTTGGGGATCACTTGCTTTGTAAATTGAATGTCTCCATCGTCTGAACTCCGAATGGACTGTTTCCAGTTCGAGTTGCTTTGTAGTTGAGCTAAGAATGTATTCCAAGTGGGCTCGTGTCTGGAAAAGTTGTTTTTGGACTCCGTTAGGTCTGGACAAGGCTTGTCGGTCTTCTTGGATCTCCTTAGGTGGTTGTGGCCTGAATTATGATTGTGCTTTGGTTCGATGACCTCATAATACCCTCCCTATTCAAAAAGTTTTTTTCCTAAAAATAGTTTGATCTGAACCAAGAGAAATCAAATTAGGTTTCATTCTATTTTGGGAGCTTGAGGCCTTATGTTTGTATTTTGGGTGTTTGGTGATGCATGGTGCATCGACTTGTGGAGTTACTTCTTTTACTTCTTCTCTGGTTTTGACTTGTAATCCTAAATCCGGTGGTTACTCTTTAATTAGCCACGAGTTTGGGACTCTTATAGTATCCACAAGGAATGGTGTGATCTCCAATGGCGATGGTTCACTCTTGTTTTGGTTCATGAGTTTCTCCATTTTTGGTTAGTTGCTTTGATACTCCGTATAATCCTTCTTGGTACCTGCAAGTGCATAAATGCTTTGGGCAAGTAAAAAATGTGTTATGGCAGTCATAAAATCACTAAAAACAGGTAAACATGTATTAGTTTGAGCCAATTCATTAATAGTGTTAGGTTTAAGTTTTACTTGCATTTTAAGACAAGAAATTTGTATCTTGTGTTCCTCATTTAAACTTAAAACTTTTCTCAACAAGTTCACTAACAAAATTCTTGAGTCATTAAAAATGGACCTTAGGTGTTACTTACCTGGTCAAGATCTTATAGATTGTTTGGTAACAACTCAGCATCTACAATGGTGATGCTAGAGTTAAGATCAGCTTGTGTTGTACAAGGATTGGTCATAAAACTTTGTTTGAGGGCTGGTTGCTCACATGTCTCACTTCGTGATTTTGTTGTTCCAGAGTGTTGCTTCTCAAGATTAATGTTTCCTTCAATGACTCTAGCCTCATGCTCCATGATATGGTCAGCATCAATAACCTTTGGCATAGACAAGCACATCATATATGTATTGGAAACTTAAAACAAGATTGTGCTTAGCAATTACTAGAGTTAGGTGAATTCAATTTTGGTTCTAGTAAAGTAGTATTAGCTACTTGTCTTTTTGTACATGCTACAGCAAAGTGACCTTTCTTATGGCATCTATAACAGATTGTGTCTTTTACTATGGAAGCTTTAGAAGACTTACATTTCTTTGTTATTTCTTGCGGCTTACGCAATGGACTAGAACTCTGCTTTTGAGATGCGGCTTGTTGATTTGAAACTGGTTGCACCTCCTTAACTCTAACTGATTGGTTAGCTTCTATTTTATCCTCTAAAGTGATAGAAGACACGTCCTTTGGCTTAGGGCAGCATGCTCTCTTTTCCTTAGCTTTTGAAGTTGCTAAGATCCTTCTTCTTGGCGAGGGTTGTTGTAAAATTTGATGTTGTATTGATGCATGTCGCTAGCATCCTAAAAATTCTTTATACAAGAGCTGCTTAATCTTCTCCCAGGTGGCATCTGGTTCTTCATACTTAATTCGATTTAAAGGCTGCGAGGATTTGGGATTTCGCGCTGGTTTTTCTTTTAATTTGATGTCGTATTCACTTAGCTCCACTGCCCATTTCGCTAGTCTGGCAGACTAAGTGGGGCTGTGTAGTATCAGCCGCAATGGCATGGTAGTTAGGACCATTATAGGATGTGGCTGGAAATAGGTTGTGAGTTTTCTTGCCGATGTGACAACTGCTAGTTCCAATTTTTCAATCATGGGATATCGAGTTTCTGCCCTATCTAAGGTTTTGCTGATATAGAAGATCGGTTTTTGCTCTCCTTGGTCTTCTCTTACTAGTACTCCGCTAACAGTTGCGTTCAAAACGATGACATACATATACATCGCTTTTTCTTCCACTGGTTTGGCGAGTCTCAATGGTGTAGTGAAATACTTTTTCAGTTGTTGAAATGCTTTTTCGCATTTATCATTCTGTCGGTATTTTTTCCCAGAGGAGTTGGTAGAACATCATGAATTTGTCTATTGATCTGGATATGAAGCCATTAGGAGCCGCGATCATTCATGTTAGCCAATATATTTCGTGAGTCTTTGTTGGAGAAGATAGATTCATATTATTGTAGAGATCATCTTTGGACTGGCTTCGATCCCGCACTCTGTTATGATGTATCATAGGAATTCTCCCTAGGTGACTCTGAAGATACATTTCACAGTATTCAGCTTCATGCTATACTTGTTGAGGATATCAAAGCATGCCTGATTCGATTGGCTTCCACTAACCACTTTAATAAAATAACATCAATGTATACTTCCATGGTTCGACTCTACTGCTTGGTGAACATCTTATTTACGAGTCGCTGGTAGGTTGCTCCCTCGTTCTTTATTCCGAATGGCATGACCTTCTAGTAGAAAGTTCCCATATTTGTTAAGAAGAAGTTTTCTCCCATTCATCCGGATATATCAGGATCTGGTTATATCCAAAGAAGACATCCATGAAGAATAATAGTTTGTTGCTGGCAGTTGCTTCTACTAATCGATAGATGTGAGTTACGGAGAAACCATCTTTGGGGAATTCTTTGTTTCGATCGGTAAAGTCAAAACATACTCTAAATTTGTTGTTATTCTTTTTTACCAACACGTAGGTAGGCGAGCCAGTTAGAGTACTTTACTTTTGTGATCTATCATGCTCCTAATATTTCTACTTTTTGTTCACCTTGAGCTATTTTTGTCCCTAGTTTCCTTCTTTTTTGTTTTATTGTCTTGTACGCCGAATCCACATTAAGTTTGTGGAATGCGATTCATGAATCGATCCCAATCATATATTTGACTTTTCATACGAACGTCCAGATCTTCTGACTAAATGATCGATAAGTTTGGATTTAATTCAGGGGTGCTCGATTTGATTTTAACGTGTTCTATCAGCTCAAGCCGAGGATAGTCTAAACCAAACTCTTTTGGGTGTAGTTCATCTCCAGATGCCGATTGCACAACGTCGTTTGTCTGCATTATACAATGTGCCTTGTTTTTATGCCTGCGAGCAGAGCTGACCGAGTCTGTTATTCAATTTTTATTTGTCGGGATTATGTGTCATGATATTGTTAATGAAGTTTGGTACGTGTTTATCCAGCGGAGTTTGTTTTCATAGTGCGACCGGGTCGTTCGAGACTATTACCAACTGGGTGGCGATCTTCTTAATTTGCTTTCTCGTGACTTGAACCATCCCTGCAATCGGATTCATCAATATTTGCGGCACTTCATTTGAGGTTCTCTCCTGCGTTACAACACTGATCTTATCTCTTTCTGGTACCGCATGCTGAAGATTGATTGTCGTAACTTCTTCTCTGGTCATCACTCGGACTTGTTATGCGGTAGCTGCGAATGTTTCCTCTGTGTGCCTTGCTGCTGCTGCCGTGTTTCATGTGTTTAACCTCCGACGAAAGTTGAGTTTAAGGCATTTTGTTCACCGGGTACGGTTTGAAACGTGACTTTTAATTACGTGGGTTTTGTCTCGGGATGGGCTTGTTTGCCTTCTCCTTATGGCGGTGCGTCAAGCTGGGTTTTTTGTCCCATATGTTGTTTTGGGTGTCGATCTCTCCTTCTTCTTGTGGTGGTGATGTTGGTGATTCTATCATAGCCGAATTGCTTCTTGAGTAAGAATTACTCATTCTTCACAGATTGTTGAAGTTGAACCTTCACAAAAATTAATTGGGTAATCAATCAAGTTTGGTTCTTAATATTTCGTCAATATAAAGGTCAATAAGGCAATCACAAAATGATGGGAATACTTAATCGCTTTATTAATCTTAGATTTCGAATATTGAGTAATCAATATCTCTCGTCCATAGTCAACGAAGTGCCAATTTGGGGGTTTCGCTTGTAGAAGAAGTATATTTATATTAAGAAATTTAGGCCAAATCACTAGATTCTATATTGATTCAGTTAAAGTTAAATCTGTATATTCTTAAAATTTCCTCTAACGATCCACAACATATAAACTTGGCCAATTTTTAAAAAATTTTCCTTAGCCCAAAGAACCCCAATTTTCCTTCACATTTTTAATCAATAAAAGAGCCGTATATACACTTAATTGGAGACGTTCTTAGATCCACTCCTAGGGTGGATCTCTATATCCACCACTCTCCCCTGCACCAATCATAATTCCACGTCACAAGAATGTTAAAATTAAAAAAAAAAAGTAAAAAAGTGTTAGAAAAAAAAAGAAAACGGCAACACAATAAAGGCTATCTAACAATTAACTGTTTCTATTTTTTTTTGAGATTAGGGTTTATGGTATAAGGTTTAAGCTCTTTGGGTTTAGGATTTAGAGATTAGGGTTTAAGCTCTTTGGAATAGGGTTTAGGATTTAGGGATTAGGGTTTAGTTTTTTATTTTTTTAAATTTACATGTTAGGTTTAGGGATTAGGGTTTATGGTATAGGGTTTAAGCTTTTTGGGTTTAGGGTTTATGGATTAGGGTTTAAGCTCTTTGGATTAGGGTTTAGGATTTAGGGATTAGGAGTTAGTTTTTTATTTTTTAAGATTTACATATTGGGTTTAGGGAGCTTAATCCCTAATCCCTAAACCCTAAACCCTAATCCAAAGAGCTTAAACCCTAATCCATAAACCCTAAACCCAAAAAGCTTAAACCCTATACCATAAACCCTAATCCCTAAACCTAACATGTAAATTTAAAAAAATAAAAACTAAACCCTAATCCCTAAATCCTAAACCCTATTCCAAAGAGCTTAAACCCTAATCTCTAAATCCTAAACCCAAAGAGCTTAAACCTTATACCATAAACCCTAATCTCAAAAAAAAATAGAAACAATTAATTGTTAGACAGCATTTATTGTGTTGCCGTTTTCTTTTTTTTCTAACACTTTTTTACTTTTTTTTTTTTAATTTTAACATTCTTGTGACGTGAAATTATGATTGGTGCAGGGGAGAGTGGTGGATATAGAGATCCACCCTAGGAGTGGATCTAAGAACGTCTCCACTTAATTGTATGTATCTCCCTTTCGATGGATAGAAAACCTAGCCTTCAATTTTTGTATCATCATCTCCACCTCTCGTATCTTCCCTTCTTCTTATTTCCCTATCTTCTCTCACCTTCACCTTCTTTCTTCTTCTTCTTCTTATATTCTTCTCGTCTTTAACGTAAGCGTGAGTATGGAGGGAGTCGTGATTGTCACTGTCAAGCCACGCCTCCACCTTCTGAGTCACCATCCATATCCACTGTTCACCGAAGAGCCACACCGTCGCCGTCCGATTCGTCGCATGCCACCGAAGAACCGATCCGAGCCGCTTAAGCCTCACACTAAGCTTTACTTATGTTGCAAGTCACCTGTTCTCCACCTTAATATTGCTTCTCCACCACCACCACTCACCAAACGTGTTCCACCGCCGAGACGCGGATCCTCCGGTGACGTTTGTTGTGCCACCGTCATCCCGTTGATGTCGTCATGTGCTCCAAAGCCGGTTACGGTTTCGATCCGATTGCGTCTCCGTAATTCACGTAACTCTCGTAACATCTTTTAGTTTTAATTTTTCTTTTATTTAATTTTGTTAACCATTAACCGGTTTACTTAGGTTAAGTTCGGTTTAATTAAGTTTAAGTAATTTACTAGATTTTGATCCGCGCTAAGGGAGCGCGGGTTTATATTTCCTTTATATATTTTAAAATTCATTAAAATTTGTGTAAACATAATACTCAAATAGTATGTTTTTGTTTTCATAGTACCAATGCAACAATATGTCAAGATGGTGCTAATTTCTGCAAAACATAATACTGAGACGAATGAGACATTCTAATCCGTTATCTTCCGTGATGACCAATTTTTTTTAACTCTGCAATTTTAGGTATTGCACCGTCCATAATAATCTGAACACAATCACCAGCATATGTTGCAATCCATTCACCTATCAAAATAATATTTTTACCAATGAGTGAATAATATAAACTATAACAACTAATACAGTTCGTAGATAATTCAAATACGCCAAACATACCGTTTCTAAAAATAAGTTTAGCAAACCTCAAGATGCAAACTATAACGTAGTCATCATTCTCCTCGTAAGATTTTTGGAGATCCTTAGCCTTGCCGCCACCGAGCTCACATAGCAAGCGACACTTCCTATTAGGTAACATTTAATTACATATTTATAACACAAATAATTATACAATTTTTTTGATATCAGAACAGACTAACCTAGCATCCACAAGATGAAAGGTTATGGGAAAGCGACACCAAGCAATCAAATGATCCACTCGCCCAATTAAATCTGTATGAATGCACAGTAAGATAACAAAATAAGCTTGCTCAATTAAAAAATACAAACGACCAAAATAAATTATCGTACACACCTACAGAATGAATACCATCATTACACCATGATTTTATATGATGAAAATTAACAAAATCATAGAAATTGCATGTGCTTATTGAAGGACTCTTCTCAACATTTGTTGTCCACTTCCACTTTATTTCGAATAGATGAGAAGTCGGTTTAAAATCTTCACCAGCCAGAATTAAGCAAAAATCAGAAACAATTATAGAAACCCCTTCAACCAAGACATCCAAGGATTGGTCTATATAAAGATGGCAATCTACAATACCATGTATTTTAGTTCCCTGTAACATTTTCTTTGCACTTTAGTACAACAAAAAAAAGTAACTGTAAGAATAAAAATTTATAAAAATTATATAAGAAAAACCTGCTTATTGACCAATATTAAACCGATCGTTCGCTTAGCTCCCCAGTTGATAAAATATCTCCTTAATATCTTAACACGAATTCTCCACTCACTGATGTTTGGATTCATGGAAGACACATCAACGAACATTGAAGAACACATCGAAACTATTTGCTTAAAAGATAAACACAGAACGAAACCCTACTAACAATAAACTATTGTAATACATTAGAACTTATATTCTCAAATATCTTTAAACGGTCGGTATATTTAGTTAATATCTCAAATATTCTAATCGACGCCAATATATTTTGTTTACTTTTGTGTATCAATATTTTTGTACATATGGTAGGTAGTTAATATGGGTTTGAAAAGAATATGATTTAGAACTTTATATTTAAGGTAATAGTATTGTTGGATTTGTCAAAAAGGTAATTGGATTTGTCCAATAAATTATATTAAAAGGCGATTTCTGGTTACATAAATCTTGACAATTAAAACAAACTTTGAAAATAGTTCAAACAACAATGCAAAATACAAATATAGAACTCAACAGTAATATTAGTACTTGTCAGTAAACATATGTTTTGAAAAGAAAAAAAAACGGAATTACAACATAGGATGAATCGTGGATTAGACCAATTCAGTCATTTCTGGAGGTGAGTTTGAGAATAGGAGCAATGGAACTTTCCCAGAAAAGTTGAAAAACTATTGTTTGGTTGGCCTTGACATTATTTGACAGCAAAAACTCTCTTAAGCCGAAACCCAAACGTATACGTTGTCTGTCACTATCAGAATGGAATGCAAGCTCAACATACCAATTATCTCCTGCATCATTGACCATCAATATGGTGCTCCCTGCAACATCCTCTAAATTGTTTGCATACACAAAATATTTTGGAAGATACTGCATGTTAAAATCAAAATAAATGGATCAACTAACAATATTTAAAAAAAAAAACAAATAACATACAATTCTGCTTCGTTTGATGCTGTCACTTGTAACGTTTAAGGTTAAAAACTTCTCTTCAGTTCCTAACAAAATAATTATCATGTTATTCGAAATATGAAAAAAAGTAATAAGAGTGTATAGAAAATAAACCAAAACACTTACTTGTGCTAACTTCTCCATTGTCCATCTCACGGGTATTTTCATATGTGATAGCACAACAGTCGATTCCGTACTGTTGTACCATATGGAAATCACTTCCTCCACGATACTCAAATATTAAGAAATCACCATCTTCTAATGCATGTGCCTTAAAGAACCATTTCCATCCATCTGTAAGCCTATCACCAACTCGTTTGATAGGGAACTCTTCGTGCCTAGCATCAGATGTTAGTTTACCGACTGTAACATCTGTTTTTCCAAGTATAAAGGTCTTATAAAATTTTCATGGGATTGTCTGGACCAAAAAATGTTGAACAATGATTGTCAAAATAAAATGCTCTCTAAAAAATAAAATTAATGAAAGAAAGATATAAGAAAACATACCATACTCTTTCTACAATTGTTTGGAACCATAGGCTTGAAAAATCGTCCGTTAGTCATCTTCCGGTTTTTTAGAGAAGCTAATATGTCAATTCATCAATCAAAAGCATTACATGAATTTACCAAAACAAAATGAATAAAACCGAATCTTAAAAAAGAGCTCATCGACTATTGAAGACACAGCATAAACCCTAACATCTACTTAAAATTCAAACTTGATTTGTGTTGCATAATTTCGATGAGTTATTGTTCATTGGTCCTTCACAATTTGTTGATCTCAGTTAAAATCTGTAAATTCCCAGAATAAGAACCCTAATGTTATATATTATTCCACCGAAAAATTAAGAGTTACCTTTTGGATTAGTTGTTGATTAACCAAGAATGTCGAACGAAATCCTCAATATATTTCCTCAACCACCCAGATTTAACTGAAGATATCTCTTCGATGGACTGACGATTTTACAGATTTGAGTGTTGATTAGAATGAGTAAAAGAAATTGGATTCGGTTTAAAAAATGAGAACTTACAATGGGCCGTTCTAAAATTTGGGCTTTAATGTTCTTTTGTAACAAAATAGCCCAAATGAAAGCTTAGATTAAAAATTAACTAAACATAAATTGATGCATGTAACAAAATTCATAAACATAAATACGAAGGAAAAACTTGAAGTTATATTTGTTATGATTATCGATAAGTTTCATTATTGTTTCTGTATTTGGGGAAAAAAATTGAAAAATGATTAATTAATAATTTTCTATATTCATTCAAGGTGGTAGTTACATTATGTTGTTCGTATAATATTATAATTGTAATAGAATTATACAAAATAGATTGCGCTATTTCAATAGTATTTTAAAGATTTAATATTGAACCTAATTAGAAACAAAATAAATATATAAAATTTCTTACAAACATTGAAATCTGAGCAAAACATTAACATAGGTTTAGCTATGTTTAAAACAGGATTCCAAGACTGGAAGAGTTAGAGAGATTAAGAAATGGTGGAGGAGAGCATCATGACTGGAGTAGTAGCATTTTGCCAGAAAAGCTGAAACGTGATTCTCTGCTTCGCCTTGACATTATTTGCTGTCAGAAATTCTCTTAATCTGCCAGCCAAACGAATACGTCCCCTATTAGTATCCGAATAGAATGCAAGCTCAACACTCCATTTTTGTCCATCACCATTGACCATCAAAATAGATTTGCCAGCAACCGTCCACAAGTCATTTGCATCCACAAAAAACTTAGGCAGATACTGAAAAATGAACACATATGAATCATGCAACAATATTTAAAAGATTGAAACAAAGGAATAACTTACGATTCTACTTCGCTTTATGCTGTCACTCGTGACGTTTAAGGTAACAAACTTCTCATTAGCTCCTTCAAAATCATATCGATTATTAGTCAAAACATTACAAATTCATCATTTTTTGTTTGGAAATTAAGTGGAACAACACTTACTCGTGCTACCTTCTCCAGTCTCCATTGTGGGTGATGTATTTGCTTCAAAAAAGCAAATCGATTATTATTCAAAAAATTAGAAATCATCAGAAATTGTCTGGAGAATAAGTAGAAAAAACAATTACTTGTGATACCTTCAGCATTCTCCCTTGGAGGTGTTGTATTTATTTAAAAAAAATTATATTGATTATTAGTCAAAAAATTACAAATCATTATTAATTTTATGGAAAATAAGTGGAAAAACACAAAACTCGTGATACCTTCTCCAGTCTCCATTAATTCTGCTGTATTTTGATACGTGATCTCACAAGCGTTTGATCCAAATTGGTGTACCATATGGAAATCAGCACCTCCACGATACTGGAAAATCAGAAGATCTAACTCATCTAATGCATGAGCTCGGAAGAACCGTCTCCAATCATTTGTAATACTATTACCAACTCGTTTGATAGGGAACTCTTCTCGCCTTAAATCAGATGTTAGTACACCGATTGTAACATCTGTTTTTCCAAGTATAAAGCTATTAAAGAACTTTTCCGGTATAATCTGTAACAAAAGTTTTAACAATTATTGCGAGAAATAAAATCAACTTAAAAATAACACTTAATGAGATTGTAATACTAAGATTACATACCAGACTCTTTCTGCACTCGCGTGGAAGCATAGACACGAAAAATAGTGGGTGTTTCATCCTTCAATTTGTTGTCTGCAAGTTTAAATAAGTAAGTCTAAACCCAAATTAATTACATGCATGTATCAAAAAATATGAGTTGAAGGAACCATATTCAAGTTGCAGAACCAATGACTTATTGGAAGACTCACTACAAAAAAAGTCATCATTCATAGCAGATTACGATAGCTCATTTTACTGAACTGCTATCGTAGATGTTTTTGAAAATTCCAAATTCTATAATAGCATTTTTTCAAATGCTATTATAGAATTTACATAAGCGGGAAGCCAAATTTAGCTGAACCGCCAAACACTTAGTGAAATTTAGGGTCGTGAATTAACCCAACTCATTTTCCCTCTTCTATTTCATTTTCCCTCTGCGTCTTCATTCTCCAATTTCATTTTCCCTCTTGAACAGAAATCATCTCAGACCCGAATTAGAACTTTAATTTTTCCCAATTCTTTCAGCCACCGAAATCAGCTTTTTCTCCTTTCTCGTAGAACCCTAAAACCCATTTGGGGATATCTTTCTCAGCTATAGCTTAAGCACTGACAAACCATAGACCCATTTCTCTTCTTTCTTACTATGTCTTTGGAAGATAAGAAGCGAAGAAGGTATTCAATACAAAAATTTCTCCAAGATGAAGAAGGGCGTTCGTCTCATCAACGTTACTAGAGGCGGAGTCATCAATGACGATGCGCTCGTTAGGGCTCTCGACTCGGGAATCGTCGCTCAGGTGCGTTTGATTTAGGGTTTTGAAACGTGAATTCTGATTTCAGACACTGATACGGCTTCTTATGTTCCTCTTTTTGTTCTTCTTAAAATAAAATTCTCAATTCCCATACTAGAGAAAGAACAAAACATACAGAAGTTTGGGGAGTGATTTGAGCGAAGTGTTTCGATTCAATGCTGGATCGGCTTTATCGTAAATTCGATTATGTTTTCTTACATAACTGCTTTGAATCACTGCAATTTTGTATGGCATAATTCAGTGTGTTCAAGATATGAAATTTGTCAGATTTTTGGATTTTGGTTTGTGTATAGGGTCAGATCTGGTGGGAAAGGTCACCACAGCTTCGTAGAAAAAAAAACTGTAAGATGCTCACTAGTTACTGCTTTAACTCTTGTATAGCTTAATCATCTGAAAACTCTCTGAACGTCTCCTTGTGATGATCATGAAGTTGGAACAATCTACACACATCATCAAAAAACTGTGATTGTAGACGCTGATGCATCTCAGAATAGAAGAAAGATCGTAGCGTTTGTTGGAGGGCTAGACGTGTGCAACTGACGTTTTGATACTCCTAAGTATCCTCTCTTTAGGACATTAAAGACACTCCATAAAGATGACTTCCATAACCCAAATTTTGAGGTAACCATTCTTGTTTAGTTTCAATTTTGGTTCTTGCTCTGTGTAAATAACCTTTTTCATGTTAGACTACTGCGGATGATGGACCAAGAGAACTGTGGCATGACCTGCACATCAATATTGATGGTCCAGCTGCATATGAAGTGCTTGTTAATTTTGAACAACGCTGGCTAAAGGCTTCAAAGAAACATCACAGAATTTGGAAACATATATCGGTTTCTGATGATGCTTTACTTAAGATTGACAAAGTTTCTGACATCATGGGACTATCAGAAGCTTCTTATGCCAATGAGAATGATCCAAAGTCTTGGCATGTTAAAGTTATTCTAATTCATTATAGTCATATGTTTTGGTGACAAAGGGATTAATCAATCTCATTTCTTAACTAATTATCCTTAGGTTTTCCGTTCAATTGATTCAAGCTCAGGCAAAGGGTTTCCAAAGGACCCAAAGGATGCTACTGAACATGTGAGCAAAAACTTTGAACATTTTTAAACTCACCACCATTGTTTCTATTCTCTACTGATTATAAATATATAATAAGAATCTTCTATGTGGGAAGACTATACTCATTGACATGAGCATACACGCTGTTTATGCTAAGGCCATAAGATCTGCTCAGCATTTCATCTACATTGAGAACCAATATTTTTTTGGATCATCATTCAACTGGGATTCACATAAAGACGCCGGTGAGAAACTGTAAGCCTTTGAAGGCATTTCAATCATTCAGTAATCGTATAACAAGGAGTTTTTGGAATTTCAGGTGCTAATAATCTAATCACTATATTCACAGGGTATGTTAAATTCTCATTTGCCCAAACAAAATTTTAAGTTTAAGGCCAAACTTGATCTTAGTTTTCTTGTTTCATTTTTTCAGATGATGGAAGTGTAACAGATGATACAAAGTAACTTGAAGCTCTCTGCTTTTATATTGGGTTGAAATGGAAGAGTGTTTTGCTGATTGACTTTCTGTTGTGCAGGAAGGAGCTCTTAAGAGCTACTGATTGAAGACTTGATGCCATCACTTTAGTCCAAGTGCTTTGTAGTTACATCAAGTTACCTTAGAAATCGGAGCATATGTTCCAGATAATCTTGGAGATTCTAGGCTTCCTCCTGCATAAACTGCTAGAACCACCACTGATGTATTATATGGCATCTTTCAATCAACATTAGATGTTGTTAGATGTTGTAGGTTCTCATGTTTGTTATTTGTAGTTGACTAACGACACCCATCTTGATGTTTCAAATTGTAGAGGAACTTGTTCAGAGATCATGGCTTTAGGAAAAACTTCTATTCTGGTGTGTTAAATCTTTTAAAGCTAATTCATCAAAGATTGCATTTGCAAGGTGTGAATTTCTTTTGGATTTTGTTTGTTAGATACCATCACCACATAGCAATGGAGGGGATCAAGTAAAGAGTGTGTCTTTAACGGCGGACATTGTTGGCTCAAAGGTAATAACAGAGGAAGAGCTAGATTCACACCTTAGAGCTAGATAGAATCCTTTGGTGCTCATTAGCCTTTTGGTTTTGTTTGTATAATGTTAGTTTTACATTGTTTACGACTTAGCGGCATTTTGCGATGCTAGTATATGTAACTATGTAAGATTTGTTTTTGATTAATGTAATATTATTGTTATGTATGATGATGATTTATGAGATAAAAATTATGTAAATCAAATTATAAATATTTTGCAAAATAAAATTCAAATAAAAAATAATACATATATGAGTAATATATATATATATATATATATATATTTCTAATTAAATATATTTATATAACGATAAAAATATGCTACAACATTAAGTAAAATAGCACAAAACATGTGTTATAAAAAAAATTAAAGCATTGCTATAATAGAACGAAGGTATTATAGCATGTCAAAAATGATATCATATGGGTGGCACCTACCATAGCTGCGGATGACATAGCATTTGTGAAAACGCTATGTATGACATACAATAGCACAATTTTCGCGCTGACAATGTACATATTTGTTGTAGTGACTGGACTATCGATTTATCAAAAATCAACTCTGAAATTCTAAGAAGTCAAACCCTAATTCTAAGCATCGTTCTAATGCAAAATTAGGGTTTACCTTGTTCGATCAAGTCTTGATTAGCCGCGAATCTCTTACTATCAATCGCTAGATTGCAACGCGAATATTGAAAAACTTTATTTCAATCCCAACTGCACTTTGTCGTGCCGTTTTTTTGCTAATTTCAGAATGACAGAGATCGTTTCAACTTCATTGTTATTACCATGGGCCATAATTAATTTGGGCTTTAATTAATTTTATAGCAATTTAATAAATTAGCCCAAATTACAGCTTATATTTTAAAGAACCAATACTTTTAAACAAATAAGAGTTCTTTATTTAGGCGAAGTTCTAACAATATTTGTTTTAATGAAATTGCAGAAATTAGATGTAATAATTTAGAATTTTTTATTAATACTCAAATACGCAACAATTATTAGGAAACATAAATAAATGATTAAGATAATTGAAAACAAAAATTAGGAAATTTCAATATTCTGATGGGCAAACTATGCATCTCAGAATGTGTCATAAACAACATTATTAATCGTCCTTAGATCCAAATAGCCAAATGGTCCCCTTATTACATCTAATAGACGACGTAAATAATATAATTCTCCACTTTCTTCTGCATAAACTTCTAAAACACACAAACCCGGTTTACCTTTCATGCGGGGTATCCACTGACAGTTTTTTTAGTCCAAACAAATTTGGTGGTTATCTGTGAATATAATAGACGTCTTGCTTCGATATGAACTTGATTGCATTTCTTTTTTTTTGAATTAATGTTAAATTATACAACCCAAAAAACGTTTTTACAATCATATGCTACTCTTGTTTTTGAGTACAGCATGATAGATAGAGAAAAAGATTGAAGCTTCTTGTCCTTAGGCCATTTGTGTGGAGAACTAGACTTGGAGCCCATCTTCGTACGTTTGTATTTCATCCATGCCGTAAATCTATTTTCTTTTTTTTGGTATACAAAACAGTCATTGAAAACAAATTGTGGAGGAGGAAGGAAAATGGGTAAAATTTCCATTGAGGCAACTGATTCTGAAACAAATTAGGATTGGTTAATGAAAACAAAATAAGAAATATATGTAGCTCAAAAAAATAAAAGTCATCTATCAAATATCAAAATATAGGAAATATACAAAGGTTATGTTTGAAAGATACATCAAATTTACCTATAGTCTCTATTAGCAATCCGAGATGCCTATCAGAATAATAATTGTAGGATGTGAAATATATAGTACTGTGATATTAGGGTTTGGTTACAGATCATATCTCTTGTTATGATTTCGTGTACTACTATCAACCACATAAATATATACTAAAACTGACTGTTTAGGAATTGTTTACAAAGTATTTATATATTATAATTAATTTTAGTGGCAAGGATATCTCTTCTGTTATCCGAATATACTGATCATTCCATAAAATAATTTTGACTTTAGGTAAGTAGTCCCTGATTTGAATTGTCTGAGATTTGCATATCTTGATAAGTGAAAATATGTTTCAAATTTGGTGAAGATATTCAATAAAATATTGGTATTACTAAAACCCACTGTTTAGGAATTATTTACAAAATATTTATATATTATAATTAATTTTAATGTAAAAGATATCTCTTATGTTATCCGAATATACTGATCATTCCATAAAATAATTTTGACTTTAGGTAAGTATTCCCTGATTTGAATTTCCTGAGATTTGCATATCTTGATAAGTGAAAATATGTTTCAAATTTGGTCAAGATATTCAAAAAAAATAGATATTATATTCTATAAGCAAATGGAATTAAGAGATTATTCGTAGTGTTATATGTGTATAATTTTTAAAAAAGGAATCATTTCAATGCAATCTATGGTAATACGAAGTTCAGGCTTCTACATTAGAGATATTATACGTTTGGATTTCAAACTTGTTTCCTATATAAAACTTCATACAAATATTCGTAACAATTTTTAATTAATTTTAATTGGGTTCTATTTAACTTGGCCTATTTTTTAAATATTTTTCAATTTCAAAATGATTTATTACGAAATAAACTACATTAAGCACGAATCAGAGACGTTGTTTTAGGATACAACACATTTGTTTTTTGATGAAAAATAAGTAAAAACCATAACTACCAGAAATTATCTAATACAATGTAATCTTCGCTCATAAGAAGTTTAACATCAACATCTTACAACTACAAAAAAAAAGACGTTTTTAAAATAAACATATAGAGGATCATAATAATCCTCTAACCCCAAAAAACAAAAGTTTCTATAAACCGAAATACAGCATTTAATAGATAAAATGAGAGAGCTCGATTTCTTCAGGATATTGAGCAGGCACTGGGTTTGAAAAGCTACACAATAAAAAACAATGTATTAATAACTACTTAAGATATTTCTTAAACAAACTAAAACAATTTAAATCTGTGGAAACATCAAACATAAAAACATGAATCAAATATATGAATACAACCTGTTGAGAAGACTATTGAAGTCTGCATTATCAGTTTGATCGTACATAATTGCTAAAATAGGCTCGTGTCCTCTTAGCCAAGTTACATCTATATCATAAAACAACGAAATTTCAAGATTAAATCATACATAAACCACAATATGTTAATAATATATTTACGATCACATTTATCATTGTTCTATCTCATATCTAATCTTACTGGATTCGTGTTTAATGTAGAAGCATTGGAGGATCACAAAGAGATGCCTATCGGCATCCTTCTAAAACCTTCGTACCAGCTCGTGGGCAGCTTGTCTGATTATCAAACACTGAAGACTCCGGAGGCTATTACGACAAAGTATTTCCAAGTTATATTATTCAATACAAACAAATTCATTACTCAGATATCCAAGATATTATATTTTTTTATGAGGCTTGCCTATTAAAAAACAAATTCATTATTCAGATATCCAAT